>CM076993.1:118920438-119524344 GCA_039090855.1 Macrothele yani
GAGCATCGATTAATTAGTACAAAACGACATCTGTTTCACACGGATGAGATAAATTGTCGCATGAATACCCTAAAATGTCTGAAATCGATGCGCGACGATTCGAATCTGCATATTCACATTTCGCAAATGTAGCCGTATGCAAATGCAGATTGTGACGTTGTACCGTACCTACGCTATAAGAACCAGTAGCAGGATGTACCCTGGTCAGAAGTTTAGGTTTACGTACGATGTGTGAGAATGGCGAGCTTGCATTTCTGGGGTTACGAAAAAAATCAGGTGTATGCACCAGCGCCTACAAGTCTGCTGGATCTACGTCGTCGTGTTACAGATGCTTGTAATAGTGTGACACCTTCCATGCTGAGGAATGCGCATGCAGAGTTACTTTCACGAATACAAATATGTATCGTGGGCAATGGCGAACTCTTCGAACATACTCGATATTAACTTTTTATCACTGTGCGCCAGTTTGCCTTTTTTGTTTTTGTTTCGTCTGACGTCATCAAACTGTATTGACATAAGTACACATTTATGCAATAAATTGTGTGTATTTGCTCATACCTATGCCTGTTCCCTTCAAACGTTCACACAAAAGGTCGCACATCGATTTCGGACATTTTAGGGTATTCAGGCGACAATTTATCTTATCCGTGTGAAACAAATGTCGTTTTGTACTAATTAATTGATACTCTACAACTTTGTAATTGAAAGTTTTGCTTTATCTCTTTTCGTTTTCGATTTGCAATGGTTAAATTCCGCATTTCGCCACTAGGGGCGCTGCTATTAGTTGCATTCGATCGGGCGTAGTCGCTTTACTATACCGTTATCTCACTTGCATAACTGTACCTCTCTCCGTTTGCAAGTTATTCCAGGCTAAAGGGACTTTTCTATGCGCCCTGTATACAGTATATGGAAAGACCGAATTGCAACAGTAATCACAAAAACTGTTGCCAACTGGTAAGTTCGAATTTGGCAAATAGTTCTAAATATCTGTTTAATCCTGCAGTTCTGTGACAGACACACCACTCACATTGGTACGTAATTAAAGATCTCCATTGGTAAGGGATATTAAATGGTGGGGGCCGCGGGTGGCCTAGTGGTCAGCGTTCGTGGCTGCCACGGAGAAGACCTCGGGTTCGATCCCAGGCAGCTGCCAACGCTCGAACCATTAAATATCCGCCGTGCGTCGGATGGGCACGTTACGCCGTCGGGCACTGGTACTGGCTCCCTGGTAATAAATAAGAGAGTCTTCCTCCCCCTTTCTACCTCGCTTCCGTGTGACTTTCCTATCGGGCACTCTATCCCAAATCTTCTAGCTTCCTATTTCTAAGGGTTGTTTAAGACCTAAGGTCAGACACTGCCTTCCTAAAATCATCTACATATAATCTGATCTGATCTGATATTAAATGGCACCCCATCATTACAGCATACATCACGGTATTTCGAGATATATAGACTTTCTGTAAATAAGACAATATAGCAGAGGCGAATACCTTGGCGTAATCCCATTTCGGGGTGAAACTCCCGTGAGCCACAGTCATGGCGAGAGCAGTATTGGTTATGCCAGAACGAATAGAGTATTTATGTTCAGATAACCGGACGCCAAGAGTCCAAAGTGTAGATCCTATATACATCTTGCCAGGCTCCGTTATTGAGTTAGAGTCTACAGGTACACAATACACCCCATGTCTATTCATGGGATGAACAGAATATCTCTCTGAATCAACGTAAAAATTATCTGAGTATGAATACCCAAGTCCAGGCCATATTTCTTGCAACAGTTCCTCATAATATGAACAATAGGTAGAACAAAGTCAATGGCACCAACGCAAGTTTATCCTTGAAGAGCCTGTGGTTAACGACATTCAGTGTTCTTCCATTTAGAGCCAAGTTGGAGAGCTTTTAATTTTTGACAGGTCAGAAGCAACCAATATAGAACTATCCGTGAAAAAAGCATGGAATTTGCATTTTAAGTCCAACTTTTAACGGTTAAAACTGAAAACGAACTGGAAACTGTAGGCGTTTAAACTGAAATGGAATGCGTGATGGGACGATTGGAGTGCCAGTCATGATAATAACTTCCATGACATTTGACATGAATTTCTTGACAATAAGTCTCTTTCCATTGCAGAATGTTGATGGATCCAGATTACATGAAGATAAAAATAAATATATCATTTAGATGAAGTGGAAGAATGCGCGAATGGAAGAAGAGCAATATAAAGCTTTGAAGAAACGAAGCCTTATATTGCTCTTCTATGTTTTACATAAAATAGCAATATAAAGCTTACATTGCCGCCCCGGTGGCGCAGTGGTCTAAGGCGTTGGCCACTGATCATTCGTCCGTAAGGGGTCCGGGTTCGAATCCCGGTCAGGCATGGATGTTGTGTTTGTCTTACGGCACTGGCTCTCTCCCTTCCCTGGAACCAGTGACCCTAAATTAGGGACGGGCGACTGCTTATAGCCCATTGAGTTGCTCACGGTGGTCGTAAAACCTCCAATCAAAAAAAAAAAAATAATAATAATAAAGCTTACATTACATTTGTACATTACTTTCTCACATTTCGTTTCCTCTATCCTATTTGAATTTCATTGAAATACTTTCCTCTCTAAATGAATAGCGGAACTTTTGTTTTATAAATAGCGGAACTATTTACAGGGCGTAGTAACTCACGGAGAACGGCGGTGTGAAATGTAAATAAAACCACCTGCGACTGCGGCGAATGTATGCACGCAGCATTTTGGAAGTCTAACACAATAAACAACAAAATCAACAGAATGCGTAGTAAAACAATGGGAGCCGCGGTTTGAAACATAAACAAGCCCGCCGGCAGCTGCGGCGAAAGGACACACGTAATACTCCGGAAGTGCATCCCAAAAATTTTGTCACGACCTATTAATATTTTGGATTTTTTATTCCTGTAACCAGTCACGTATCCCCTTAGCGACATGGTGGGGCGCATTCTCCTGTTGGTAGACACCATCACCACCAGGGTAAACGTCCAACATGAAGGGATGAATGTGGACAGCGAGGATGGACAGGTAGTCTTGGGCGTTCAAGCCCATTCAGTGATGGATGGACAGGTAGTCTTGGGCGTTCAAGCCCATTCAGTGATGGATGGACAGGTAGTTTTGGGCGTTCACGGACCCATTCAGTGATGGATGGACAGGTAGTCTTGGACATTCAAGGACCCATTCGGTGATGGATGGACAGGTAGTCTTGGGCGTTCAAGAACCCGTTTAGTGATGGATGGACAGGTAGTCTTGGGCGTTCAAGGACCCATTCAGTGATGGATGGACAGGTAGTCTTGGGTGTTCAAGGATCCATTCAGTGATGGATGGACAGGTAGTCTTGGGCATTCAAGGATTCATTCAGTGATGGATGGACAGGTAGTCTTGGGCGTTCAAGAACCTGTTTAGTGATGGATGGACAGGTAGTATCGGGGGTTCAAGGACCCATTCAGTGATGGATGGACAAGTAGTCTTGGGTGTTCAAGGACCCATTCAGTGATGGATGGACAGGTAGTCTTGGGCGTTCAAGGACTCATTCAGTGATGGATGGACAGGTAGTCTTGGGCGTTCAAGAACCCATTCAGTGATGGATGGACAGGTAGTCTTGGGCGTTCAAGGACCCATTCAGTGATGCCAGCAGTCCCAGGTCATACCAGGAAAATAACCCCTCAAACATGCATACTGCCACCGCCGCCGGTCTGTTCTTGGCGGATAAGAGTATCTGGGTGTTGGTTCTCGTTTGTCTGACGCCGTATCCGCCACTGTCCGTCACTTCTGTGGAGCAGAAACCTCGATCCGTCAGAGAAGGCAACCTTTTTCCACTCTTCCCCTGTCCAATGACTGTATTCCCATGAGAACTGCAGGCGTAGTTGACGATGGACCTGGGTTAACATGGGCGCCATGACGCAACGTTGACTCCGGAGATCCATGCGTAACAGGGTTCGCTCTACTATTATCGGGGACACGTACCTGGGTGCTTCAGCATTCATTTGCGTGGTCAATTGCTGCACTGTTGCGCGTCGATTGCTCTTTACCATTCGACGAAGGCGACGTTCTCCTCTGTGATCGATAGCCTTGGAGTCTCTACAGTTATGACGTGGGCAGGTACTCAGTGTGCCAGTGGTTCATTCTTGGTACACCCTTATTACAGCACATCGCGAACAGCCCACGAAGTCTGCTGTTTCTAAGACGCTTCCACGCTTGGTGCGGTAGCCGATGATCGTTCCGTTTTGGACGTCCGTCAAATTTCTACCTCTGCCCATTGTGCTCACGTTACGCTCTGTGGCTCATCTGTCCTGGCCGGCCACTTATTGCTCCGTGTGGTCGACCTTGTCACGTGCAATCTGTGACGCGCCTGGGAGGGGGGTTCACTGTGATTCCGGGGGTGTTCATGTTATTCTGATAAGACTGTATATCACGTTTGGCGTGAGGTTCTCGTAGTTTATCAACTGTGCAATGAAATGCTGTTGCTTTTATACAAAGTATAATGAAATATTGTTGTGTAAGAGTGTAATGAAACGGTACTGCGATACAGTAAAATTAATTAGGGTTGCATTAGATTATGGCACAGCGTACCGCAAGATCAAATTTAAACAATTGTTGAAAGCCTTAAAAATTAATTAAATTAATTAAAATTTTGAGAATTTATATTTCAAAAAAATGGGGGGGGGCTCTGAGGTGCACAGTTTCATGTTCCTTTGCAATTCTCTGCCAAATTTAGAACCTCTACGTTCAGTAGGGGGAGGGGTTCTGTAGACGACTGGGAGGCATGGTAAGTTTATTTTTATACATGTTCAATGATCGAACTTTTGCACGCAGTATTGGTGTCATCGTTACACCCACGCAGATTTTTAACAAGTACTTTTAAAGAAATATTTATTCGTTCTCGAAACATGCTCAAAGGAGAAATTTCAAGTCATCTCGTGCAGATCGTCGGTGTTCTAAAAGGCTCTTTCGAACATGGTGTTTCAGTTGTATCTAGGGGCAATCGTGTTCCGAGAGTTAAAACTATCTACTCACACATCTTTCTTTCCGTTAACAAGTTTCTGAGAACAGAGCTCAGGAAAATTCCCAGAAGTGATCGCATTAGAATAGGTCTCTGCAGAAACCGGCTGAAACTTCGCTTTTAAGGGCAAATCAAATGACTCTTGAATTATCTCTCTGTTCTTCAATGGAATCCTCTCTATTCATCTGTGGAAGCATCTTCAATATCATCTGCCTTTCGTCGTGTCATATTGCTACATATCCTCTGGACTTAATAATGCTGAAATGCGAGAATCTTATAAATCTAATCACTTTCAGCAGGGTTTACTCACCCTTCCTTCTCAACACGTTAATAGCGTAGCGCAAATCTATTCAGAACTTAAATTCCTGTCTAGCGATTCTACTTCCTCTGAACAATGTACACTCACGTTCATAAAGTACAGAACATCTGAATGGAGTCGAGCTACGACTTTGATTTTTACAGGATATGATCAAGCAATACAAAACAAATTATCACCATTTCGGTGTCATACGTAACAGGTTCGTCGGTGTAACTACTGTAATATAATCGGTGTGTCCACCTCTCACTTCTATAACCTGCTATACACACTGAGGCATAGAATCAAATAATGTATGAATGGTGTCCTGTGGAATAGCCATCCAGGTTGTACTGACCCGCGACCAAAGTTCATCACTCCCGTTTTCGGAGAATTTTCCTCCTTTAAGATGCAGATAAAGGCATATCCAATGCAACCTTCTGCACATAGATGATGATGAAAATCGCGCTGCTTTGGGGACCCTTTTTTTATAGGTGTCTGAGTTTTGTGAGTTAATTTCCTGAAGTATTTCCCTTATCAGATGGTGATTTCTGAGTAGGCTGTTGCCAGCATCTTAGATTACCAACATCTGATTTCTTATTTACATAAAAAGGGCGGGTAGAACAGCCAATACACTGCAATGTAAATGATTTAAATAAATACTGACATGCCAATCGGAAGTCTATAACTGCTCAGTTTTTATTGCCTGTATGGAACTTTTAATATTCAAGAAAAAATGTAAGGAAGTGCCATGTTTCAATCTCCAATACACGGAAATTTTAATTTTAAAATATTCTCTATAATTTGTTTCTCAAATTTGCAAGCCACTGTCTATAGTTCAGTGTCTTTTTCGTCCTTGAGCCAAATTTCATAAGTCAGGAGCCATTTCTTGTATGTAAACTTATGTAACTCAATTTTCACCATAGCAGGTATGGCGGCGCATTTTCAGTTGACGTCCACCTTAACAAGCTGAAATGCAAACATTTATGAAGAGGGGGAAACATTGAACAATAATTCAAGAGAGTGTCAATATCGTGGGGGAATAATTACGATTACTGGAGAAAGCGTTGCTCCGTCCACCTTCCGTTTTTGGAAAATTTTCATCTATTTTCCGGCTAAAATACAAATATTTATGGAATAAAATTATGTTTAACAACAATACCCCCCCCACCTCAAATTTTCTTCAGTTGTGTATCGATCTCGTGAATGACCTAAATGATAATGGAAAAGGTGGAATTCCTGGAACCCGGGGAACAATCTCGTGCCTGAAGATTACAGGGAAATTTTCGCGACTTCTATTTTCGCAAACTAGTTTCAAGCTGAAATGCAAACGTTTACGCAATAAATTGATATTTAACAACAATACTGGACAGAGAAAACATCGATAGAAAAAAATTATAGTTACGGAAAAAAATTTTCACTCCGTTTAAATTCCGTTTTCGGGAACTTTGAAACGAGATATGCAGTCTCTAGAAGAAAAATAAGTATCTCCTCGCCTGATCCGCCCAAAATTTCTCTTCAGTTTTGCATCGATCTCGAGAATGACCAAAATGATGGGGGGGGGGACAAAAAAAACGGAAATCCGAGAATCTGCGGAAGAATGTCTTGCATGATGTAAGCAACCACTAAACGAAATAACGAAACAAGCGAAGGGCACCACATGTGTTCAATAACCCTTTAAGCTACCCATATACCTGAACCAAACGGTGCCTAAAATTTTCTGCGCCCACCAATCAGAAATATTCACATAACCACCGGATTTTACGAAAATTGCTTAACCCCCTCCCCCTCCTCTTCATTCCAACAATACCGACGATATGCCAATAACTAGTGATAAGTGCTTGTTTCCAGTCCTTTATTTTCAGCTCCATGACCCATGGCATCATGGGGAAGGGCTGGTCTCCCTGAAACGGACATCGTGCGACTGTATAGAAACAAGTGACTCAAACTCACCATTACCGGCCCTCACCATCTTCGGTCATTCTAAAAGCACCCAATAAGCATGCACACAATAGTATCTGAATTTCTGATTGCGTTCTTCCTATCGGTTAGAGAAAATTTGCAAAACATGCTAATATTGTAAAAATAACAGTGAAAGAAGATATTGGACACAACTATTTACAGATGTTTAGGCTTGTACTGCTTAAATAATGTTAGTGGAATTCTATTTTCCTCGACTAAACATTTTTTTCTTCATTTTAGGCAAAAGTAACTATTGGTTAACTCAAATATTTTAGATTATTTTTTTCTTTTCAGCGGTTTATTTACTGCTGCATTGAATGTAGTTTAAAAAATTCGGGCTTTAAAGCATATTACTAAATGGCTCATAATTTTACTTTAATTTTGTACCCCGCCTTTTATGCAGCGTAAGGAATCGCAAACTGTTAAATTTGCTTCTTTTCTCAACGAGGATAGCAAGAAATTCCCTTCTCAGTACAAGCCAAAATCAACTTATAAAATGTCTTTAGATGTCGACACGCGAGAAAGATTTTTATGACAAGAATGAATGTGTCCTGTTTCCTACAAGAATAAGTAGAAAAAAAGTGGGTTGGTGCACACACACACACAAAATCTCATCGCAAGCGATTTCCAAAAAGTATTAATCTTTCCACGAAAATAATAAACCTTTCAGCAAGTAAAATTCCTAGAATACGCTTACTTCCCAGAAAACGTCTAAACGCAATCACAGAAACCAAAATAAACTTTTTTAAAACACCTGTAATATTAGCTTTTCTATTGAATTTCGTTTTTGCAAAGCAAAGAGGGATTATTTGACGACTGATATTTTGGTGGCTTACAGCGGATTATTTATGAGCACTTTGTAGAAGAAATGCTACTAGCGGTATATTAGTTTTTGATTGAGCTACTTTTTTTTTAATTGAGTACTAGGTAAATAACTAAACGCATTACAGAACCTGCTGTGGGTGTTTGCTGATGTCATATGAAGGAAAAGTAGGATTTAATATACAGTATTGTTCACGGCATTTCAGGAACTCTGAACGTAAAAACATGTTGTCAGGATACGGGACACAAATGTGTAAGTTTGTACAAACTAGTTATTAAATTGAAAGTATAGACACTACAGGTAGGTTGGAATCTTAGAAGGTTGAATCGAAAAATCATTTTTGCCAGTTTTTTTTTTTTTAGCTTTTTTTTTTATTAATATTATGAGCATTTCGCAGTTTCGAATTTTTAAACCGGATTAGGATTTTTTTTTCCATTTGGGATTAAATAGTTAAGCATATAAGAAATGGTGCAGCAATTTGGAATGAAATGAATACATCGGGATACATTTGTAATGGATACACTGTATATAATTCATGATATCATATTTAATAATTTATAAGCATGTGCTCTAATACTTGTGACGTAGTACGTCACATGACATAGATGACGTACTACCAAGGGGACGCATAAATCGCCAACAAAGCAGCCTGCCGGCGGGGTACATTTGGGAGTACAGCTGCTCCGGCATAGAAAGACGTGTCTCGAATCCCATCATCGGCAAAAGGTTATATATTATATCGCACGGAATGTTAGTAATTCATTTAGTAAGTGGATGTATATTTGTGGTCAGCTTTGTTGTCTATTTTGTGTGTTGTTCCTGTAGTGATTCTTCAAGACCCTCCACGCCTCGGAGAATGCATTATGCAGACAAGCCCGGAGTATGCACTCCCCGTTAGAAATGAGAACATCACCCCTCCCACTTCGCCTGCTGTGTTCCCCCTATCTCGCGATTTTACTAATACGGTGCTGTAATCCGAATCTCCATCATTTCCGCTTTTTTTGCTTTTTTCATTTTCATTTATGTCATGCACGAGATCGATGCACAACTGAAGAGAATTGGTGCGAGTGTCCACCGGAGAAGGGAATTACATCTTTCGAGACTTCCGAAAAAGGAACGTTCCTGAATACCCACCACGCCTCGGAGAATGCGTTAAACAGACAAGCCCAGGGTATGCACTCCTCCGTTAGAATCTAGAACATCACCCCTCCCACTTCGCCTTCCGTGCTCCACCTGTCTCGTGGCTTTCCTAATACGGTGCTGTAATTCGAATCTCCATCCTTTCCGCTCTAATACCTACCACAAAGATCTGTGCAGACTAAGGAGGACAAGTCTAATCCTAACCATGAGAGGAATTCTGACAAGAAAACCATCCGCTCCATGTATACTTTTAATTTGAAAATGTACTGTATTGTAATCGCAAAAAAAAAAAAAATCATTTTCGAGATTAAAACAGAAATACATACTCTAGCTCCCCAAAACATGATTTGACTATTTTCCCCAGCGGTGTCTGTGATTTGTTGCCACCATAGCACAAAAACTCATACAACCATCGAGATGAAATGTAAAATTCAGGACATTTGTGACATCCTGATAGTAGGAAAAACAAATAGAATTTACAAGTGGAAAAATCTTTATTAAGGAAGAAAACTTGGAGCTTAAATGTCACAGAAGCACAATATCGTACTGGCATTTAAAATGACACACATTAATTTCGATTTATGTTACATGCAGTGTGGGATATCTTAAGGCATTTCATCAGATTCCAACCCATTGGCATTTTCCCTGAAAGAACCCAAAACTGGATGAAAATCAGTTAGCATGTCTCATAAGACCAGCTTTTCCAATGTCTTTTTACTCGAATGCTAACACTCTTGCGATTGCTCCTTAAATTGGACTGGATGAGGGAAAAGAAATCTTAAGGGAAAGATAGGCGGTAATCTTATTATATAAAAGGCAAGACTTGCGACGACGTGGATCACTTTTTAACCAGGAACAGTTACGGATAACACGATGTGAACACCGGAATATAAATGTTCGTCTTCTTCTGTTAAACAGCGACTTTGCACGCTCAGAAAGGAAAGGACGAACGTTATTGTCCTTCGCGAACTTGGCTGTTGTTTTAAACTTCGCCTATAATTTTTTTTCGCCGCCAAATTGACTTTGAACAAATCATTATTAAGAAACATCTTGTACTCTTTAGAGCACAAATTTACAATAGTATTTAACATTTTGAAATTTCGTTTAGGCGTTTTTAAATTTATACGTTTTTAAGGCCATCCTCTCGAGAAACGTGCACTATCTACCAACAAGTAATTGGACACCTGTGATAGCAAAGGAAAACGAAGTTTATTCACCTTCAGTAGTTGGTGGTGCCTCCACGAGCGGGGATTACATCTGCGACCCTCCGGGGCATACTCTCAACCAGGCGTTGTACGACGGCTAGCGGTATTTTCTTCCACTCGGCTTGGAGAAGACAGGTCAGTTCCTTCACCGATTTCGGACGGTGGGGGGCATCCCTTGATTCAACGCTCCAACTTGTCCCAGAGGTGCTCGATAGGGTTAAGGTCCGGGCTCTGCGCAGGCCAGTCCATTCGATTAACCCCATTGTCACCATACCAAGCCATGGTGGACCTCGCAACATGACAGGTGGCATTGTCATCCTGAAAGTAACATGGGTTCAACCCCTAAAACTGCCACAACGTAGGAAGCGCATGGTCATTCAAAATGGTGCGGTAGGTCTCGGCGTTGAGTATACCAGGAATTGCGACCAAGAGTCCCGTGCCATACCAGGAGAAACACCCCCATAGCATAATTCCACCGCCGCCGAACTTCACAGTTGGCACAATACATTCCGGCAGGAGGCGTTCTCCAGGCAGACGCCAAACCCAGACCTGGCCATCCGAACGGTAGAGGGTGAACCCTGATTCGTCGCTTCAGAGAACCTGTTTCTACTGTTCAACGGTCCACTGTCGACGTTCTTTGCACCACGTTAGCCGAGCAGCGCTATTGGACTTGGTGATCTAAGGCTTGTGGGCAGTAGCACATCCATGATAACCGAGCAGATGGGCTTCCTTACGGATGGTATTCATCGAAAGAACACTCCCGGATGCCTGCTGAAACTCCTCGCGGATGTGGCCCATCGATTTGGTGCGGTTCTTCCGAATTTCTCTGGCCAGCACCCGTCGGTCTCTAACTCCCAGTTTTGTGGGTCAGCCGGGTCGGGGCACATTCCGACAGTCACCTCTCATCTTCCACTTGCCAATCACGTAAGCCACTGTCGATTTTGGGTACTTCAACTCGCTGGATATGTCACGTATGGATCGTCCATTTCTGTGATACCAGACGATTACACCTTTCTCGAAATCAGAGGACTCCGAACTGCGTGGCATCTTGCATGCGACTGGTTGTGTTGTTGTTTCCCACACGATATTTAACGGCGACTGCCGTGACGGGTATCAGGACCGGAGATATCGTCGATTGCAGGGGTGTCCAATTACTTGTTGGTAGATAGTGTATAACCGAGATTTCGTTGTATTTATTGCCGTTATGTTATTACTATTTTGCAGGTCTTCTTTTTATAGACAGATTTATTTTTTGTGCCCATTTTGTGGCATAATGTATACTGATGTAAAAATATCAAAAAATTAGTATTTCGCTACGCTTTTCTGCTTTCCCAAAAGTTAATGAGAAATGACAAACACTTTGATTAATCTTTCGGGAAGGCACACTACTAAAAAAGTGCTTATACAACTTTCTTCCGGTGTTGATGCTTTATGTGCGTGCTTGAGGAAGTTTCAACGAATGCTGCGAAGTTGGATGTTCTAACGATCCACGACAGAAGAGCATGATTGAAGAGTATAAATGATTATATTCTTCATGAAACGACCGAAAATTCTTTGATTGAGTAGGCACAGCCCGTCAGAGGAGGGACATCACGCAAACAAACCTAGTCTAGATCAAACACGATGCATCAATGAACCATTTCACGCATACAAGAACGCGAGTAAACATGTCTTCTTTTGAAAAGTATGATAGAACACATCTCTTGATTACAGCTTTGGCATCCGGGACCTTGAAACAGTTGCTGCATGGTCTCAAGATTCGAACGATCGAATGGCATATGATAAACAAGTATCTGCATAATGCGCGCGCCCGCAGTCTATTTTTCTCTCTCCGTGCTTCCGTTTCCTGTTCTTCCCGAAGTTTTAATGAATAATGAGTTGAGAAGAAGAAGCATCAGCATTTTTATTGTACGCAGGGAGAAGCATCTGAAAGTATCTGAATGTTACTGTGTGTTTGAATCAGATAATGATCGCATTCTAGAGCGATTAAATTACAGGGGCGGAAGTTAGGGGAGACGGCGGTCCGGAACCCCTTGGAATTCCATGGTTCTTCCTCACTGAGGTCTTAGATTTCTGGTTCACATATGATTTATTGTTTTTTAGGGAGATTTCCTGGAGAGCGCCACCACTCTTTACAATTTCCTGGAAAACGCTTCACGTACAATTAAAAAAATTGATTTTGCGCAAATAAGCTGAACAGTTAACTCAGTGTTGTGTTTTGCTTTAAAAAGATCATTAATGGATTCTTTAAATTATTTAAAACAATAACCAGAGCCGTTCTTTTTCTCCCTTCCTCCCTGTTTGGGTCTCATTTTCCCTTTTTCCCCCCCCCCAAGTCCGAGTGTATCTTACTAGAGATACGAAAACCCAATGTATCTGCTAAATAAATAACTGAACAAGAAATAACTCGAACTCAAATTCAGCGCTAAGTATACTACTGCTTGTTGTACACAGTCCTCTCTTGGAGTTTTGTCACACAGAATGCAAACGACCCTGGATGAATCTGTGTGTGTGTGTTTTGCTGGGAGAACAACTTTTGTCCAAATAAGGAAGAGAAACGCATGGATCAAGAAAATGACAGGAGTGGATGAACCTCTGAAATGGAAATGCGCTGGACATACTGCTAGAAGACGTGACCACTGCTGAACAATTGAATTTTAAATTGGATACCAAGGGGCAGGAAAAGACCCAGAAGAAGACCGCATTGGAGATGGATGGATAAAATTCGATACAACGCTGCAGTGCCGTAAGACAAACACAACATCCATGCCACACCGGGATTGGAACCCGGACCCCTTTCGGACGAATGATCAGAGGCCATCGCTTAGATCACTGCACCACATGGGCTTAGTTTCATTAATTTCTGTCTTCGAGCTTTGTCTAGAACAACCAGAATGAACAGTAAGGCGTCATCTGCGTCTGACCTTCAGAATATAAATATCGTGAATGAATATGCTTGCTAGTTTTGCGGATGGCTTTATGGTTTACACAGCTGCCTGTTGACCCTCAGGTCTTGGGTTAGATCCTAGTTGGGTCTAAAGGTATGTTGAACTACAAAATATCTACCGTGTGTCGGATGGGCACGCTAAGCCTTTGGACACCCCATTAAAAATAAGGGTGTCTGTTTCTACTCCCGCCCTTTTCTCTCACTCCCATTGTTAGTGTGTACTTTGGCGTTATGTGACGTCAGCCGCGCGCACCAGTAGCTCATGCATTCTAACTTCTGTCTGAATACCCACGCCGCCCCGGTGGCGCAGTGGTCTAAGCGATGGCCTCTGATCATTCGTCCGGAAGGGGTCCGGGTTCGAATCCCGGTGAGGCATGGATGTTGTGTTTGTCTTACGGCACTGGCTCTTTCCCTTCCCTGGAACCAGTGACCCTAAATTAGGGACGGGCGACTGCTTATAGCCCATTGAGTTGCTCACGGTGGTCGTTAAACCTCCAATCAAAAAAAAAATAAAAAAAAAATACCCACTTTCCTGTCGTGAGCTTGTAGGTTCCATCTAATGTCACTCCGTTTCCCGTACTCTGCTCAAAAGCCTGTAGTAGGCATAGCTAGTCGAGTCTAAGCCTTCTGTGTGGGTGTAAACCCTACAAGATGATCGTTGAGTCAAGGATAGTGGTGATCCTCGTGAGATTGTGCTTGTGTGGTATCCTGTGCTTACCTTTATGTGGTTACCTTTTTCTGTTAGAACCGCTACGCAGAAGCTATATTTGCCGCCCCGGTGGCGTAGTGGTCTAAGCGATGACTTCTGATCATTCGTCCGATAGGGGTCCGGGCTCGAATCCCGGTGAGGCACGGATGCTGTGTTGTCTTAAGGCACTGGTTATCTCCCTTCCCTGGAACCAGTGGCCCTAAATTAGGGACGGGCGATTGCTTATAGCCCACTGAGTTGCTCACGGTGGTCGTTAAACCTCCAATAAAAAAAAGATACTACATTTTTCATATGGGAGCACTGGAGGAGTTAAATGATCTTTCGCATATACACGGTACCATAAAGTTCACCATGGACCCTTTTTTTTTTTATTGGAGGGTTTTTTTTTTTTTTTTTGATTGGAGGTTTAACGACCACCGTGAGCAACTCAATGGGCTATAAGCAGTCGCCCGTCCCTAATTTAGGGTCACTGGTTCCAGGGAAGGGAGAGAGCCAGTGCCGTAAGACAAACACAACATTCATACCTCACGGGATTCGAACCCGAACCCCTTTCGGACGAATGATCAGAGGCCATCGACTTAGACCACTGCGCCACCGGGGCGGCTATTGGAGGTTTAACGACCACCGTGAGCAGCTCAATGGGCTACAAGCAGTCGCCCCTCTCTAATTTAGGGCCACTGGTTCCAGGGAAGGGAGAGAGCCAGGGCCATAAGACAAATACAACATCCATGCCTCACCGGGATTCGAACCCGGACTCCTTTCGGACGAATGATCAGAGGCCATCGCTTAGACCACTGCGCCACCGGGGCGGCCCATTGAGCCTGGAATGAATACTTACTCATCCGCGCTGAGTTCACGCTCAAAAGAAATAGAGCATCCAGATTCGATTTAAATGTGCATTATATACCTTCCTCCCGATTCACTCTGTCCTAAAGAATACAAAGTCGCCGCCTTTAGAGAATGATTCCATAGAGCGTATAATGTATGTAAACCCGGCAGCTTAAATTCGAAGGAAATCGAGGATGTCTATAGCAAAGGTATGAAATCTGGGTATAAAAAGATGACATAGACGGAATTCACAGAAATGTAAAGAATGCCATAACGTCCGCAGTAACAAAATCAACTAGAACGACAATGAGATACACAGGATTCACCACGTGTATCCCAGAAATTGCATATTACTTGAAGAATTTATTACGTAAATACATCACAATAACAAATTCATCTACCTCTTTATCACATACGGTATCTAACTGCAAGGAGAGACAGTGTATGAAAAAAAAAGCGGGGTGTGTACGCTATCTCGTTAATATACGCTAACAACGCAGGAAAGTTATATATTGGAATGATAAAGCCATCCTTAGATACTAGAAGTAAGAAACACACAAAAAGGGTGTGAAAACAGAAATTGGTCGGTGACGCCGATCGAAACCGCGTCTGCTCGCTCCGGAGTGAGATGCTCTAACCGACTAAGCTACACCGACGGAATGTATCGCTGCAGATTTGTCGTCTCGACACATGCTTTACCTCTGTAATAGTACGTCACATCAATTTCCTCTCAGTTTTGTTTTTTCATTTAAGCGAAGAAGGAACGTTTCATTAATTCCAGATGATGTGTGGAACGAACATCACACATTTTTCGAAGAACACAACTGCCAGTAGATCCATTTTTACGTGATTATTTTTATTTATTTTTTTGACCGAGGGTTTAACTACCACGGTGAGAAACTTAGTGGGCTATAAGCAGTCGCCCATCCCTAATTTAGGGCTACTGATTCTAAAGAAACGAGAGAGCCAGTGCCGTAAGACAAACACAGCATCCATGCCACACCAGGATTCGAACCCAGACCCATCTCGGAAGAATGATCAGAAGCTATCGCTTTGACCACTGCGCCACCGGGGTGGCATTTTTACGTTCGGGCGCCAATGTGAAAACAGGAATTTGTCTGTGACGTCGAACTCACGTCTCCTCGCTCCGGAGTGAGTTGCTCTAACCGAATAAGCTACTCCGACGGGATGCATCGCTGCAGATTTGTCGTCTTCACACGTGCTTCACCTATGTAATACGTCACAAGTGCCAGCCAGGACATGAAGAATATAGATCCCAGCAAAAACACAAGTGTTGGGTAACTGCTGGCCACCAGCTGGCAGTGATGGGTCACTGTTGGCTGAAATCTGCCGCTCTCGGTACGGTAGCGATCCGTTAGTGGCAGCGTCATCAGTTCACGGAGATGCTCAAGGGCCATTGCTGGCCCTTGAGCATCTCCGTGAATTACGAGCCTCCAAGCAAGCGCCAATAGTGGCCCGTAGCTGGCAACCGAAACAACCTCAACACGAGGTGGAAGCAGAGAGACAGCGCATGCGCAGAAGCTACACATGCACTGTCTCTCGTGGTACCAGTTAGTTGAAGACGACGCCATCGCCATCGCGTTATTTTAATGGATGTTAAGAATATTCTAATGAAATGCCGCGTCAACGAAAATTATAGAAATAATTAATGAACTGTAAGAAATAGTCAATTACTCTCTCATATATTTATAGAAACTCATTTCGTAGCAGAATTGCTGCACTAACATACGAAGAATGGAGAACATAAAAAGTCATGAAACACACCCACTCCATTCCCATGAATAATAAGAAATTCTGGACTTCAAACAAATTCTGGGCCCGGAAAGACATTAAAAAATCTTTATGTTGGAAAAAAATAAGAATTATACGCGTACAAAATGGATATTTCCATTACAAAATGATGAAGTATTTGAGAAAAAAATAAAAATAAAGCATCGCTATGTTAATATAATGTACTCATCCATGGGTTGAATTCACAAGATTGGAGGAATTTGCTGCTAAAATTAAGCGGAAGTAAAATAAAATATCTTTCCTCTTTAGAACAAATGTAGCTTCAGACCGCGGAAAAAAATACGGCATTAAACAGAATGCGACATGAACGAGTAAATATATTAATTAAACAATCGCCTTTCAAGACCACAAGGTCAGCACAAAACTTTGGAAAACGTCTTTAAGTTGATACGCTAATTGAAAGTGAGTGAAGCTCCCTTAAGGTAAAGAAAAAAATCGTTACTTTGAAAAAGTAAATTTATGAATCGGACATTTATGAAAACTAACTCGCAATACTGTAAAATTAAAAAAGAGAACCCTTCATTTCACATCGCGCAGGAAGAGGCTTAACTTCAAGCAAGCGCACGCATGTGGAAAATTAGTGTAATGGCTAGAGCGAAAACAGGTCGGTGGTTCGATGCCCGGCAGATCCATGAGGCGTTTTTTCCGGACTTGTCGATGGAATTTTCCCGGCCCTGTGACGTCATGCAGATAAGTTACGTTGGGAAAGAAAGAGGAGTTATTCTTTGGGGAACTGTGATTATTACTTTTCTTTTAATGGCTGCTACTGGGAAATTGGCGGACAAGATTCGGTAAGCCATCAGTTACGTCACGTGATTGCTGGCTGCCACTGCCGGGAAACTGGCGGACCACATTAGGCTAGTCATCAATTATGGCACGTGCTTGCACGACCGCTTAAGGGCCGCTTGTCACAGCTACTGCCAGTGATGGATAACTGTTGGCCCTGTTCTGGCATATGACAACTGATAGGAGTGCGAACTGTTGGCCAGCTTCTGGCTCATGTGGTGGCCGCCGAGACATTTTATTGACGTTTGGGAATCGGTAACATAGTGCTGGGCCAGTGCTGGCCGAGCAAGACTGCTTTGCTGGGAGGAATTGCTAAGGAACTCAGATGCACTGTTCTCAGACGTTCCTATACGGAATAATATTAGAAGAGTTGACCCGTTACACGAACTTTAAAGAGACTGCCATCAGGAAAATAGTTGAAATCCTCTTCAGCAAGCTAGCACACAGTGATGCTCTCGCCATGAAACCCAAACGTTTTGTAAAGGATGGAAACACGTCGCAGCACAGCGTATAATTTCGTACACATAATAAACAGCATTCGTGTGATGTCTTCCACGCTACTTTCAAAAATCATCTTTGTTTCTCATGCTTTCTAATTCTCTGCATTTTATGTCCAACTACTGTCTTGAAAAAGCCTCCCAGTCGACAGCGAAATGCTTAGCAATTGCTGTAATACTGTTTTATGCCAGAAAATAAGCGGATTTATACTACGCTAAAAACATTTTGACCTTAAATGAAAAATTACTCTCAACGGTACGTAACTCATTATATATTGAGCTTGTTCCCTCCCCCCCCCCGCCTCCCGTTTATTAGTAAAATCATCAAATTAATTGCTGAAACTGTTCCTCGAAAAGTGAAACACGAAAAAAAAAAAAAAAATTAGACTGAGACCGCTAATCCTTTATCCTTTCACGTTTGAGCTCTTACTAACTTCCGAGCTGCGGAACCGTGCTTTAGATAAAATAATGCAATCTGTTATTCCCTAAAGCAATGGATTTATTTTCCCGCATTGAATAGAATAAATATATCACTTCACCTTCTAGGGGAAAAAAAATATCTAAATAGGTGACGATCTTTGTTTACCAGTTCGCACGCTGAAGATATTTATATTTTACAAAACTTCATTCCCAGGAGATTTCTTTGTATATCTGATTTCTCAAAGCTGGCGGAATATGTTTTCCTTATTTTTTTTTCTAAACGCGAAATAGAGAGTTAATTTACGTTTTCCGTTTATTTGTGCTAATTCTTGTAAGACGAAGATGGGAAAGCACAGGAGAAAGATAGCTTTCATATTCCCAGAGATTCCCTGGAAAAGTAATTTTCGTGTAACCACCAGAATTGATGAAATAACTGTCTTCGGAGTATTAAAAAAATGTATATATTTAGGATGTGAACATTTGGGAAAGGCTAATCTCGAATTTAAAACCCAAATGTTTCGAAAAACGCCTGCTTCATCAACACAAAGAATGAAAACTGAAGCTATAGACTGTTTACAGCGTAGTAAGCAAAACTTGCGAAAGAGATTTCCTTAAAGCAGAATGTTTCCCCAAACGAGCAGATAGTACGACTGTAATGCGACACAAATAAAAAAAAAAAAAAAGACGTTTATCCCTTGTCCTGCTTTCTTATTCATTAAGATATTTCATCTTCGCTGGTTTGAGTAACCCTCCGCTGAAGGAAAGATAACACCATGAAAAAAACCGCCACTTAAAAGAACTGCTACGCGTCGTAAAAGGTCAAGGGAAAAAATGAATAATGAACACTCAGTATGTTTTCTTTTCATTTACTTTGACAAGGAACAAAGGATAAACTGCATACGAAATACATCAGGCGCACGTTAAAAAAACTCAAGCATCTGAAAGTCATTATTTTTCACTTCCCTCGAGTTTTGATTCAAAAAACACATTAACGGTTGTTTGTTGGCATTTCAGGTAGAAAAGCCAAAGGCAGCAAAAGTGTTTCAATAATGGGATGAAAGAACGGCTCAGAAGTTACTAAAAATTTCACAGGATTCCTAACTAAAAATAGTCAAAATCGGCCGACAAAGTATCCGAAAATAACAAAAAAGTCGGGTTACACCTGTGAAACCCCATCGAGAAAAAACATTTTTGCTTCCCTCAATAAAAAAAAAAACTGTTTTGAACAGATTCGATGACCTTTAACAAATCCTGATAACTTTTAATTACATAAAGACAATACGTGTTAGTATATCGCAAAGTACAGCTTGGTGCAAAAGTCCTGCAACACCTCATGTAAACATGTATTTAAAGAATTTGACCGCATTTGGAAAAGTAACGCCAGTTCCAAACATAATGAACAGTACACCGTTTTAAAGATAATTTCGTAAGGAATTCAAAACTTCTTACAGATTTAACATATCTGCATTATTTTTGCAGTTATGGCGAAAAGAATGACTCTTGAGACCGCGGGTGGCCTAGTGGTCAACGTTCGTGACTGCCACGGAGTAACCTCAGGTTCGATCCCAGATAGGTACGAACGCTTGAACCACTAAATATCCGCCGTGCGTCGGATGAGCACGTTAAGCCGTCGGACCCCGGGTACTGCCCCCCTCCCCCGGTAATAAATAAGGGCGTCTTCCTCCCCCTTTCTACCTCGCTTCCGTGTCACTTTCCTATCAGGAACTCTAGCCCAAATCTCCTAGCTTCCTATTCCTAAGGGTTGTTTAAGACCTGGGGTCACACACTCCCTTCCTAAAAGCCTCTACATATGTTCTGATCTGATCAGAATGACTCTTGAGAAACACAAGTGACCAACAAAAAAGTAGAATCTGTTAGCTCAATCAGCTATAGCTCTCCCTCTGACGTCCAATTTCTGTGTGCATTACGGGTGCCTGACGCGTTTCATTTCTAACCATGAAATCAGAAATATGCTCAACATTAACTCAGTTCAGTTTACTATGTATGAATTAGCTAAAATATATTACGAAAACGCTCAAAATCACCATAACCCTCTAAACAGAGAGGTCCTTAATTGTGAATGTAACGACTCGGACAATTTTAAAAGGCCAAAATCTATAATAGAAAAAATCCCAGGAAAAAAAAAAGCAATTCATAGTCATCCACGTAGTAAAGTGAGAAACTGGGATTAAATGTACTTCTATTTTTTATATTTTAAAATTTTGGCTGCAATAACTGTATTAGGGAGGTTTAACACACTCTTAGAGCTTATGGTAATGACTGCTTGGCCCATAAAATGAACTTCAGCCAGCTTGGCAAAAAAATAACTTAGCTAAACTACAATTAAAGGGTTGTGTTTGTGTAGATCTTATTTATTTTCTGAAGTAAATATTTTGCTTCCACTTGGCCAGTTTTAGGAAACAGATTGCAAAAAAAACAAAAAATGATCATGATCGTGATCATATGTAGAGGATTATAGGAAGGGAATGTCTGACCCAAGGTCTTAAACAACCCTTAGAAATAGGAAGCTAGGAGATTTGGGCTAGAGTGCCCGATAGGAAAGTCACACGGAAGCGAAGTAGAAAGGGGGAGGAAGACGCCCTTATTTATTACCGGGGGTGGCAGTACCCAGGGTCCGACGGCTTAACGTGCCCATCCGACGCACGGCGGATATTTAGTGGATCGAGCGTTCGTACCTGCCTTGGGATCGAACCTGAGGTCCGTTCCGTGGCAGTCACGAACGTTGCCCACTAGGCCACCCGCGGCCCAACAAAAAAAAAAAAAACAGGTTGCTCTGTCTTTATTCCGGAGTCGACTAAATAGTTTTAGTCCCAGAGACCAATCAGAGTCGAGAAATTTTTTCTATTGGCTACTACAACAGGCACACAAGCCAGCAACGGAATGACGACATGTAATAATACTCCGGAAAGAGAACGGAGCGTGAGCAGGATTGAGCACGATTGCAATGAAGACTGCAGGGAAAACTCATCTTAAAAATAAAAAAATAAAAATATTAATAAAGTTTTTTGTGTTTTGATGTGAATGTGATAAAAACTTTGTCACAAAGACATCGCTCTTTCCACGTTTAAGCAACACATAGCAACCGAAAAATTGTTATTCGGTCACCGCTGCGCATCTGAATCCCAGATATCTCGATATATAGCCGAGCGCGTTAACCTTACACCACGGTGACCAACAATCATAGCGCCGTGGATTGTTGGTCACCGTGGTGTAAGGCTAATGCGCTCGGCTATATATCGAGATATCTGGGATTCAGATGCGCAGCGGTGACCGAATAACAATTTTTTGGTTGCTATGTGTTGCTTAAACGTGGAAAGAGCGATGTATTTGTTTATTCACTGACGCCACGTATTTGTAGGATTTTAACTTTGTCACTATGGGTACGAATATCAGTGAAAAAACATTCGCATACCATATTTTACTGATAATAAAATGAGACGATCAGTGTACTTCAATTTCAAGCTTCACAGCAATATTCTTATAATATTTGAGAAAGCTCTTTCTACCAATTAAATTCAGCTTTCTTAACAATCTGCGCATTTCAGTTGTACACCTTATGTCATATCTTAAATAATATAGTACAATTTGTAAAATCTGTATTTTAAAAATATTTTTACTTATTTGTTATACATACTTTTAAAGAAGGTGACGAAAAATTTAAAGTGATATTTTTCTCCTTGCTTAAATATGCAAGCAAAATCATGAATAATGTCCTTAAAATCCAATTTCTCGGTAATCTCTCTTTCAATGCACAATAAAGCTAAAGAGCTTAGTTTGTTTTTCAGGAGAGTATGGAAGATTTCAACCTCTTTAATAAACAAAAAGATCTTTCTCCAGAACAGTTTGCAGCTGGAGAAGTCAAAAAAAAAAAAAAAAAAAATCTTAGTGCAGTTTCAACATTTGAAAAGCTTCTTCTAATTCAGGCATTTGCAATATCTGTAATATGGAATCTCCACTTTGTACAAGAGATGAAAATTGTTGAAGCTCATCTGGAAAACTATCTGCTAAATCTGATGGATAACGGTTTTGTAAAAATGCTGAATCTTTTTGCAGCACAGAAGTAGATTTTAAGTTAATGAAGCAAGCAAACTTATTTGTTTTATCTGTATAAGGAACTTTACGCTGTGAAAGATGCAATATTAAGACATCACATACAACATAGTGAATATTTGAAATGTATGCTTGACGTGCAGTCATTTGCACTTCGGCATTATCTATTGAATGGAGATTTTATCTCCGAGGTATAATTTTTTCCCGCACTTCTGCGTATATTTTGTTCTCCCCACAAATGTTTCTGGCTAGATTTTTATACAAGTTAAAATTATCTTTAACAAACGGTGTGAAGTCAATTAAGGGCTGATAAAGAGGTGCAACCTGAGATAAATTCAGTGATGGACTTTGGAGTTCCACACTTGTTTTGTTGATTCGCTGTAAAAGAGTATCCCATACAACTCTATTTAATACAGTTTCAAATTTGTTTAGTTTTTTATTAAGTACTGATGCTTCAGATTTCGTGAAGGAACTCTGATATCCATCAGTTGCTAAAGCAGTGAGGATGATTAAAATGGAAGAGTAATTTTTTCTCAAGGACTTAACTGCTGGTGCATCAGCACACCACCTAGTCATACAATGATTCTTTAAAATGAACCTTTTACCATTTTTCTTTATTTCTTCATTTAAGCATTGCCATCGATGCGTTGAGGCTGAAAAAATGTTGTACACTTGCTGCACTAAAGAAAATTATTGAAGGGTCCCACTGCATGATTCAACGGCATTTACACTTACAAGATTCAGCTAATGTGCAGAACAAGGAACAAAATCTGCAATGGGATTAATGCTCTTTAATCGAGCTTGCAGTCCAGAGTACTTACCTGCCATGTTTGATGCATTGTCGTGGCTCTGGCCCCTGCAGTTTAAGATATCAATGTCAAGATCCTGTAAAGTCATTAAAACCACTTCTTCCAAGTTTCCGGATCTGTGACAATAAATGGAGATAATTTTTTTTTAAATGTTCAACACGACAACGCCAGACCACAGGCGGCTCGATTAACCCAGCAGAAAGCTGAACAACTAGACTGGAAACTTCTTGAACATCTCTACCTTACAGTCCCGGGAGATTTTTTTTTTTTTTTTTTTTGATTGGAGGTTTAACGACCACCGTGAGCAACTCAATGAGCTATAAGCAGTCGCCCGTCCCTAATTTAGGGTCACTGGTTCCAGGGAAGGGAGAGAGCCAGTGCCGTAAGACAAACACAACATCCATGCTTGACCGGGATACGAACCCGGACCCCTTACGGACGAATGATCAGAGGCCAACGCCTTAGACCACTGCGCCACCGGGGCGGCGGAGATTTTTACCTGTTTGGTCTTCTAAAAACTCACCTTGGCGACAAACGTTTCGCGGATGACGAAGAAGTTGAACGTAAAATGCGAATATGGCTGAGACAGCAGACACAAGACTTTTATCCTACATGTATCGACGAACTGATAATGAGATGGGATAAGTGTATCAATATTGGTAGAAATTATGTTGAGAAATAAGGGAAAATGCAAAGCTAATAATAAATATTTTTAAGTTCGTATGTCACTTAGTGCCTTTAAATAAGTGTTTGTGACTTATCACTGAGGTGATGCATGAATTAAGTCGACATAAGCCTGCCGGCATAGTTTAATTGGGAGAACTGCTGCTCCGGAGTAGGAAGATGTGGATTCGAATTACAACTTCGAAAAAGAAATATCACAACTCAGCGTGCTGTATAATATAAATCAGGTAGACTATATCGTCGAGCATCAGCTAGAGTTCAACTGAATGTTAGAATGGGCAAAATGAGGGATCTGAGCGACTTTCAACGAGGTATGATAATTTGAGCGTTTCCCCAAAGACCGTACTCTTAAGCTTTTCACCCACAGCCGTAGCAAGGGATAATCACGAATGGTGCGACATGCATAATGCAGATTTTTCCTGTTATCTGCACGTCACTGTTTGCTTTTGTTCATTGTCATATAAACTGACACTATTTGACTTCCGAATAAGAACGCTTTCAAGCAGTTTCCGATTTTGAGTGTATCGTTCCGCTTTGTTCACATGAAATCTGATCACACCAGTGGCGTAACTACCACCCCTGCAGCTGCGTGGGGGCGCAGGTAACGAAGGGGCAGCTGC
Source organism: Macrothele yani (assembly GCA_039090855.1). NCBI lineage: Eukaryota > Metazoa > Arthropoda > Arachnida > Araneae > Macrothelidae > Macrothele > Macrothele yani. The sequence goes on from CM076993.1 coordinate 118,945,061, forward strand.
TAGTAATTGTTTTGTGATAAAATCCGAATGCATACAAAAACAAACAAACAAATAATTAAACCAAAAATTCATATTTTCCTTTAATACATACAGCTTGCCAAAATAAACGCCGAATTTTATTTTTTAAACATTAGATTCCCTACGGATTGAAGCTATTTGGCCCTTGGGTTCCGGGTTGTAATGCGATCGTTCTCCAATGGATTGTAGACAATACGATAGCTCTCCAATCGCCCTCTCAGGAAAAGTACGAGACCACGTGGGAATTCCCAGTGGAGGATGTGAGAAAACAGTCAGTCGCCTAGGATTACATACACTACAGGCACCAACACTTATTAACAGCAGTCGTATGCGAAAGGGGGTGATTTCTTCAAGTGATTTACAGTATTTTAGTTTTGGACAAAACAATTACACATTGCTTTGCTCTTAGTTCTTTATAGTAAGTATGCTATCTCATTTACTGAGTGGAAACTTTAACATACAAGCGAACGGCATCCATTTGCAAAATGTCACAAAAGCGTCCACGTAGAGCATAGTATCGGCGAAAGAAAAAAGAGGGCGAGAAGAAACTTCCAAAGCTCGACCAGCTCTTTTTGCGCAGAATCAATTAAACCCAAATGCCGTTTCTGATTAAAAGAATGATGATTTATTTAGCACGTCACCTGTTCATACTTTAGAGGCAGACATTTCACATAAACTAAGCACTTCAGAAACAAATGAAAGTAAAATGGGTAATTATGAAGTCTTAAAGTTATTGACCTTAACCATTAAAGTATATTTTACCGTATTCGTTTCTTGCGATAAAATGTATATTCATGCTCATGTATCAGTCCGCGCACGGTGTTAATCCTAATTGGCTGATTGATAACCTTACATTATGTACTTCTGTTCCAAAAATCATTTAAAAGTTAAAACTACAGACCTCTAGTTATTTCACTTACTTTACCAGACATTCTCCTTGACCTCCTGTTACCCCCCCACACACACACACACACACACACACACATACAGAGTGAAAAACACATCATCTCTCGTGTTCGAAATCCTGGAAAAATTACTTAGAGGTGCTGAAATACGCCACTGGATGATACCCAACATGAGAGAAAGTAGTTCACGATAAACGTTATAGAAAATTTTTTATTGGTATATAAAATGACACTATATTTCCATCTTGTGTATTGGTCATTTTCTTGTAGGACTTCCGTCCTCAGTGAGTATAGTTTTAGGTCCCAGCCACCTACAGCGAGATCGCCTTTTGGGTAGAACACAGAAACAATATCAGCAAGTCTAGCGACTTTGACAGAACAGTATGTAGTGAGATTAGAGTACAGTAGATGGCGTCACCGTACAAATACGATGTTGCACACAGAGGGGTAAGAGAATTTCAGGGGGCATAGGAAAGGATACCCATTTAACCAGCGGGTCCAGCCTGGGGCCCGTCACTTAACGTGCTCGTCCGATGCACGGCGGATATTCAGCGATTGTTAGTAAATCACACCATCTCTGAAAGATCAGCCCAGGTTCGAAGCTGAGGACCTTGCATCGATAGTCTGACTGGCAAACCACTAAGACATCCGCGGCTCAAATGACACTAAAAATAGCAAAAATCTACTTATTCACTTTTTAATAAAATTTAAACTGTTTAAGAAATATATGAAAGAAAACGATTTTGCAGTATAAGAAAACAAACAGCTACAAATTAGGTACCGATATTACTCTGGAGGCCAATACGCTACGATATCTTTCATAATTTCTAAAAATGGATCGTCATTAGTTTTCAATCTTTTTCGCCACATAAATTCACATAGCTACGAATCCAACATGCTCCTATGAGTGCCCCAACGAGTTTTATTTTTTAATTTCGCTTTTCCTCACATAGATTCCACCAGTGGCGGATCCAGCGAGGGCGACTGTGGCGATCGCCCCCCGCCCTAAACCCTAACGAAGTTTTTACGTTTAAGGTGGACGTCAAGTAATTTTGCTTCCTATACTTCCAATGGAAAAACTTTTGTACGCATTTTCTTCACAATGAGTGTGTTCCCAAGGATGAAAATTTGAACATCGATCAAAATAGCCTCATTTTATAACTTGGGATACTTAATATTTTGTAAAACATAACCATCATTATATTAAAAATCAATAACTTTTCCTTTGGTGGTGTTGAAACCAGAAAAAAGGTGGCGTGACCTGTACTTTAATGACGTCAGTAGACAAACAAATGTTGGATTGCATAATTATGGTTATGTTTTAGAAAATATTAAGTATTCCAAGCTATAAAATGAAGCTATATTAATCGATGTTCAAATTTTCATCCTTGTGAATGCATTAATTGTCCAGAAAGAAGATCGCTCGACCTGTATTTCCATGACGTCAGTAGACAAACAAATGTTGGATTGCATAATTATGGTTATGTTTTAGAAAATATTAAGTATTGCAAGTTATAAAATGAAGATATTTTAATCGATGTTCAAATTTTCATCCTTGGGAACGCATTAATTGTGAAGAAAATGTGTACAGAATTTTTTCCATTGGAAGTATAGGAAGCAAAATTACTTGACGTCCACCTTAAATTAGCGAAGATCTTGAATGATTAACTTTGCATATTTTGTTTTCAGTTTTCTAAAAAAAATTAACAATTAAACTTACTACGGAATTGGATTTAAAATACATATTACATTGATTTAGCTTCAGTAAAAGAAGAAAGAGAAGGAAAAAGAGAAAGAGAAAGAGAGAGAGAGAGCGCGCAAAAGATAAAGGGAAGATAGGGACAGCGCGGGGAAAAAAAGATGGATGTATCCTTAGTTAGTTCTTTGCTATTTTTATATTGTCTAGCGTCTGTAAAGTCTCAAAACAGGGTAAGATTTTCGTTCGGGTATTTAATGATTTAACATTCCTGGAGCGAGTGAAAGTGTTTTAAAGACCTTGCAAATGAACCCCAGGTAGGAGGGGCACCGCCAATATGTGTAATGCATATCTAAAAACCCCTTCCATAATGTACCCCCCTCCTTTTTTTACGCTTTCCAACCGTAGGTTGAAGAAGCGTATATGCTCCAGCTTTGTCCGTCCATCCGCACGATAACTGGCGTAAAAATTGTTCGATTTCGATGAAATGTTAGTATGTGGTAGGGGACCACTTGGGGACGAACCCTATTGAAAATGGAACAAATGGGGTCAAAGGTCACGACGTAGGAGCGGAATCATTCCATTGGCCTTATGCGTCATAACTTGCGTAAATATGGTTCGATTTCGATGAAAGTTTACTATGTGGTAGGGGACCACCTGGGGACAAACCCTATTGAAAATGGGACAAATTGGGTCAAAGGTCACGACGTAGGAGCGGGATCATTCCATTGGCCTTATGCGTCATAACTTGCGTAAATATGGTTTTTTTTTTTTTTTTTTTGGTTGGAGGTTTAACGACCACCGTGAGCAACTCAATGGGCTATAAGCAGTCGCCTGTCCCTAATTTAGGGTCACTGGTTCCAGGGAAGGGAGAGAGCCAGTGCGGTAAGTCAAACACAACATCCATGCTTCACCGGGATTCGAACCCGGACCCCGTTCGGACGAATGATCAGAGGCCATCGCTTAGACCACTGCGCCACCGGGGCGGCTAAATATGGTTCGATTTCAATGAAATTTTACTATGTGGTAGGAGACCGCCTGGGGACGAACCCAATTGAAAATGGACGAAATGTGGTCAAAAGTCAGGACATAGGATTCGATCCATTACATCGCCCTTATCCCATATTATTAAGGTGGACGTCAAGTAATTTTGCTTCCTATACTTCCAATGGAAAAACTTTTGTACACATTTCCTTCACAATTAATGTGTTCCCAAGGATGAAAATTTTAACATCGATTAAAATAACTTCATATTATAACTTGGAAAACTTAATATTTTCTAAAACATAACCATAATTATATTAAAAATCAATAACTTTTTCTTTGGTGGTGTTGAAACCAGGAAAAAGATGGCGCGACCTGTACTTTGATGACGTCAGTGGACAAATAAAAGTTGGATTGCATAATTACGGTTATGGTTTAGAACATATTAAGTATTCCAATTTATGAAATGAAGCTATTTTAATCATGTTCAAATTTTAATCCTTCGGAACGCATTAATTGTCCAGAAAAAAGATGGCGCGACCTGTATTTTCATGACGTCAGTAGACAAACAAATGTGCGGATCCTATTAAAGTTTTATGACGTCATACTCTTGCTGGCGGTCGCAATTCCCATCTGCCTCATTACGTCACGCGTTGTGTGCGTATGTTCGTAAACACGATAACTCGCGTAAAAATCGTTCGATTTCGATGAAATTTTAGTATGTGGTAGAGGAACACCTGGGAAGGAACCCTATTGAAAATTTGCGAAATGGGGGTCAAAGGTCTGGACATAGGAGCGGAATCACTTCCATCGCCATTATGCATCATAACTTACGTGAAAATGTTTGGATCTGGATGAAATGTTAGTATGTTGTAGGGACCTGCCTGGGGACGAATCCCATTGAAAATGGGCGAAATGGGGTCAAAGGTTCGGATACAAGAGCGGGATCTATTCCATAGCCCTTATGCATCATAACTTACGTAAAATTACTTTGATTGCGACAAAACTTTATCATGTTATTTCGGAGGTATACTGAACCAGTTCTGTTGAATATCATCGAAATGGGATCAAAGGTCAGGGCACAGGAGTGAGATATATTCCACAGCCATTTTCCTCATCACTTGAGTAATAACTTGAGTAATGATTTCTAGTATGTTGGAAAGCGTATCATAATCAATGCATTGCATGATTTTACTAACTTGTTTTTTATACCCGAAACACCGCCATCCCTAGAGTAAACTTCTTGATCCGCCACTGGATTCCACTGATTGAGTATGGGCACCTGTGTTGGGATTCCTACTCCTTCTCTCGAGGAGGAGTATGCCCTCCTTCGTACTTCCCTCCTCTCTCTATACCCTGCTTTGGTTACTGCCGACGGACTCCGTGTTGTCTCTGGACCCAGTCTTCCTATTCCTTTCTTTCTTCCTCTCTTTGACTCTGTCGCCCCTGTGCTTTCCTTCACCACTGCCTCCCTCTATCGTTTTCTCCGTTCACCTTCGGATCTTCCACAACCCGTCTCTGACTTCTCTCCCTCGCTTTCCATGACCGTCTGGTCAGCTTCCTCTTCTCATCTCTCCTCTCTGCTCGAGCGCAATCTTCACTGGCGTTTCCTTCACCGTCGTCTCGCTGTTCCCCATCTTCTTTTCCGTATGTCTCTGGTCTCTTCTCCACTCTGCTCTTTCTGTGGTAATGTCCGTGATGTTTACCACACCTATTGCCATTGCCCTATCCTGCTACCTGTTCTCAATTCTGCTTTCCGCCTGGCTGGCCTCATCGTTTCTCAAGATCTTCCATTCCAAGCATATCCGTGGCTTCTATTAACGAAGCATCCGCCAACACGTCTACCAGATACCTGCTGTTTTCTGTTTGTAGTTGTGAAACATGTCATTCATATGTTTCATCAATCACAACGTTCTGCATCGCAGACACTTTCCATTCTGCAGGCCGGAAGTCGTTTGCTATCTTGCTTTCGAGGCCGAATAGTTGCACGCCTTCGACTTGAATATAACACCGCCATATCGTCAAATTCTCTCACAACATTTCACACCACCTGGGCCGAGCACTCAGGATGGTTTACGATGGATGGGAATTCTGTCCGTCTCGCCATTTGAGTATATGTTGTGCGGTTTTTTTTTTTTTTTGTTTTTTTTTTTTGTGTGTGTTTGGTTGCACTAAGTCCAGGGTGTCTTTCGTTAGATATTTGTTTCACTGTGCCAAGAGTGCACTGTGTTTTTATTTTTTTTTCAGAGTAGCCATACTGTGGCAACCTACGTACGCATAATTATGGTAACATGTTAATATTGTATTGTGTTGTACATACTTGAGTTTCGCACCACAGTACGTGTTTTTTTTTCTTCCTATTGTGACCCCATTTATGATTAATGTTACTTGCCTGCTGTTTTCTGTAAATATCGTAATTGTTTGTACGTACTTATACATAGTTATTATAGTTTTATCCGTGTTATAGGCGAACACGTTATTATCGTATTACTCTGCAAATGTGCTGTACATTTTTCTAGTGTATTATTTCTTGTTCTCTGTATCAGCATGTTGACATTGTACCTCTTTCATAACCTAGGGTCTGTACCTCTCTTGTAGATTTCATTTGCACAGCTTCCCTGAGTGATAATTGTGTTACATATGTACTTTAACGATATTAACCACTCTGAGTGTTCTATTCATTTTATTAGTCGTGTTTCTTCTATTTTAAGAACAGAGTGTAGAACTGCGTCATCCTTTTCTTTCTTTCAATATGTTGAAAACAACATGACATTTTTAAAGGTGGTATACTGTTCACGAGACGTTGACTCATCAAGCTTTTGATTTTTGTTTCCGCCAGGTTGTATTCACTGTTCTCTAATGTTTTGTTTTTTCACTCACCGTACCTAGTGTGTATTGTGTCTTTACTGTTTTCTTCAGTTTGCTTTTTTTTTCCTCGCCAATGTCGAGTAACATTGTGTTTACTGTTAATTAACTTTATTTGTGTGGCACATGTTGTACAAATTTCCTTTTTTCTTACATTGCATATTATATGTTATTTTGCTCAAGAACATATTTTTATCCTGCAGTATGTCATTATGTCTTATTAGGTGAGTCGTGTTCTGTGACGATATTATCTCCGTTAGCATCCCTGTATTTTCTGATCAAAGTTCTTGTTGTGTCACCGACTTTGCGATGTTGTATCTTGTGCTTTGTGTATTGTTTTTGTTTATTACATACATCGTTGTATTTACTTACATTCTGTGTTCTAGCACACTCTCCCGAAATCATTTTGTTACTTGCTCTCATATGCTAAATATGTTTCCTGTGTTTCTCTAGTTGTATTTCACGTATTATGGGGTTGCACTTGACCCCAGATTCCTGTACCATTACGATACTCATAGAATGCTTGCTTGCATTCGTGTTTTTATTATTTTAATCTGGGTAGCTTTACCCTCTGTCATGTGTACATATCATTATAAACGTCATGTGTATTTTTATGTTTTTGATGGGCGCGAACAATAATGATGTAACAGCCTATTTTCTTAAATAAAATTTGTTGAAAACCTGTGTTGGGATTTACAAAGTTCAGTGAATGATTTGCCCGCAAGTGTAAATAACTTTCTTCAGATAGACAGTTGTACGCTCGCCATTCGTCAGATATTATCGTAGTCCCAGGACGTACTGTATTTATTGCTTAGTAATTGGTATTAAAATACGGCTACTTCGCTCTGGAACAGCTATAAGGAAGCACTCATGAGTTTCTCTACAAATGAAGACTCTGTGCTCTACTTTCGAAATCGGGAACTACTTGAAAGCGTTCTTATTCGGAAGTCAAGTAGTGGCCGGCAGATACCAGGGAAGGTCCCATAAAACTTCCAGTAATCAGCCACCTTATGAAAGATAACAGCTGCTGGATCACAGAGGTTAAAGAAGACTTGGGAGAATCGTGCAAGCCATCACACAAGACAAAACCCGGTAAATCACTGCATAATTCAGTATTGTTATGCCAAGAATCACCTCCAAATGCATCACGTATCGGTTCACGTTACGAATGGGTAACGACAGCTGACAATCATGTTGCCAGCCTCCTTTGGCACTATTAATCCACAAGCTGTTGTCGAGAAGGAAATTACTAAGCAATTATAAGAACACTAGAAAAAAATAAGGTACTGCAAATGCAACAAAGTAATCTTCACTATAGCATACACATGTATATTTGAAGAGAAATCGTAAACAAGTTCTCAAAAAGATGCATCGAGGTTTTTGTGAGAACTGCTTTCTTGAAAGTATTTAGCACTGGCAAATATATTCTCTGTTGTTTACTAAGAAATCAGAAGAAAAGTAAAGAATTCTTAGATGATACTATTATTTTTCAAACATAAAATTACGTTTAAGTAGAAGCCAATATTCCAGTCATGTGAGTTATTTCAGCATTCAGAGAGAAAATGGAATCGAAAATAATAAATAAATGAAAAGAGAATAAATATCAGCTATAGAAGAAAGCTGGATTATATTAACTTGTTCAATTTACTGAAAGTTATTTAGTCCTCAGATGAAGATGACACAATACGAGAAAACAAATGCTTCTGCGGAAAATTAGGAAATAATAAGTTAGATGAAAAAATCTTTATTTAATAAAGCCATGTTTTTCGTAGGAAAAAATACAAAGTTCAATCCTGATGCATTTCTACTAAGAAATTGAAAGAAAAATAAAGAAAACATAGAAAATGACGTAACATTTTCTGACACAAAGGAAGAAAAACAAAATACATAAATAAATAAATAAACAAAAGGTTGAAGAAGGAAAAATAATCAGTGCTCGAAACAAGCTAAATGATAATAAATAAAACCAGTTTAGAGTAAAACTGTGAAAGATTCTCCAAGGAAATAAAATCAATACAGATTTCATGTGAGCGTGAGAAATTGTGAAAAATAAAACAAATGACGAGGTAATAAATGTATTAAAGTTGGATGGATGTTCTGTTTAGTAAGACTAAAGGTCCTCAAAAAAAAAAAAAGAACACAGAGTGAAAGAAAAAATAATAAATTGTTTCAAATAATAAGTATTATGGTGAACATGTGGACTCTGAAGCAGTAAAAATAACAGTTGTTTAATGCGTAGAAACGAATCTGAAATATGTAAGATGGAAAAAGTAATTTCACTATATCTCGTGAAAGATTAATACTCCCCTGTTAACTTGATCAAAGACACAATGCTTCCAAAAAAAATGAGTTAGATGATTTATTAAGCAGTATAAGGAGTCAAACATTTTATATCTTCTTAAATAATTCTTATGCATATCAGTTGGAATGCGATGAAATAAATACATTCGCTATGGAGAAATATTCTAAATTTTCATAACATCCACTACAGAAAAAATAATGCTGAGATGTGGAAAAAAAATATTTCGTTTCGCTAAAAAAAATCATGAACGAACTTAAACGTGATCGTTATGCTCATTACGATCATCCTTAAACGTGATCGTAATGAGCTTAAACATGATCAAGCGTGAATGAGCTTAAACATGATCAAGCATGAATCAGATTAAACATGATCAAGCGTGAATCAGCTTAAACATGATCAAGCATGAATGAGCTTAAACATGGTCAAGCATAAATTAGCTTAAACATGATCAAGCGTGAATGAGCTTGAACATTATCAAGCTTGAACGAACTTGAACATTATCAAGCATGAACGAACTTAAACATAATCAAGCATGAATCAGTTTAAACATGATCAAGCATGAATGAGCTTGAACATGGTCAAGCATAAATGAGCTTAAACATGAACAAGCGGGAATGAGCTTGAACATTATCAAGCATGAATGAGTTTAAACATGATCAAGCATGAATCAGCTTAAACATGATCAAGCATGAATCAGCTTGAACATGATCAAGCATGAATCAGCTTGAACATGGTCAAGCATAAATAAGCTTAAACATGATCAAGCATAAATGAGCTTAAACATGATCAAGCGTGAATGCGCTTAAACATGATCAAGCATGAACGAGCGTAAACATAATCAAGCATGAATCAGCTTAAACATGATAAAGCATGAATGAGCTTGAACATGGTCAAGAATAAATGAGCTTAAACATAATCAAGCGTGAATGAACTGAAACATGATCAAGCATGAATGAGCTTAAACATGAACAAGCGTGAATGAGCTTAAACATGATAAAGCATGAATGAGCTTGAACATGGTCAAGAATAAATGAGCTTAAACATAATCAAGCGTGAATGAACTGAAACATGATCAAGCATGAATGAGCTTAAACATGAACAAGCGTGAATGAGCTGAAACATGATCAAGCATGAATGAGTTTAAACATGATCTACAATTGCAACGTGATCGTTAAACATGATATTTTTTAAACACATTACGTTTCAAAATTCATAAAGAAGTAGAAGAAAAATTACGTTTATGGCTATAACGAATAGTAAGGCATGAAAAAATAATAAGCTCCTATTCCAGGGGAGTATACGTAGCATTTTTATTTTTTTTTTTCGGAAGGCCAAGAGAAAGTGTAAGTTTTCACGACAAAATAAAAGTTACTCAAAAACAGAAGAAAAAAATAAAGCATTGGGTTCTAAAGTAAGTGGATGCATTTTCATTAAATTAAATATTTTTTTCTAATGTAAGTCACAAAGAAAAAAAAATGAAACACTTGCGTGAATGGCTAATGACCTTTGCCCTCCCCTCTAAATACACCGCTGTCCCATTCACAGAGAAAATAATCTTCCGTGTCACAGTTTATGAGCGCAAAACTTCCAACATCTTGCAAGTAGCAATTCCATTGAGCTACGATATTTTTCCAAGACAACGAAAAAACACCTGCGGGCTTACAGGAAGCATAGTACTCATAAGGGCACGCTGACTACACGTGACTCCTGAATTTTAAGAAAGGCGTGGTTACGCTGAAGACTGAAACACTGTTCTTCATTTGGTAAGTGACTATGAGATGTTAAGCTTCAGTTTAAAAAAATACACGTTGTTAGTTGCCTAAAGGAAATGTTGTCGTGGGGACGATTTAGCTAAATATAGTCTTCTAAGCGTTGGAAAATAGTTCTAGAAGGAAATTTTTTACGATTTTGTGTGATTGTGTGTGTGTGTGAGAGAGAGAGAGAGAGAGAGAGAACGCGTTGAACTTCTTTTCTGTTCGAGGGGTTTTATGATTTCTTGTGTGGCAGAAAAGGAATTTGTTGGCGGGAATCTGAGGCCCTTGGTTTCTGACAGGTAAAGGAGGATCAAATTTGCCTGTCGACCTCGGTAAGAAGAGGCTACCTCTAATCATCAGCGAAAGAGAATGCGCAATTAAATCTGGCGAAAACCGTGAAATCGAAGAAGAGGTGTAGAAAGAGCGGAAATACGACACGAAGAACTCTTGTATCTATGTTATTCCAACAAAAAATCTAAATAGTTTTTTTTGTTGTTGTTGTTGTTGTTATTTTTGTTGGGAGTTATTTACTCTCCAGCGATAAGAAACATGCAACTCAATTACCATCAAGCAAATTCAGAGAATGTGATTTATTTTTTTATATTTCAAGAGCTTTCAGTTTTCTGTCTCTCTTTTATTCACATTTTATTTTATTATTTCTACTTTCTGGCATGGAGAAATTATTCGCTAGTTTGGGCGATTAACAAATGGAGCGGAAAACAAAGTAAAACTTGCATCGATATTCGTGGAAAAATATAGTTTGTAGTTGTACACAGAGTCCCCAACCTTTCAGATGATTCTTCAGCTGTCCTTAGTTCTGGAACCTAGATATAGGTAGATCCTATACGGCTTTGAATATAAATAAAACCACGTGCCCACAAACGAATGAACAAATAGCAATGTAACATTGTATAACCTTCAACTTTTTCAAGACTTACTAAAAGTAGCGTCGGAGCAGTGTTTGTTCAATAAAATTTCAATTGAAACCGTTTTCAGCCAGTGATGATGTTGAAACTGGCGCTCAATTCTAGGAAACGAAGATGCGGCGAATTAAAAATGCATGCTAATAACAACGGAAGAAAAGAAGCATTTGCTTTGAAAAAGTAATTTGGAACTGGAGATTAATTTCCTTCTTGTTTTGTTTTTTTTTCAAATAAGAAGGGAATTAATCGTTTTCGCAGCATACATCAATTTATTTCTTCCGTATTCTTTGGAAAAAGACAGTATTGAAAAATCGCCTCGAAAGTTCTGACTAATTGAGCTTATTTATACAGAAACTCGTTATTCCAGTTTCTTTTATATATAATACATTATATATATACATATATTTACTTTTCCTTTGAAAATGTCAATAAAGAATGGAGATGACAAGAAAGTTGCGAGTCATGAAGCTGCGCTACGATAAAAGTACATCTGATTTTTGTCAAAGAGTTTTTTTTTTTTTTTGGTTTTTTCTGCTGATCAAATATTCTTTACGTCATCTAATGATAATGGTGGGATCTCTGGAATGGATGTTTTCCCTGATCTCGGGAAATTGTACTATTGGTGATCTTTCTGCAGAAACGAAGATGGAACGATGCCGCAAAAGAAACGAAAAAAAGAACAAAGAAAGAGAGATCGAATTTCCTTATGCTTGTCTGTGACTCTTGACGGAGACTGCCGCACAAAATAAAAGGTGAAAATGTAAAAGCGAAACAAATGACGAAAAGACAGGAAATGTTGAAATAAAAAAAGCTAGAACATATCTCAGGGGGATAAACTGAGAAAGCAAAAAAGATGAAATGGGGAAACGGCATCTCGAATGTAATTTATGTATTTTTCGCTTTTGCATTGTTTTTCTCATCCAAAACTAGTTCGTCGCTGATCATCAATATCTCATCACGCACGAAAAGTTTGAGACAATTCATAGTAAAACTAGAGGGATTACACCGAATTTTTGGGTGTAATAAAAAAAAATTATCAGAATAAAAGTCGAACCTTTTACGCTAAAGGTACTTCAAGACATTTCAAAATACACACCAGTATTCTTCTAAAAGTCAGTTCTCTGGTCATGGACCTTAGATGTCTGATTCAAAAAAAATCCTTACCAACAACTGGAAACGATGTCATTGTTTAATGTACAGAAAATATATATATATTTACACAATTTTTACAGCTGGAAAATGTCGGATAATCTCGGACACTGTATTAGCACTGAAATAATCTTTCCAGTCTTATTTAAAGCTTAGATACTGTGCCCCATGAAAACGCACTGTTACGCCCCTGGTGAGAGACCGATAAGATCATTTCAATAACCAGAACAAACCCGAGCACCGACAGGGCAATTCCTAATACTAAAATACGCCTAAACACCGGTGGAACAATTCGAACAAACAGAACAATCTAAAAGCCAACAGGAAATCCCAACAACTAGAACATACTTAAACAATTACAGGATCATTTCGGCAACCAAAACACACCTGAACACTGAAAAACAATCTCAACAAACAGAATACATCTAAACACCGGCAGTGCAATGCCAAGAACTAGGACACACTTAAACACCCAGAAACACAACCTAAACACAGACCAACACTGTCCCAATATTCAAAACAGCGACAATCAAACCGCCGACAGGAAAACCCCAACAAACAGAACACATTTAAACACTCAGAGACACAATCTAAAAAGTGTTGAAAACAACCTGTACACATTTTCCAGCTGTACACAGGCTAACAGAATCCCAACGTCCAGAACACATTTAAACACAGAGAGACATAATCTAAAAACCGGCAAAGACAACCTATACACATACCAACAGGAGCACAACATCCAGAACACATTTAAACACCGAGAGACACTATCCAAAAACCGGTGAAAACAACCAATACACAAACCAACGGAAGCCCAACATCCGTTTAAACACCGAGAGACATACTCTAAATACCGGTGAAAATAACCAATACACAGACCAACAGAAGCCCAACATCCAGAACACATTTAGACGCTGAGAGACACTATCTAAAAACCGGTGAAAACAACATATACATAGAACAACAGAAATCCAACATCCAGAACACAGACATGTAAAACACCGACAGAACAATCCGAATAACTATAATAGAACACACCTGAACACCGACAGAACAATCCGAATAATTATAATAGAACACACCTGAACACCGACAGAACAATCTGGATAACTAGAACAGTCCGAAGAACGAACACACCTAAATACTGACAGAATAATCTGGACAACCAACTAGAACACACCTAAACACCGACATACACAATCTAAACACCTACATGAAAATCCCAGGAATTTGAATACATCCAAACGCCAACGACACAATCAAAACACCGACAGGATAAAATGACAGATAAACTTTTTATTATTTTATTTTGTGTGTGTGTGTGACAGCTACTTTGGTATGCACAAGTTTCAACACTAAAACACTACTAAATATAAAAAGAAAAACTGGAGCTCTGAATGTTTTTGCAGGTGCAAGTCCCTTAATTTGTGTGTTCTTATTTGTTTAGGTAATTCGGATTTTTTTTTCGAGGAGGGAGGGGAAATTAATGACTACCATGAGTACTTTTAAGACTAACAAGCAGTCACCTGTTCCTAATTTAGGACACAGCCAGCGCCATCAGGCAAACACGTCATCCACTCCTCATCGAACATTGGGACATTTTTTTAGCACGTTTTTAGTAACAAAAGATCGTGCTTATGTTATCGGTTTGTCTGTCCGTCCGTCTGTAGACACGATATCTCTGCAAATATTAGTCCAATTTAGAAAATTATGTTTGCATTGGAAAGCCTGAAATATACGAATGATGATCCTTCATTTAATTTTTTTTAAGATGTACAATTTCGCCTCTATAGGGCGTAAATGCAGATGATGTAGAATTCAAAAATACATTTTATTCCACATATTTGCTTCTAAACATCCGATTGAAAAAAATATTTTATCTTTCGATTCCATTTATGTCAAAAAGTATTTTAGGAATAGTTGTTTTTTCAAATTACGCATAGATTTTCCGCTAGGGGGCGTAAAAGTAAGTTGCGTTTTCCCCGATATCTGTTCTTCTAAATCTCCGATTTCAAAAATGTTTTCTTCAGCGGATACACCTTTTGATGGAAAATCTTTTGCATCGAATTTCTAATTTTTGGTAAAGAATACTTTGGCCACCAGGGGGCGTAAGTTTTAATTTTTGCTGATGTATTTGCCATAAAATCTAAGCTTTTAAAATCTCGATTGAAAAAATTATTTCGTGGACTGATGCCACTCACGTCGATAAACCTTTTCGGAATATTTTCTTAAAATATTCCATGGTTTCACCGCCAGGGGGCGTAGATGTATATCTTATTTTTGTCAATATCTCAGATTCTAATGGTCCAATTTGAAAAATTCTTCCTTTATTAGATAAAGCTTCCGGTGTAACATGTTTTTCGTATAATTTTAAAATTTCCAAGTAATTCACACTCTTTCTGCTAGGGGGTGTAACGGTAAATTGCGTTTCCCCTATATCTCTGCTTCTAAATCTCCGATTTGAAAACTTCTTTCTGCAGCGGATACAGCTCCTGATGGAAAATCCTTTGCACATAATTTCTATTTTATTTTTTTAAAATCGTTTGGCCCCCAGGGGGCGTAAGTCTTAATTTCCGCTTCTGATGTATTTGCATCAAAATATGAGCTTCTAAAATCTCGATTGAAAAAAAAAGTCGTTTGTGGACCGATAGTACTCATATCGACAAACTTTTTAGGAATATTTTCTTCTTAAAATAATGCATGGTTTCTACGCCAGGGGGCGTAGATGCATATCTTATTTTTGGCAATATCTCTACTTCTAGGAGTCCGATTTAAAAAATTCCTTCTTTGTTGAATAGTGTTTCCGATGCAAAATGTTTTTCATATAAATTCAAAATTTTCAAGTTAATCCTAGACTTTCCGCTAGGGGGCGCAAAAGGTAAATTATTTCTGCTTCTAAAACTCCGATCTGAAAAATTCTCTGTTTATTACATAGAGGTTCCGGTGTGACATATAATTTCAAAATATTTTTCATATAATTTCAAAAATTTTAAGTAATTCATAGACTTTCCGCTAGGGGCGAAAGGTAAATACGTTTTCTGCGCTGTTTCTGTTTCTAAAACTCCAATTTGAAAAATTATTCCTGTATCGCATACAGTTCCTGATGGAAAATGTTGTTCCCATGCAATTTCTAATATTTGATAAAGAATGGTTTAGCCACCAGGGGGCATAGGTGTTAATTTGTGCTTCTGATGTACTTGCAGCAAAATCTGAGCTCCTGAAACTCGACTATTTTTTTTTCTTGGATCGATACTGCTCACATCGATAAACCTTTTGAGAATACTTTCTTCCTAAAATAATGCATGACTTTCCCGCCAGGGGCATGGACGCATATCTTATATTTGTCTATATCTCTGCTTCGAAGATTCCGATTTGGAAAACTCTTTCTTTGTGGGAGAGCGTTCCCGTTTCGAAATGCTTCTCACGTAAGTTAAATTTTTCTTAACGCACAAGTCTGCAACTAGAGGACGTAAGCCACGATTCCGTTTACAGCAATATCTGCGGGATTAAAAACCCGATTGAAGAACTTCTTTTCTCGGTCAGATACTATTTATTGTTTTCCATACCGGTTCCATTGACTTTGAATAGCTTTGATAAATTTAATTTGCGTCAGAACGGATTCAAAAGACGTGCTCATTACAGCCGAAAATTCGGTGTCATCTTTCTTGTTTGTTCTTGTTGTAGTTTGTTTGCAGGGGGTTAACGAATGTTTAAAATGTTGAGGAAACCTTTCCGTGATTCCGTTCGTGTATTCAAACGAAAAATTATGTTCTCACTTTTTCTGTGCCCATGTGACGGAAGCTTTCCGGTAATAAAAGCTGTTGGCTAGAATACTTGTGGTATTTGAAATTTGATTATTTATTAATTCTCAATCTGTTGTTGGCGGATCTGATTTTTAGGTTCTATAGCGATACCGGATATCGTGAATAAAATACTGAGTAATATTGAATTTTTTGAGACGACGGATATCCACTCCCCCCCCCCCTTCCAATTTGGTGCACCTGCTGTTCTTCAGTCAATGGATAAAATATTAAAGATGCCTACCTAATAGTGTGTTGGTCCTCCTCCAGCACGAATAACAGCCTGTCACGCCGACACATCGCCTCCACCAGACGCCAGAGGGTTTCCAAAAGTAATGCCAGCCATGGCTGTTGCAGCATTGTCCACAACTCCGCCCGAGACATCGGTCCAGGATCCATGGATCTGATGTTCCCAGTCATGCCTATTGCAGCATTGTCCATAACTCCGCCCGAGACATCGGTCCAGGATCCATGGATCTGATGTTCCCAGCCATGCCTATTGCAGCATTGTCTATAACTCCGCCCGAGACATCGGTCCAGAATCCATGGATCTGATGCTCACTCAGCCATGCGTATTGCAGCATTGTCCACAACTCCGCCCGAGACATCGGTCCAGGATCCATGGATCTGATTTTCACTCAGCCATGCCTATTGCAGCACTGTCCACAACTCCGCCCGAGACATCAGTCCACTATCCATGGATCTGATGTTCCCAGCCATGCCTATTGCAGCATTGTCCACAACTCCGCCAGAGACATCGGTCCAGGATCCATGGATCTGATGTTCCCAGCCATGCCTTTTGCAGCACTGTCCACAACTCCGCCCGAGACATCGGTCCAGGATCCATGGATCTGATGTTCACTCAGCCATGCCTATTGCAGCATTGTCCATAACTCCGCCCGAGACATCAGTCCACGATCCATGGATTTGATGTTCCCAGCCATGCCTATTGCAGCATTGTCCACAACTCCGCCCGAGACATCGGTCCAGGATCCATGGATCTGATGTTCCCAGCCATGTCTATTGCAGCATTGTCCACAACTCCTCCCGAGACATCGGTCCAGGATCCATGGATCTGATGTTCCCAGCCATGCCTTTTGCAGCACTGTCCACAACTCCGCCGAGACATCGGTCCAGGATCCATGGAACTGATGTTCACTCAGCCATGCCTATTGCAGCATTGTCCACAACTCTGCCCGAGACATCGGTCCAGGATCCATGGAACTGACGTTCCGCTTCACGGCATTTCGGAGAGCTTCCAGAAGGTTTAAATCCGAAGACCTAGGGAGCCACTGGATGGTTCCAAACTCATATTAGTGTTCCTCAAGCCATGCCTAGGTATTGCCGATGCATACCGCCCGATGGGACTGCGCGTTGTCCTGCTGAAACAGACCATCGGCCGTAGGATGGACGAAGACCATGAAAGGGTGTAGGTGATCAGCCAGCACACATGCTAGCAGAGCACAGTGGATATCTCCAGACACACTAAAGGGCCTAATGTGTCCCATGAGAAGGCTCCCCAATCCATTACGGAGCCACCACCGCCTTGAACAGAGCCGACCTTGCCCGATGGGGCCATAGCCTCATGCTGTCTACGCCACACCCGCACCCTCCCGTCAGCTCGATACAACTGGAAACGGAATTCATCTGATCACACAACGCGGTGCTATTCTGCAGAGGTTCAGTTTTTATGCTCTCGGCACCAGGCGAGTGCGTAATTTCCGGTGACGAGCAATCAATAGTGGCACACAAGTAGGATGTTGACTCCTGTAGTCAGGTTATGCAGTATGCGCTGTACTATTAGCTTATTGATGCTGCTTGGGCTTCCGCCGACATTTAACCTGGATGCGATTTGCACTGTCGTTGCCAAGCGGTAGGTTCTATACGAGTCTGGGCAGTCTACGTCCGCCCCGATCATCAATGGCATGTGGTCCGCCACTGCTTTTCTCTACGGACGCGGGTATGTCCGTCGATGGTATACTAGTGGTACATACACCCTTTATATGGTTGCCCTCGCGAACCCTGGGATTCTTGCCACTTGGGCTTACAGAATGACCCCGCTGTCTTGCGCCGACAATGAGTCCATGATTAAAGTCGCTCAGATCACCATGTTTAACCATGTTCGTCAATTGCGAAAAGCTGTTGGGAAGCCAAGCTGTCTGCCTATCTATCGCTTGCGTTCGTTGGGTCTGTTCCACTCTGCGCGGGGTATGGTATGCCTTGGGTATGCCCTTATCAACTGCTCTCACCCCTATCTCTAGCGTTTTGTCTACTGAGTATACACAGGATTTACCACAAAAAAAACAGGCCTCTTGAATTGTAGCACTGGTGATTGTATGTTGTCCACGCAACAGTGTGGCGATCCGTTAACACAAAAGCTATTATACGAGTTGTCCATGCAACAATGTGGCGATCCCTTAACACAAAAGCTATTGTACGAGTTGTCCATGCAACAATGTGGCGATCCCTTAACACAAAAGCTATTACACGAGTTGTCCATGCAACAATGTGGCGATCCTTTAACACAAAAGCTATTACACGAGTTGTCCATGCAACAATGTGGCGATCCCTTAACACAAAAGCTATTACACGAGTTGTCCATGCAACAATGTGGCGATCCCTTAACACAAAAGCTATTATACGAGTTGTCCATGCAACAGTGTGGCGATCCCTTAACACAAAAGCTATTAAGCGAGTTGTCCATGCAACAATGTGGCGATCCCTTAACACAAAAGCTATTACACGAGTTGTCCATGCAACAATGTGGCGATCCCTTAACACAAAAGCTATTACACGAGTTGTCCATGCAACAATGTGGCGATCCCTTAACACAAAAGCTATTACACGAGTTGTCCATGCAACAATGTCGCGATCCCTTAACACAAAAGCTATTACACGAGTTGTCCATGCAACAATGTGGCGATCCCTTAACACAAAAGCTATTTCACGAGTTGTTCATGCAACAACGTGGCAATCCCTTAACACAAAAGCTATTACACGAGTTGTCCATGCAACAATGTCGCGATCCCTTAACACAAAAGCTATTACACGAGTTGTCCATGCAACAATGTGGCGATACCTTAACACAAAAGCTATTACACGAGTTGTCCATGCAACAATGTGGCGATACCTTACCACAAAAGTTATTATACGAGTTGTCCATGCAACAGTGTGGCGATCCCTTAACACAAAAGCTATTACACGAGTTATCCATGCAACAATGTGGCGATCCCTTAACACAAAAGCTATTACACGAGTTGTCCATGCAACAATGTGGCGATCCCTTAACACAAAAGCTATTACACGAGTTGTCCATGCAACAATGTGGCGATACCTTACCACAAAAGTTATTACACGAGTTGTCCATGCAACAATGTGGCGATCCCTTAACACAAAAGCTATTACACGAGTTGTCCATGCAACAATGTGGCGATCCCTTAACACAAAAGCTATTACACGAGTTGTCCATGCAACAATGTGGCGATACCTTAACATAAAAGCTATTACATGAGTTGTCCATGCAACAATGTGGCGATCCCTTAACACAAAAGCTCGTAGATATCAAAAGTAAATACGTATTATGTTTAGACGCTTTGTGAAATATACTCTGAAGTAGACATTGCCAGTATTTCACATCTTCTTAAACATAATTGAAAATCATTGAAAATCATTGTCAGTATAAAAAAATCTCGAGTTCCAAAGGATTCTGTTGCTTTAAAAAATCATGATGGGGAAATGCAATTTGTGAGCGATAAGTCATCCTATAGAAAAAATATAATTATTATAGATTTTATATTTAGAGGTTTTCTGAAATACTACTAAGAAGTAGTACATTCCACCTTTTCTTAAATAGTATAACTGAAAGTCATTTAAGTTTTAAAAAATCTCGCATTTGACATTTTTCGTCATTTTACGGAAAAGGTTAAATCAGGAACATAATTCGTTTAATTCACGAAAGGAAACATGGAAAAAGGCTCTTGTACATTTCAGAAAATATTTTACAGTGCAATGTTTGCAGTACATTAATTGATTTCCGGCGCAGTACAGTAAACAAGAAGGAAAACTAAGCACTGTCCAAATTCTCTCAAATTTGGACATATCGGGATACTTATCAAAGAATAAAAGAACCATGTATTTTGTGATATTATGAAATTTAAATTTCAACATACAATAGCAAAAAGCCTATAAATGAATTACGTGTAACAGAGTTAAAAAAGCGTCAGAAAATGCAGTAAAATATCACGACTAAAGCAGAATTACGTATGAAAGTGAAAAGGGATATCTGAGAAACGTATTACAGAGGTCCCATTTTATATGGTTAGAATATGAATTTGAAATAGGTTCTAAATCTGTTACGAAATGTAATATCTTATTAAAAAGCATATAAAGAGTGTAGCTATCTATAATTGTTCCTATCTCTTGATGCATGAGGAACCACAAAAGTAATCTTGGAAGGCACGTTTAAATATCAGCAGTATAGATAGTATGAGCTTCTAGTAAATTGTTTGCATAAATACATTCATTTAGTAAATGAAAAATCAGGAACTTGTCATTTAGTGGAGTCAATTCATGACCTGATTGGGACATGTAATAAATGTGGATGATGCTAACTCATGAGTTATACTTCACCAACGGCATGAGATAGCAACAGCCTCTCGTCGTTGAATTCTGATGTCACAGTGAAAGGCAAATGCTTTTAACTAATCAACAACAAAACACGCAATAGTCGTGTTTGCTAATTTGTGATGTCGTGCAGGGTGTTGTCATACCTTTGTTATATCTCTTAAAAAGCTATTATAACCAATTGGAATAAAAGCAAGAAAGGTGACACCGAATTTTCGGGTGTAATAAGCACGTCTTTTGAATCCGCTCTGACGCAAATTAAATTTATGAAAGCTATTCAAAGGAAATGAAACCGGTATGGAAAACAACAATAGTACCTGACGCAAGAAAGAAGTTTTTCAATCGGGTCTTTAATCCCTCAGATATTGGTGTAAACGGAATCTTGAGCTTACGAACTCTTAGAAACAGAGTTATCGACAAAAATAAGATGTGACTTTACGTCCCCTGGTGGAAAACCATGATTTATTTCAGTAAGAAAGTATTCTCAAAACGTTTATCCATATGAGCGGTATCGGAAAAAAAAATTAGTCGAGTTTTTCAGGAGCCCAGATTTTGCTACAAATACATCAGAAGCAGAAATTAACACTTATGACCTCTGGTGGCCAAACTATTCTTTACAAAACATTAGAAATTATGTGAAAAATATTTTCCATCAGGTCTTGTATGCGATACAGGAAGAATTTTTCAAATTGGAGTTTTAGGAGCAGAAAACGCAATTTACCTTTATGCGCCCGAGCGGAAAGTCTTAAATGATTTACGTGAAATTTTTGAATTTATAGGGAAAAACATTTTGCATCGGAAACACTATCCAACAACGAAGGAATTTTTCAAATTGGACTTTTAGAAGTAGAGATATTGACAAAAATAAGATATATATCTACGCCCCCTGGCGTAGAAACCATGCATTATTTCAAGAAGAAAGTGTTTCTAAAAGGTTTGTCGACATGAGTAGCATCGGTCAACAAACGACTTTTTTTTCAGTCGAGATTTTAAAGCTCATATTTTGCTGCAAATACATCAGAAGTGGAAATTAAGACTTACGCCACCTGGTTGCCATACCATTTTTTTACAAAAATTAGAAATTATGTGTAAAGGATTTCCCATCAGGAGCTGTATCCGGTGCAGAAGGAATTTTTCAAATCGGAGTTTTTGAAGCAGAGAAATATTGGGAGAAACGCAATTTACCTTTACGCCCCTTAGCGGAAAGTCTATGAATTACTTGAAAATTTTGAAATTATATGGAAGCACATGTCATACTGGAAACACTATCCAACAAAAAAGGAATTTTTAAATTGGTCTCCTAGAAGTAGAGATATTGACAAAAATAAGATATACATCTACGCCCCCTGGCGTAGAAACCATGCACTATTTTAAGAAGAAAATGTTCCTAAAAGGATTGTCGACATGAGTAGTATCGGTGTACAAACGACGTTTTTTTTAATCGAGAATTTAGAAGCTCATATTTTGCTGCAAATACATCAGAAGCGGAAATTAAGATTTACGCCCCCTGGTGGCCAAACCATTTTTTAACAAAAATTAGAAATTATGTGCAAACGATTTACCATCAGGAGCTGTATCCGTTGCAGAAAGAATTTTTCAAATCGGAGATTTAGAAGCAGAGATATAGGGCGAAACGCAATTTACCTTTACGCCCCCTAGCGGAAATCCTAGGAATTACTTGAAAATTTTAAAATTATATGAAAAACATGTCGCACGGAAAACGCTATCCAACAAAGAAGAAATTTTTCAAATCGGACTCCTAGAAGTAGAGATATTGAAAAAAATAGGATATACATCTACGGCCCCTGGCGGAGAAACTGTGGGATATTTTAGGAAGAAAATATTCCGAAAACGATTATCGATGTGAGTGGCATCAGTCCACGAAAGAATTTTTTCAATCGATATTTTAGAAGCTCAGATTTTATGGCAAATACATCAGAAGCAAAAATGAACGCTTACGCCCCCTGGTGGCCAAAGTATTCTTTACCAAAAATTCGAAATTATATGCAAAAGATTTTTCGTTAGGAGATGTATCCGCTGAAAAAAGATTTTTCAAATCGGAGTTTTAGGAGAAGAGTTATCGGGAAAAATGTAATTTACTTTTACGCCCCCTAGCGGAAAATCTATGCGTAATTTGAAAATGAAACTATATCTAAAACACTCTTCGACATAAATGGAATCGAAAGATAAAAGATTTTTTTCAATCGGATGTTTAGAAGCAAATATGTGGATCAAAACGTAATTTTGAATTCGACATCATCTGCATTTACGCCTCCTAGCGGCAAAATTCTGCATCGTGAAAAAAAAAAAGAAATAAAGGATCATCATTCACATATTTCAAGCTTCCGAATGTACAAAAGAATTTTTCAAATCGGACTAATAGTTGCAGAGATACCGTGGGTACAGACGGACGGACGGACACACCGATAACAGAAGCACGATCTTTTTTTACAAAAGACGTGCTAAAAACTCCCGTGAATAGTCATTGCACCACACGGATTGAGAAGGTTTACAGACCGTAAGCACGCCACCTGTCGGTCAACCATAAATTTTCGGTAGATAAACTACATGTTCACGGTGTTTAAACTGTTTAAACTGTTACTGTATTTTAACCATGATAACCTGGCAACATTCTTCTGAAAATTGTTATATACCTGTTTCTTCACGTGCAATCAGTCGACTGGTAACACCTTTGTGG
This sequence comes from Macrothele yani, assembly GCA_039090855.1. NCBI lineage: Eukaryota > Metazoa > Arthropoda > Arachnida > Araneae > Macrothelidae > Macrothele > Macrothele yani. The sequence goes on from CM076993.1 coordinate 118,968,778, forward strand.
GCAACACGTTTTCATTTCCCGGTCATTAGACATGTTAATGAACATTACGGTATGGTACTGTAAAATTACGGTTTATTGACTGGCCACTCAGCTGCCTGTGTATCTACCGTAATTTGACCCTGCAATTTTTTACAGTGTAGAAAACGTAAATGCGGAAATGCAACTTATTTTTCTATGATAAGGAGGGAAAAATAATGGAATAGAAGTGTTTGCGCTAAAGCGGTATGTAGTATTAACTGACACTATTTAACAATGATATAAAAGCTGCGAGACAGTGAAAATGTGATATATCCCCATATGTCTCGCTGAAAGCGTTACGTGAATAATTACTAACATAGCGCATTTCAGAAGGATGATTGGTGTTTAATGATTGATTTGAATTTCCTTAATGCTGCCATCACCGACATCCCATGGTAGCAGCGATCGATGTTGTTTGGACGCCTAAACCTTATTTCAGACCGTGTTGTTCAATTACTGAGAGCAATGAGGGCAAATTCAAGTGAGAATCTTCACGACTGGATTACAAGCAGTATCCTTTAATAACGTCGAGAGCTGGGATGATATTCGCTCTCGCCGGCTGCTGTGTTTGGGCGTTAACGAACTAAATAGATGTCATGCGACCAACACTGGGAGAACTTATTTAAGTGAAGAAGAAATTGTAACCAACTTTTAGAACTTGTTATTGCCTTTTTATCCCCAGGAGCTCCACGGACACCACTTCTCAAATAAGTGGTTTAAATAGATCTCTACAATGAACAGAAGTCAATCCCAGAGCTGGTCGTGTGTCACGAAATGAATCCTGTTACCTAAAATGTGATGTGAAGGACTTTTTAAAGAGTTGGGAGTAGATGCTTACTGCGTGTAGAAAAATTCTGCCGAAACTAAAACACAAAGTACTATTATGTGCAATTTCCTATGTAAAATTATTGTACCACAAAGTATTTAACTCGAAAAATAAATAAAAGCAAATCTGTGCAATTTCTATTCAGTCGGTTTTCAAAAACAAGATTTCCTCCTCCTGGCACCTTAACAAACTTGAAGAATTTTTCTTTCAGAAAAATTCCCCTACTAACTGTTGCCTTAAAAATTCATGGCTGCCCCGGTGCCGTAATTGGTCTAAGCGCTGTCTTATGATACATTCGTCCGAGAATGGATCCGGGTTCGAACCCGGTGAGGCATGGATGTTGTGTTTGTCTTGCAGTACTGCTTCTCTTCCTTCTCTGGAACCAGTGACCGTAAATTAGGGACGGGTGACTGCCTATAGCCCATCGATTTGCTCACGGTAAAATTGCACAACCGTAAAACTAAATGGGTGCTGCAATAACTGGAACGGTTTATCATGCTTGCAAATTTCGCAAAAACGTCTTTCAAACTCAGTTTTCAACAAATTAACATGTCTGACACGGTGCTCAACATCCAAAACAGACTTATCAGATATGCTGTCCCACATATTGTATATATACATACACTGAAGAGCAATTGAATTAGAGATACCTGTCTAGTAACGTGTAGCACCATCTTTCGCCCTGATGACGGCGGCGATTCGTCTCGGCATGGACTCTACAATACACCGAAAGCGTTGGGAAGCCATACGGATCCACGACCCCTGAACAAGCTCCCACAGTTCACGAAGATTTCATGGAGGGGGTCAGAGCCTCGAACATCTCTCTCGATGGCATCCCAGATGTGTTCGATGGGATTGAGGTCAGGTGACCTAGCTGGCCAAGGAAGCGAGGTCACGTCGGTGGAGTGTTCATCCAACCATTCGCATACGATTCGGGAGCGATGGAACGGTGCATTGTCTTGTTGCCGGATGAGGTCCCCAGTGGGATGCTGAAGACGCACAAACGGGTGCAAATGGTCGTCCAGGATATCCCGGTAACGTTGACCTGTGAGGGACGATGTCACACGTACCAGGGGTCCCATTTCAGTCCACGTAAACAGTCCCTAGACGAGAATGCCATCCCACCAGGTTGAAGAGTACCCTGCTGGCAAGAAGGATCCATCGCTTCATGTGGTTTGGGCCGTACTCGTATCCTTCCATTCGCATGTACCAACGTGAATCGCGACTCATCAGTCCAGGCAACATTTTTCCACATGTCTAGGGTCCAGTGGCGATGTTCCTACGCCCATGCTAATCTTTGCACCCTGTGATGTGCGGTCAGCAGCGGTACCCTCGTGGGACGATGGCTTCTGTACCCCATAGCGAGGAGATGGTTCTGGATGGTGTGGCTGCTTACACGTTTTTGTGCAGCAGCGTTAAATTGCCGAGTGATTTCTTGCACTGTGGCCCGTCTATCCGCTGTTACAATGCGAGCTAGCCGACGATGACCCCGCTCATCCACGCGCTGTTGTCCACGGCTGTTGGGATAGAGTGACCCATTCGTCGGGCCCCGACAATTTGCCCACGATCAAATGCGCTAAGATCCTTCGTCTTGCCCATACTGCGTCCGACTCTTACTGATTCCCGTCGCATCACGCTTATATTGTCGGATCGCTGCATACGTCATGTCGTTTCCGTTTACAGGGCCTCCCACAGCGCCACATTTGTATAACGCCAGCTGTCTCTAATTCAATTGCTCTTCAGTATATATATACATACTATGTATTAATATACACTCACGGACAATGAAATTTACTCACCAAGAAAGAAGCATCGGATTTAACTGAAATTTTATGGACGTAATGATACACATGATGGCAAAAACAGAGCTGCATGACAATTACAGAGGGATCTGCGGCGCGCACTGCGGTCATCTTCAATAGCGCGTCGCACCGCCTCGTGTGGTGATACATGCGGTCCTACATGGAGGCGAACAGGCGCCTGATGTTGTCCTGAGGCAGACTGGCGAACACGTGTTGGACAGTGTGCTCCAAATTCCGGATAGTGCGGCACGGTGGTGGCCGGCGTTTCAAATGGTTCCACACATGCTCGAAAAGGGACATGTCCGGGGAGCAGGCAGGCCTTAGAAGTGTCTCGACATGACGTAGGCAGTCCTGGGCAACCCGAGCCGTGTGCGGATGGGCATTATCCTGCTGGTACAGCGCACCTGAAATCCCAGCCAGGAATGGGAACACATGGGTCCGTAGGATCTCATCCACCGCTGGCCCGTCAATGACTCTCGTATCATTACTAGAGCTGATCGGCTATAGTAAGCAATGGCTTCCCAGACCATAATGCCTGCAGTAGGGGAGGTGTGGCGCTGGATAGCGAGGTTGGGATTGTGCCGTTGACCCCGGGACCTCCACACCCGGACACGATTATCATCTGTCCCCGAAACGAAGCGGCACTCATCGTAAACACCACACGTCGCCAGTGTGTGGCGTTCCACGTCGCTCTGGCCTGGCACCACTGCAAACGGAGCCGGCGATGTTCCGGTGTTAATGGCAGCACACGTAAGGTGAGCCGAGATCGCAGATTCGCTTCCGCGAGACGTCGGGAAATGATTCGTGGGCACACAGGAGCCGTTACATCTGCCTGTACAGTGGACCGAGTCCCCGTGGGATCCGTTCGTGCCTGGCGCACGATCCGTCGATCCTCTTTACCGGTGGTCCTCATGGTCCGTCCGGAGCCGCTCCGCCGTGTGACAGTGCCTTCACGTGTCCACTGCTCCTTACACAGTCGGATGGTATGGTCAGAACGATCCGCGTGGCGGGCTATACCGCGCGCCGACCACCCAGCAGGTTTTAGCCCGATGATCAGGCCTCTCTCAAAGTCTGTAAGTTGCGTAAATCGACGTCTCTGTGGTCTACCCGGCATTCTTGTTACTCTGTACTCTTGCTTGCGTCGGCGGGTGCTTTTCGCTTTCATGGGGCATCGACTACACGCCTGTTTATGAGGCTGCTGGTTCGTGCCAGCACAGGGCGTGCGATTAGGCGCACTCGCACCAAATGTGGATCATTTGCATACCAGCACGCACTCTAGCTATCTGCAAAGTTTCGTGGTTGTAGCATGTTTTCTTCTAGGTGCGCAAATTTCATTGTCCGTGAGTGTATCATCATCATCATCATCATTGTCAACCATTATCAATCCACTCCTGGACGAAGGTCTCCCCAAGTTTCCTCCACAACGGTCTGTCTTGGGCCAGTCTCCTCCATGTTACTCCCGCATACTTTCGAATTTCATCCACCCATCTCCCCTGTGGTCTTCTGTGTCTTTTTCAGTCCCTTGGAATCCAATCTAAATTTTTTTTTTTTTTTTTTTGATTGGAGGTTTAACGACCACCGTGAGCAACTCAATGGGCTATAAGCAGTCGCCCGTCCCTAATTTTAGGGTCACTGGTTCCAGGGAAGGGAGAGAGCCAGTGCCGTAAGACAAACACAACATCCATGCCTCACCGAGATTCGAACCCGGACCCCGTTCGGACGAATGATCAGAGGCCATCGCTTAGACCACTGCGCCACCGGGGCGGCTCTAAAATTTCGGCTGTCCATCGATGGTCTGTCCTTCTGGCAGCACGCCCAGCCCATTGCCATTTCAGGGATTTAACTCTGATCATGATGTCTTCCACTCTTGTCATTATTCTGACCCACGAGTTCCTCTTCTTATCTCTCCCGGTTACACCAAGCATGCACCTCTCCATGCTGCTCTGAGTTGTCTGCAGCCTTTGTATGTCTCTTTTAGTTAAGGTCCACGTCTCTGCACCATACGTAAGCACTGGAAGGATGCATTGATCAAACACTTTTCTTTTAAGACATAATGGCATATTGCTCTTGAAAATTATGCTGTTTCTTCCAAAAGCTCTCCAGGCAAGTTTTGTACGCCGATTAATTTCTTCATCAATGTGACCCTCACTTGATATCTGCTGTCCAAGATAAACGTACGTGTCTGTTATCTCCATCTTTTCTCCATCAATCGATAAATCTTCATTTCTTGTAAAAGCATTGAACATCACTTTTGTCTTCTGAAAGTTCATTTTTAATCCCACTTCTTTACTATTGTCAGCAAGTTCCTGGATCATACTCTGCAGCTCTGATGGGGTAGTTGCAAAAATGACGACGTGATTAGCAAAACGAAGGTGGGTTAGATAATCTCCATTAATCTTTATCAATTTGTTTTCCCAGTTCAGTGATTGAAAGACATTTTCCAATGTGGCATTAAAGAGTCAATAAGTTTCAGCCCCCTCAATGTTTCTAACTGCGCCCCTCCCCTCCCCTTCATCCGGAAAAAACTCCAACACTGATGGCGTTGGCATCAGTTACTTTGGATGCAGAATGCATCGTTGTAATTTTGACTTCCTGGAAAAGAGCATTACAGTCACTGCTGCATATTACGCAAACCTCATAAACCAACTTCGTGCAACCATCAAGCAAACAAGGCCGCCCCGGTGGCGCAGTGGTCTAAGCGATGGCCTCTGATCATTCGTCCGAAAGGGGTCCGGGTTCGAATCCCGGTAAGGCATGGATGTTGCGTTTGTCTTACGGCACTGGCTCTCTCCCTTCCCTGGAACCAGTGACCCTAAATTAGGGACGGGCGACTGCTTATAGCCCATTGAGTTGCTCACGGTGGTCGTTAAACCTTCAATCAAAAAGGAAACAAGAAAGATGACATCAAATTTTTAGTTGTAATGTCTTTTAAATTCTTTAAGACGTGAATAAAATTGATCAAATTTATTCAAAGTCAATGGAACCAAAAAAAAAAAACAATCAACCGGATTTCTACAATCAGTGCACAAAAGTTTTCAAAATGGCGCTCAAAATGTTCCTCATAGCAGGAGAAATATTAGAGACAAAGAGATTTTCAAATCAAACTGTTAAAAGAAGAAATATAGAAGGAAACATGATACAACTCTACGACTTGTAGCGGAATAATTTTCCGTAATGGAAAAGTTGAAAATAGGCAAAAAGTATTTATTATTCGTGGCAAAAGCTACACTAAGAAAAGAGAATTTTTCAAATACGCTTCCCGGAAGCAAAGATAGCGAGAAAAGGGTTTTCACCTTTACGCCCCAGAGCGGGAAAACTGTGCGTTATTTAAGGTGGATAATGCTCCCCACATTTATTGTAACGAATGGAATACAGTGAGAAAAGAAATTTCTCAGATGGGTTTTTAGAAGCGGATGTGGGAAGTACAGATGCAAACAGAAGTACTCAAACACCACGAACTGACAGAACTATGTACTACAAAATTCCTCAAATACAAACCTAAAGTGTTCCACGAGGTAAATAATATCCGGTTTTGATCTTTTTAAATCGCACATTTAGGTGCACAGATATTGAGAAAAATATATTTAACATTCGCATCCCCTAGCGGCAAAATCGTACGTTATTTTGGGAAGAAAATACACACAAAGAGTTTTCCTCGATAGTATGTAGTATCTGACCAAAAAGAATTTTTTTCATTCGGGTTTTTAGTTGCGCAGATATTCCTGTAAACGTGAACTTACGCCCTCTACTGGCATACTTGTGCGTTAAGAAAAATTTTGAAATTATATGAGAAATATTTCGCACCTGAAAAGCTCTGCAACCAAAAAAGAATTTTTCAACTCGGACAATTAGAAGCAAAGATATCGACAACAATAAGATGTGCATCTACTCTCCCTGGCGAAAAAAAAAACTATACTATTTTAAGCAGTGGGTATTGTTAATAAAAGTTTTCATACCGGAAAACTTGACTGAAAAAAATTTCAATCAAGATTTCGGCAAATATATCAAAAGCAGAAAATAAACACTTACGCTTCCTGGTTGCAAAATCAGCAAAAATTAAAAGTTATGTGCAAAACATTTTCTACCAGGAGCTAGCTGTATGCGATGCAGGAAGAATGTTTTTAATCGTACTTTTAGAAGCAGAGATATCAGGGGAAACGCAAATTAACTTTACGCCCCCTAACGGGAAATCTATGAATTACATGAAAAAGAGACAATACCTAAAATAGTCTTCGATGTAAATGGCATCGAAAAGAGAAAAAAAAATTTCAATCGGATGTTTATGAGCAAAGAATTATGTATTTGAATTCGATAACATCTGCATTTACGCACATGCATTTTTTACAAAGGAATGCAAGGATAATCATTCTCACATTCCAGGCTTCCCAATGCGTAAAGAATTTTTCAAATTGGACTAATAGATGCAGAGGTATGGTGTCCACAGGCAGACGGACCGACAGACGGTCCGACTTCCTCCTTCAATACAATGCACAGAGTCACAGCTTCAAGATGGCGAAGAACACCACACAGACTGCCGGATCTGAGTTGCTTCGGCACCCACCTTATTCTCCAGTCTTGCTCCTAGTGACTCTGCTGATTCGTTCTCCATACTGAGGGAAAACATATTAACGGAAAGCTATATGCTTCCGATTCTGAGGTCTTCCAACTACAGGTGCGTAGTTGGAAGACCAAGATACAAAATGCCATTTTTTTTAACCGAAATGACCGGCTATCACTCTTCGGAAATGGCATTTTGATCTCGGTCACCGATTATCGGCTATAAAAAAAGAAATACCCTGAGCTCACCTTGATTTCTTATAGGTAACGCAAAAGAAATCTTCTATTCAATACATGTATTTTTCGATAGCCTTAGCAAAAATTGCGTTACACTGAATTGATGTGACTATGTTAGTTGAATCTGATCAATGTAAATTACGTGTATTTCTCTTAATTAAGACTGTCTTTGAATGAGTGTAAAATAAATTCTATCCTATATCTGCGATGTAAATTCTTTTGTACACATTTTCTCGAAGACTATTACTTTGCAGTGTTTGAAATTTTGAGCACAAATAAAAACGACCTATAGTTAATATGTGCCATAGTTATTATTCCGAAAAAAATTGTTAGAAGTTTTTTTAAAAATTCAATTTATCTGACTCGAAAGTATTCCAATCTTGGCGCTAGATGGCTCGATAAGTGAGCTTAACAGTGTTTCTGTCTGGAAGAAACAGAATCTCTCATTTCTGTTTGATTTTTTTAATTATCTAAGCCAAACAGAAATAATTGAATGGCGGCAAAAGTGAGACTAGAATCTTGTCTCTCATAAATCATCTTAAATCCTATTGTACGTTCATTTTTTTAAAAGAAAATGTGTGCATTAGCTAAGAGCCCTTGAAAGCTATAGAAACTCCGCCTACCTACTAAGCTCCATCCCAAACAAAGTTATTGGTTAAAACGTAACAGCCAGTATTTTGTCTTTGCATTGTGGAGCCAACAAGAGACCGCTTCCATTCTGAATATGGCGATGTTTGCAGTGATTCGGTGACGCCAACTTCTGGGACAGTCCCTCAAGACGTAAAAGCCACGCCCAAAGAGTGATTTTTGCGCCATCTATCGCAGAAGAGGAACCCTAACACTCATTCAAAGACAACCTTAAAAAATCGTGTAGAAGAAGGAGTGCGATTAATTTTTTTTTTAATGTAAAGCATATGATTCCTGTAACATTATTTTGCTTAAAATTTATCAATTTATATTAGAATTGATAAATTTTGGCCGCACCTGTGGTAGTGATCTAAGCACTGGCTTCTGATCATTCGTCCAAGATGGGTCGGGGTTTAAATCCCAGTGAGGCATGGGTTTGTCTTTCGGCACGGGTTTTCTCGCTTCCCTGGAACCAGTGGCCCTACGTTAGGGAAGGGCAACTGCTTATGGCCAACTGCGTTGCTCACGGTGGTCATTAAACCTCCAAACAAAGAGAATTTCGTAAAATTATTAAATGTCAGCAAAGGAATTAATAGAAAACACAATAAAAACAGCGTGTTGTTTTTTACTAATCCATTCACGGCTAAGGCATTTTTTTATTGAGAATTACATGACTGCAGGTTATTCCGCATGATCCTCTCAGTGTATTAGCATAAGGCTTAACGGCCCAGGATATGGCGGCCCGCGCTTATACTAAACCCTCAACGCCCTGACTATAATAATAATCAAGGCAGTAGTTAAGCTGGTGCAAAACCTTGTAACGGAACCTGTGCCGCCATCTCACGACGCTCAACAGAGCTATAAGAGGTTGGTTTTTTTATTGAGGGTTTAACGACCACCATGAGCAACTCAATAGGCTACATGCAGTCGCCCGTCCCTATTTTAGGGCCACTGACCCCAGGAAAGGGAGAGAACCAGTGCCGTAAGATAAACACATCTATGCCTCACCGGGATTCGAACCCAGATCCATCTCCGACGAATGATCAGGAGCCATCGCTTAGACCCCTGCGCGGCTTCATAAGACAAGAGTTTTCCTATAAGATAAGACCGTAAATTATTTGCTAAAATGATTAAATATTGATTTACATGCAAAAATTAGTTTCTAAAATATCGATTAAATATTGATGTGCGTGCAAACTTGTAAAGATAATTCTGATAAACCCTGTATATTTCAGAGATCCCGACAAATGAATTTTCCGGTTTTTACTGAGCTTTGAAACCTAATTAGTTTGCGAATTATCAATTCACGTACCGAGATTTAGAATATATTTTTTTTTTTACGTTTAGTGCGGAAATTCTCCTGAATTTCTTCCAAAATACATGAAGAATAAATTTGCAAAATGAAGTAATTTATGAATTGAAACAGAAACTCAAGTCCTTGGGTCCTCGCATTGTGTTACGAATGACAATGTTATACTGCCAGAGAAGATTTAACAGCAAATTCTTCAAATTGAAAGGATTAGCATGCATCGTTATCAGAGCCGTAGCTAGGTCTCAGAGCCAGGAGGGGGAAGGGGTTGAAGAGTCATCTGGGGGAGGGGGAGGGCTAAAGGATCATCTGGATGAATTACAAACTGCATTTTCCCACGAATGCAGACACAGGTTTTGCTTTGCTTTTTTAATCTTTTGTTATTTTACTTCATTAGCGAATAATTATGACAAGAAGTAAAAACAATTGGATCAAATACAAAACATGAAATAAAAAGAGGAAGGAAAGAAACAGAACTCTCTTGAAATATAAAAAAATAAATCACATACTTTGATGATGGTGGTTGAGCTGCACATTCCTTATCGCTGGGGGCAAAATAACTCCCAAATAGCGTTTTTGTTGTTTTAAGTTTTATCCGTGCAGCCTTCCAATGGCGTAGAGATATTGCTGATGCCATATTTAAATTTTTTTCAACCCATCTTCATCGGTCTCACTTTTTTTTTCTCCATCTTGAATCACGTATTCTTCTTCGCTGGAACTCGGTAGGGACTGCTAGAAAAGGGTGCCAAATCCCCTTTCCTTCTCAAAAACCAAGAGCACAAGAATCCCGCCAAAACAAATCATTTCTCCTATACAGGAATCGTAAATTCACTCTTATTGAACGAAAAACAATGAACCAGAAGATGTTGAAAGCTCATTCTCTCGCGCGCGCAAGCTGAAGGTTTTACCCTTAGCACAAGGGCTGGATTAAGGCCTTAGTGGGCCCCTAGCCTAAGACATTTGAGTGGACCCCAAGGCTATGATATCTGAGTGGACCCCAAGGCTATGATATCTGAGTGGGCCCAAGGCTATGATATCTGAGTGGGCCCCAGGGCTAAGATATCTGAGTGCGCCCCTACAGGACTTATGACCAGAAATCATTATTAAGTCCGTTAAAACACGAAGTTGGAGCAATATGCTAGTGATAATTAATACTTAGTGCATTTACCAAAGTAATAAACTATCTGCAGAGCTTTCATAATAAGTCACTGTATTTTGCATCATTCTGATAAGAGCGCGTGTAAAAGGCTTAAAATCCCTAGATTTTGTCTTGGATTTTATAATGATTTAGCATTGTATACCTTCTTAGCGCATCTTTTTTACGCTTTCCAACCATAGGTTGAAGAAGCGTATATGCTCCAGCTGTTTTCCGTCCGTCTGTCGGCACGATAACTCACGTAAAAATGGTTCGATTTCGATGAAATTTAAGTATGTGGTAAGGGACCACCAGGGGACGAACCCTATTGAAAATGGGTGAAGTGGGGTCAAAGGTCACGCTATAAGAGCGAGATCCATTCAATTGCCCTTATGCGTCATAACTTGCGTAAATATGGTTCGATTTCAATGAAATTTTAGTATGTGGTAGGGGACCACCTGGGAAGAAACCTTATTTAAAGTGAACGAAATGGGGTGAAAGGTCAGTACATAGGAGCGGAATCCATTCCACTGCTGTTATGCGTCACAACTAACGTAAAAAAGGTTCGATTTCGATGAAATTTTAGTATGTGGTAGGGGACCACCTAACCACAAACCCTATTGAGAATGGGCGAAATGGGGTCAAAGGTCAGGACATAGGAGCGGAATCACTTCCATCGCCATTATGCGTCATAACGTACGTAAAAATGCTTCGATTTGGATGAAATGTTAGTATGTTGTAGGGGACTGCCTGGGGACGAATTCTATTGAACATGGGCGAAATGGGGACAAAGGTTAGGACACAGGAGCAGGATCTCTTCCATAGCCCTTATGCATCATAACTTACGTAAAAATGCTTCGATTGCGACAAACCTTTATCATGTTATTTCGGAGGTATACCGAACCGGTTCTGTTGAATATCATCGATATGGGATCAAGGGTCAGGGCACAGGACCGAGATTTATTCCACAGCTATTATTCTCTTAACTTGAGTAATGATTTCTGGTATGTTGGAAAGCGTATTATAATCAATGCATTGCATGATTTTACAAACTTGTTTGTTATGCAATGTGAAGCCACATCAGGGGACTTCGACCAATAACGGTTAGAAGTGCAAATTGGGAAGTGTAGGTGAATGGTAGTGCTGAAAAAGATGAACTGGCTCGCTGACAGCGCTGTGCAAAGCGACATGAAACCTTCATCCTTTGTGAGTCACTGCCTTGAAATCTGTTCGTCTTCCAGCCTCTGTTTCTGACCAAGTGGAAATCATACGAGACGAAAGTAAAACTGTTTGATAAACCTTTCTCTGTCTTCCTCTCCCTCTCTCTTTCTGTGTCTCTTTCTCCCTCTCCCTTTCTCTGTTATTTGTCCAAGCATGCCACCTGCGCCCTTGATCATGCTGGGACCCAAGCGTTGGAAATAATGTTAAGCAGCCCTAATCCGGCCCTGCTTAACACTATTTTTCAACGTTTAGAGGAATCAGTAAACAAAGACATCGCTCTTTCCACGTTTTATCAACACATATCAACCGAAAAATTGTTATCCGGTTACCGCTGGGGACCCGAATCCCAGATCTCTCGATATCTAGCCGAGCGCGTTAGCCTTACGCTACGGCGGCCAACAACGAACGGCGCTATATGTGTTTTTCTGTGAGCTTCTGACATCGTAAATCCGTAAGATAGGCTCAGCTACTGAGACGTCTCCATCTGGTGGGCATTAACGGCACTGGCTATATATTAATTATAACAGTCAAATCCAAAGGGCGAGATCCAAAGTAAAAATCCTTCTGATACGTGGCGTCAGTGAATAAACAAAGACATCGCTCTTTCCACGTTTTATCAACACATAGCAACCAAAACATTATTGCCTTGTCACCGCTGGGGATCCGAATCCCAGATCTCTCGATAGCCGAGCGCGTTAGCCTTATGCTACGGTGGCCAACAATCAACGGCGCTACGTGTGTGTTTTTGTCAGCTTCTGGCATCATACGCTAAGCCTATCTTACGAATTTATTACGTGAGAGGCTGACAGATAAACACACATAGCGCCGTTGATTGTTGGCCACCGTAGCGTAAGGCGAACGCGCGCGGCTAGATATCGAGAGATATGGGATTCGGATCCCCAGCGGTGACCGGATAACAATTTTTCGGTTGATATGTATTGATAAAACGTGGTAAGAGCGATGTCTTTGTTTATTCACTGACGCCACGTATTTGGAGGATTTTCGCTTACAGGGATACATTTAGTTAAAATGTCCTCACGACAGCACTTCTTTGTAGGCAACGAACTACCTGGAAGTCTGTGACGTGACTGTCCCGCAGGACGCACACGACATAAAGGCAGATAGCAGCGAGAACGAACGTCTGCGTAGCTCAGTTGGTAGAGCGACTTGTTCCGGAATAAGTGGACTCGGGTGCGATCCCCGGCGTGGACAAAAAGGACGGAGAAATTTACTTCGTTATAATGGCGCCCGAACTTCCCGGATGACCTGGCCGTTCAAGATCTCGCAATGGTGTGATGTTCTTTCCACACAGCGAGATAGGAAAAATAAGAGAATCCCTTCTTCAGCGCTTCGAAAAATAAAATGTGTTTGACGTTGCATTCCACACACCAGATTCACTGGGAGTTCTCAAGCGCACGTTCTTCAGCGGATGGCTGCCTGCAACGATTCATGGTCACGGCTGACCAGTGGGCCATGCCCCCGGCCCTCTTTCGGGGGGAGGGTTACGTGCCTGCCTCGCAGGATACACACGACATAAAGGCAGATAGCAGCAAGAACGAATGTCTGCGTAGCTCAGTTGGTAGAGCGACTTGTTCCGGAATAAGTGGACTCGAGTTCAATCCCCGACGTGGACAAAAATGACGGAGAAATTTACTTCGTCATAAGTCTTTAAACAACAACTTAGCACCTCATAGTCACTTACCAAATGCTAAACAGGGCATTAGCCCTCCACCTCCGTCATTTTTTTCTATATTTTTATTTTTTTAATGTTCTTTAAAATTTTACGTTTCTTCGGAAAACATAAAAAACATCATTTCTCTCTTCCCTGTCCCATAACACCAACAAGCCCTGTCGCCATGCGGCAGAGAATCATTGGCGCAGCTGGACCTACTGATTCACCTCGAAAAGTAATTTGTTTCTAGTTATTCATCGTTCGTCACTTCAGTTTTTCTTGCTTTTAAAAAGTGCAATGCGCGACAAAATAAGGTCTAGTATTTGTGCTTATAATGAAATACAAAACTAATTTTCATAAGCCACCAAAAATAAAAATTCAAAGAATTTACAACAGCGTGCATCATGAAGGCTTGTTTGCCTTCCAGCAGAAGGAGGGGGAAGGGGGTCTGAGCCATCACCCCCTAATAGCTTAGGAGGTGATGTCTGAGCTCCCTCTAGCCACCTGTTAGCTACGGCCCTGATCGCTACTTCCGCTTTCAGAACTAACTGTTTGTGCAGAGAAGTAATTGAATTTCGTGAACGGGAAATATTTATTTAAAAATGCTTCAGTTTCGTTAATTTGGACTTCATTTAGATGCAACAATTAATCCTTAAACAGTACCGAAACTCCGTACTTGTGCATTGAACTTATTCTGAAAGAAATCTAGTTTTCTTAAGCTGATGGTACACTTACGGTAAATTCAAAAATCTCCTTAGTGGTTCAAATATCTTCTTTCGCATTGAGGGAACAAAAGATCAATTATTATTATTAAGACTAACTGAATGAGTAATATTTAAATGAAACAGAGTCAAAACATCGTTAATTTCATGGATTGAAAGCATTAGATAGCAGGTTAAATATAAGAAATTTCACAAGCTTTACTAAAAATGGCGGAGATGCAACAGAGATGTTCACATAAGTAGATTATACTGATCTTTTCTCGAGATATGAATGACAATTACCGACGCGAAACACATTTTATGTGTGTGTGGCGTAAAGTAAGTTTAATTCTACGCTGCTTTCCGTAATTAGAGAACAAAGGTTTAAGACTTAATTAATCTTGTGTGTGTGTGTGTGTGTGTAAACAGGCACGTTTTGTATATCCTATTTAAAAGTGGAAAACGATATTCGTTGTGGAAGAATGCTTGACACTTACATGCATAGTAGAAAAGTAAGAAAAAAGAACTGCAAAATATAAGCAGTATGTCACTCAAACATAAATTATAAATGCAAAAGTGCTAAATCGCAAAACGTAACATGTCACCAATTTTCACGAACTTTTAAAACAAGGAAGGATTACGTCAAATTTTTTGTTCTAATAGAAACGTCTTTTGTCAAAAGTCTGAACTGTTTCATGATCAAAGAAAAACTGTTTCATGTCATTTGCTTCTTAACTTTCTGTACAAACAGTAGTTTTACATAATCGAATTTTGCATTCCTTGGCGGGAAAATGCTTCGGGAGAAAGGCAGGAAATATACAGCAATCCTGGTCACGGTATAGCTTTTAATTCGCTTAGTTTTTAGGTATTTCAGTCAGTTTTTAGGTATTATACAGTACCATTAACCTAGCTACATAAATTATACTTAAGTCTTTGAAAAATGCATTGTAGATAATTTTTAATAAATTTAATTCCAAATACGTTTCAAAACATTTTTGAACACTTGGGCGCTGTAAATTTTTAAACCTGAATTGAAAATTTTCCGAACCCCAAATAATTTTCAAAGTCGGCACCTATGCTTGGAGCCTCCAGTGTGCTCGGAGACACTAGCATCTGATCAGTAGGCGATGCAGGAGGGCAGGGGGGGGGGCGATCGCACCCCGAAGTACATACCTCGATTGCGCCATTACACAAAAAGTATTGTCTGACATCATTAGCAATTGTTGGGAGCATGGAATGACACTGTGTGAGGTAGACTTTGAAGTATGTGTGTGTGTGTGAGATAGAGCAGATGACAGCACAGTGCATACCTCAATTGGGCCAATAAATGAAAAACTAAAAAAAAAATTCGAAGATAGACATCTTTCTTTCTATGCGCACAGCAGCATCAGTTTTGGGATCCCTCGCATTGTTCGCCATCCTTGAAAGATAGCTCCTTAAAACAAATACACTGCTGGCCACCCAAAATGCAACACCAAGAAGGAAGCATCCGATTCGTCTGAAATTCGTAGCATGCGTCGCCCGCGAGAGGACATACAAACGATTAGCATTGCAGGGCATGTGCAAATCATGTGCGCCCGGCACACCACCGAGAAGCACTATAAGAAGGGTGCACAGAAGGCGGGATGTAAGTAAGTGGATGTGTGTTGTGCTGCCGGACCTGTGCGTGGGAAGTTTATTGATGCCTCGTCGCAGAATACGGCAGTCATTCCAGCACGTTTCGGAGTTCGACAGAAGACGAAAAGTGGCTTATTGCGACAGCGGTTCATCGTACCGAGACATCGGCGCCCGTGTGGGACGAGATCCAGCCACAGTGAGGCGGGTATGGATTCGGTGGGTGCAGGAGGGACGGACGGACCGACGTGAGCGATTGCCGCAAACGCGGCACACCACCGAGCGAGAGGAGCAGCATGTTGTGCGGCGGGCATTGACGGCTCGCACCGCCACATCACGAACGTTAGCGCAGGAATTAGGGTGTGTTGCGCAACAACCTGTGTCAGCACGTACCGTTCGACGTCGTCTGCAGGAGCGGGGACTTGTCGCACGGCGCCCATTGCTCCGATTACCATTGACATTACACCACCGGCGAGTGCGGCGGCAGTGGGCCGTTGAACGCCGCACCTGGACTACGGAATGGCACGACATTGTCTTCTCCGACGAATCCCGCTTCTGCCTGCAACACCACGATGGTCGGATCCGCGTGTGGCGGCACCGCGGCAAGATACTGTATGACGCCTCCATTATGTATCACCATACCGGTCCGTCGCCTGGCGTTATGGTTTGGGGCGCAATTGGATATGACACCCGCACCCCTCTGGTACGCATCGCCGGTACACTCAACAGCCATCGCTACATCCCCGACGTTTTGGAGCCTGTAGTCCTCCCTTACTTGCAGGACCTGCCAGCGGCCACGTTTCAACAGGACAATGCTCGCCCGCACGTGGCACGCATCGTGCAACAATTCTTCACGGCCCACCAGGTGTCACTGCTGCCGTGGCCCGCATGTTCTCCCGATATGTCGCCCATCGAACACGTCTGGTCGCTGATCGGCAACCGAGTGGCCCGGCAAGCACCACCAGCAGCTACGCCTGATGAACTGTGGCAACGTGTGGAAGCAGCCTGAACCGACATAACCCAAGCTCAGATCGAAAGCCTCTTTCGTTGGATGCCGCGGCGTGTAGCGGCCGTTATTGCCAGCCATGGGGGCCACACGAACTATTGATGTCTGCGTGTTCCGCAACTCGCACGGGCCTGTAAGCTCAATCGTTTCATCTTTGTATCTGTTGTTATGTGTCCAGTAAATCTGGCTTTGCTATCTCGTGTCCTTCTTGGTGTTGCATTTTGGGTGGCCAGCAGTGTAATAATAAAAATTAAAAAAAAAAAAAAAAAAAAAAAAAACTAGAGGTTCAGAAACAGAGAAAGATGAGAGTGGAAGTGAAAAGAGATTTTGACTGATCATGAAAAGCAATGGCTGAACTTTATTCTTTTTTTATTTCAGTTTTGTCTGGCATTGTTAGCAATTGGGAACACAGAAAAAAGTCTGCGTGTGGGATAGACATTTGAAGTGTGTGTGAGATAATGTCGGTGACAGAGCGACAACGTACGCACCATTAAACAAAAAACTAAACAAATTTCCAAGTTGGAAATCTTTCTATCCCTGCGCAAAGCATCAGTTTTGGGAGCCCTCACACTATCCGCAATCCTTGAAAAATAACTTTTTGTTGTCACATGCTCTAACCCCAATTTTTTTTACTTTTCATATTAATATTGCTGCATGAAAGCACTGTAACCGCAAAGAAACTGCACTTTGAGATTTCAATAGAAATATGCATTTTGAGTTCCCCTTGAATGTAATTTAACTATTTTCACGGTTTTGTCTGTGTGCGTAGTTTTGTTGCCATAACTGTAAATCTATTACATTATAGTTATGGCAGCAAAACCACGAAATATTAAATAAAATTTCGTGGTATTTCTGCAAAAGACGAAATTTGAAATTTACAGTTTTTGTGATACCTTGATGGGGAAGAAATAGAGAAAGTTATAAGTGATGAAAGTCATTGTTAAGGAAAAGAGCTCCGCGCAAAACGATTGAATTTATTGGTTGTTACAAATGAAATGTCAGGCAAAAGACCAGCACACGTGGACGGCGAGAACGGAAAAGAGGCAAAATAATCCCCCTCGGCATCGACACATAGTTGCCATCTGTCCAGTAAGGCCAGGATCCCGGAACAAAAAAAGTCTTGTGGATGGAACCCGAAGAAGTCATCAACTGCGCGTTGAACCTCGTTGTCTGTCGTGAACTGTTTCTCGGACAGGAAGCGATCCAGGCAACGAAGCAGATGGTAGTCTGTCGAAGACAAGTCCGGGAAATGGGCAGTGCTTCATAGCCCAAGGCACCAGAGCTGAGGCGGGCACGAACTGGGCTCGGGCTGTAGAGTATTTACTGCGGTTCGGACCCAAGCTCTTAAAGAGAGGGAGTGCGAGATAATTTTTTTATATATATAAATGTGATTTTATATGATTTAGCAAATGAGGCACTTTATACTTAATGAGACACATAGTTGGCAAAGGGTTCTGGTTGGGGAGCAGGCATTCGAGATGACTACTTATTCCGGGCTAGGGTTGAAAATGCCATAGACCACGCATTAGTGTGTTTCTGCAGAGAAGAAAAAGCTTTTCCAAGAACTACAAATATTGGATAGTTGAAAGCATGCCGATGATAATTTACCCCATATCTTCACGCAGTAGCTCCCTACTAATTTTATTCAGCAACGCATATATTGCAGCGCATTATGGCACTATAATATTAGCATGACTTGAGAAACATACAATTGCAGCACCGCCCGATCATTTTGGATACCCAGCTACCCGAAGCACTTCAGGTGGAAACGAACTGTCAAAGAAAATCGTACAGTTACACTATAAAAATATATAGAGTTCCCTTCCCCATTTGGGAAATACATTGGTTAATTTCAAGAGGAGGAGAGAGTGGAAGTGTGGAAAAGATGTTTTTTTATTAATGGTTGAACAGGTTAACCAGTTTTCGGGCTCTTTCGGGGCCCGGGCTCTATCTTGCAATATAAAATTCGGGCTCGGGCTGATAAACCACTGGCTCAGACTCCAAAAATTAAGCCCGAACTCAGCTCTGCAGGGCACTAAGTGGAGCATCGTTCGTTGTGCGACATGAGGGCGAGTGTTGTCCCAGAGCAGAACACCATGTCTGTTGACCAAAGCCGGTTGTTTCTGCAGCAATTTCCGGTGTAATTCTGCACAATAACGTTCTGCAGTGATGGTTTGGCCTCTTGCCAAGAAACTTTGATGAATTATCCCGGCTGTGGACCACCAGACAAGGAGCATCATCTTCTTGGTGTGTAGGAATGAATGGCTTAGGATGCCGTCCAGCAGGCTGTGCCTTGCTTAACCACTGTGCAGATCGTTTCCGATTATCATAAAGAACCCACTTCTCGTCGCAGCTGACTATTCGATGCAGTAGAGGTTCTTGTTTATTCCTGGCAAGCAGCGACGTGCAGACTTCCAAACGTCTAGTCTTACTGGCAGTTGTCAACATATGCGGCAGCCACATGTTCAGCTTTTTTACCTTACCCAGTGCAGCCAGACACCGAACAGCTGTCATGTGGTGGACACCAACCTCTGCCGCTATCTCACGACACGTTTTTTGGGGGTCCGCTTCAACCACACGTAACAGAACATCGTCACAAACAGCAACAGGTCGATGACCACGTGCTTCATTCCGTAGATCTGCTTCGAAACTTCACAAACCATCGCCGAATGGTTTGTTCTTTGGCTGTATTCTCCCCAAACGCTTTGTTAACGTTTCGAGCGGCAATTTTTGCAGAATGGCCCAGTTTAAATTCATACAGGAAGACTGACTCTCAAATGCGGCATCTGCACGTTTCCTTTGCAAGCCACGTTACGTCCACACAAACCACGCCTGAACCTTGTTCTTCACACACGTGCTAGCTATTTATAGTAACTCTATGACGTAATTAATACCCGCAACACCTGTGGGTGGTTCCGTTCCGCTGCCTGTGGTGGGGGCCTGTCTCCACTGTTCGTCCGCGCCGGACATTTCATTCGCATCGACCCAATAGTTTTCTTTCGAATGGAAATGGAGTCAAAGTAAGAGGAAACCTAGATCTAAAGGATTTTTAACACCTGTCGCAGAAGGTTAAAAGAAACTTGGATCACTAATCTCTTCACAGAAGATCTGAACTCCTACAGGCTAACTCGCCAGGAAAAGGAACGCTTTGTTGAACTTCCTTCTGATGCCAGGAAGGTATCAATATTCAGATCCAAATCTACGACTCAATTTTAGGCAAAGAATATCCAAGTCTCAGCAACAAAGCTCTAAAACTATTGGTAACTTTTTCGACCACATATTTACTGCGAGAAAGCTTTTTCAGCTGTTTTGGCAATAGAAACAAAGCACAGGAACATAATGGACCAAGGAGGTTATATTACTGGAGACACCACTGGCTCTGCCGCCATAGGCCATAGCTAATTTGTGGCGTGACGTCACAAGCAGGCAAAAAATGAACTAAATTATACCGTTGATGAAACAGTAAGCTTGTGTATCATTGATAAAGATTATTGAATTACTCATTTTATCTGTTTATACGCTTAGAAGCTTTTGTTCCATTGGTTTCAAAGCAGCTTCTCTTCTGCGGCTGCGTCGTGCCTGCTCATGACGTCATTTGCAGCACAGACGGTGACTTGCCGCCCCGGTGGCGCAGTGGTCTAAGGCGTTGGCCTCTGATCATTGGTCCGAAGGATTCCGGGTTCGAATCCCGGTGAGGCATGGATGTTGTGTTTGTCTTACGGCACTGGCTCTCTCCCTTCCCTGGAACCAGTGACCCTAAATTAGGGACGGGCGACTGCTTATAGCCCATTGAGTTGCTCACGGTGGTCGTTAAACCTCCAATCAAAAAAAAAAAAAGAAACGGTGACTTATGGCGGCCAATACTGCGTGGATAGGAGTGGTGTCTCCAGTAATATAACCTCCTTGTAATGGATACACTGCGTCTTGCACAAACAACACTGGAACCACAGCTTGAAAAGGCTGCCACATAGCAGCAGCAACAGACGTTGAATTGTCCCCAGAAAAAAATATTAATGGTAAGGAGAATATTGCAAGACATTGATTATACTGATATTATATACACTTATTAATCATTAAAGAATATTAACAGATTAAATATTGCCGCCCCGGTGGCGCAGTGGTCTAAGGCGCTGGCCTCTGATCATTCGTCCGTAAGGAGTCCGGGTTCGAATCCCGGTCAGGCATGGATGTTGTGTTTGTCTTACGGCACTGGCTCTTTCCCTTCCCTGGAACCAGTGACCCAAAATTAAGGACGGGCGACTGCTTACAGCCCCTTTGAGTTGCTCACGGTGGTCGTTAAACCTCCAATCAAAAAAAAAAAAAAAAAAAAAAAAAGATTAAATATTAGCTGTAAGTAGGTGACATGGAATAATCTGGTATATAGCCGCCCAGGTGGCGCAGTGATCTAAGCGATGGCCTCTGATCATTCGTCCGAACGGGGTCCGGGTTCGAATCCCGGTGAGGCATGGATGTTGTGTTTGTCTTACGGCACTGGCTCTCTCCCTTCCCTGGAACCAGTGACCCTAAATTAGGGACGGGCGACTGCTTATAGCCCATTGAGTTGCTCACGGTGGTCGTTAAACCTCCAACTAAAAAAAATAAAAAAATCTGGTATATAAATTATGGATTGTATACAGTGATTACTATAATAGAGCATATTAGATTAAATGCTCAAAAATAGCCTAAAGGTTTTGTTTGGACATCGCATGTCCATTAAAGTTTCCCCAACGCTTTACCAGTCCGTGAATGCAAAAAAGTTGAGAACCACTGTTGTAGAGTGAGGGACCACTTTCATCAGGGGTATATCCAGAAGCTTACCTTAGAGGGCAGGTTGCTCTGATAAAAAAAGGGGGGGGGATTGATACTTTTTGGAGGGGTAGGGGACATATACAAACAGGCAGAGCTGCCTTTCCCTGGTATTGCACAGCTTTTTAAAAAACGTTTTCTATCACAAAAGAAAATTGCACTAAATTTTTATAACACAAAGCGAGATAAACAGCAGAAAAATCAGCACTATTTTCCTGACACCATAATTAACACAGCAATCAGACATCTCTCAATTGCCTGTATTTAATAAATAAATCCATCACTCTTTCCACATTAAGCAACGCACAGCAACCGAGAAATCGTTTATCAGCCGCCGTCGGGGAACCGAACCCCGAATCTCTCGATATCTAGCCGAGCACGTTAGCCTTACACCACAGCGGCCAACAATTCACAGCGCTATGCGTGTTTTTCTTTTCAGTCAGCATCTGACATCGTAAGTCCGTAAGACGGGCTCAGCTACTGAGACGTCTCCATCTGGTGGGCATTAACGGCACTGGCTATATATAATTATAGCAATAATCCAAAGGGCGAGATCCAAGGTGAAAATCATCTAAATACGTGGCGTCTGTTGAATAAATAAATCCATCGCTCTTTCCACATTAAGCAACGCACAGCAACCAAGAAATTGTTGTTCAGCCGCCGTCGGAGAAATGATGTCAGATGCTGACTGAAAAAGAAAAACACGCATAGCGCCGTGAATTGTTGGCCGCTGTGGTGTAAGGCTAACACGCTTGGCTAGATATCGAGAGATTTGGGATTCGTTTCCCCGACGGCGGCTGAAAAACAATTTCTCGGTTGCTGTGCGTTGCTTAATGTGGAAAGAGCGATGGATTTATTTATTCATGATTTTCGCCTTGCCTGTATTTACTGTTTCTCATGTAACAATCACATGAAAACTTTAAAATCACTGATAACAATCACATTAATAATCAGAAAACTTGAAAATTGCAAGTTTTCTCATGTGATTAATAAACTGTTAAAAGTTAATATTGAGTGTGGATAGAATCTTTCAAAATAAATTTTAAGTTCAAGTGAGATGGCTCAATTTAAAAGAAAAATTTTCCAACTTTAATCATCAAATCCTTCCTAAGCAATATGCCCAGTAATTCCTCTTTTAAATATTTGTTTATTCTTTGGCAATGCACGATTCACACTTCTTTTGAATGGAACTTCCATGTACTTCAGCTCCAAGTCATTCCTGTGCCATTCACTGTCTTACTGACAATTTTATCTCAAATTTGTGGAGAAATTACATTAAACTTTGTTTAATGTAATATTTGCACACCCATTGATTTTCATAATTCAGAATCTTTTTCCCTTCTGCTCTCACCTTCCTGTTTCTGAAACCCTCGTTACTTTTGCTTTCCATTCTCCCTCTCTGAAGCTAGAACATTTAATCCCCAAATTCACAGCGAAAGTTGTTATAAAAACTTTTACGAAAATCTGTACATTTAATATACAATTTTACAAAAATAAATGCATTATTTATGATCTTATCCATTTAAAAAGTCTGTTGGGGAGCAGGGGGCGATTGTCAGTGGCACTGCCAGCAGTTCAGAACTGGGGGAGGGGATATTAGGGAGACTAGGGGCAGATATTTTGAAGAGCTCAGCAGAATTTTTTTTTTAGTTCAGTTCATATAGATTTTTTACCCACTGCTGCAAATGTTATACCCAGTAAGAAAACAAGTTTTCAGGAAAATACTGTACATAGTATTTATTCAATGTATGTAGTACTGGAAATCATGGATAGGAAACTCCATGACCTTTAACAAGTTAGTTGCTATTATTTCATGATTTTAGCTTACCTACATACATCACTTTTTTTTTTTTTTTTCTTTAACATTTGTTGTCATATCGCTGTTTACGATTTGCAAACACCGTGACAAGGAATTTAAATATCTGCCTCTCCTCTCTTAAAAATGGTGTCCTTCTACTACTCTGTTAGGCATTTGTTCAGAGGACTCCCATTTCCCAGAAGTACAAACACTAAATTTAACAAAAAAATTCACTTTATATAACAAAATTTCTATGAATTTGAGAGATTAACATATGTTTATCCAAGTTCCCTAAAATCTTAGATTGTTGCATTCCTCATGTGTTCTAACTGCTTAAATAATTTTTGTGGAATAACTTTTTTTACGGGTCTTTTAGAGGTTATTTTTAATGAAAGTTGGTTGTCAAATTTTCGAACTAAAGCCTAGTTCTGTCATCAGGACTATGTCACTGGAGTAGTTGCTGCCACTCAATTGGAAGAGACCATCCGCAATTATCGTTAATTGTGGTACTTCTTCTTCTTGCTATTTCGATCCCTTTCTTCTAGTTTTCTTACTAAGTTTGACTGGTGGGCGATTATTTTCACTGAGTCCCAATTTATGGAGTGTCCACTTGCTTGTACATGTCTGTCTAGCCTTGTTTTGTTCCCAATGTTCCTAATAGCTGCTTGGTGTTCTTTCATTCGGACCTTAATTTCTCCCTGTTTCTCCTATATAGCTGAGTCCGCAGTTACAGTCGATGCAGTAAATTACTCCTTCTTGCAATTGGATGTCCAATTCTTTCTGCTTTAAAGCTGGCAGGAATTTCTTTATTTTGTTATTAAGATCTGGAGCTAGCCTGATATTATATTTTGCTCCGATCCTTTTCAGTTTCTCGAAAGTCCCTTGTGGTACGTAATTTTGCTGGTGAATTTGAAGTTGGTTTTTCCTGCTTCTTTTTGGCACTTGTTTAAATATTTTCTCAACATATGGGGAGGGGTAATTGTTTTCTGCCAACATTTCCTTTAATTCTTCTTTGTGAAGATCTTTTGAGAAGCTGAAGAGACCAGGATTTCAATTTTTTTCCAAAAATTGTCTCGCTGTATTCGATTTAATATAATCAGGGTGGAATGAGCAGAAGTCTAACATCTTCCCTGTGTTGGTGGGTTTTCTAAAAGCTGAGTGAATATTTTCCTTCTCTTGAGGTCAAGGTTAAATCCAGGTAATTGATGCTATGGTCTTTTTCCTGTTCCAGGGTGGAATTCCTGTTCCAGGGTGGAACAGGAAAAAGACCATAGCATCAATTACCTGGATTTAACCTTGACCTCAAGAGAAGGGAAAATATTCACTCAGCTTTTTAGAAAACCCACCAACACAGGGAAGATGTTAGACTTCTGCTCATTCCACCCTGATTATATTAAATCGAATACAGCGAGACAATTTTTGGAAAAATTGAAATCCTGGTCTCTTCAGCTTCTCAAAAGATCTTCACAAAGAAGAATTAAAGGAAATGTTGGCAGAAAACAATTACCCCTCCCCATATGTTGAGAAAATATTTAAACAAGTGCCAAAAAAGAAGCAGGAAAAAACCAACTTCAAATTCACCAGCAAAATTACGTACCACAAGGGACTTTTCGAGAAACTGAAAAGGATCGGAGCAAAATATAATATCAGGCTAGCTCCAGATCTTAATAACAAAATAAAGAAATTCCTGCCAGCTTTAAAGCAGAAAGAATTGGACATCCAATTGCAAGAAGGAGTAATTTACTGCATCGACTGTAACTGCGGACTCAGCTATATAGGAGAAACAGGGAGAAGTATTAAGGTCCGAATGAAAGAACACCAAGCAGCTATTAGGAACATTGGGAACAAAACAGGGCTAGACAGACATGTACAAGCAAGTGGACACTCCATAAATTGGGACTCAGTGAAAATAATCGCCCACCAGTCAAACTTAGTAAAGAGAAAACTAGAAGAAGGGATCGAAATAGCAAGAAGAAGAAGTACCACAATTAACGATAATTGCGGATGGTCTCTTCCAATTGAGTGGCAGCAACTACTCCAGTGACATAGTCCTGATGACGAACTAGGCTTTAGTTCGAAAATTTGACAACCAACTTTCATTAAAAATAACCTCTAAAAGACCCGTAAAAAAAGTTATTCCACAATCACTATGAATAGAGGTGCCATAAATGCATTTACAACTAGGATTAAATAATTTGTTGTGCTAAAGAATGGGCTGAAGCCAACCCATAGTATAGTGCATGGCAATTGTAGCATTTGTCCCCCTGCTGCCTTTCTTAAGGTGACAACAAACAACTAAAGAGTGACAAGTTTCCTACAATGAAGTAGGGTAAGTAATGATTATGTGTACAATTGTAGACTTACAAATAATATGAAACATCTTGTATGTGTTAAATAAAGTTAACTTTTATTCATTTAGTGCAACATGTAAAAACCAAATAGAACTACAAAGGCAAAGATTTTAAAAAATAATATTTATTTTCCCCAAATCTATCATATAATGAAAGACATTTCCATAATATAGCAAGTATTGATACTTGAAGGCATCACATTATTTAAGTACAATATGCTGCAAGCATAGAGAGAAGAGGTAAAAAAAGATCTCCATGAAAGTGTGAAATTTACAAAAATAAATTGTTTAAGAAACATAGGTAGTATAACTTTGTATGAGAAAGTATTGTTACAATGCTTAAACATACAAGAACCAACCAAAGTGTATAAAAATACATTACAACTGCAACAAGTAATAAAAACAGATTGAATTGGCAAGATTCTTTGGAAAGTGCTCTTCTGAAAGCATTCAAAAATTAAACAAAACAGTATTGCCATTTTCCTTTTTACTTTAACTGACAAGCACAAAAATGAAATTAAAAAAGACTGGAATAATATAAATGCTCCATGTTCTGTAGCACAGAAGAACTGCAGGTCCTTACATTCGTGTTCTTATGAGGTTCTCAAGCTTCACTCCATCTGCTGCAAATTTTCTGATCCCATCAGCCAGCTTGTCACATGCCATAGGATCATCATTAACTTCCCAACGGAACTTGGACTCATCATAATGAGACTTTTCAATATTCAGATTCTTGGCTGCAAGAGATAGCATTAGGTTAGGCAATTTGCAAACTTATGGGAGCTATTTTCACTTTTAAAATAGCAGTGGTGTGGGGGGGGGGTGAAAACTTTAATTCACGCAGTGAATGCATAATTTATTATACACACTACATTCATCCACAAACCTACTTTACCCAGTCATATATATATCATCGTCAACCATTATCAATCCACTGCTGGACAAAGGTCTCCCCAAGTTTCTTCCACAATGGTCTGTCTTGTGCTGGTCTCCTCCATGTTACTCCCACATACTTTCAAATGTCATCCAACCATCTCCCATGTGGTCTTCTTCTGGGTCTTTTCTTGTCCCTTGGAATCCAGTCTAAAATTTCAGCTGTCCATTGATAGTCTGTCCTTCTGGTAATACAAGGAGTGTTCAAATGAAAAGGTACGAAATGACACTGTGGGTATAAATGAAGACTTTATTCAAAGTATACACCATAGGCCGTAGCACAACGATCCCATTGATTAACGAGCCGAAGGATTCCTTGTTCCCAGAATTCCTGTGGCCGTGACGAGACCCAGTCCTGCACAGCGTCCTTGAGGTCGTCGTCCGAGTGGAAGTGCTTCCCTTTCAGATGTTTTTTCAGGGGACCAAACACATGGAAATTGCAGGGCAACATGTCCGGGCTGTAGGGCAAATGGTCAAGCTGCTCCCACTGGAACTTGGCCAGTTCTGCGTGTGTGACCCTGGAGACGTGTGGACGCGTGTTATCATGGAGCAGAACCACACCCTCCGCGATGAATAGCGGCCGGTTTAACACTTTCCACTGTCAGAAATCGGATAACGCCTCGCTGCTCCTCAATCGTCGAATTTTGCAATGTGAACGCCATCCTGTCCTCACACGCACTGCAGCGTCAATTGGACGGCGCTCTTTATAAGAGCCTCTGCTCTCTCCTGCGCATGCGGGCGCCCGCGCATGCTCCGATCCACGCCGGCGACTCCAATCGCATCCCTAGATGTGTTGCTACGTTCTCCCATAGCGGCATAGGCAAATATGTTAACGGTTACGTTCTTATGACGTTTCGTACTTTTTCATTTGAACACCCCTAGTATGTCCAGCCCATTGCATTTCAGGGATTTTACTCTGATCATGATGTCTTCCACTCTTGTCATTTTTCTGATCCGTCTTCTTGTCTTGGTTGGAGGTTTAACGACCACCGTGAGCAACTCAATGGGCTATAAGCAGTCGCCCGTCCCTAATTTAGGGTCACTGGTTCCAGGGAAGGGAGAGAGCCAGTGCCGTAAGACAAACACAACATCCATGCCTCACCGGGATTCGAACCCGGACCCCGTTCGGACGAATGATCAGAGGCCATCGCTTAGACCACTGCGCCACCGGGGCGGCTTTTTCTGATCCACGAGTTCCTCTTTTTATCTCTCCTGGCTACACCAAGCATGCATCTCTCCATGGTTCTTAGAGTTGTCTGCAGTCTTTGTATGTCTCTTTTAGTTAAGGTCCACGTCTGTGCGCCATATGTAAGCACTGGAAGGATACATTGATCAAACACTTTTCTTTTAAGTCATAATGGCATATTGCTCTTGAAAATTATACTGCTTCTTCCAAAAGCTCTCCAGGCAAGTTTAATATACCACTTAATTTCTTCATCAATGTGACTCTAACTTGATATCTGCTGTCCAAGATAAATGTAGGTATTGGTTATCTGCAGCTTTTCCCCATCAATCGATAAATCTTCATTTCTTGTAAAAGTGTCATATATATACAGTATATAATATTTTTTAAATATTTTAGCTTGCTTATCTCTTGTTTTCCACACACACACACACACACACACACATAATGGAAACATTACAGAACAAAAATACAAAATTAAAAAGAAAAAGGATCTTCAAAACAAGTGAAAACTAAAAACACAGGTTGCCGTCATCAGGAGAGCATCAACCTGTGGGAGTGGCCTTTCTAGTACCAACAAATGACAAGGCGAGACAAAATAATTGTCGGTTGGTCATGTTCCCTAGGCCACCAAACCAAATTCCAGAACAAGCACAAGAATTCCAAAAATCAAATTTATACAACTACAAAATAAAAAATAAAAAATGAAAGAAATTAAAAGCTTACTGGCAGAACAAAACCACTATGACAAGACAACTAAAGAAACTGAACAGAACACCCACAAAAACTGCAAGTAAACCAAGCTGAGAAATAAGACAAATCAGCAACAAGGAAAAAAAAAAACAGTATAGCAAGATTGGAATGAATAGGAAGGATTGCAGAAATTTTGAGAGAAATTATCCATGAATTTTTCAAGGACCAGCATACATAGATAACCCTCTCTCATTTCTACCAAGACATAGTAAAACATGGTTTTCTGCTCCAACACACTTGTACATGGACAAAAAATATTAACCCAGAAAGTACAACACATTAACTCCATAAAGACCCTATTTTTCAAAACCATTTTAAACAAAAATCAGACAAAAGTATGTTGAACATGGCCTGACCCAACATCAAGAATCAGACTAAGTTTAATATTAAATGAAACTTAGCACAAAACATTGCAATATTTACATAAAATTGTAGATACATACACTGTATATAATCAGTAGTATCCAGGCACCCCTTTTAAGTAATGGATTTGACCATATATGCCACAACCATGGTCCATACAGGTATAAAAGGATGCACATGGCCTGGCAAGCATCATCATACACAAGCAGTGGTGTAGTGCTAATTGATAAACACACAGGAGTGCAGGGCGCCCTTACATCTTCAATACCTTTTCCTTCTTCTCACTCCCTCCACCCCAGTCTGCCTCTCTCCTTTTTACTTTCTTATATTTATAGTATCAGAAAGTATAGTGGTCAGTTGACATCAGACTTCCAGATTTACACATTTTTGCATTCGAGGAAAATTTCAGCATTTTAGTAAGAAAACACTGATATGTTAGCCCCCCCTTCCCCCAATTGAGGCTGTTTTCAGTTGCAAAACGTAAAATCAGCTCCATATTATCGTGTAAGATGTTGTTGGAAGCGGGAACTAATTTAGAGCGCAATGGTGAAAATCATTTACTACTGGGAGTCTTCGTTCTCAAGATATTTGGGCAGGGGCAGTTTGGGTACAGCACGTACAATTCTACAGTACACCTGAAAACGAGCAGTTGAACAGCTGGCAGATTCGTTGCTTCAACAGATTTTTTTCTGCCTGTGTGCTCCAGAGAGAAAAATAATCCCCTCTGCTTCCAGCGTAATTAAGGGGCACTTCTAACAGGACTAAATTTACTGAGAGTCCTTAATATAATGACTAAATTAATTAAATTCCCAAACACAATTTTCCCAATGCAATACCCCCACCCCAGTATTCTTAACAACAGTAGAAAAAGGAGTTTCAAGGGACTGCCCAGTGCAAATGGATTTAGATTTGACTAAAGCATTTGACACTCTCAATCATCAATTTCTTTTAACTAAATTGCATAATGCGGGTGTGAAGGGTATTGCATATACTTTATTTAGTAATTACCTAACTGACAGATTTCAATACACTATCGCTGATCAATCTCAATCACCACGACTACCCATTACTTCAGGAGTTCCTCCGGGCTCGGTTTTGGGTCCCTTACTATTTAATTTGTATATAAATGATATTTTTAGCATAACATCTAACAATGCTATAATTATTTATGCTGATGATACAACAATATTATTCCATGGTAAAAATCTTAACGAAATGGTTGCTCAAGCAAATCATCAATTACAAATTTACTCGGAATGGTTAACATACAATAAACTTATAATTAATGTTAATAAAATAAAACTTCTAATCCTTACTAGACAAAAAATATTAGATGCACAAGTTCCATATTTACTTTTAAATAATACTCCTATCAATATAGTACAGGGCTTTAAGTATCTGGGAATTATTCTAACTTCTGACCTAAGATGGAATAACCATTTAGATTCAATTGCAAATCGAATCTCCAAAAATATTGGGATTGTAAGCAAAATTATTTCAAGTTTAACTACTAAAACACTTAAACTTTTGTACTATACACTCTTTCAATCACACATTAATTATTGCTTTTCCTCATGGGGACAAATCACTGAAACCAACATCAATAAACTGCAAATATTACAGAATAAGTACATAAGGTTATTAGACTTAAAAACAAATTCTTCTTCTCATATCAACTTCCAACCTTTCACTTTTTACCATACCCATGTCAACCCAAACCATTATGGAATTTTATCTATTAAACAATTATTTGACTTCAAAATAGGTAAACTAATGTTTCAAAGAATTAAACTGAATTTACACACAAATATCCCTGAATTGAATTCCCATACTTATCACTACAATACGAGACAGAAATCATTATTAAGACCCATACATCCAAAAACCCTCATGACAAAGCGGAGCTTAAATTATATTGGTCCTGAATATTGTAATACACTGCCAGCTAAGTTGAGCACAATAAATAATCTAAATTTATTCAAAAACAAACTAAAAAACTACTTGCTAAGTTAATTAATAAAAATAATAACTTAAAAAAAATGTTTACAGTATAACTAACATCTAACATTACTGCTGTGTGTTTATGAGTCTGTGACTGCTTGCCTATTTAATTGGGAAATCAGGGCTTGTCGGGACTCTCCGAAGCCTTTTACCCGATTTTCCCTGCTGTTCTTATGAAATATAAAATATTTATGTACATTCACAAAGCCTACAAAGTAACAGCAAAAATAAAATTTATTATTGTTTTAAAAAAAGAGAGAGAGAGACTAACTCTACCTTCAAACAAACATGGGAAGTAAATTCCAGTAACTGTACAGTTTTTTCATTGCAATTTTTTTATTGGAATAGAATTATAGGGCATTTACATTTTAAAAAGAAAACAAATTGTGCTGTATAGGGTTTACCGAAACAGGTGCTGGCTAGAAAAATAAAAAAGTACTAGAACAGTGTTTTGGTGCATTCTACCCCCAATACATTACTGTAGACAAGCATGAACAGTAGAATATGACAGAGCACAGTGGCTTTCAATGTGGATGGTCATAGAATGCTATCTTAGCAACATGTCAGAGCTGTCAAGTACTGAAGTGGGCTGTCGAATAAAATCTCCTCTCCTCTCCTCAGTTCCAACACTCACCAACAAGTTCCAAATGCCATTATATCTCATGTGATTCTATCATAAAGTTCACATACCATTGCGTGACCAAAAGGTTCTTCGGGAAGACGCTTTGACGTCTGTAAGTTCTGTTTTACACGTTCTATAAAGTGGATACAGTCTGCGGTGGTGCATTAACTTATTCAATTAAAATATAAATCGGTTAAAAGTCCTTTAACCGATTTATATTTGAATAAGTTAATGCACCACCGCAGACTGTATCCATTTTATAAAATGTGTAAAACAGAACTAACAGACGTCAAAGCGTCTTCCTGAAGAAGTTCCAAATGCATCTGCTGTACCATAATGATTCATCAAGAGCTGAAGGGAATGGGTTTTCATGGCTGAGCAGCCACACAAAAGCCTAAAATCAGCAAAATCTATGTCAAGCGTTGATCAGTGTGGTATAAAGCTCGGCACCAGTGAACTCTGGAGCAGTGGAAATGCATTCTCTGGAGAAATGAATCATACTTCACCATCTTGCAGTTTGATGGACAAGTCCGGGTGTGGAGGATGCCAAGTGAACACTATCCACCCAATTGTGTTGTGGCAACTGTGAAATTTAGTGGAAGAGGCATCATGCTCTGGGACTGTTTCTCATGGTTTGGGCTGGGCCCCTAAGTTCCAGTGCTCGGGAATCTTAACGCTGCCACCTAGAATAACATTCTCAACAATTCTGTGTTCTCAACATTATGGCAACAGTTCAGTAAAGGTACTTTCCTTTAGCGCAGCACAATGTCCCTGTTCACAAAGTGAGGTGCGTGCAGGAATGGTTTGATGAGATAAGTGTGGAAGAAGAACTTCACTGGCCTGCACAAAACCCCGATCTCAATTCCATGGAGCAACTTGACTGGCCTGCACAGAGCCCTGAGCCCTGATCTCAACCCCATGGAAATACTTGACTGGCCTATACAGAGCCCTGATCTCAATCCCATGGAAGTACTTGATTGGCTTGTACAGAGCCCTGATCTCAACCCCATGGAGGTACTTGACTGGCCTGTACAGAGCCCTGATCTCAACCCATGGAAGAACTTGACTGGCTTGCACCGAGTCCTGATCTCAATCCTGGAACACCTTTGGGGTGAATTGGAACACTGCCTGTAAGCCATGTTGAAGTGCTCACATCAGTGACAGACCTGTCTAATGCTCTTGTGACAGAATGGAAATGGAAGGCAATTCCCACAGAATTGTACCAAAATCTAGTGGAAAAACCATCCCAGCAGAGTGGAGACTGTGATAGCAAAGGGCAGACCAACTCGATATTAATTCCTTTCCTATTTCATGGAGTTTGTGGATAGGCAAGTGCCCAGATAAAATCGATTAGCTAGTGCATATATGAGCTATAAATAGGCATGATATTTAACAGCTGTATTGTGCACTTCTGACTATGATGATGGGGAAACAGAGGCCTAAGAAAGTACAACTGTGGGCAGATAGCCAGTGTGAAGATAATGGGGTGTTCCATTTCCCTGACTGCAGAGCATCCTGGAATTCCACATACAACTATCCAACATGTGGACCAGGACTACACATCAAAACTGGTAGTTCCTAGGGAAAATGTGACAGTAAATTAGCAATTGATGTTTGAGGTGGCCTTTCCTGTATCATAATGTCAAAATGGAGGGCTACAGTGGAGAGAATAAAGTCAGCATTCAGTGGCCAGGCACTTACAAATATATGTGCTAAGATAATTTGACATATGGTGATACAACTGAGCCATGGCAGCTGATGCCAACATCAAGTATCCTTGTACACAGCCTGCCACCAGGGTATGATACTGCAATGGTTGAAAGCACATTGCCAGTGTGCGATGCACCTACCACAGATGCGATGCATGTGTCAAAACGGCAAGGTGCAGTGATAAGCCTTTGTCAGTGTATAATTCAAGAGGTTTCTATCCAACTCCAGAGAAAACAGATGTGGGTTTGAATCCCATCACCCGCAAATTTGGATTTTTATGATATAAGTGGGCTGTAGAAGACTGAAAATGGGTTGCACAGGCTGATGAATCAAACTTCAACAAGCATGTGTGCATATGTGTGTGGAACAGGCTACACAATGTCCTGAAACTGCAAGGTAAGGGTGTTATAGGGTGGTAAAGACGATGCAACAACTGAGCCATGGCAGCTGATGGTGTGCTTACATTGGTCACACCTTGGTGTACCTTGTATTAAGACATCATTACAGCACAACAGGGCTTAAGAGGAAAGGGCTAGTCCTTAGCGCTTCATCCCCTGAGACACACAGCCGAGCTTGATGACGTAGCTGCACTGGTCCTACGAAAGTCAAGAGCCACGGAGAGCTGTGCTCTAAAGGAGTGCCATAGGAAAGCCACTTTCAGTCAATGTTATTACCGTATTTAGCATATTACAGTGTCATCTATTACAATGTGCACTAAAATATTAGAAATTGTCTTTTTCGAAAACAAAAGTTAAGGATTTTGGGTCCTAAAATCGGAAAACATTTATGTAATAGTATAAATGCGATAATTTTAAATGAACAATTTCTGTCATGAATGCTTTTTTTTTTTTTAAAGTAGTTTGCTTACTATACTAACTACATTTTTCTGATGTCAAAAACTCAGTGTGTCTTTACTTTTTATTATTTTTTATTTTTTTAGTCATTTCCTAGAAAAGTTTAGTGGTTTAAAACCTTTTTCTCCCTGCCACAAACATTAGTTGTTTAAAACTTTTAAAGACACGGAAAGTTACTGAGTTCTTCAAACTCAGCAAAAGTTGTTCAAACACTCTGTTAATGTATAAAATAAAAATTATTTACTTACGTGTTTGAGTCAACCCATTTTTTTCTTCATTTTTCTGCAGAGTTTTCCTGCGCCGCACTAATAATGAATTTCTTTTCAGAAAACGAATTCGAATAATTGTTCAGATTCTGCAAAACCGACAAATAGCATCTTTGTTGACAAATAGAAAACGTTTTTTCTAGATCATTTATGAGTTCCCTAATAACACCTTTTCCTTTTTTAAATGTCCTGTCGTGAACTGCGCCGAAAAATTTTTCAAACTGTTTAACAATATCATCCCAAGAACATGATGGTACTGTCCAAGCAGCCAACAGATATTAGTCTTACCTAATTATCTTGAACAGAATTAGTTTCGGGGCAGTTTTTTGAAATAGTTCCTAAAGAAGGATCTTTATCAGGTTCCGATAGAGATCCTTCATATAAACACGAAAGGACATGGAAAACAATGTCCTGTCCTTTCGTGTCTATATGCGTATTTCAGCACGGCACATCAGCACATGATGATATTTCATAAAAAAAAAAAAAAAAAACGGAAATAAAAATCAACACTGAGTGTACAACTTAAGTAAAACACAATGTGAAACAAATGCTACATATAAATAAACCGAGAAAAGGAGCGAGCGTGCAAAACCATAACAGATGAAAATTTGGTCTTGTAGGGAAGTTGAGTAACGAAGCTCAGGGAGCAGGCCAGCGCGATGATGTAGAGCACAAGTGGCCAACCTGTTTTCCACCCACCCTTTCAGACATGGGTCGGCATTCAGTTCCTCAAAGGGACGGACTAGCCCTTCCCTCTGTACAGCCCTGACAGCACAAGGCTAAGTTGACATAGTTGCCAACAACATATACTCACCCATTCATGGCCATCCATTTCCCACAGTAGTATTGCTACTTTCAGCAAGGCAATGCTTCATCTCATTGCTCTTATTTGGTTGTACTGGGCAAGAAGGTTTTTTTGCAACCTTTGAATGGCTTCCTCACTCTATGAATTCAAACCCTATTGAGCATCTATGTGACAAAGTAGAGTAATGCATTCTTAGTTCTATTTTAACTTAATCTTTCACCTTCACATCTTCTGAGTTTGTGTTGTTTCAAATGTTTCTAGCCTCTAGATGTTTGTCACGGCCTGTTATCAGTGTAGAAAACATGTAGATACCAAAAGTTTTATTTACAAATTTAAATTTTGTTGCCAGGTTTCTTTTTCAGTTGCCAGTTATTAAATTAAAAATGTTCATTAAATTTTCTGTAAGACTTGTTTTTGAATAGAGTTGTCGTATATGCAATTTATAAGTTTTGTAGATTCATTGATGGACCTGATTTTGTTTTTTTTTAATAACTTTCTTGATTAGTCTCTTGATTTTATGAGGTTCATAGTCCAATATGTTAATATTTTACCATAAAGATTCACATTTGCATAAGAAATAGGTGTTGCTTGTGTGCTGGAGAGATGTGTTACTTATGGGGGATTTGTGGCAAGACACGCTCTGATCATGTGAGGAATGAAGATGTGTTGCAGTTGCATAATGTGAGGCAAAATGTTATTAGTAAGGTGAAGAGTAATATTCTTAGGAGGTTTGGCCATGTTGAAAGAATGAGTGATGAGAAGCTTACTAAAAGAATCTTTCAGCTCAAGTGGCAGGAAAGAAAGGTAGAGGAAGGCCAAGGAAATCATGGGAGGACTAGATTCAGGAATGTTTGCATAAGAAAAAGATTATAAGTATGAAGTACAAAAGGTTTTGCGTGTATCATGTGATGGATGTCAGTGAAACTCGAGCTGTGTGTTGAGATTGCTGTAAATGGAGACATTTCATACAGCAACAGTAAGTTCCTTCCAAACTAAATGATGCTATCAATCACTGCACGATGTTAAAACCAGCGATGTATGCAAATTCATCACACAAAAACTGTAATACATTAAAAAAAGCTATATACACTTTAAAATACATCAAGAGATCTTTTGAGACAGCAGTCATCCCATCAAGTAAAATACAAAAATGGATGCATGAGGAACAGAGTATTATATACAGTCAGATGGTATTGTATGACGTGAATAGTTGTTTTTAAAGTATTAAAGCTTTTGCATGGTGAATATACATACATTGGTTTTTTAACATCATGCAGTGACAGCATTGTTTATTGTAGATTTTATATGGTGCACAACATTTTCAACTTAGTAACTTACTAGTAAGGAGTTAACCTCTAATATCAGAGAACAGCTTAGCGATATGTATGTATGCATTATTAATTTCTTTTTCATGTTCTTTAATTCTAAGTTCCAATTTTCAGGACATTTGCCATACAAAATTATAGTTACAGTCCAGTGGAATTTGAGTAACGCATTTCAGACTGAAACCCACCACTAGCCACTCTTGACACTCTACATCAGGCTGTTCTTGAATCATGGGCTACAACAGAATCTCACGAATTGCATTTTTTCGTAGAATCTGAATGTTTCCAACACCTGGTGGAGTCCAAAACACAACATGTTGCTGCCTTTGTGAGGGTGAAATAAAAGCTCACGTGTTATTAGAGGTGGGTGTGCATAATAAACTGCCCTTTCACTGTATATTGCAATCTAGGAGATAAAAATTTAAAACTAAAAAGGCAGCAACCCCCCCCCACCCCACCCCTATTTACACATACAGGACTTCCATGGGCAAGTGACAATAAATGTGCAAATTTTTTGTATCCTATCAAGCAGCATAATCATCAACATATTAACAATGGCATGTCACATAGAGCCAACAGCAATTTGATTACGGTGGGCCAGCCAGATGCATGTAAAAATTAATGTGTCACGTCGGCAGAAAATCGCTGCAAATCAGTTCGTGCATAAAATAAATCTATTGCCATGTTACAAAAGCACATCTGAGTTTTTAAAATATTAATAAAAGCTCATAACGAGCAACAGTTGTGGTGCATCAACCATCAGGGAAAATACAGGGAGTTTCACTACGTAGCCCTCCCCCCCCCAATAATCAGTCATATTTTGCACCACACTCTACTAAGAAACATGGCATGTGGTTTACAACGTACCTTAGTTCATGGAAATGTGGCACCATTCACAATAAATGCTGGAAATGTCCACCACTGACATCCAAACACACTCAAACCTGACGCTGCATATTATCAAAGGTCCTCCGCAGCATGTCCCCATCAGTAGTCCAGATTGTGGCTCTGATGCTGCTTTCTACATCTTTTAACGTGCAAGGCTTATTTTGTTGTCAAATATCCCCATAAGACAAAATCGGGAGGAGTCAAATCAGGTGAATGAGGTGGCCACAGTCCTTTGGAGATCACTCGCTCACCGAAGACGAAATTTCACTCGTGCTCACACAGGACATGTGGCATGTCACTCCATCCTGTTGAAAGTACCATGTTGTCAAATTGATGTTGGTTAATTAGTCCACAAATCGTCTGAAAATGTTCACATATGAGCTGAATTTACTACACTCCTGAAGAAAACGGGTCCAATTATTTTGGTATGGGACACAGCGCACCAAACACTGACTTTTGCAGTCTGATGTAACGGGGTTTTGTGTAATTCATGCGAGTTTTCTGTAGCCCAGATGCGAGAGTTTGAGGAATTGACATACCCATCTAAATGAAACCATGCTTCGTCAGTGAACCATGTGAAATCCAAACTGTTCGGAATTGCAAGTAAAAATGTCAGAAACCAGTGACAATAACACACACAAGATCAAGATCTGGTTTTTGCATCATCCGTACCATGTGACAGTCTTGCACAGCTGTCACATGGTACGGATGAAGCAACGCTTTCTTCGGCGCTCTTTGGCATATAGAAACGGAATACTCAGTTTCTTGTGACAAGTGTCGTAGTGACTTCTTCGGTGATACCAGCAGCCAGTGCTTCACTTCTTCGATTTTTTCTTCTGCTAAAAGAGGATGTCGGCCACTGTATTGGTTCAAAACACTGCCCATGGTTTAAAATTTCTTTGCTAACCTGGCGATGCAACGTTTGTCTGGTGCTTTTCTTCCCCCCAAACTTCTCCAGGAATTCCCGCTGTTACCTTTACAAGAGGATGCTGATAAGTTCTCAGCCTCACCTAGAATGAAATGGGCTAGAGCCATGAAACTTACAGACTATTCCACATATTCACCCCGAAGTTCAATACACTTGGCACAACATTTCTGGAGAAATCTTTAACTCTTCCAAAAAAAATTCTGAAGTCTGATCACTCAAATACTGCTCTGCTGCTATCACCTCCGATAGCAGCAGCAGAGCAGTATTTGAGTGGAAATAGTCTGATGGAGCAAGATCTGGTGAGTAGGGTGGATGGTCTATGCACTTAAATCCCAGATCCCTCAAAATATCCATTGTCTTGCCAGCCTTGTGAGCCGGCCCATTGTCCTGCAAAAAGAGAACACCTTTCCACAGTTTTCACCTATTTGTCCTTCCTCCTTTTTTACAGCAAGTTGGAATAGTATTCAGCATTTATTGTTTAGCCCTTCGGGAGATAGTCAGTAAAACACCTTCTAAATCCCTCAAAAAAGTTGCCATGACCTTTCCTGCAGACCTTTGAGTCTTGAATTTCTTTGGCTGTGGAGAACCCAAGTGCCACCACTGCATGGACTATTGTTCATCTCTGGATTGTAGTGATGTAACCATGTTTCATCAACAGTGACAAGTCACTGCAAAAAATTATCACCAGATCGCTGAAAATGCTGCAAAACCGATTTGGAAGTGTCCACTCATTCTCGTTTCTCATCGGCATTCAAACATTTGGGCACCCACTTCCCTAACATCTTCTGCATATTAAAGTGCTCATGAATTATGAACCCAACATTTTGATATCTCCAGAGTCTCAGCTATTGTTTCAGCCAAGATTCACCAATCTAACAAAATCGAGTCATGAACACGATCAACAATTTCAGGTGTTGTCACTGTTGAAGGACTCCCAGATCTTGCTGCATCTTCGGTCTCAAAGTCTCCATGCTGAAAGTTGGCACACCGTTTCTTCACAGTGGAATATGAAGCGCACTTGTCACTTAATGTTTTTGTCATACACTCATAGATTTTCTTTGCAGTTTTTTTCTGCAGGAACAGAAATTTCATGACAGCCCGGAGTTCCACGTTCAAAAATTCAACATTTTGCATTGACACGATTCAGTTCAGGAAGTCAAACATCTGCAAAAAAAAAAAAAAAAAAAAAAAAAAAGAGCTATTAGTCTGAAAATTGGTACTTTCTTTCGAGCTGCAGTGACAAAATAATGCTACAATTACAGGGAAAAGGTTAGGCCGAGAACTTTTCAGCAACCCCTTGTATAGACTTTGTTATCCGATAACTTTTCACAGTGAA
Organism: Macrothele yani; assembly: GCA_039090855.1. Lineage (NCBI taxonomy): Eukaryota > Metazoa > Arthropoda > Arachnida > Araneae > Macrothelidae > Macrothele > Macrothele yani. The sequence goes on from CM076993.1 coordinate 119,008,424, forward strand.
CACCCGCTCTGCAATGGTATATACACAGCCATCCTGAAAGACATTCAATGACACAGTAAAACACATAGATTGCCTCCGGACAGAATTAGCATGCCCAGCCATCTGGTTGGGTGACCTCACAATGAGTCATCACCTTATCAGGAAAATCACTCCCGTACATTTCCCAAGGATCTAGGTCACTTGTAAACCAAATGTTGTGCTTCTATGTAGAGTGGGAAGAAAACAATATTTGGTTCTTTGGGGGACAACCTAGTGAAACACCCTGTACTTTAAAAGCCAAATTGGCACCTTAATATGTGTGACAGGATGGATGCCATCCAATCTGAAAGGGTGGACACATTCAAATCTGAGAGTATGGATGTGTTGAAATTGGAGGTTACACATGCATTCAAATTGAAGAGAATCGACATGTTCACTTGCATATCACTGCCAAGGAAGTTGAAATCTTACTGGATGAATTACACTGCATTGCTCTCGACAACTTCATTTAAACAAATGCAGCAAATGATCCTACTTACATATGCAACATAGGTTAAGAACAACAACACATTTCCCTAGAGCATCCCAGACATGCTCAATTTGAATGAGGTTCGGAGACCTGGCTGGCCCAATCCATATGGACAATGATCTTCTCTTGAAGATATTGTCTACCAGCCTCACTCAATGGAAATAGACGATATTATCTTGTAAATGAAGCGTACCTCCCAAGGCACCTGCATAAGGGCAAACACAGGTGTCTTGGATATCTCTGTAGTGTCAATTCATGGTTCTTCTTGAAAGCACACAGATGTACGTGTGTCCACCTAGTAATTAGATGCAACCCCAAGCCAGCATGCTACCACCACCATGAATGCCCCTTTCACAGGTTGTAGAGGAATAATAGTGTGTACCTCATTCCCTCCAGATCAGAGCATACCTGAAATTGCTCTGCTAAGCAAATCTGGGCTCATCTATGAAGAGTACTGACCTCCATTGGTTTTCAGTCCAACTGACGAGAAGTTTTGCTCAATTCAAATGTTCCCGCTATTACAGGGAGTTAAGGAGGCATGTAAAGTGCTGATTGCCCAGCATAAAAACCTTCTTCATGAACCTTCAGTGCACAGTGGAAGCAGATACCCCAATTTTTGTAGCCACAGAAAGGGCAGATTGCAGCTGAGTTAGGGCAGCAGTCTTGTTCCTCCACACAGTTCATAAGAGATATCAGTCATCCACAGATGTTGCAGCCTAGGCCTTTCTTCACTGTACCTTCGGGAAGCTGATTGCATATTTTGAAATTGGTTCCACAGTCTGTGAACCACAGAAGGACTCAACATGCAGCATCTTGCAACTTTCACCTGACTTTGGTCCGCCTCTAGTCTTCTGATCGCTCTCTACTTCAGTTCATCTGTTAAATGACGTCTTGTAGCCATTACAACAAATCTGCTATTTCAAAATCCTTTCTTTACAGTCCACAAACGATGTGATGTACACCTCTGAGACAGCCGCTTTTATCCTGTACCTCATTTGCATGAACTGATGCCATTGCCAGTCACTTGCATTCAATATCCTGACTCCACATTAACTTTCACATCGTACAACCAAGTTTATAAGAGAGTTGGAAATGCATACTTCAACTCTTTTTTGAAATATGCATTTCAAAGAAGATTGAAATGTATATATGTTTGAAATACTCGAGACTATAATATCACAGAGCAATTTTTAAATATAATTTTAAGGGTTTAATATTTGTGACTAATTTATCATTTGTTCAGAGTCCCTGAGGTTGTATGATTGAGAAACATGAAAATCAGCCACTCTGTGCAGTTATCCAGCTTGGGAAAAGATAAATGGCAGCACCAAAGACCACCAATCATGATATGGTTGTGATGTTGAGAAAAGATGCTGTTTTTGTATTCAATTCAGGTGAGTGTGCACTAGAAAACAAATGAGGGAAGATCTATCACATTTACTTTTACTCTGGGGAGATCTATCACATTTACTCTTACTCTGGGGAGATCTATCACATTTTAAAAGCACTTATTGGCATAGCGCATGAGTTGTACTGGCGAGTGGCAATTCAGCACATCCTCAGTGTTGTAAGTATTTCACTTGAACATGTGCACCACACAAAGTCACAGAGGTGCTGGTAATAGGAAAGGTGGTAGCCTAAAACTTTCCACAACTGATCAAACACACACAACTGCTGTTAAATCCTGTGACAATCAGCAACAATTTCAAGATCCTGCAATTTTTCTGGAAAGATTCTGACAGAAGAAAAATGTAGATCCACCACTTTCAGCCAATAAAGAAACTTTCCACAAGCAGTGAAAACACACAAAGTATCTCTGTTTAAAGACAGCCAACCCCAGTCAATTTCTACTGATGGCAAAGTATCAGCTGTTTTGGAGGTTGCTAAGGCTATACACTAAAGAGCAATTGAATTAGAGACAGCTGGCATTATGCAAATGTGGCGCTGTGGGCAGCCCTGTAAATGGAAACGACATGACGTATGCAGCGATCCGACAATATAAGGAGTGATGCGACAGGAATCAGTAAGAGTTGAACACAGTATGGGTAAGACGAAGGATCTAAGCACATTTGATCGTGGGCAAATTGTCGGGGCCCGAGGAATGGGTCACTCCAACTCGGAAGTCCTGCAGGCACTGGGATTTTCATGAGCCACTGTGTCACGGGTGCACCGTGAGTATATGGAATCTGGTAAAACCATCCCTGCAAGGGCCAACCGCCGTGGACAACATCGTGTGGATGAGTGGGGTTGTCAGCTAGCTCGCATTGTAACAGTGGATAGACGGGCCACAGCGCAAGAAATCACTCTGCAATTTAACGCTGGTGCACAAAAACGTGTAAGCAGCCACACCATCCAGAACCATCTTTTCGCTATGGGGTACAGAAGCCATCGTCCCACGAGGGTACCGCTGCTGACCGCACATCACAGGGTGCAAAGATTAGCATAGGCGCAGGAACTTTGACACTGGACCCTAGACATGTGGGAAAATGTTGCCTGGACTGATGAGTCTAGATTCACATTGGTACATGCGGATGGCAGGATACGAGCACAGCACAAACCACATGAAGTGATGGATGCTTCTTGCCAGCAGGGTACTCTTCAAGCTGGTGGTGGTGGCATTATCGTCTGGGGACTGTTTACATGGACTGAAATGGGACCCCTGGTACGTGTGACATCATCCCTCACAGGTCAACGTTACCGGGATATCCTGGACGACCATTTGCTCCCGTTTGTGCGTCTTCAACATCCCACTGGGGACCTCATCCTGCAACAAGACAATGCACCGTGCCACTGCTCCTTCCGAATGGCTGGATGAACACTCCACCGACGTGAACTCGCTTCCTTGGCCATCTAGGTCACCTGACCTCCATCCCATCGAGCACATCTGGGATGCCATCGAGAGATATGTTCGAGGCTCTGACCCGCCTCCATCAAATCTTCATGAACTATGGGAGCTTGTTCAAGGGTTGTGGATCCGTATGGCTTCTCAATGCCAACGCTTCCGGTGTCTTGTCTAGACGAATCGCTGTCATCATCAGGGCGAAAGGTGGTGCTACACGTTATTAGACAGGTATCTCTAATTCAACTGCTCTTCAGTGTGTATGTTGCTAGTGGATTAATTTCAGAAAAGCCAGAGCATATAATGTAGGAGCTCATATAACAAAGACAATACCCAGGAAAATTCCACAGAGGTGTTCTGTTCCACCACAACAATGCACCTGCTATTTTCATGGCTGTATTGCATCAATGCAGCTCTGAAATTTTGAACCATTTTCAGTATTTCACAGACCAGCACTTTTATATTTTCAAGTACTCCCTAACATGAAAAAAAATTTATTCCTCTCATGAGAAAAAACCAATTCTATTTTCCTGCTAATGATGACTTCATCACTTCTGTAAAGGTACTAATTATTGGAGCACCAGGCCAGAACTTCTTACACAGCAGGAATAAATGCAATGCAGCATCATTAGTAAATCTGCATTAAACTCCAAAGAGGATTATCTTGAAAAGTAACACTTTGCAAGACTACTTAACTAAACCCTCAGACAACAAAACTGTAGTAAATTTCAAAGAGGGTTATATTGAAAACTCATACACTGCCCAACTAAACCCTCAGACCATAAACTGCTGGATTCAATGCAATGTAGCATCAGTGGCAAAACTATTGAACTAAGAAGAGGTCTATCTCCAAAAGCAACACACATTGCCGGACTGCTCAACTAAATCCTCATACCATAAACTTTATAAACACCCTTCATCACAGAAATATGCCTAAACAGTGTCACAAAAGTAGTGTCACTATGTATTTTGATTCATTTGGGGAAACAACTGATCTTAGTAATGTTCCACTGACATTTATACACACAAAGCATATACAAAACTTAATCTTTTCCAGCACTTACACTCAAAGCCTTTTCATACAAAACAAGTATTAATAAAAATAAAAAATGCTTACCACATTCAGCATTCAAGAAACGATGTATATCATCTGATGATTCGGCCAACTCACCAAGCAGCTTAGGGCTATATAAACAAGAGAGGGAAAGAGAAAAAAAAAAAGCAATCAGATATAAACAATCAATTAAATTTTAAAACTACACTATACACAACTTTTGCACTCAACTTAGATGTAATATATTCTTCAAATCTGCTTATGTGATTCTCAGAGTATATGCACAGATTTCTCTGCATTTTCCAACACGAAATACCTATAATGCCCAAACTTTTTTCGATTCTCGGCGCCCTTGCTGAATCCAGGTTTTCCCAAGGCGCCCTATGTCAAATTCTAACAAGTACACTTTGCCTATGTCAAATTCTAACAAGTAAATTTAGGTAAAAATAAATAAAACATGTATTGAAGATCACAAAAAAATGTAATTGAAAAAATTCAACTAATTAGTGAGATGGATGAGCCTGTTGATCACCACACATTTTCTCAAATCTTGGAATCAAACTGGACACAGCCACCCTCCTTTCCTTCTTCACATTGATTTTTGCACGGTACTTAGTTTTTATCACAGCAACCGCCGAAAACGCAGCTTCGCACAAATAAGAAGTCGCAAATGGAATTAAAATTCTCTGAGCTTTACCACTCAGAAGGTGATATTCCCTTTTTACTGATATCCAAAATTCAGGTAACTCCATGCTGCTAAATTTTGCTATTAACATATTGTTGCAAGACAACTCAATAAGATTATCTTCTTCTGCAGCAGTAAATGCAGAAGGAGCAGTGGCATGAAATGGATCTTGAATCCATACAAATTTATCAATATTATCATTTTGAAAATATTTCTCAAACCAGGTGAGAAGCCGTGATAAGTGTTCTTCAAAAATGGATTTCATGTCTCGAGAGAAATTAGCTCCATTGGAGGTCAAAAACTGTTGCAACAAGGGGAAACACCTAAAGAAAAATCAATGAAGACTTTACCTCTGTCTTCATTCATTTTTCTTTTTCGTAGTTTTAGTTTCTTTACAAAAGCTGAAATTTTCTCAATTGACTTTAAAAGGTGCATGTTGCTTCCCTGCAGGGAGAGATTCAGAGCATTCATCTTTTCAAAAATATCACATAAGTATGCTAGTTTTACCAAAAAATCTTCATTCACAAAATTTTCGGTATACTCGTGGTCTTCCTCTTTAAGAGAAATATAAATTTACTGTCGCAGTTCAAACGTACGAGACAAAACATTACCACGAGAGAGCCATCGTGAAGTGCTGTAGTACAACAAAGATGTCTGCTCGGATTCCATATCCTCATATAGTTTTTTGAAAAACCTTGCGCCTTCAATGGCAGAGTTTTTATAAAGTTTACTACATTCACTACATATTCTAAGACCTGGTTCAATGTAGGACTCATATTTTGATGCAAGTACTTCCCTGTGAATAATGCAATGGCTCCATAGTGCATCAGCGGCTTTCCTTCGAATAAGTGCCTACAATCCTCCATAACAGCCGGACATAGAACGAGCACCATCAGTACAGACACCAACGCACTTAGTCCACTCCAAATTATTTTCGAATATAAAAGTATCAAGGATCTCGAACATGTCTTGAGCCTTAGCACTAGCAGTGATACTTTTACAAAAGAGAAGGTCTTCTGCAATGTTATTACCATCTATGTATAAACCGCACATAGCAAATCAAGTGAGCATCATTATTATCCGTGGCCTCATCCAGCTACAACCCAAATTCCTTACCTTTCATTTTTTTCAATTAATTGAGCATTGAGGTCCTCTGCTATGTGCTGTATTCTGCAACTGATGGTGTTATTGGACAAAGGCACATTTGAAAGCAACTTCCCAGCAGACTCACCGATCATAATGTTCACCATATCTACAGCAGCTGGTAGAATTAGTTATTCTGCAATGGAACGAGTCTTCTTACATTCTGTGATTCTATATGCATGCCACCTTATAAGATGCTAGCAAAGCATTGCTTGGTACTGATGCATGCTTATAAAAGCTACCTTTTTGTTGATTTAACTCTTGTAACTTTAACGTAAAGCAATCAGGATATTTACTAAGCATACTGGGACGATTGGTTTCTAAATGGCGTTTCAACTTACTTGGTAGCATGCACTCTGGCGCCAAAACTTTCATACACAGTACACACTGCTGCCTCTCTTCACCATTGACTTCTGTTGACGTAAAACCAAAGTCCAAATAATTGTCATCATATTTTACGCTTCTTCACACTCTTGCCACTATTTGACGTTGTGCGCTCTTTATTTTCACTTTCACAATGCTTATTACTGTTTAGTAAAAACCGATCCATTTTTAAAAATACATACGAGAAGAAAAACTTCACTTCACTTAATCACAACAATATTCCATTGATACGCCGAAAGCTTAGAAAGGCCGTAACTCAGTGACAGAGCATCAACATAACAGACTACTAACCGCCAAATGAGTCACAAATGACAACGAATGAGCATATTAAAAGGATCCGTTGACCTTCTCGAAAAATCTGGACTGAGAGTCTCATTTCTAGATGCTTGGAGAATGAGGGAGAAATGTTTATCAGAAGCATGGAGGCTGGTGCAAAAGCTCAGGTCACTTCCGGTAGAGGTCGCGCAGAACACACACACGTGTGCCCGTCGGGCAGCAATCGTGCTGGGCGAAAGCTCACGCTTGTAACATTATTGTACAGCCCCATCTAGTAACCATTTGTTAAGGCTTCTACAGACAGTTATTACTAAGTGAGTCACTGGTTTGCACCAGGTCCGATAGAAGTCGCGATGTAGCGTCCTATCATATTGAATTGAAAATGGAAATAAAATTATGAAAATTTTGTAATATTTCGCAGCTCCCCAGGGTGCCACGGCGCATACTTTGGGAACCACTGCTATAATGCAACACAAGCCAGCAACATACTCTTGATATGCTAAATTGCATGAAACATATCATTGAAATTACAAATCCCATTGACTGTGATATTTTAGAGCTGAATCCTCCATCACAAAATCAAAGCCTGTAAAAGAGTAAAATTTTCTTTTTATTTACACATTTTTATAGGATTTGTTGGGTAACTTTCTTAGGAGTTTTTCTATTCATCTTTATTGGGTTTTTTCTATTGCAGTCCAAGCCACCACAAACTTAAAGACATTCACGCACAGCAAGTTACTGTACTAAAATTTAACAAAAAGATATTTTATATTCAATCTAGATATTTAACAAAAAGCTTAAGTGTAGTCGATTTCAGTACTGAGATATTAAGCTCAAGCTATTGCTTCTGTTTTCATCCTGTGCCCAGTAATTAAGCAAAGATAACCAAAGATGAAATTAAAACAAATTATGACATGCGCCTTTTTGGGGGGAAGAGGGAGTTATGATGACTACCATGATCATCTAAGGCTATAAGCAGTTGCCCATCCCTAATTTAGGGCCACTAGTTCCATGGAAGGAGAGAGCCTAAATTCATAAATATTGTTTGTCTGTTGTGTTTGAGCTGAACACATCCTGGAAGTCAATGCAGAATTAGAGACAAATGTGATCAGTGATGCAAAGAACAGAATGCAAACAATATAATGTTAACATGCAGAAAACTGAGCTTAATTCAGGAGTGAAAATGTCCAGATTTAAAATAGTAAATGCAACTGATTGTTTGCAATTGAATTTTTGAATCAGTGATAGCAGTTTAAATGCAAGAGTTTTCCTCATTATCTCCACCTATGTTCACTAGAATTTGATAGCCTACAGTTAAACATTAACAAATAATCATGGTGTACAAGATTTTAGGAAGGCAGTGTCTGAACCCTGGTAATAAAGAGCCGTTAGCATTACAGTATGTTATATGAAATAAAAACAGAACAATTTTACTGACAGTGATGTGTGACTGCACAGTTAGGCAGCAACATGCTTTTGAAAAACAGGAACAGAACCCACAAGGACCAAACCATGGTTTCTAAAAGACCCAACCATGGTTTTTAAAAGGCAATAAAACATCAAAAGTAAAAGTGGCCTTTTTGCTTTCTTGTATCTTTACCTCTTCACATAAATTATTTCTAGATTTCACCCACCTTATAATTTTACTGGCATTTGACGCAAATGTTTCTTAACTTCAAATATGGGTTTTTTCTAGGATTTTTTTTTTCATTTTAATTTGCAAATTTTCAGGAAAAACTCTTCTCCATCAGGCAGTCACTTGTCACTTTTTTCACCATCGCCATCGCGGTTCTGGTTAACCTTGACGGTTACGGTTATTTTTTACCAAATCTTGCCGGATGTTAGGCAGTGACAAACCTCTGCAGTCACTAATGATGGAATTCTGATTCTTCTCAATTTCTATTTTTTCTTTTAATTTTCTTTTTAGAAAGTTAAAAGAAGGAACAGAAATTGAGAAGAATCACAATTCCATCATCAACAACTACAGAGGATGGTCACTGCATAACATCTGGCAAGATTTGGTGAAAAATAACCGTAACCATCAAGATTAGCTGCAACTGGAAATGACAGTGAAAAGAGTGGCAAGTGACTGCCTGATGAAGAAGTTTTCTCCGAAAATTTGCAAATTAAAATAAAAAACTTTTAAGTGTTTAATTTAATAAAGTAGGAAGCCAGTTTAAAAAATTGAGTTTTATTTACAAATGTTTCTGTTGGACAGTTGTTTATTGTAGCTCCTATTTAAAACTTTTCAGCTGCCGTTAACTTTATTTTCTCAGTAACTCTAAAATGTTGTTTTTCTCCCTAAGTCTTGCTTCCCATTGTAGTTTCACTGGAAATATGTATTCTCTTTACATTCTATTTTCCTGTGAAATTGCAAAGTGGTGTATAGCAAAATGCATTTCTGTCACTTTCTGACCACATTCTTGGAGTTATGCATTCAAACATTTCTGCGGGAGCAACTGCCATCTTTTCAATCACAATGAACATAATGAGTTGAATACCTGATATTCTCATTATATAAGAATGTACATTCAGTATACTTACAGTTTTCTAGGTTAGTTATGTGTACTCACCTAATCTTAACAATATTAGTAGTATGTTTTACCTTTGAGTTGACCAGTGCCTTAGTAACTAAAACAATATTTACATATTAAGATCAAATAAGTAAAAAACACTACAACTCCCCATTCTTCCCACTTATAGTTAAGAACATTAAGTTAAAGTATTAATTCATTTGAAAGAACATGCATACATAAACACTAAGTTACAGTTAATAACTAAGGGAATGGTCAAACTCAAACCTGGTACATGCTATATGTTAATAGTTGTATAACTATTATTATTACTGTTACACACGTTATGAATGTCTTCAAGTCGAGTGCACATATGCCTTGTAATTACTGCAAAACATAATTATTTAAGGATGTGGGATATAAAATATTTCAACTATTATAACTTGTTCAAGATGACTGCACTTACCCAATATGGCACAATTGGGAAGGTTATTGTTGGCTGGTTTTACTCACAGGTATCTATCTCGGACGTTCAGGAGTAGACAGTTTTGTGCAGATTAAGTTCGTAGAACTAAAAACACTCACAGGTTTATATGAAAACTTACAACCAGAGCCAAAATTCAAATAAAAAATGAAGATGAAGTTTAAAAGAATCAATGAAATAAAAGATTATCAGTGTGATTAAAATCATTATCTCTTCTTAAATCATTATCTCTTACCAGACGACGTCGACAAGAGATAACGATTTTAATCCCACTGTATATAGCCTTTTCTTCACTGATTCTTTTAAACTTCATTTTTTATTTGAATCTCGACTGGTTGCAAGTTTTCATACAAACCTGCGAGTGTTTTTAGTTCTACGAACTTAGTCTGCACGAAACTGTCAACTCCCAAACATCCAAGATAGATACCTGTGAGTAAAAACAGCCAACAATAACATACCTGCCAACATGAGAAAATTCAAATGTGTAAAATTGTGCACGAATGACATTTCTAATGATTTTTTTTAAAACTATGCACAAACAACATTTCTAATGATTTTTTTTAACTATGCATGAACAACATTTATAATGATTTTTTTAACTATGCGCAAACAACATTTTTAATGAATTTGGCTATGTACAAGTAAAAACAAATGCAAATATTTGTGCATTTTATAATTTTTAGATGTTTATAATATAAACAAATTATATCACATTTTGATACCGTACTAAACATTTTCCGTCGTCCGTAGCAAACCGACGATTTCCATAGCATACTCGATGTTTTCAGTCGTCCGTAGCGAACCTACAATTATCATAGCATACTCAATGTTTTCCGTCGTCCGTAGAGGACCAACTATTTCCATAGTAACTACATAAAATCCATAGTAGTTGGAGTCTCCGAATCATTCTTCCCACCTTATGAGCTTTATTCAGCATCAAGCATAACAGTGTGCACAGAGAATTTACTGTGCCGAAGTCCCGATAATGACGACGGGCACGGGTGTTCTGGCACACAATGGCTCAAAATTCCCATCTCTGTTATATATTTTATTTATAGGGATACTTTTAACAAAAAATACAGAAAATTTAAAAAATCCGGAAGAAAACTTCTTCCGGCCGGAAAACCGGAAGACTGTATAAAAAAACGGAAAACTTCCACAAATTCTGGAAGAGTTGGCAGGTATGATTTAACTGAAACATTAAAAAATATTTCTCAAGGAAGATTTAAAAAAAAAAAAAAAAAATTAATATACGGAAATGCGTAAAAAAAGTTATCTATGTGCAAAATCGTAAAAAACACTTAAAATGCATAAATTTTATGCGTAATGCGTAAAAGTTGGCAGGTATGCAATAACCTTCCCAATTGTGCCATATTGGGAAAATGTAATCATTTTAAACAAGTTATAATAGTTGAAATATTTTATATCCCACATCCTTAAATAATTATGTTATAGCAGGAATTACGAGGCATATGTGCACTCGACTTGAAGACATTTATAATGTGTGTAACTAATAATAATAGTTATACAACTATTAACATATAATATAGCCATGTAAACCAAATGTGTAGTTGTGACTAACCAAGTTATATTACTGGTACATGCTGCTAGCTCTTTCAGAGGCAAGAGCGAGCCTCTATCTTCGGGCAGACTTCTGAAGAAATCGACTTCACAACAAGAAGTGATTTTTTCATGAGAGCATGGAGCAAACAAAAAGACATGGCATGGTCTCCATCCTATTATGCATATTCCTATCAATACAATCGAATAAAGGAAACAAAATTATATATATATATTTTAATTTCATGTTTAAAATACAACAAATTCCTTTTTTTCGGTGGTGGTCTTGTTTTGTCCAGTAGATAGCAGCACAATGAATGATGCATCGATAGGAACATGCATAATAGAATGGAGACCACGCCCATCTCCTTCCATTTTCTTTCTTTCTTTAAAGAAAAATTGAATTTATTATACTTAAATGAAATAGAAAATGTTCCTCTTCTTCTTAAAAAACATAATATATTTTCAGCAATTTCAGGTTAAGTACTTTTTAATAAGGCTGCTATTTTATCAAGTGTTTTTCTTTCTCATACTGATGACTACACTAGGCAGGTACTTCATGAAACAATCTTTTTTTCATAATGATAACTAAAAGTATGGTACTTTGTGAAACTTTTTTCTTTTCATACTGCACAGAACAAGGATAATTGAACCCACATCTCTGTAATGGCATTAAAAAATGCATAGTTCCATGTAGTTAATAATCAAATCAGAACATATTTAGTTTCATCAGAACATTTTTAAATGACAAGAAATGAAAAATATCCAAATATTAATATGATTTCCGATTATGGGCATAATTAAAAAGGAAGAAAAGTGAGCGAGCAAATGCGATGTTTTGTCCCTGCACCTAAATGAGTGAGGGGCAACAGGTCATTCCGACACCATTGAATATTACTGCAGAACACGACAACAGAAATAAACTTAAAATGGTTGTTAGCTCAGGTGCACACAATTTCAGAGCAATAACAGATGTCAACTGCACCAAATGCTAACTAGTTTCCAGAGTCTAGAGTATAACCTATGAATACGATTATACAAGACAACTAAAAGTGAGATGTTACAACCATTTGATAACACTTTGGGGAGGATTTATTAATATCCTTCTCAGCAGAGTTCTCAACAAAAATGGATGCAAAGAGATCAGCTCTCCCCTTTAGATGAATTAATAACAGAATCATTTGAACAGATAAGAAGAGGATAGGCAAGGAGGTCACAAGTCAAATCAAATAGTTTTAACACATGACCAAAATGAATGACCAACTTCTGGGCAGGACACAAATTTTAACATTTTCTGTTTCTTTTCATTAAAAAAAAACTCTTTTTCATTTTTTTTTTCAAATTATTAACATTTCCTCATTCCTTTTCAATTGAGTAGTGATTCCCTCTCATTAATTTGATGACACAAGGCTTAATACATGACTGCCCCCTCCCCAGACACACAATCTTTCATATGATAACTGCACAAAAATTTCATCATACAAAAAATGAGGGAAGTTCAAAATTCAGGTAAATACTGAGCATGCAGAACTAACAACTGACAAATCATGCACACTAGAAACAATGAAAAAACCTTAATAGTAAAACATACAGACTTCATTCACTCACCTAATGGTAAGAAGATCACAACCTGCTAAAGCTTTGATCTGTCCAACATTACGGAATGATGCACCCATAACCACGGTCTTGTAGCCAAACTTCTTATAGTAATTATAAATCTGGGTGACACTTCTAACACCTGGATCATCAGCAGGTTCGAAGGATTTCTTGTCAGTGTTGGTAACATACCAATCCAGAATACGACCAACAAATGGCGAGATCAGGGTTACACCAGCTTCTGCACATGCAACAGCCTGCAAATGTGGAAAAGAGAAATTCTCATTCTATGCTAACAAAATGAAAGACACTAGGCGAAACCCGTCGGAATCGGCGGTAATTTTTTTTTTTAATAATAAACTCATATGAAACAACAAATGTAAACTTTATTTGATTGACAAATTCATTCAACCACTTCAGTAAAGACAATAGTCCAGGTTCATGATTTTTTTTTTGTGACTGAAGATTTAACGACCACCATGAGCAACTCAATGGGCTATAAGCAGTTGCCCGTCCCTAATTTAGGGTCAGTGCAGTGGTTCCAGGAAAAGGGAAGAGAGCCAGTGGCGTAAGACAAACACAACATCCATGCCTCACTGGGATCCGGACCCTTCACGAACAAATGATCATAAGCCAACGCTTGGGCTATTAGCAGTTGCCCGTCCCTAATGTAGGATCACTGGTTTCTGGGAAGGGAGAGAGCCGGTGCCATAAGACAAACACATCATCTATGCCTCACCAGGATTCGAACCCAGTAGACGAAACACGTCGGAATCGACGATAAGTTTTTTCTTTTCTTTTCTTTTTGTTTTTTTTGAAATGAATAAACTCACATGAAACGTTTATTTATATCTTTACATAATGGGAAACATCTTACCTATGTGAATAAACTGAATCGAATTATGCATCACCGAGATTCTAACCCGGTAGACGAAACCCGCCGGAATCGAAGAATAGTTGGTTTTTTTTTCAGAATCGACGAATAAGTGTTTTTTTTTTTTTTTTTTTAAGAATAAACTTATAGGAAACATTTATTTACATTTTTTCATAATGGGAAACGTCTTACCTACGTGAATAAAGTGGATTGAATGAATGTTGAATTGTATATACATCACACAGTCCAATGGCACAGAACAATCAGGCCTTCGAGTGTTCGCTGTTCCGATAAGAACTTTCAAACAAATTCCTGCTAGCGTTGTTTTGCACAACGGTTCTTCGCTGAGAAGAGACTTCGGACTATCTGAGTCCCTCCATACTTCCACCTTCAACAGCGCGTGAGTCAACCGCATGTTTCTCCCATTTACTTTGCATGGGAACTTTGCCGCCCCACAACGCCCAAACCATTGCCCCAATCTCATTTTTCTCTTCGACTGGCGCATCTACATGGTAAGACCTTTATTTTGATACCTCAACCACATCTTTACGTTCAGCTCTTTTCTAACAACTGGTCTTACAGTAAAAAACCTTATATATAGATTTGCAACTTAAGAATGGAGCAGTAGTAAACTGATATTTTTGCAATTTCACCTGTTCCTGATAAAAATGTAGATCCCATTTGATAGTATTCAGTTATTCTTATTATTGTAATGTTCTGTTACCAACTTCAAAACAAGATGAATGAAAATAGAATTATCGTTATCAAACAAGTTATTGCATTCACAATAAATGTACATATATGAAACCCCATACAGCAATTCATATCTGCTTATGCATGTAACAGGAATAATTTGATTCTAAGTCAGAAGCCAAAAATGAATCTGCATAATAAATCAAAAGTGCAATATGCTGTCTTTTTATTTTACGCTATAGTATAAACTTATATGTGTATGTGTTGTGGGTGTGTACAAAAAAAATATCACTGAAAGACATAAGATAATTTAATTTTGAACTAGAGAAAAAAAGAACCAGAATCAACCAAAGATTGCAGAAATCGAAGGGTCAACCCAATAACTAAAACACACACACACACACACACACATCATGGCCCTCAATAAAAAGAGATGGTACTGTAACAAGAAATATAGATGAAACTTTGAGGAGAGCTAACAAGTCCTTCCAGAAAACTATATTTAAGTTTATGACAAGGTATGTCATAAGAGATATATTTACACCTTATTAGTACAAGTAAAGTACGAGATGTACAAGAATATACATGCAGTGTACACTGAAGAGCAATTGAATTAGAGGCAGTTGGCATTATGCAAATGTGGCACTGTGGGCGGCACTGTAAACGGAAACGACATGACCTATACAGTGATCAATATAAGGAGTGATACGATGGGAACAATATAAGGAGTGATACGACGAGAATCAGTAACAGTCGGACGCAGTATGGGTAAGAGGAAGAATCTAAGATCATTTGATCGTGGGCAAATTGTCAGGGCCCGACGAATGGGTCACTCCATCTCGGAAGTCGTGCAGGCACTGGGATTTTCACGAGCCACTGTGCACGGGTGCACCATGAGTACATCGAATCCGGTAAAACCATCCCTGCAAGAGCCAACTGCCATGGACAACAGCGTGTGGATGAGCGGGGTCATCGTCGGCTAGCTTGAATTGTAACAGCGGATAGACGGGCCACAGTGCAAGAAATTACTCGGAAATTTACCACTGGTGCACAAAAACGTGTAAGCAACCACACCATCCAGAACCATCTCCTCGCTAGTTGGTACAGAAGCCATCATCCCACAAGGGTACCGCTGCTGACTGCACATCACAGGGTGCAAAGATTAGCATGGGCGCAGGAACATCGCCACTGAACCCTAAATATGCGAGAAAATGTTGTCTGGACTGATGAGTCGAGATTCACGTTGGCACATGCGGATGGCAGGATACGAGTACGGCGCAAACCACATTAAGCGATGGATCCTTCTTGCCAGCAGGGTACTCTTCAAGCTGGTGAGGGTGGCATTCTCGTCTGGGGACTGTTTACGTGGATTGAAATGGGACTCCTGATACGTGTGACATCGTCCCTCACAGGTCAACGTTACCGGGATATCCTGGAAGGCCATTTGCTCCCGTTTGTGCGTCTCCGACATCCCACTGGAGACCTCATCCTGCAACAAGACAATGCACCATGCCATCGCTCCCGAATTGTATCCGAATGGTTGGATGAACACTCCACCGACGTGACCTCGCTTCCTTGGCCAGCTACCCAACTCTTCCGGTGTCTTGTAGAGTCTATGCCGAGATGAATCGCTGCCGTCATCAGGTCGAAAGTTAATGCTACACGTTACTAGACAGGTATCTCTAATTCAATTGCTCTTCAGTGTACATCACATACATCTACAGAGTAAATACATACTCTGTACGTCTACAGAGTAAATAAGTATATACATAGAAATACATGCATATATTTACTCTGTAGATGTTGGCTAAGAGCTTTGTTGAACTACAGATGGCAACACCATATATGTGTTCACATCCAAACTTCACAGTGCGCAAAGCTCACACTTGCTGAATGAGTCGAGCACTTGCGGCCACGCCTTGTGTGTGAATTCATTATAGGCATGCAAGTGAAGACTCGGCAGCTACTACTGATTTAGTAAGTAGAAATAGCGTTCATTGTTTCCTGGTTTTAATTACAAATATTGTGCTCTATATATATTTAACATCATTTAATGGTCTCCTGATGCCAAACCCATATAACGTGTGAAACAGTAGTGTACAGCATTTAATTATTATTTTACATAAGGATGTTTTTGATTGTCCAAGCAATGCTGAATGAATGCTGTTTTATTTTCTATCTTTTTTTTTTTTTTTAAGGCCAACTGTTAATGTGTTGGTGCAATTTTTTTTTAAGTCTATTTCTGGTATTTCCTATGTATGACATTTGAGTTTGGTTTGTACACCACCTTTAATGGGTACTTAATAAACACTAGCCTGCTCCAAAACAGAAGTTTTATCTTTGCAGGTTTTACCATGAAACTTGTCTTGAAAGTATTTTTTTCATTTTTCATGACCAATTGTGTGATCTCTGGAGTTTAGTGGTGCATGTGACACAAGTGGCAGAAAGGATTAAAAGAACGACAAAGAAATTTTATCACTGTCTAAAAATGCGGTCCAATTCCATCTTTTTTATGTAGTTTTTGGGTTTGCTGGTTTCCAATTAAATTTATGTATTGAAAGCGTGGTAAAAATAGTTAGATAAAAAAATGGAACAATGTAAATTTCCATATGTTATTCACAGTTACAGTTTTTGTTTGCCCCCTCCTGAGAACTAAGTTACGGATGCCCATGTTGGCATGTGAAAAGTTGTATCATCCAAAAACATCAAATGCTGCATGCTATCATTATTAATTTTATCCAAGGGCTCTACTGTGAATTTCATCTGTTTAGTTTGTCCTGTGTGTGTGGAGAGCTTTCAAAATGTACACTTTGTAAGCAAACAATACTAAAAATGTGAAAGATAAAAACAATACCAAGGAAAAGGTGACTTAAGTTTTAATTTTTTTTTTTTTTACTAATTTTTTTCTTTTGTGACACTCTTTTATCAACAGAACACCCTGTATATATCAGTACATTCTTTCCATTCAGTAAGGCTTCTAATAAATTAAGGGAGAGTGGCAACTTCACTGTTTGCCTTAAGTGTGGCAACTTCACTGTTTAAATTATATTTAAGGTCACTCAAAAGCAAAACCCATATAGTTTGTACAGCAGCATGTCATAGAAAATTATTTTAAGAATATTTAAAATATTTTATTTATATACAAACAGCACTTTTCTTAAAGTTGTAAAACATGAAGACAAAATTTGTAGCACAAAATTCATGAAGCAAACTGCATGTCATATATTTCCCAAGCTCTTCAAATATCACATTGCAGAATATTTTTCAATCATTAAACTCACAACACAAAGGAATAAAACTTAGGGTAGATTATTTAACCCACCTTCATTTTGCTGATGACCATTTTTGCAAGTGCCCCCTCAGAACTATAGTGAACTTGATGACAATAACAAAGAAGTGGGTTTAAAAAGGAACTTACAGAAAACAAAATTGATGTACAATGCTTTTACAAGAACTGAAGATTTAGTGATTGATGGAACAAATCTAGAAGAAGCCTATGTCTATTTACCTTGGAGAAGATATCAAGTGAGGGCCACATAGAAGAAGAAATAAGTAGGTGTACAAAACTTGGTTAGAGAGCTTTTGGAAGAAACAGTTCAATTTTCAAGAGCATTTTACCATTATGTCTTAAAAGAAAAATGTTTAATCAATACACCCTTTTCCAGTTCTTACTTATGGGGCAGAGACATGAACCTTGACTAAAAAAGATATTCAGAGGCTGCAAACAACTCAAAGAAGCATGGAGAGATGCCTGCTTGGTATAATCAGGAGAGATAGGAAGAGAACATACAGGAGTGGCTTGGAAGAGACTGGATTGGGTTAGAATGTTCTGGAAAGGAATTGTGGGAGACCTACATCCAGCAGTGGATTGATGGCTGTTAATGACAAATGTTACAGCACAACAAGATTCTATGTTAGCTATTTCTCCATACCTTTTATGTCAGTGTGGCTCATAACTTTTTCAAATCCCAGGAAAGGGGCAAACAAATAATTGAAATGCTTGAACTAACCTTGCAGCAAATAAATAATTGAAACCTCTTCAGCCATTTACACAATGCATAATTTTCTGCAGATCACTGGACACTTATAAGACAACTGTAAGAGCCTGGTTGAATGCTGACCTACAGTTTCTATTGTAACTCTCCACGTTTTGCCCTGATTGTGACAGAACCCATACAATAAATGGGAATCCGTACCGTAAATATTTCCTCCACACAGAGCATGTGACTGCATTGTGGAAAGCACGGTCTGTGGGTGTGCAAGTATGGAAAAATGTTTCATTATTACATTTCTTGTGAAGGAGAATGTGCAAACCCAATGAAATTTTGTGATGATTACAAGCACAGTATGGGAATAAAATGCTGCCAAAGGCAAGTCAATTATTAATGTGGTAAGTTTGCAGAGGAATGATACAGAGTAGCAAATGAACCACATGGACATGTGTTGGCTACCGCTGTGAACGTCAATAATCTGCAACAGGTTCTTTGGAAAACCGGAGAGTGAGGGTAAGTGTATGTGACATAGCTGTAATAGTCAGCATCAGTGTTGGTAATGTGGGGGAAAAAATCAATCTGCTGTTCAGAAAAGTGGGAGCACATTGGATACCAAAAGTGCTGATATTTGATGCCATTGGGATCATTCTGGGAATAAGTGGACATGAAATCAAAAAATTTAAACTGTTTCTTTTTTTTTTTTTTTTCAAAGTATTATACATCACTGTCTTCAGAAATAACTGAACCTTTGAGATATGGGTAGAATCAGATTGTGGATATTTAAGAAATATAGTAAAAATTCATAGAAAAGTAGGCTATTAACATCAGCCATTCAGTGACCTTAAAAAGTAGTTTTTTTGACAAATTCACCATGATATATTTTATATAATAAAAGTTCACAATTTACCTAACTATGGTCTCAAGTGGTTTTTTATAATAAAAGAAAAAAATTCATTGTTTAAAAAAATTTATTTTGATTTTCATGATTTATTTTAGTCAAGGTGTAAATGTCACTCCGTTACCAAAAAAGAAGTAATTATTCGTACAAATTGTCTCTTGATTATTTGATTATACAAACTTCATTTTTTTTTTTAAGAAGTTTGTATAATCAAGAGACAATTTGTAGGAATAATTATTTCTTTTTTGGTAACATTTCGAAAGCAAGTTTCAGGTGTAAAGTAATATGATATTTTTATGGCTTCAATGGACAGTCAATTTTGAAATTTTATATAGGTAACGGAATGACACAGATGCATGGTAATGGAATGACAATGCAAATATGCATTATTAGTTAGAATCACACAACATATTCTTGTGGTTTGAATAATGTGAGTAAATAGTAGCAGCACAAAGTCTTTTTTTTCCCCTTAACTAATCTTTATTTACAGGTTTTAAGTTCTAAAACGTTTTTTCTAACCAAAACCATAAAGTCATTTGTTGCTTGATTTGTTAACTGTGTAACCATATATCAACTGATTTTATAAAGCACATGGTTACTTGGAGTTACTTTTAAAAGCATACATGGTATGTAAATTTTTTTATAAACTGATGCTAAAATCTTTATATGTATGTTGCACCTCTAGTGACATTTTAAGACCTTGACATTCATATGAAATGCATTAGGGTTATTTTTTTTAATTACATGGCTGAAGAAAAAAATGGCTCTGACTGCTGCAGAGAAACAAAGATTGTGTAGAGAATGTTTGAAAGCAAAAGGTTTGGCTGACAAAGTGAAAGAAAAAAACAGAAAAAGGAAGAATCAAAAGTGTAAATCATTGAGCCCAAAGAGTTCAAGAAACTGATGCTAAGGCAGAAAATCCTCCAACAAAGACGCAGGTTGTCTAAAATGAATATTTTGAAGCCATCAACATCTAAAAATTCTGGGAATCAATATAAAGTTACCTCAGACCTTATCGAAAGCTATCTGCAGAATATCACGAGCATTGCTTAAAGTCCATGAAAATGTACCAAAGTTGTTCAAGAAATAGTGAATAGATATGCCATATCTCTGCAACTATACAGGGTGCATAGGAAAGTCCCTTTAGCCTGGAATAACTTGCGAACAGAGAGAGAGGTACAGTTATGCAAGTGAGATAACGGTATAGTAAAGTGACTACGACCGATTGAATGCAACCGATAGCAGCGCCCCTAGTGGCGAAATGCGGATGTTAGCCATTGCAAATTGAAAACGAAAAGAGATAGAGCAAAATTTCCAATTACAAAGTTGTAGAGCATCAATTAATTAGTACAAAATGACATTTGTTTCACACGGATAAGATAAATTGTTGCATGAATACCCTACAATGTCCGAAATCGATGCACAATGATTCGAATCTGCATATTCACATTTCGCAAGTGTCGCCGTATGCAAATGCAGATTGTGACGTTGTACCGTACCTACGATATAAAAACCAGTAGCAGGATGTACCTTGATCAGAAGTTTAGGTCTACATACGCTGTGTGAGACTGGCGAGCTTGGATTTCTGGGGTTACGCAAAAAAATCAGTTGTATTCAACAGCGCCTACAAGTCTACTGGATCTACGTCATTGTGTAACAGATGCTTGCAATAGTGTGACACCTTCCATGCTGAGGAATGTGCATGCAGAGTTATTTTCACGAGTACAAATGTGTATCGTGGGCAATGGTGAACTCTTCGAACATACTCGACATTAACTTTTTATCACTGTGCAACAGTTTGCCTTTTTTGTTTTTGTTTTGTATAACGTCATCAAACTGTATTGATATAAGTACGCATTTATGCAATAAATTGTGTGTATTTGCTCATACCTATGCCTGTTCCCTTCAAAGGTTCACACAAAAGGTTGTGCATCAATTTCAGACATTTTAGGGTATTCAAGTGACAATTTATCTTATCCGTGTAAAACAAATGTCGTTTTGTACTAATTAATTGATGCTCTACAACTTTGT
This sequence comes from Macrothele yani, assembly GCA_039090855.1. NCBI lineage: Eukaryota > Metazoa > Arthropoda > Arachnida > Araneae > Macrothelidae > Macrothele > Macrothele yani. Next base: position 119,029,954 of record CM076993.1, read on the forward strand.
AATTGGAAATTTTGCTCTATCTCTTTTCGTTTTCAATTTGCAATGGCTAACTTCCGCATTTTGCCACTAGGGGTGCTACTATCGGTTGCATTAGATCAGCCATAGTCGTTTTACTATACCGTTATCTCACTTGCATAACTGTACCTCTCTCCGTTTGCAAGTTATTCCAGGCTAAAGGGACTTTCCTATACAACCTGTATATATTAGTGGGCAAAAATATGCTTAGTGAGGAAGTGAAGGCTAGTGTTTTACAGTTTTACCAAAACAAAAAACATATATATATTTCTTGCAAGCACCTGAGAAAAAATGATGTTATTGTGCTTGAAAATGGTACAAAAAAAGCTCAAAAGCATTATTTAGTGTTAACTTTAAAAGTATATCCACTTTTCCATAAAGAATTAACAATGCAAGTGACCTTTTCAAAGTTCTGCAAGCTTCTTCCACCACTAGTGCTAATGCATTTCAAAGTTCTGCAAGCTTCTTCCACCACTAGTGCTAATGCAGAAAGACATTTTCCACAATGTATGTGTGCATGTGGATCATGAGAATGTTAGATTGAAATTAGAAAGTTTGAGTTCTGTTTTGAGTAATATTCTAAAAACATTCAGTGACTTTATACACACACTGGTACGTAGTGAAGATTCAGAAACATGCATGTTTTCAGTGTGAAAATAACTTTCAAAAGTATCAGTTCAATAGATTGGATAACGCACACAAAAAAACACTTTTTTCTTAAACCTATAGACAAATATGTAATTGAATTACACAAATACTCTTTTTCTGATAAAAAGAATAACTTCAATTTTAAGTTGGGAAAAGGAATTCATACTGATCCTTTGTGGAATAACATGAGTCATAATTCTCTGCTGTTGGAAGAAGCAGAAACTGAATGCTGGAAACTGTGTTTCCATAGGATGGAAAGGAAAAAAGTATGTTCAGCATTATGGTGAACAAGTGTTAACATTACATTATGATGATATCGAAGTTTTGTGTAAGTGTGAACAAGAATCTTCATGGCAAATTTTTTTCATGCATTCCTTGATAAAGAAAACGAATGTTGGGTCACCAAAAATCAAATAGAAAGAAAGCTTAAAGAACCATGAATTGAAACTCATGGGTCTTATACTTGAATTTGTAGCAAATTCCTATTTGAAAGTTGTTTATTTGCTGAGTAATTTCAATTTGTGTAAAAATCAACACTGTTTCTCACAGATTATTGTAATTAACCCGCATTTATGTTTTGTTAATTAATTACATCAGAATTATATTAGATTTTAGAGATATATTTTTTGATGAACTTTTTGAAAAATACTGGTCTGCTTTATAAAGTCTTTTTTTTATTATTCGAAACTTGGTGGAAAACTGTAGTACGGTATCTAACCTTAATACTGATATCAGTTTTGTATTTTTTTAGTGAACCAATTGGCTGATTTTTTTTACTTTTAGCTGACTTTAAAGATATACATGTCCAAAAAAATGTCATTCTGTTACCATGATGTAAATTCAATTTTACTAATTGTGGTAAATGAAAAATTTGAGGAAATATGATTTTTAATACCTGGGTAGTTGAGGTGCAGAAAGTTAGCAAACTTTTGTTTTCATGATTTGAATTTAACTTTTCTAAGACCATAATAATGTATTGTAACATTCGTCAAAATGTCATTCCATTACTCACGGAATGGCCCATCTACAAAGAGCGTTGGCATCACTTTAAGTCTGAGGGAGATGAACCACAACAGATTATAACCAGTGATGAGACTTGCGTTAATTATTTTACTCCAGAAACCAAGTGAGCCATCTCTGAATGGTAACACAAGGGCTTCTCATGGCCGAAGAAATTCAAGGCAGTGCCATCTCCAGGAAAGCTAATGGCACTGTATTCTGGGGTGCAAATGGGGTACTGCTGGTTGGTTTTCTTGAATGGGGAACAACAATAAATTCACAGCATTATGCTATCCTTGTAAAAGAGCTTTGTTCAACCACTCACAAGTACAGGCCAGGAAAATTATGAAAACAGGTCATCCTAGGCCACACACAGCTCACATGATGACAGTTATGGCATCAATGGGCTGAGAAATACTCAGCCGTTCTCATAAAGTCACCACAGATGAACAACTACAGCAGTGTGGTCTACAGTGGGTACGACAGCAACCCAAATCCCACAGTCGTGACTTGGCTCCAAGTGATTTCCACCTGTTTGACCCACTTAAGAAGCATTGAGAATGGGAGAAATTCACTGCAGATAACAACTACAGAAATGTGTCCTACAGTGGCTATGACAGCAATCCAAATCCCACAGTCGTGACTTGGCTCCAAGTGATTTCCACCTGTTCAACCCACTTGAGGAGCATTGAGGAGGGAAGAAATTCCCCACACTCCTGTAGTTACAGGAGTGTGTTTAACAGTGACTACAACAGCAAACCAAATTCTTCTGCATGGCTGCAATACAGAGTCTTCCACAAAGATGGGACAAGTGTTAATCACAGAGAGTACCTAGAGAGGACTCAGTTTGGTAAGCATTAAGTTTTTTTTCTTGTTTTTTTTTTTTTTTAAAAAGAAATTTGTTGAAATCAACTTTGAACCACATGTGTAAAATCCTTCAATCTAATACTGCTGCTAATCAGCTTGCTTTTCTTCTTCCTGATATTACTCAGTTAAGAAACAGATAGTAAACACACTGAAAGTTGGAAGGAAGCAAATCTATTTTGCCAATACGTCAAAAACTTTTATAAATAGGCTTATGTCCAACAAATAAGCACAGTATTAAAATTACCTGTGCAAAATTGAACAGAAGGGTCATATTGCAGTGTATCTGGTACTTTTCTTCTAAAACCCTGAAATCAGAAAAAAATTAAAAAATAAATCTCTAAAAATATTTTCAGCCACAAAGACAATTCTGCATACAAAGAAAAACTTTGACATGAAAATGTAAAAAAGAAAGTAGAAGTAATAATAAAAGAATAAATTAATATTCATAAAAACAATAAAAAATATAAACTTTAAAGGCATGGTCAGTGTACAGGTGTTTTGTTGTTCTCAAAAACAAAATACAGAATAATTGCACAAATTTGAAAGATTACAAAATCCCAGAACTGTCTTTTACCAACTAGCTAGGCTGATTGGTTTGGAGGAAATCTCAGGCCACTTAAATCATGATGACACATCACAAAAATAATAACTCACACTAATGGGTTGCCTGAATTAACAAGCTCCCAGTCTACCACTGAAACCAGGGTAGGAGGGGAAAAAATACACCATAGAACAGAACTGGAAAAACATGTTCCAAATCTCGAAGCCAGGTTTTCAAATGTCAAAGAACACACAGAAATGTAATGTGTGGAGATGAAACTCGAACGCAAAGTAATATAGTGCATTTGCTGTCCTTTTTTTTTTTTTTCAACCCAAACCCACTTATTGTTAAGATTCCAATTTGGTCCACAATTTTCTTTTCCCATCCTTCTAGTTGCTGCTCTTAAAAATCCCAATTTTAGTTTTTGATTTTATTAAAATATAATTTGTTGAAGTTAAAATTCACACAAATAAACTCAAGCAGACCATGATTTCATTTATTTTTATTTAGCAGTAGCAACATTTTCTAGTGGCCTTATTTTTTACTAGCAAATTGCATTAACTACTAAGAAAATTTATTAACATTATACATAAAAAACTTTAAATGTCCCCCTCCATTATCTACTGTCCCCCTCCATTAGCATACATGAGACTGGCAAAGGAACAAAAAAACTGAACTTTTTAACCGGGTGAAAAATCAGCACATGTGACAAGAAAGTGTGAATATAACACAGCATGAGCAAGATGGAATTGCTCACTGTAATTTATTTATGTAAACATTTACAGCACACCACAGTATTCATAATATAAAATTACTGAATTCAAAACAAAATAAAATAGTTTTAAAAGACTGACTCAAACACAGTTTTTTTTTTTTTTTTTTTTTACTTGCTAGAACATCAGTCCAATTTTCCTATGGTGTTGCTTTTTTCTCAGCAAATTCTATCAATGACCATATTTGTCTGTTGGTGACTGCATCTGCATAGCAATCTTTGCTTAGTTTTTCTTTCTGTTGATATCATTCCCTCTCCATTTCTGCACCACTTTTCTTCTTTTTTTTTTTTCTTTTTATTCCCTCAGATGACAATTTATCCATCATGTAGAAAGAACTTTCAGCCTAAAGACCATGAATGTATGACATCAAACCTTTCATTATTTTAGATAAATGGTATAACTTTCAGAATATGAATACTTTTGAACACTATGCATCAATTCTAACAAATGCTTTACCTCCCTTATCAAGCTGAAGTGTGAGCACTTATGGGGGAAAGTAACATTTAGCAACAGCACAGGATAGCAAAAACATCATGGGGTAAAAGAAAAATACTATTAAGGGAGAAATCTTCAGTTCGACCAAATTCGGATTTTGGAAACTTTTTCGTCCATATTTAAGCTATACTTGCGAAATAAAAGGATGGTTATGACCAATACTGAGCAAAAGGAACATTGCGAGAGAAAAAATACGACTACGGGAGAAATCTTCGCTCCATCTAACTTCTGTTTCCGTAAGTTTTGAAGGATGGAATTCCGTCTTCAAACAGAAAACAAAAACCCCTCCACCATCATTCCACCCCAAAATTTCTGTTCAGTTGCACATTGATATTGAGAATGCCCAAAAATGATAACAGAAATGGTGGACTTCTTCGAATCCATGAAAGAATCTCATGCCTGAATACTATAGGGAAATTTTCGCACCATCTTAACTTCTGTTTTCGGAAATCGTTTCCCACAGTTTCATGATGAAATGCAAATATTTATGCAATAAAACGATATTTAACATGAATGGCGACTGTAACTCAGTTAATCTGAGTTAAGTCACGTTTACCATTTAACAACAATACACAAAATACCATTTAACAATGATACTGGGCACAGACAACATCATGCAAAAAAAGAAATAATGATTACGGGGAAAATCTTTACTCCATTTAACTTCCGTTTTCGAAAGTTCTTAAATACAAAATACTGTCCCCAGACGGAAAACACACACACACACACACACACACACACACACACACACACACACACACACACACACACACACACACGCACACACACACACACACACACAAAAGTTCTCTTCAGTTCTGCATCGATTTCGAGAATGACGCGAATAATGACAAAAGAAAAGGTGGAATTCCACGAATCCGCAGAAGAGTCTCATGCATGCATTAGTCAATCATGACAAATTTTGATTTCACCCCTGTAACTATCACATTGTAATGCTGAAAAGATAACAAATATTTAGATATAACTCACCTTTTCATGATCTGACAGATTAATTCTGACAATTTAATTCTAATGCAACATTTAAAAACCATTTTTTTATTTAACTTTATTCACAAAATTCAAGAACACTATTCAAAATATTCAGTTATTTTCCATATGGTTTATGATCTATTTTTTGGGTCTTTTCATCACACCACTTTAAAACAGCAGGCCTGGGGTCAAACTTGTCTTCGGACAGACCGTTAACCTCAATACTCATGAGAGCATTCAATGTTTGTAAGTTTAAACTGCCCCTCCAGTCACCCTGGATTCTCCTCATGAAACAGAACCCAACATTACATGCAGAAGTAGATAAGGGAAATATGCTGGATATTTCTACTAGTGCCAAAATGTTTTTATAATGTTTGTACTTTTCAAGAAACATTTTTTCCCCGAAAGCAGTTGTTCCTTTTCGTATGTCAGATTGGCGATTATCTTTAGCATCGCTTATTATTATTAGTTCAATGAATTCTCCAAGCATATTTTCCAGTTCAACCTTGTCATGTGTTAAAGGCATTTGAAAATTCTCTATCAAGGATTTGACATCTTTAATCCCGTAATTTTGAAACGTGTCTGCATCAGCATCAAATGGCTAGTTCACGACTTCAAAAATTGCTGCACATTTTGCAATGGGGTCGTTAATTAGTGTTTCAAAAGCCAACTCAATATTGCATTTAAATGAATCTGTTATATTTGACTTATCAAATGAACACACTGCATCTCCTCTGGCTTTTAAATTTATATCTTTAAATTTAGATTGCTCAGTTCCACTGTCTAGTTGGACCTCGTTTGTGAAATCATTTAGGTTTGAGCCGTCATTACAGTTCATGTCTATTAAGTTTCCTTTCACACTACTGATACGATTCATTACAGTTTGCAAGTTAACATGTTCCTGTAGACATAAAAAAAGATGTGACAATTCTCCTAAAACATCGGTGAAAAAACATAAATTCAGAAGAAAATTGTAGGTTACACAAGACTTTACAATATTCTTAGAAAATTTTTTTTGTTTGAAGAAGACTCAAAAGAATATGTAGTGTTGTCTAAATGAACCACAATCGAGAAAAAGGAAGTAAAACATTTGCCACCTTTTAGATAAAGGAAGCAAATGCAAGCACAGTGCCTAAATTTGTTATGGTTTACCACGAGGTGGGGGGGGGGTCCAGAGTGACAAAAACTTTCAGTCTTGGTAATGCCACACAGCTTTCACCCAGGAGTGAGTTATAGTTAGTCATTTAACAAGTTTTGGAGAAGGAACATGCAGCTGTTGATTTTTTTCCCACACGCAGCCATTGCAGAATTTTTTTCCAGGGTGCCACAGACCTTTATTTCACATACATAATGCAGTTAGCACTTTACATTTCACACTAAAGCATTCAAAATTTTCCCACTAGCAACTTTTGCTAGAATCGCTTTTTATCACTAGCAAAATACATTTGCTTGCTAGCAATTTGCTACTAACTACCAGTCAAAATCACGCCCTGAACTGGAGTACCATATTTTCCTTCACACAATCCACATGTCATGAAATTTGGTTGTTTTTTAATTCTTGTTCATATAATCTGTAGCTGTGTATATATAATCCACAGGCAGTGAAATTCAGAAACAAAATAAAAATGAATTCTTAAACATAATCCACAGGGAGTATAATACAAAGATCTGGAAATTTAGAAAATAAAGCAATTTTTTCTTCCTATAATCTGCAGCTATGTATCTGTGACTGTGAAATTAAAAAAAAAAGAAAATGTGATTAATTCCACACCTGTTGTGTTGACCTCGAACTGCAATTTCCAACACAAAAGTCATTCGCAGGATGACCCAAAAGTCCAATGCAGTAAGAAAGAAATGATCTTATTAAAAAACGTAATTGTCATTTTTTTAAATGTTGTTGTACTACTTTCAAGTGAATGAAGAACAAAAATACATAGTTTTTGCAGTATTACCATTGTTCATTAGTTAGATATAAAAATCTGCAGAAACTGCATCCAATCTGTAGTTTCAAAAGGACACACATTTCAATCTTTTTGTAGTTCTTTCCTTGCATTACATTTCTCTTGTTGTTAACATTTTTTTGATACTTTTCCAATACTATCAGCTATAGTGAAATGACGCAATTTTTTTTTTTAAATTAAAGTGGCGTATTTTTTTAAGCAATATGCATAATCTAAATTTACAACTTTTGAACACATAATTTGTGGATTATATGATGGAAATTACAGTATTTACTTAAAATTTCAGGCACCAGTGCCTAATTTTTAGGCCTGATCAACCTGGCAATTTTTCAGCCCTGCTATGGCAAGTTCTAAGCAGAAATTTGTTGGCACTATCAGGCTGTTTTACAAGATTAAAGTTATAAACATACATTTCAAATTAACTCCACATCTAAAACTTTCCAAATATCCAATGCTTTTTAACAAAATAAAATTTTTCTGTGATATTTAACATACTTTCCTGCTTGAATACCTTCCCATGTGGAAGCCAGTTTGATCAAGATGCGGTCTTTGTTTATTCCTTCCTCTTCATACAGCTCAATCAGTCGTCGAGCTTTGGCAATTGATCCCTCTTTATCGAATGACAATCTGTAAGGTCAAGGCACAAGTATTATACAAACAATTATGTCAATGCTTACAGAAAAATACAAAGAAACACTTTAAAATAACCTCAAAACCTGACATACATCTTTCTCTGTCTTAATTATAAATTAAAAAGAAAATCAAAAATATTTTTGCTTGCTTTATATTGCCTTTAACGACAAAACGGTGTGAAACACTAAAACATCACTATTTTGGTTAAAAGTACTTGAAGATGTTTCAATTTAATAGTGATGCTCACACATTTACTTTGATTTTGCAAAAGCTTGCATGTTCTTAAGATATATCATTTAGCTTAAGCACACACTTCCAAACAGATCAACCTTTTTCTTCTATGGCTAATGTATAGTTGGCAGAATATCTTTCACCACAACATTCATTTAGGCCTAACATTATGCAAATAAAGACTAAAACAAACATGTAACACCCAGGACCAGCAATTTTTCAGAAGTTTGTCAATTTTGTTTACCATGAACTTGCATTTTGCTAAGGTATGTAATATTGTGGATTGCCTTTTTAATTACTGTTTTTAACCTAATTTGCTTTATATTTTTGAAACTATGTTGTTCATTGTCATGCACTGCACTGTTTATCACACCTCCTAATCATCATTTGATTATTCACAGGTTTAAGACAGAATTTAAGGTGAAGCAAGTTATCAATTACAAACACATATGCAAAGGTCATGCGGTCGATCGCATTCTTCGCAATTTGTGAAAAAAATTGCTTTGGCGATGGAAAAAAAGTTTTGACGAAAATATTGGCTATTACCTTTTTGTATTATCTTAACACTTTAGCGAAATAAAATTGAATTTGGTGAAAATTTTAAAGAAGCCAGAGCAACCACTGCATACCTACCTATAAGCTTGCATGCAGTTTACACATAAAACAAGACATTTAATATTTATATAATATTTGTATTTTGGGGCTTAAACACAAAAAATACAGAAATATTTACACACACACACACTCACTCTCTCTCTCTCTCTCTCTCTCTCTCTCTCTCTCTCTCTCTCTCTCTCTCTCTCTCTCTTGTAACTGATACAGATGAAATCCACAATGACCATTTTTACAGTTTTTTTATAAGAGCAATTTGGGCCATCTATTTGCTCTTTGCTCTCTCTCTCAACTCATACAGATGACAAACACAACGGCCATTTTTATACGCGATTGTTTTTCAAACTTTTTCTCATAGAAGAGCCATTTGTACCATCTTCTAAATTTACATGCACTGCCTGATTTCATACCAGTATGACTGACTAAATAGCTTACACACACAAAATGCATCAGTCTCAACTTTTTTGTTTTGTTTTGGAAAGGTATAACTCCCCACTTCAAGTGTTCAGATTTTATTGACAAGCTACCACTGCAGCTATTTAAATTTCAGCTAAGCATACAAAAAATTAAAAGCTACAGCATTATGCAATGTTATATTTTAGAAAATATATCGGGAATATCATCACTAAACATTCTCAATCCAATGGAGAATGGTCATCTCATAACTCTTCCACAACTTTGTTTTCAACAATTCCTTTCCATGCCACTCTGACATGCTTTCAAATTTCATCTACCCATCTCTCATGTGGTGTTCTCCAGGGTCTTTTCCTGTCCTTTGGTATCATCTGTTATTTTAGCTGTCCAAGGCTGGTCAGTTTTTCCAGCAATATGTCCTGCTCATACATAACCACTTGAGAGTTTGTAATTTGATCATGATGGCATCAACTCTTGTCATTTTCCTAAACTGTAAGTTTCTTTTTCTATCTTTCTTCATTACACCAAGCAAGCACTTCACATTTTTTTCAGTTGTTTAAAGTATTTGAATGCCTTTTTTATTTAAGGTCCATGTCTTTGATGCATAAGTAAGAACTGGGAGGATGCACTGATTAAACACTACTCTTTTAAGGCATAACAGAAAATCTTCTCTTCAAAATTGCACTTTCTTCTAAATGCATTCCAGCTAAGTTTTATAAGCCTATTGATTTCTTCTACAATGCGGCCCTTACTTGATATCTGTTGTCCAAAGTAGGATAGGCATCCATTACTTCTAAATTTGCCCTATCACCCTTTAAATTTCTAGTTCTTGTAAAGGCATTGAGAATATATTTAATTCATAATAATCACATCATTCAACAGGATACTGAACTCAGAACCAACTGAAAACTTAACACTGCCGACACAAGCAATGCAATTAATATGTCAGCTAACAACAGTCTATTTATAGCCAAGCTTTCATTTCCTTCCCAGTGTTATTTAACTCTGTATAACTACAACACACTGAAAGTTTCTAAAAATCTTTTACAGTTAACCAATTATCCATGACAAACTGTAAACCAACGATGCAAGTTTTTATATTACTGCAGGAAACAGGAGTAACAGCCAGTTATTACCTGAAGTGTGGTTTTAATTCATGAAACATGGTTTTATCTTCAGGAAGACGCTTTAACGTCTGTAAATTCTGTTTTACATGTTCTGTAAAGTGGATACAGTCTGTGGTGGTGCATTAACTTATTCAATTAAAATATAAATTGGTTAGAAGTCCTAAAGATGTTACTTACAGAATTGCGTGTTCAGTCCGGCGTCAGTAGTTATTGAGTTTCTTTGTCCAAAGTTGAATCTTACTTCAATATGGCCAGTTGTTATGGTTAGTTCGAGAGCCATTTCGCTTATAAGTTGTACCCTACTTCGGATATGTCCAGATGTTAGGGTTAGCTCCGTTTTGGCTATGTCGATAAAAACGGAGCTAAGCCTAACATCTGGACATATCTGAAGTAGGGTACAACTTATAACAAAATGGCTCTCGAACTAACCCTAACAACTGACCATATTGAAGCAAGATTCAACTTTGGACAAAGAAACTCAATAACTACTGACGCCGGACTGAACACGCAATTCTGTAAGTAACATCTTTAGGACTTCTAACCGATTTATATTTTAATTGAATAAGTTAATACACCACCACAGACTGTATCCACTTTACAGAACGTGTAAAACAGAATTTACAGACTTTAAAGCGTCTTCCTGAAGAACCTTGTGGTCACGTAATTGTATGTGAACTATATGATAGAATCCCATGAGATATAATGATGGTTTTATCTATCAGAAAAATAGCAGTCAATGAGCTTAAAATCCTAAGATTTAATGTGACCATTTTCACAGCCTAGTTTTCTAATCATTCATTCATGAATGTCATGAAACAATAACATATTATTTATACATGCTACAATAAGAACATTTTTAAATAACAATGTTTTAAGGAGAAGCAGCTTAAGCAAAATCAAATAGCAATTTTCAACACTTGTAATATAAATTGGCATTAACCACACACAAAAATTGAATTAACTCCTGCAGACCAAAATACTAAAAAAATAATTTCTTAAACCCCATTTTATCATAGTTGTAAATGTGAAAAGTGAAACATGTATACTGCATGCATGGACAATTCAGAGTGAATCAGGAGCCCAGAAATAATATCTATACTGTAAGTAAATACAAATAATTATCAAAACTTTTGATATCAGAAATGCCAATTTTAAGTATGTAAAAGAAGTTACCAAATGCATGCCTACAAGCAGAAAAATCTTACCTAGCATCAACCTCAGTTGACACTCTACCAGGAATGATTTTCAGAATTTCACAACCAAATAAGACAAACAGTTTGTCCATTGCAGAGTTTAGCTGATCCTCAGGACCTCTGCAAGAAACAAAGTAAAAGAAAGAAAGAAAAAACATCAGTTTAGAAACCAGGAATACAACAATTATTATTTAAAAAATACAGTGCATGTAAGAAGTTTTTACAACTTGCATGATCAATTGCCAAAATACCCACTCTCCACAATCACTCAAGCTGAAGACTAGTTGTTGAAAGTGTGAAATCAATCTCACAGTTTATCATTAGCCACATATGTTCTTTTAATGGATTTTCAGTTGTTTGAATGTGGGTGATGTCCCCAAAAAATCACCCTGAATAAATTCTAGATCTTTTGAATAAAGCTCAAGCTGAAAACTGGCTGAAGTTTTAGCTATTGTCAAAGCATTACAGCTCATTGCACGGCAAACTTTTTTTACTTTTGACAATATTATCTACCAACAGTTAGATGGAACCCCTATGGGACCACCCTTCTCTCCACTTTTGGCAGAGATGGTCATTCAGAAAGTAGAGAACACAGTACTTGATCAATGTATGTACAAACCTCTGTTATATATGAGATATGTCGACGACGTTCTGGTCTTCTGGCCGCACACCATTGAATTGCTCAATCTTTTACCTTGGAATTGTCATCAGTATTTCCAACCATTAATTTTACAACAGAATTTGAAGAACATTTATCACTACCTTTTTGGGATGTTCTTTTGTCTATGCACTCAAAAACCAATGATATTCCGTTTGAAGTCTATCGTAAACCTACACATATTCTGACTTATATTCCTTTTGCATCCAACCACACATAACAACACAAACTAGCAGGAGTGCGGTCACATATCGCAAGTGCATTTACACATTCCTCATCTATACAGTCAAGACAAAAAGAACTTAAATATATTCTGCGGACTACGAAACAGTTCGGGTACCCAGAAACATATATCTTACAACTGATTGGGAAACAACGCTTGCAACATACTATGCTGACAAGAGAAATAGTAAATAAAACATTTGTTGGATTGTTAGATTATAACCCTAACATTAAAAATGCTCTACAGCGTTTCTGTAACAAATACCAGGTACAATTTGTACTACGAACAACAAATATTTTCAATATGGTTCATTGTGATCGTGATCAAGTAAAAATAAATGAAAAATATGGAATATGCTGTATACTGCTTCAGTCTCCTAAACATGAAGTTCAACTTTGTTATTATATAGGCTCCACCCCCAGGACGTTGGGTTTAAGAACGTCTGAACATAAATACGATATTTCTAGAAAGGCAATGTCGACCTCCTTAGCCAAGAAAGTTAAAGTGGAACATTTTGTTCCAGCTTGGGAACAAATGAGACATTTGGCATATACTGAAAACAAGACTGATACCTTTTTCAATGAAGCCTTATTTATTCTATAGTACGATAATTCATGCTGTAACGAAGATTTACCATGTTATATACCAAACCCATGGCGACAATACATTCGAACACTTAGACCACCTAAGAACACTTAACTTAACCTAAAGACTTTAAGATATAAAAACTATATATGTTTAGCACGTTGTTATTGCTACTTTGCGTTGCTATGGTGACTACACATGACACATGACTAAGTCTAGGAATGGCCATGACTTCAATTATTGGCATCCATGTCATATTTACACCAATAAACAGATTCATAACTTCCAAATTTGTATTGAAGGAGAAGTTTTCTCTGAAAATTTGCAATTTTTAATTAAATTATTTTCCTAGAACAAAAAACCCATATTAGATGTTTGATTAAGTATTTAATTCTGCATCTTATTTTGCTCGTTGACTAAGACCAGTTATTGGGAGTAATGTGCATGTAGCATGCTACTTTTACAGTAGTTCAGCATGTAGCATCACTACAATTAAAAAATGCAGTTATAGCACAAGTATGCTACCAACAAAAAAGTAGCTTGCAGCAGGAAATTGTGCTACTTAAAAAAAAAGTGAAGAAAAATCTTCAAATCACATATTTCCATTTTTCCTGAAATGTTATTGGCTAGGATAGGATGGCTGAATATGCCTTGCCTGCAATCATGTACCTGACTTACATTCTGACAGCTGTTGACTGGAAAGTCTTCTCAGTCAGCCTGCCAAGACAACACGTACAAGATGATCATGCTAGCAGTTTTGTTGAGGACGGTTAAATGTGAGATTAGATTCTATTAGTCAAACATAACAAATTTGCAGATATTTCTTGATAAGGTTTTTATTTCCTGGGGTTCATAGGTAGCCTAGGTAGTCTAGGTAGCCTGTAATACACACCATTGAATGTGTTACATATGATGACCAGAAATGAGGCAAATACAAGACAAATTATTTGTGTAATTTACCTTGGTATTCAGCTCTGTATGCCATATAAAGTTTATCCTCAGAATTTGCACTTTTCAATTAAACGTAAACATAAAATATGAGGTTTGATCGAAAAGTATCTGACCGAATTTTTTTTTCCTCCTAAACTAGACAGAGCGCAGTGACAATCAGTGGCACACAACCTTGGATTTCAGTATGCACACGAGAATTTTTGCCAAGCTGTCAGCTGGTGCCTGACAGTGAAGGTCTGGCATTGTGAACTCCATGACTGACGTATTCTTGTCTTGTGCTATCATGACTAAGCAAGTTAAGCACAGAACATGAGTCAAATTTTGCCACAAATGATCCCACACATCAGCTGAAACAGTTCAAATGATTAGAAAAACGTTTGGTGATAAAGCTATAAGTGCAACACATCAAGGAGTTTCAACGACGGACGAACATCTGTTGAGAATGACGGACGAACATCTGTTGAGAATGATGAGAGTTCAGGAAGACCCTGCACAAGCAGGAAACTGAAATGATCACGAAAGTGTGTACTGCACAGTTCACCATAACCTACGAGGTGTAGTGCAGTGGTAAAGACATGCACTGTGGTAGCTAGGTGACTGGCAGCTGCACCATGACCATTCGTCTCAACTCATTCAGGCCTTTTCGGAAAAACACCAAATCCCACAAGAGAGGAAGTTTCATACTCTCCCACATATGGCTCCATGCAATTTCTGGCTGTTTCTGAAGTTGTAAATGCCTTTGCAGGGGAGAAGAATTGAAGACACAGATGAGATCAAGAAGAATGCAATGCAGCACTTATTGGTAATCCATAAAAGTGACTTCAAAAAAAGGTTATCAATGGACAGATCAATGGAACAAGTGTGTAGTGTCAAAAGGTGCCTACTTTGAATGGAACTAGGACAGTAACACAATAGATTACTTAGTGATATATTATTAAAACAACTAATCACTTACTCAAAAGATCATGGTCACTTTATTCCTTTAACACTTCTAGAATGTCCATCATCATCATGCAAATCCGCTGGCCTTCAAAGGTTGAAAATCCTTGCCGATGAGATTCATTCTTTCGGGGATGAAACATCGTATTTTCCTTTTTTTTTTTTTTTTTTTGTTTACTGGACAAAATACGCAGGTTTCACTCTGCCATATGCTACGTAACCATAGCTCGTCATCTCCATAAAACCTCACAAAACATACACACCATACGACTCATTCATACATTCCGTTAAAAACACTATGTACATAATTACACTATTTACACTTCCAGGCAGTTAAACCTTTGTCAACAGTGACTAAAAAATTGCTCCATCCATTTCAAAACTCCATGCTAACCCTACTGCAAGTGTCAACCTCATTCAGCCCGTCATATACGAACCTCTAGCGCTTTCAACAGGCAACTGTCGTCTTCAGGAAGCAGATGTGTCTCACCCGCCTACTGCAGCTCAAGTGAGCAGAGCTATTGAGGTTCGGGCTCCAGTCGTAATCTCTGCATCTTTGTGTCTCGCCAGATGGCGCCAGAGAAGAAGCCATTAATTATCACATTTTTTTTTCCATCACTGGCTTCCTGTACAATGCCCACAGTGATTGCATCTTTCTCTGGGGCTCTTCCACATTTTATGTTCTTAATTGCTGCCAGGAGAATTGGAGGCACTTTATAGCCTGTATATTTCTCTACATCTGTAACAAATGTAGTATTACCTCTTTCACACAGTTTTGTGCAGAGCTCTTAATCTTGCTCAAAATTTCACCTCTGTTTTGTGTTACAGTACCATCTTCATTTTCGAGTGCCATAACATGTTTTCTTCCATTACTGAAATCAACTTTTGATATCTTCAGGCTTTGGTTGTTCTTGGTGTCTTTTTTGGCTGGATTACTACTGAATTTCCTTATGTTGTCAGAGATACTCTTTGTACTGTCTTACATAGTTCTATATACAGTTAAATCTCCCTTAACATGAACCCCTTCCAATTACAGCCACTCTCTACAGACCAAGCAGAATAGCATGTGTTATAATGGACATTACCCCTCTGTTTTGTACACCCTCTCAGATAAGGGCATGGACATCCATCAGAATATCCAAATGAAATATACAAAACCACCTGGTTATGGCCAAGAAACTGTTTTGAGTACAACTTCACCTACATAAGTTAGCTGGATTTTGTAAAAGTCGGCATCCGCAGCAGCTCCTTCCTGCCTGAGAAATCATCCCTTCTCTGGAAGAGATGAATTGTCTCAAACCTTAGGGCTTGACAGCTGCTGAAAGACACAAGTGTTTTTTTCTCTCTCTTTTAAATGTAGTTTGGGGTTTGACTACCACCATACGCAACTCTTGAGGGCCGTAAGTAGTTGCCCATCTCTAACTTAGAGCCAATGGTTAAAGGGAAGGGAGAGAGCCAGTGCCATGAAACAAACACACTGCCCATGCTTCATTTGGACTCAAACTCAGACGCACCTTGAGTGAATGGTTAGAAGCCAGTACCTCAGACTACTCGGACATCTGCCAGTGTTTCCCATTTTACCCCATGATGACATTTCTCTCCTGTTAGAGTGCTTGAGAGTTTGCAACTCTGTACATGATTATTTTTTACGCTTTCCAAACATAGCTTGAAGAAGCGTATATGCTCCAACTTTGTCCGTCTGTATGTCTGCACGATAATTCGAGTAAAAATGGTTCGATTCCGATGAAATTTTAGTGTGTGGTAGGGGACAGACAACCTGGGGACGAATCCTATTGAAAATGGGCGAAATGGGGTCAAAGGTCAGGACATAGGAGCGGGATACATTCCATCATTGTTATGCGTCATAACTTAAGTAAAAATGCTTCGATTGTGACAAAACTTTATCATGTTGTTCCGGAGGTATACTGAACCGGTTCTGTTGAATATCATTGAAATGGGGTTAAAGCTCAGGGCACAGGAGCAAGATTTATTCCACAGCCATTATCCTCATAACTTGACTAAAAATACTTTGATTGCGACAAAACTTTAGTATATTGTTTCAGAGGTATAGTGAACCAATTCTGTTTAATATCATCGAAATGGGGTCAAAGGTCAGGGCACAGGAGTGAGATTTATTGCACAGCATTATCTTCATAACTTGAGTAAAAATGCTTCTATTGTGACAAAACTTCAGTATGTTGTTCAAGAGGTATACTGAACGAATTAATAGTCAGGGTAGGGAGGAGGGTTTGTCTGCGCATGATTTCTGGTATGTTGGAAAGCATATCATAATCAATGCATTGCATGATTTTACTAAATTACTTATGGCCAGAAAACATGAGGTGTTAATGCTGCAACAAAACAAACGTAAGAGAGTTCTGTTTTACTTCTACATACTGTAATCTGAAAATATCATAAAACTCACATTTTCAGTGCACCTCACTTTTGTGGACAGAAATAAATGTCCCAAGACTGCTCCAAAATGAGAAGCTTTATGGTATTCCGATTTGGAGAAACTACATTTTACTTATCTTCATCTCCCTGTTTTTCTGAATCAGCGTTTGTGTTTGTTCTGATATTTTCTTCACATGGTTTTGTTCTCAATACCCCTATTTTTGTTGCCATTTCCATAAGGGCCTTGGAAATTTTTCTGTTAACTTTCAAGATGTCAACTGCTTCTGTTACTAGACCTTCTATAGTGCATAAAATTTGTTTCAGTTCCAATTTGAAAGTATTATAATATCCTTTAGGATTTATCATGTTAATACTTTTTGTTTGTTTTTTGAGAATTAAAATTTTGTGATAAGATCCACCTTACCATTCTATGGCCACTTCTTGTGTTGAACTTGTAAGGCATACTGAAGTCTTCAATGAAGCTTCTTGCTACATATAATAAAATCAGTTTGATTTGTCACCTCATTTGGGTGCCTCCATTCCAATTTCCTATGTGGATTTTTCTTGAAAGAGAAGTTTTGATGAAAAACCTTTCCAGCTCTGCAAACTCTAAAAGAGTACTTCCACACTTGTTTCTCTTGCTCTGACCAAATTCATCTACCAAAGTTTCATTCTGTTATGCTGTTGCCCTATTTTCACATGGATTAAATTGTTGCTTATTTTCATTATTTGGATGTCAAATTTCCTCATAAAGCTCTTTGATTTCTTTATTAGTCAGTCAAAAACGCTGAAATTTTGCTAAAAAGAAGCCACGGACAATAACTCCAAAACTAAAAAAGGCATTCCGGATTCAACTACACAGTCTTGTTTTCATTAAAAATTACACAGTCTTGTTTGCGTTTTAAACTACGGCTTGAATGATCTGAATCTTTTATCTTTTTGAAAAATAGATAATGAGTCATAAAGATGATTTTATTGTTTATTGAGAAGCAGAGACAAGGGCCATATTTGGCCAAAGAGTGCTAAAACATAATACAAATTTATACAAAGTTCCACTAAGAAAATGAGACTTTGACTAAATATAGATTGAGGAAACTTATGTACAAACATTTTGACATGAGCTGGAATGAAAATACTTTTATATATAAATGTGATTCTGACTTTCACTGAGTATGGTTTATGTGCACAAAACATTTTGATTTAACTGGCAAGATGATACTTTTTTGTGCATAAAAACTTGATTTTAACTTCACTTACAATGAAGAAACATTTGTGTATAAACATGAAAGTACCTTCAGTCAAGGCAAAGTAAAAATGAGTTTATACATAAAAAGTACCTTCATTCCAGTTAAACCAATATAATGTTCCCTGCTGATTCTGCCAAGCCCATAACTGTCGCCATTGTTTCACTAGATGACTATACATAGAAATGAAGGTATTTTTATGAAAAGAGCATTACTTTCATACAACCATGTATCGAAATATAACTCCAATATATTGGATAACACTAACACTTTGAAGCTCAAGAATTCTGAAGAGTCACCTTTCTCATGATAACAAGTAAAAGTTACATTTACTTACTTTCCATGCTGCTTTCCAAAAGCAATGGCCTTTTCAATCAGATGTTGGTAATGGTTCAGTTTTGATGCCGCAAGGATCAGTGAAGGATTTGTGGTAGCATCAGTAGGCTTGAATTGTTTCATGGCTATAAATCATATAATAACATTAACACACTGCAAGATTCAGAGCTATCAAATATATTAATCATGCATGTAATCAGCCCTTGCAAAACTGCTGAAATTTCAACTAGCCAATGTGGCTAGTGGAATAAAAATTTCATTATCCAAATGATGAAATCTACTGTCCATACAAAGTAAAAAAAATAATAATAATTCAGTAACTTCTCTACTTCTATTCCACTTAGTAGTTCTAATTCTGACTATTATATAGCACTAATTATTGTACTATTCTCTTTTACGTGCGATATTTCAAAGTAACTTGTACAAAAAACTAGCGGATAATGCTTACCTTGGCATTCCTTTCTAGCGACGGGAACATTTCACGCACGTGTTTTCCGGTCTTTGTTGATGTTATTGTCCTAAAGTCCGTTGTATGCGATGACTGGCTTTACTTCTCACACTTTTCGCTGGGTATACTCATTGGATCTTTGCCTTAGGATTCAAACATCAATTTTTACCGTTCTTTATACTCGAAATTTTCGCCCATACTCTGGGCATCTTCAGGAGCGTGGCGACTTTACCACCGATGTTCGTGGTTAACTTTGCGCTAATGGAGTCCGATACTCCTTGTTGCCATTCGTCGGAAAAACTTTCCTGGATATATTTCGTTACTGCTCGGCTGGCGCCATCTATGTTTCGTTAAGAACACTTTTTTTTCCCCATATTTTTTTTTTATTTATTTTTTTTTTTTTTTAATTTTCTTCTCCTATCCTGGTTTTCTTGTCTTTTTTTGCCTGTTTTTCTTTTGTTGTTGTTTTTCTTGTCTTATTAGTTCTTTCCACAGGCCCAATAATGTGCTAGGGTCGTTTTGGTTACATACCCTTGCTTTTTTTTTGTAGATTAATATTGCTTCATCCCTCCTCATTTGCCTTTCCGATTTTTTATTCTTTTTTAGCATTTTAATTTCCTCGAACTTTGGGAATGTCCGGTTTTCCAAGCAGAATTGCACTAAAGCAGTTTTGGCTTCTTTTTTTTGCCAGTTAGATATGTGTTGTTTAAGTCTTTTTTTAATCTGTTTTTCGTACTTCCAATGTACGATATTGGGGGTATATGTGCTACTGGAATTTTGTAGGTTCCCGATTCTTCCAGCATTTTTTCCTCTGTTTTTTGTTGACAGTCATACTTTTCACGGTGTGCACTGAGCTTCCTAGTTGTAAGTCATATTTAGCACAGTGCCTATTGATTTCTTTACTCACTCCTTCCAGGTATGGGAAAGCTCCAATGTATTTCAATTTTTATTTCTCATCTTCCTTTGGTTGTGCACTTCTTGGCCTTCTTTACTCTGAGTCATATGCTTTTTACTCTCATGTATCCATTTAACGGGACATGGAAAACCCTTATTATAGACGATGTTCTCACTGAAATTAATCAAATAGTCGAAAGCCAACAAAAGGCGGCAGAAAGCTCAACTGCCAAGAAATTCAATACCCTTTTAGATGGAATCAAAATGAGGGGTGATGAAAGTACAGAATACCCAGTGTTTGTGAATCAATCATCGAGAGCGCTAACTTTGAAAGTGAAAAGGCAGTGCTACAACGTGGGAAAAATACGCGTTTCCACCTAAAACCCCAAGAACAGAAGAGTACATTCCTATCTTAGAAGATATTGTGCAGAGAGTGCATCCAGAACATGCTACCGATCTAAGGTTTAAGCTATTCAGAATCATGCTTAAAGAGTATAACGCTAAGCACAAAAAAAACTGTAAGATTAATAAATTAAAGTATGACAGAAAACAACTAGTAAATCTTTGCAAAGACCCCACGATCAAATTCTGCGAAGCGGACAAAACAGGGCAAATTGTTATTATGGACACTCTGGAATATAATGATAAAATGCGGACGGCCATCTCAGAGCTACAGTGCGATAGCATCAACAAAGATCCCACCAACAAACAACTTACCTTCCTGGCTAATATAAGGAACCACAGCACGTTACCAACAGAAATAAAAAATGCAAACCCTCCAATGGGAGCAGGGATGCCAAAAATATTCTCGAAAATTAAAACTCATAAAGAAAACACACCTTTAAGACTGATTCTATCGAAAAAAACTCACCACTCATCAACCTAGAAAAAAAGATATACAACTATCTATCCCCAATATTCATGAGGAATCAATATACATTAAAGAATAGCTATGAGTTTATAGAAAAAATCAAATTAATTAATCAAGACCTAGAGCAAATAACTATGGCCTCCATGGATGTTAAGGCATTATACCCAAACACTCCTGTCGAGCTAGCCATCGAATTGATTATGCAACAACTAAGCATCAACAAAGAACTAAACTTGTCACAACTGAAAGAGCTAAAGAATACCTTATATTTCATCAAGGAAAACAACATCTCCCATTTTGAAGGAAATATATTTAAACAAACGCAAGGTGGCCCTATGAGATCCCCATTATCGGCATTATATGCAGAAGTGATTATGGCATACCTCGAAAAGAAATTATTCAAAATTTACCTGAAAAACCAATACTTTATGCTCGATATGTAGACGACATTATTATAATGTCTAAACTTAACAAAGCCGAGCTACAAGATCTAGCACAGCAGTTTAGCAAAATCTGTAACACCATAGAGCTAACTATTGAGTTTGAAGAGGATAATTGCATATCCTTCCTGGACATTCAACTAAAGAAAAACAAAAATAGTTTTGAATACTCTGTGTTCAGAAAAGCAACTTACATACCTGTACTGATACCATACTCGTCGCACCATCCAGTGATACATAAAAAAACAGCATAGTAAACTTGATACGGCGAGCATACACACACACATCTAACAACAAGCTAAAAAATCAAGAGCTAGAGTTTATCTCGAAAATATCACAAGAGTATGGGTACCCGAGCAAGCTAATTAATAAATGGATACATGAGAGTAAAAAGCATATGACTCAGAGTAAAGAAGGCCAAGAAGTGCACAACCAAAGGAAGATGAGAAATAAAAATTGAAATACATTGGAGCTTTCCCATACCTGGAAGGAGTGAGTAAAGAAATCAATAGGCACTGTGCTAAATATGACTTACAACTAGGAAGCTCAGTGCACACCGTGAAAAGTATGACTGTCAACAAAAAAACAGAGGAAAAAATGCTAGAAGAATCAGGAACCTACGAAATTCCAATAGCACACATACCCCCAATA
Organism: Macrothele yani; assembly: GCA_039090855.1. Lineage (NCBI taxonomy): Eukaryota > Metazoa > Arthropoda > Arachnida > Araneae > Macrothelidae > Macrothele > Macrothele yani. Next base: position 119,052,087 of record CM076993.1, read on the forward strand.
TCGTACATTGGAAGTACGAAAAACAGATTAAAAAAAAAGACTTAAACAACACATATCTAACTGGCAAAAAAAGAAGCCAAAACTGCTTTAGTGCAATTCTGCTTGGAAAACCGGACATTCCCAAAGTTCGAGGAAATTAAAATGCTAAAAAAGAATAAAAAATCGGAAAGGCAAATGAGGAGGGAAGAAGCAATATTAATCTACAAAAATAAAGCAAGGGTATGTAACCAGAACGACCCTAGCACATTATCGGGCCTGTGGAAAGAACTAATAAGACAAGAAAAACAACAACAAAAGAAAAACAGGCAAAAAGACAAGAAAACCAGGATAGGAGAAGAAAATTAAAAAAAATAATAATAAATAAATAAATAAATAAATAAAAAAAAAATACGGGGGGGGGGGAAAGAGTGTTCTTAACGAAACATAGATGGCGCCAGCCGGGCTTGATAACGAAATATATCCAGGAAAGTTTTTCCGACGAATGGCAACAAGGAGTATCGGACTCCATTAGCGCAAAGTTAACCACGAACATCGGTGGTAAAGTCGCCACGCTCCTGAAGATGCCCAGAGTATGGGCGAAAATTTCGAGTATAAAGAACGGTAAAAATTGATGTTTGAATCCTAAGGCAAAGATCCAATGAGTATACCCAGCGAAAAGTGTGAGAAGTAAAGCCAGTCATCGCATACAACGGACTTTAGGACAATAACATCAACAAAGACCGGAAAAACACGTGCGTGAAATGTCCCCGTCCGCTAGAAAGGAATGCCAAGGTAAGCATTATCCGCTAGTTTTTTGTACAAATTCTCTACTTCTGTTTCTATGAAATTAAATGGGTGATTTTTTTTCTTTCTAATGAGAGACCCAGCCCCCATTAACTTCATAAAAACAGATAGCAATTTATTTTCAGTACCATAATATCATTACTCTTACTACCTTATTTTTATTTACACGTACATAATTTATTTTTGAGGCCATTGAAGTTAGATGTTGAATTTCTTTTATATTTAAAACCAAGGGACAAAGGCTAGGATATACATACATAAAGTGGCACTAATAATGTTGATACAGTTTACCACTGATATGTACTGCATCTGATCTTCCCATCAGAGGTGTCTGCCCACCACAACTGAATAACATTTTGAGGATCAAGGTTTTCCACTGAAGGGCCATTGCATCTAATCATCATTAAGATGATTAAGACATTTAAAGTGTCACTATTCAGACATGCCCAATTACTCATTTTTTTATTAGGTTCATTGCTGAAAAGCCATGCTCACAAGGAGCAGTACCACATGGCTTTAGATGTAGCAGCTGCATCATCTTAAAAACATTGCCATAACAGTTTGTTTCTTTTTCTTCAGCATATATGCAGCTAAACAGAGATTCAAAGATAATTCTTTTCCCTATAGATGACATTATACTTTGTGCAAGGTATACCATGGCAAAGATCAAATATATCATGGCAAAGGTTGCCTTAGTAACCTTGACCCTTTGGTTGCTCCCGGTTGATTCGTCAGCAGATTAAGTTCCTCTCGAATCCCACCTTCACTTCCATTCACTTTCGAAGCAGCTATAGGAACACAGGTGAAAACTGAACTCTATATTCATTCACAAGTGGGGAGAAAAGTTGGACAAAATATTAGGGGTATGCAAAATTTTGTACATGCCTAAATGCTAAGTATGTACTTAGCATTGAGAGTGTTGGAATCAACGTGCAATAATGTACATGAATGAAAGAATAAACCCAGATGTTTCACCTGCCGATGGAGTTATAATTGGAAGAACCATGGCATGGTTGAGATTCATCAGTGTGCCCACAAAGAAAATAAATTAACACACCAACAATGTGCTTCATATCAGCTATGGACTATCAGGTACATAATAGTATATAGGTCCATAAGTGAAGATATTTATTTCTAACTACAGTTTTCAGTGTGAATTATCACTATATGACCAAGAAACACAAATTTTGGGTTCGTTGGAAGTTTAACAACCACCGTGAGCAACTCAATGGGCTATAAGCAGCTGCCTGTCCCAAATTTAGGGTCACTGGTTCCAGGGAAGGGAGAGAGCCAGTGCTGTGAGGCAAACACAACATCCATGCCTGACCGGGATTCAAACCTAGACCCCTTTTGGATGAATGATCAGAAGCCATCACGTAGACCACATCGCCACCGGGCAACAACAATGAGTGTATATGCAAGATGTGTGTGTGTGTGTGTGTTCGGCAGGGCTCGATTTTGACCGGTAGTTAGAAGCAAATTGCTAGCAAGCAAATGCATTTTGCTAGTGATAAAAAGTGGTTCTAGTGAAAGTTACTAGTGGAAAAATTTTAAATGTTTTAGCGAGCGCCACTATATTGCAAGTGTGGAATATTTTTTAGTTAGACACATACCAGCGTTTGAAATACATTACCCAGTGGTCCACTGGCAATTGACCAGTAAAACTTCTGCCGGACCACTGAACTATTTATTTTACTTGGCCCGGATAGCCAGTAAGTTTGTTTCTCCCCCCCCTAAGTTGTCACAAGTTAAAAAATGAATTTCTATTTCTTTTACCTTGCTGTACATTTTTCTTTTTAGGTGGCAAATTAATGAAAGGTTCATAAAATGCTACTAGATAACAGTTATGGAGTGGAAAAACAACAAATACAGAAAGGCAGTTTCCCAACCCTTGTCTTTTTTTTTTTTTTTTCTTTGGAGGTTTAACGACCACCGTGAGCAACTCAATGGGCTATAAGCAGTTGCCCGTCCCTAATTTAGGGTCACTGATTCCAGGGAAGGGAGAGAGCCAGTGCCGTAAGACGAACACAACATCCATGCTTCACCGGGATTCGAACCCGGACCCCGTGCGGACGAATGATCAGAGGCCATCGCTTAGACCACTGCACCACCGGGGCGGCAAACCTTGTCTTGTAATGGCAACAGTCACATTTGGTTACCTCCATCCCCGCCATTCACAATGAGCAGAAGTAAGCACAATAAATTTCATGCTGTTCCTTGGATTCGCCCACCCTAGAGAATGCAGCAGTTACTGACAGCAGATTTTGTTTCTGCCCCAAGAAAACACACTAACAGAGGACATCAATTGAATATGTGAAGGTAATTTTTGTAAAAGAGTAATTTACATGAGACTGTTCAATGGGGGACTTAAAGCTAACCATGGGAAAGTAGGAGGGATGAGCACTAAGACTAAAGTAAGGAAAAAGAAGCTAAACCCTAAACAATATAACATAAAAAAAGGTTGTGAATTCTGTACCCTTGAAATCTTCTTGTTCCTTTCTTACTTAAAAACAGATTGAGAATGCACTCTTACTCTGCTATATCACCAATCTATCTGAATCTTATTCTGGAAACATTCTTTGTTCTGTCAGCTGCACTTTCAAGTTAAGATGTTTTAAAAACAAATACTGGAGATAATCTAATTGAAATGATAGACATTTACAATATATGCAGAAAATAATGTAAGTCTGGGGGGGGGGGGGGTACGGACCAGTGGTTTTCAAATTCTAGTGGTCTGCTGGGCTGGGGCAGTAAAAGATTTATTTCTAACACTGCGTACAAAAAAGAACTGCTTTCTAGAAATGAATATTCCTTGAAAAGTATAAACGTTATAAAAACATTTTTGGCACAATTAGAAATATCCAGTATATTTCCCTTATCTACTTCTGCATATGAGGTTCGGTTCAGTTTCATGAAGAGAATCCAGAACGACTGGAGGTACAGTTTAAATTTACAAACATTGAATGCCCTCATGAGTATTGGGGTTGAAGGTCTCTCCGAAGTCAAGTTTGATCCCAGGCCTGCTTTTTTAAAGTGGTATGATGAAAAGACACGAAAGCCAGAACATAAACCATACAGAAAATAACTTAAGATTTTGAATAACGTTCTTAAATTTTGTGAATAAAGTTAAATAAAAAAAGTTTTTTTTAAATATCTGCATTCCAATTAAATTGTTAGAATTAATCTGTCAGGTCATGAAAAGGTGAGTTATATCTAAATATTTGTAATCTTTTCAGCATTACAATGTGACAGTTACAGGGGTGAAATCAAAATTTGTCATGATTGATTAATGGAGGAGGACATGTGAAAGTTTCTTTTGTATAATGTTAATAAACTTTTGCTAGTTGATAATGCAATTTGCTAGTAAAAAATAAGGCCACTAGCAAGTGCTGCTACTGCTAAAAGAAATGAAATCTAGGCCTGGTGTTCAGGCATGTAATAATTCTGATTTTTTTTTTTTTTTTTCTTGCCTTGATAAAGGGATAGTTATTTTCTGAAAGTGTACTTTCTACTTCTTTATGGAGTTTCTTTTATATTTCTAAAGAATTACAGGACCTTTGTTGCTCCTAGGAATTGTTTTGCCTCATTAAATTAAATGTAGGTGAGATGTACGAGTGATAGTTTAGAAATGTATTGGTAGGCTTTTTATATGATTTTTTTGTAATTTTCCCTGCTGAAACTGTTAGGATCAAGACCAGGAAGTTCAGATTATTATCTTGCTGAAGTTTAGGTTATTATCTTGCTGAAGTGAAATTTGAAGAATTATCTAGGATCTTGCTGAAGTTCAGGTTATTATCTTGCTCAAGTGAATTTCAGAGAATTATGTAGGTTACTTCTTTGCTGAAGTAAACTTCAGAGAAGCATCTAGGTTATTAAACAGGTTAATGGCATTTTCTGCAGTTTTCTCAAATAGTACCTAACAGAAAGGATGCCAAAGCAGAATCCACAGCTAAGTCTGATGTCTGTAGAATTTATGTTTGAATGTAAACAAAAGCAGTTCATACAGTCCAGTGAGTTATTTTTTATTGTGCCCAAGGAAAACTATTTTGTCTGCCAAATCTTCTGCCAGAAATTTTGCTGCAGGTTTACTTTATTATAATTTTTTTAATAATGAGCATTTCAGTAAGCATGCATCTTTCTTCTCAATCAGCTTGCTGTGGACTAACAATTAACAACTCCCTGACCTGCACTGATCTGTGTACAATCACTTTGAAAAGCACATTACACAAAGCTATGAGAAGCACCACAAAATGATAGACAAATATATGTGGCAAAGTTATGAGATCTAGGGAGTTCTATATTAATAAAACAAATATTGAAGCCATGTGAAAATACTAGAAAGATCTTAAGTATTCATGTCGTCCTTCCCATGACATCTTCATACTAGCTCTGAGAAAATTATAAAATCACTATTTTTTTTTTTTTTGTTAGAGATGAAAAAAATGGCAAACTGATTTAATATTAAAATGAATTAAAACAGAAAAGTGCACATGTAGTTCTTTTATAGTAATACAAAAAATGTACTTATAATAGAAAAATTATCCTATACAGCTTGCACTACTGCACAAATCCTAGCTGTCTCATCAAATTCTCAAGCACACAGTAGTCCCAGCTGCATGACTCAAATTCGAATATTGCATAATTCCTGTTGTCAGAAATTTACATGTTCAATTTTCCATAACTTTTGCATTAATGGCAATCACTGTTTTGCCCAACAGAGAAATATAGAAGGAATATATAATAAAAATTATAGAGATATCATCATAGAATATATAATAAAATTATAGAGGTATCATCAATTACAAGTGCAGGTGTTCATAAATGTTTTATTTGACCCTTGTAGAAAATAATTTAACAAGGCATTTCTCTCACAAATACAGAAAAAAATGCCTTTTCCTTCCTATTTCACAATTCTTCTACATACACTATTTAGGTTGACTTGATGTATAACAGTTGCATTTACACATACTTAGCTAGTTGAAATTGGAGACTTGAGATTTTCGAAATTAAAGACCAGTTGTGTATTAGAAGAAATCCTTAAAAAAAGGGGTGTAAAACGTTTTTACTGACAAATGAAAATTAGGCTTGCGATATTTATAAACTGATGCAAGTCGTATGTATTACAACTCAATTTTTTACATCACAGTATTTACGAAGTGGCAAACACTGTATTTCAAAATTGCAGTAAGGATGCTGCATGGACTGCCAACCACTTTTATACAGTCGACAGAAGCATTAAAACGGACTTAATATTCATTTACTGGTCAACATGTGTCAGTTTTCAACACCGGTGGTTTATCTTCACATCTCCTAGAGAAATCACGAGAATTTCAAATGTGGTATTTTAATTGGATTTTTTTATAACTTTTCCTCCAAGTCACTAATGCCTACCTGCATGAGAGTTGGCATGGCAGTATGGTACAGGTTTTTGAAATACTTAAACTTTTAACAGTAATTAATAACTTATTCGATCAAACAAATAAAAACTCTACACAAGAAAAATAAATTATTCCGTAAGTTCCTAGAAATGCTTTCTTCCTAACTCAGATACTTCTTTTGTACATTTTATTTTGTTTCCTTGGTATATAATTTAATACTAACAGCTCAACAAAACAAGAAAAATGCATCACAACTGTCAACTCCATCTAAATGAAATTGTTTGTCAATATTTATATACATATGGGTATTGTATACCACCTTGCAAAATGCTAAAAAATTCATGCGCACCGTGCTTTTGATCAAAAAAACTACGGAATTTTGCATAAGCCACGTGATTTCATTAAGGCATATTATTAAAACAACAATTTGCGACGAACCTTTAAACAAACATCTTGGAAACCATGACAACAAAACACGTACCTTCAAATTCACCCGTGTCAGCCACCACTACGGTATATTGTTTCAGCTGGTCCAGGGAATTCATATTGGTGGTAAACGTCTTCTACGATCTACGAAACACAAAGTGAAGTCTTCTCTAACTCTGACTCGAGTCGAAAAGACGGAAATTCCCAGTACGAAAAACCAGGAAGGATGGATAGCGTGTTGATCGGTAAGCAACACGGAAAAGCGCCATCTGGTGCTAACCGGAGCGCAACCAATTTGTTTGGGTTTTGATTTCCGTCTACCGATGTGGAATAAAAAATTCAATATCCAAGTCACGAAGCAAATTTTTGAAATCGCAGTATAACAGGAAAATTTCCGAAACAATGATTATCATATTATAAGTATGAATTTGTGGGTAGAAAAGTGAAATTTTGACGGCAGCTTTGAAAGAAGTATTAACAAGAAAGATGACCCTGGATTTTCGGGGGTAATATGCACGTTTTTTGAATCCGTTCTGATGCGAATTAAATTTACCAAAGCTATTCAAAATCAATGGAACCGGTATGGAAAACAGTAGTATCTGACCGAAGAAAAAAATTTTCAATCAGGTTTTTAATCCCGCATACATTGCTGTAAACGGAAACGTCAACTTACGCCCACTGGTGGCAGACTTGTGCGTTACGAAAAATTTGAATTTATATGAGAAACATTTCGCAGCGGAAACGCTCTCCAACAAAGAAAGGATTAAAAACTTGCATTATTTTAAAAAGAAAGAATTTTCAAAAGGTTTTTTGATGTGAGCGGTATCGGTCCATTAAAGAATATTTTTCAATCAAGTTTTCAGGTGCTCAGATTTTACTGAGCTCCTGAAAAACTCGATTTACGTCAGACGCAGAAATTAACTCTTACGCCCCCTGGTGGCCAAACTGTTCTTTATCAAATATTAGAAATTATGTGCTGAGAATTTCCTATCAGGAGCTGTATCAGGTACAGAAAGAATTTTTCAAATCGGAATTTCAGAAGCAGAGATATTGAGGAAAACACAATTTACCTTTACGCCCCCTAGCGTAAAGTCTATGCATTACCTGAAATTTTTGAACTTATATGAGAAACATTTTACACCAGATACGCTATCTAACAAAGAAGCAATTTTTCAAATCCGACTTTTAGGGGCAGAGATATTGACAGAAATAAGATAGACATCTACGCCCTCTGGTGGAGAAACCATGCATTATTTTAAGATGAAAATATTCTCAGATGTTTATCGACAGGTGCGGTATCTGTCCACGAAAGAATTTTTTATTTTTTCAATCGGGCTTGTAAAAGCTGATATTTTGCTGCAAGTACCTACGAAGAGCAGAAATTTAACGCTTACGCACCTTGATGGCCAAACCACATTTTATGAAAAATTAGAAATTACAATAAAAAAAAATCCCACCAGGAGGTGTATCCGGTGCTGGAAGAATTTTTCAAATCGGAGTTTTAGAATCAGAGATATCGGGGAAAGCGCAATTTACCGTTACTCCCCATAGCGGAAAGTCAATAAATTATTTGAAAATTTTGAAATTATATTAGAAACATGTCGCACCGGAAACTCTGTCCAACAAAGAAGAATTTTTTTTTCAAATCGGATCATTAGAAGTAGAGATAATGTCAAAAACGCCCCCTGGTGGAGAAACCATGCATTATTTTAAGAAGAAAATATTCCGGAAAGGTTTGTCTATTCGAGTAGTATCGGTCTACGACCGAATGTTTTCAATAGAGATTTTAGAAGCTCAGATTTTGCTGCAAATACATCAGAAGCGGAAATTAACCCTTACGTCCCCTGGTGGCCAAACCATTTTATACCAAAAATTAGAAATTACATGCAAAATATTTCTCATCACGAGCTGTGAGTGCTGAAGGAAACATTTTTCAAATCGGAGTTTTAGAAGCAGAAATATCTAGGGAAAAACAATTTACTTTTACGCCCCCTAGCGGAGAATATGTTTGTAACTTGGAAAAGTGACTCTGCTTAAAATAATCTTCGACTTGAGTGGAATCGAAAAGTAAAAGAATTTTTTTAATTGGATGTTTAGAAGCAAATATATGGATTAGAATGTGTTTTGAATTCGATATGATCTGCATTTACACCCTCTAGCGGCGAAATTTTGCATCGTAAAAATAAAACGAAACAAAGGTTCATCATTCGAACATTTCAAGTTTCCTAATGCAAAAGGAATTTTTCAAATCGGACTATTAGTTGCAGAGATATCGTGTCTACAGGCGGATGGACATAAGCACGATCTTTTCTTATACAAAAGACGTGCTAAAAAGAAAAGCCCTTTTTATTTTTAGTAAATAAAGTAAAATATTTAGAAATAAGTTTCGCAGTTTTAGTTTATAAAAACTGGATGACGGAAAAGCAACCATTACTTCAGGCCCTCTTTTCACAGCCATAGCAGATGTGAAAGAAACATCAGTTCAGTAAATGAAATTTTATAGCAATGAGGATAAAGAGTTATGTATTAAAATCGTTTGCACATACCTACGCATCCTTCAGAATATATTTTCTTTTCGGGGACTTTTTACTATGCACAAAATATTGTGGTATGATGTTAAATGTGGTTTTTTTTTTATATTGAAGAGTAAATAACTTAAGAAGTTTTGCATTTTTGTGCCACAATTCTTAATTGTTACTTATGTTTTATATTTCGTATAAATCGGAAAAGGCGCTTAGACACTGTGAGATGTCACGTGTGTGATTTCGTTTTGCGTAATCCGTTGTATGATTGTCAGCCATTTACATCGTTTCTAGTCCTGTTTCTGTTTCGTACCTTACCTTTTGTTATACTTTTTTTATTCTGCTTTTGTTTCTGATGTAAACCGTTTGTCATGGCACTCTTTGGCCCATTGAGACCCTTGCCCGAATAAATTCCAACCAACGGCAGTTACGTGTTTTATGTGTGCGCCCGTAATGGATTTCAAAGAGGATAGCCTTGTTCCGTAAAAGAATAAAATTTGCATATATTACCTATTATCTTTGACGTAAGTGTTTTGTTGTACTTTGTATAAAACTAGAGCAATCATTTCAATTACAACATGCACATTCGCGTTACACACAATAAGATGCAATAATTTTGGTTTTCCGATAAATACCTATAGGTTCAAAAGAATTTGAATTATTGAAAAGCTAATAACACGTAGTTAAAAATATGGAATTTAAAATTTTAAAGTAATTAAAAGCTAACACATTTTTGCAAAAAGACCTCCAAGATATGTTTTGCGGGGGCGACCCCGAACTTTTCCGGTACGCCGCTGGTTCAGGATGGGACTGGGTTCGAATCCCGTGAGGCATTGATGTTGTGTTACTCTTCCGGCACTGACTTTCTCCGTTTCCTGGGCCCTAAATTAGACACGAACGCTGCTTATAGACCACTGAGTTGCTCACGGTTGTCGTTAAACTTCTAATAAAAACATATACTGTATATATATATTCGGTGAAACCATCAGCAGTTACAATGGCTCTAAAATCCTGCGGTATTGAAGATGCATACATTAATATTATTAATAACATCTATGAAAATGCAAGTGCAAAGATTCGGCTGTTTGAAAATACAACACACATAAAAATTGGAAAGGGAGTGAGACAACGTGACACCATATCTCCGAAGCTCTTTAATGCCACATTGGAGGTTGTCTTTCAAAAACAAAGGGATAAAGATTAATGGAGATTATCTAACTCACCTTCGTTTTGCTGATGACGTAGTCATTTTTGCAACTACCCCACCAGAGCTGCAGTGTATGATTCAGGAACTTGCTGACAAGAGTAAAGAAGTGGGATTTAAAATGAACTCTCAGAAGACAAAAGTGATGTACAATGCTTTTACAAGAAATGAAGATTTATCGATTGATGGAGAAAAGCTGGAGATAACAGACACGTACGTTTATCTTGGACAGCAGATATCAAGTGAGGGTCACATTGATGAAGAAATTAATCGGCGTACAAAACTTGCCTGGAGAGCTTTTGAAAGAAACAGCATAATTTTCAAGAGCAATATGCCATTATGTCTTAAAAGAAAAGTGTTTGATCAATGCATCCTTCCAGTGCTTACGTATGGTGCAGAGACGTGGACCTTAACTAAAAGAGACATACAAAGGCTGCAGACAACTCAAAAAAGCATGGAGAGGTGCATGCTTGGTGTAACCAGGAGAGATAAGAAGAGGAACACGTAAGGATCCGAAAAATGACAGGAGTGGAAGACATCATGATCAGAGTTAAATCCCTGAAATGGCAATGGGCTGGACATACTGCCAGAAGGACAGACCATCAATGGACAGTCAAATTTTTAAATTGGATTCCAAGGGACAGGAAAAGACCCAGAAGAAGACCACATGGGAGATGGGTGGATGAAATTCGAAAGTGTGCAGAAGTGACATGGAGGAGACTGGCACAAGACAGACCGTTGTGGAGGAAACTTGGGGAGACCTTCGTCCAGCAGTGGATTGATAATGGTTGACAATGATGATGATGATGATGATGATAATATACAGGGTGTCCACAAAGTCTCTTCAGAACTTTACACATTTATTACGAACACCCTGTGCTACTTAAGTTCATGGTATTTGTTGTATAATATACTGTCAACATCAAAGTTTCAATTGACATTATCGTTTTTTGTTGTAGGTCCCTCACTGACGTAGAAGGTGCTGTTCTATGAAACTGTGGTCCCCACAAGAGAGAGCGCGGTGCATCGCTTGATACATCGGAACAAAATCTAATACACAGACGCAACGACATTTCCGGACTAAGTATGGGAAAGCCCCACCATCTCGTCCTAGTACCCACCAATGGCACCAGAAATTCATGGAGACTGGGTCCGTGTTGGATCGAGATCGTAGTGGTTGCCCACGAACATCAAGTGAAGACATCGAACGTGTTCGTAATTCACGAAGCCCGAAGAAGTCATTTCGTTCCGCTGCCAAAGAACTACAAATGCCCTGGTCCACGGTACACAGGGTGCTGCATAGACATCTACGCTTATATGTATACAAAGTACAACCGTTACAAGTCCTTGAGGAGAAAGATAAACCACGAGAAAAAGAATTCCCAGTAACAATGCTGGATAGACTGAGTGAAGATCCCAAGTTCCTCACACATGTTTGTTCTACGGATGAGGCAACTTTTCATGTCTCTGGGCAGTTAAACAAACACAATGTCAGGATTTGGGGGGTCTGAAAATCCTCATACGTTTATGGAACTTGCGAGAGACAGTCCTAAAGTAAACATGTGGTGCGGTGTTATGCATAACCGAGTCCTTGGACCATTTTTCTTCAGTGAGAAAACAGTGACAGCAGATGTTTACCTGGATGTTTTACGTGAGTATGCTGTGCCACAGTTGGAGGACCTTCAAACAAGCATGATATTCCGACAGGACGGTGCGCCACCACATTGGGAAGGCGCGTTCGGGACTTTTTAAACCCAACATTTCCTGGGAGGTGGGTTGGACGGGATGGCCCAATTGCATGGCCACCCCGTTCCCCCGAAGTCACACCTCTGGACTTTTTTGTATGGGGATATGTGGAGGATATCGTGTATCTGACAAAGGTGCAGGACATCGATGACCTGAAATCGAGGATCAACAATACCGTTTCGACCATTACTGAGGACATGCTGCAGCGCACATGGTTGGAACAGGAGTTTCGTGCACATGGTTGGAACAGTATATACGCTGAAGAGCAATTGAATTAGAGACAGCTGGCGTTATGCAAATATGGCGCTGTGGGCGGTCCTGTAAACGGAAACGACATGACGTATGCAGCGATCCGACAATATAAGGAGTGATGCGACGGGAATCAGTAAGAGTCGGACGCAGTATGGGTAAGACGAAGGATCTAAGCGTATTTGATCGTGGGCAAATTGTCGGGGCCCGACGAATGAGTCACTGCATCTCGGAAGTCGTGCAGGCACTGGGATTTTCATGAGCCACTGTATCACGGGTGTACCGTGATACATCGAATCCGGTAAAACCATCCCTGCAAAGGCCAACTGCCGTGGACAACAGCGTGTGGATCAGCGGGGTGATCGTCGGCTAGCTCGCATTGTAACAGCGGATAAACGGGCCACAGTGCAAGAAATCACTCGGCAATTTAACGCTGGTGCACACAAACGTGCAAGCAGCCACACCATCCAGAACCATCTGCTCGCTATGGGGTACAGAAGCCATCGTCCCACGAGGGTACCGCTGCTGACCGCACATCACAGGGTGCAAAGATTAGCATGGGCGCGGGAACATCGCCACTGGACCCTAAACATGTGGGAAAATGTTGCCTGGACTGATGAGTCGAGATTCACGTTGGTACATGCGGGTGGCAGGATACGAGTACGGCGCAAACCACATGAAGCGATGGATCCTTCTTGCCAGCAGAGTACTCTTCAAGCTGGTGGGGGTGGCATTCTCGTCTGGGGACTGTTTACGTGGACTGAAATGGGACCCCTGGTACGTGTGACATCGTCCCTCACAGGTCAACGTTACCGGGATATCCTGGACGACCATTTGCTCCCGTTTGTGCGTCTTCAACATCCCACTGGGGACCTCATCCTGCAACAAGACAATGCAGCTCCCGAATTGTATCCGAATGGTTGGATGAACACTCCACCGACGTAACCTCGCTTCCTGACCTCAATCCCATCGAGCACATCTGGGATGCCATCGAGAGAGATGTTTGTGGCTCTGACCCCCTCCACCAAATCTTCGTGAACTGCGGGAGCTTGTTCAGGGGTCGTGGATCCGTATGGCTTCCCAACGCTTCCGGTGTCTTGTCAAGTCCATGCCGAGACGAATCGCCGCCGTCATCAGGCCGAAAGGTGGTGCTACACGTTACTAGACAGGTATCTCTAATTCAATTGCTCTTCAGTGTATATACAGGGCGATTCAAAACTCTTGGGCCAAACTTTACGGGGTGATAGAACACACCTAAACAAGCACTTTTCATCATACAAAGCAGGGTCATAACTCAAACAGTGAAGCGCTAGAGGACGCTGTCCAGTGAACCCATATAAGCACGGGTTTTCGCACTCGTCGTCATTTCTACCGTGGATTTCACAAGGGATGGATTGTTTCACGAATAAAGAGAAGGCACATGCATTTCATGTATGGGGCTGCTGACGGGAATGCGAGAGAAGCCCAAAGACTGTGCCGGGAGCGTTTTCCGAAAAGACGCGTACCAGATCGTGAAACCTTTCAACGATTGCACCAGTATCTGTGCGACACGGGATCCTTTGTCAGCGGATCGCAGGACACAGGGGTGCAAGGAGTGTACGGACGCTACGTGTTACAGAAAAAATTCTGTGTATGGTTGCAGATCGTCCGGAATGTAGTACGCGAGCACTTTCCCATGCCGTGCGTGTGCCCCAATCGACGGTGTGACGAGTACTACGATATGAACGCTTACACCACTACCATGCACAACGGGTGCAAGCCTTGACACTTCTACATTATTGGCCTCGTGTCGAGTTTGCACAGTGGTTCCTGCGCCGCAGTTTCACCACACATATCTTATTCACTGACGAATGCACCTTTGCACGTGAAGGAATATTTAATACCCACAATTCTCATGTGTGGACAACCAGTAATCCGTACGCCACACGTCCACATTCGTACCAGCGGCGATTCTCAATAAATGTGTGGGCTGGAATCGTCCATGACCATTTGATTGGCCCATGTCTTCTGCCAGGCCGACTGAACGGGAGAACTTACCTCGTATTTTTACAATAAGTATTGACAGAATTACTGAACCCTGTTTCAGCAAACATTAAAACACATATATGGTTCCAACAAGACGGCGCGCCACCCCATTTCAGCGTGAATGTGCGGAACGCCTTGGATGCTAAATTCTCATGACGATGGATTGGTCGTGGTAGTCCCATCGCTTGGCCGCCACGATCGCCCGATCTCTCATGTCTGGACTTTTTCCTATGGGGCCATATGAAAAGCCTCATCTACGATAGCCCCATCAATTCCGCTGAGGACCTTGTTGCCCGGATTTCCGTTGCCGCTGCTGCTGTGCGCGAAATGCCTGGTGTTATCGCCAATGTACGGTGATCACTACGTCGAAGGTGTGAAGCCTGCAGTACTGTTGGCGGTCGCTCTTTTGAGCAGTTACTGTAATTTGTCCCATAAAATTCTGTAATTGCTGTCAAGAAAATTCTGTTCTGTGATTTGCTCAATCACATTTGTTCTGTCATTTCTTCAATGTTTTCATACATCGTCTGTCATTCTTGTGTTTCAGCGTTTCAGGACACAGCAAGTGGTAACCCCTAGCGCTTCACCGTTTCAGTTATGACCCTGCACTGAATGACGAAACATGCTTGTTTAGGTGTGTTCTATCACCCCGAGAAGTTTGGCTCAAGAGTTTTGAATCACCTATATATACACTGACGGAAAAAAATCCCAACACCAAGAAGGGGTTGTGTTAGATAAACGACAGTTGGTAGGCGGTGAGAGTACATCTGTAAGATGACGTCTGTGCAAATTTCGCGCTCGACGCATACGTGTGGCGCTAGTAGCGCCCCTCGGAACATGCAAAGCAGCTTTGCTGTAAATACGCGCTGTAACGTTCGTGAGCGTTAGTTATCGTTGAGATTCGACGTAGTGTGTTGATGTTAGTCAAGAATGCCTTTAAGAAGACGAAGAAGCCATTATCAACAGCTCACGGAGTTTGAACGAGGTCGTGTAATAGGGCTACGAGAAGGTGGATTTTCGTTCCGCAATATTGCAGAACGACTCGGCAGGAATGTAGCCACTGTGCATGATTGTTGGCAGCGGTGGTCAAGGGAAGGTGCTGCCTCAAGAAGGCCGGGTTCCGGCCGGCCACGTGGCACTACTGAGAGGGAAAACGGCCGTGTCCGGCGTATGGCCGTGGCGCATCGTACCACGTCTGCGGCAGCAATTCGAGCTGCAGTTGCCACCACAGTGACACAACGAACTGTTACAAATCGGTTACCTGAAGGACAGCTCCGAGCCAGACGCCCTGTAGCGTGCATTCCACTTACTCCAAACCACTGCCGTTTGCGACGTCAGTGGTGTCAAGCTAGAGCTCATTGGAGGACGGAGTGGAGATCTGTTGTGTTTTCTGATGAAAGCCGGTTCTGCCTGGGTGCCAGTGATGGCCGTGTGTTGGTTAGAAGGAGGCCAGGTGAGCGCCTGCAACCAACCTGTCTGCGGCCATGACACACTGGACCTACACCTGGAGTTATGGTCTGGGGAGCAATTTCCTATGACAGCAGGAGCGCTCTCGTGGTTATCCCACCCCACGCACCCTGACGGCACAGTTGTACGTCGGTCTGGTGATTCAACCAGTTGTGCTGCCATTCATGAACAGCATTGCAGGGGGTGTTTTCCAACAGGATAACGCTCGCCCGCATACTGCTGTTGTAACCCAACATGCTCTACAGAGTGTCAGCATGTTGCCGTGACCTGCTAGATCACCAGATTTTTCACCAATCGAGCAAGTATGGGACATCATTTTGGACGACAACCGCAGCGTCACCCCCAACGAGCATTAACCGTCCTTGTATTGACCGACCAAGTGCAACAGGCATGGAACTCCATCCCACAAACTGATATCCAGCACCTGTACGACACAATGCATGAACGTTTGCGTGCTTGCATTCAACATTCTGGCGGTTACACCGGTTATTAATGTACCAGCATTTCACATTTAAAATGGCTCTTCTCGCGCTTACATTAAGCTGTGATCTTGAAACCTTAATCGATTAAATATGTTACCTATACAAATGTATTGCCGCCATTTCATTCCTCTACAACAATTTTTTCGTGGTGTTGGGATTTTTTTTCCGTCAGTGTATGTATACAGGGTTCAAAGGAAAGACCTTATTCAGGACAATAACTGCGGTAGAAAGGGTCCGAGTGGTACACAAGTTAGGTCTATGTATAGGAAAGGGACGATGGCAGAGCGAACGAAAGCGATTGGAGCGCCCCTAACGGCAAAGGTAAGAAGTTAGGAAACCTAACTCGCGAACAACGCAAGATAGAAACAAAATTCCAATTACAAAGTTGTAGCGCATTGTCTAATTAGTAGGAAACGGCATGTGGCGCATACGAATTAAGGACATGGACTGGTCAAAATGATGATAAAGTGCACGCGGTCGCTGGATGGTTAGGCAATGCAAAATACCGGCCCACGATGGAGAACGATTGAAATGCGTATGTAAATATTGATACTGACGTAGAAGCCCGTCGGTGAGATATACCGAGGCTGGGGATTCGAACATCAGTCAACGTACATGTTGCAAACACTGATGGCGGGCTACTTGAACCCTGAATACTGTGAAATGGTCGTGCTTTATGTACCGTAGTAAGCTTTTCTTATCTGGGACGGCAAGACTTGAAATTACGCCCGTTCGATTTCAAAATTACGCCCCTTCGAGTTCCACTCAAACAATAGGATCAGGACCGCAGGAAGATTTACTACGCCCTTTCGATTTCAAAATTACGCCCCTTCGAGTTCCACTCAAACAATAGCACCAGGATCGTAGCAAGCTTTCCTTATCTGGGACGGCAAGACTTAAAATTACGCCCCTTCGAGTTCCACTCAAACAATAGCACCAGGATCGTAGCAAGCTTTACTTATCTGGGATGGCAAGACTTGAAATTACGCCCATTCGATTTCAAAATTACGCCCGTTCGATTTCAAAATTACGCCCCTTCGTGTTGCACTCAAACAATAGGACCAGGATCGTAGCAAGCTTTATACTTATCTGGGATGGCAAGACTTGAAATTACGTCCGTTCGATTTCAAAATCACGCCCCTTCGTGTTCCACTCAAACAATAGGAGCAGAATCGTAGCAAGCTTTACTTATCTGGGACGGCAAGACTTAAAATTACGCCCGTTCGAGTTCAAAATTACTCCCCTTCGAGTTCCACTCAAACAATAGGACCAGAACCGTAGCAAGCTTTCCTTATCTGGGACGGCAAGACTTAAAATTACGCCCGTTTGATTTCAAATTTACGCCCCTTCGTGTTCCACTCAAACAATAGAACAAGGATCGTAGCAAGCTTTACTTATCTGGGATGTCAAGACTTGAAATTACGCCTGTTCGGTTTCAAAATTACGCCCCTTCGTGTTTCACTCAAACAATAGGACCAGGATCGTAGCAAGCTTTTCTTATCTGGGGCGGCAAGACTTGAAATTACGCCCGTTCGAGTTCAAAACTACACCCCTTCTATAACAAAGCAAATTTCTCCGTCATTTTTATCCGCGCCGGGGCTCGAACCCGGATCCCCTCATTCCGGAATAAGTCACTCTACCAATTGAGCTACGCGGACGTTTTATTCTGATTCCTATCTGCCTTTATGTCGTGTGCGTCCTTCTGGAAGGTACGTCACATCTCCTGGTACGTTACACTTCGAGTTCCACTCAAACAATATGACCAGGACGGTAGCAAGCTTTTCTGATCTGGGATGGCAAAGACTTGAAATTACGCCTGTTCGATTTCAAAATTACGCCCCTTCGAGTTCCACTCAAACAATACGAGGTTTATACTTTCTCACATAATGCCGTCATAGGAAAGTATTATGAACGTTCAAAAATCATATTTCAGCTTTTTAACATAATTTTATTAAAAACGTGAAAACTAGGTAAATACCGAAGAACCACAGGTTTAAATGCCAAGTAAAGCGTAAACGTTATGTGAATGTCGACAACACAATATTCCATAGAAATGCGGAACGAAGAACAAACCAGCGCAGAACGAATGAGTATCGGATAGTGAACGTAACAATAGGAAGAAGCTTCAGGGGTAGGGCTTGGAAAAATTCTGTTCAAGGTTAAAAGTTCAGAGAACTTTCTGCGACAAAGCATAGATGATTAATTAGCTCTTCACCCCAACATGTTCGTGGTTACTCAGGTTAGACATGTTAGCATATTGTTTTATATGCCTCCGTTCACTTTTGGAAAATTCTCTTCATGGGTATAAGCTTCACACCTCGTAGTGTGTGTGTTACTCTATACCCTGGATAACTGCATGGAATACTGTATGAAATTAATTAAAGTCTTTAAAAAAAGGAAATGCTGAAGGGTGTAACTTTACTTTTTTAGTTACAATTTCAATTTTTTTTACATTCACCAGAGCATGAATTTACGCACCTGGAATTATCATTCTGGGAGGGCGAGCGCCCTCCCTGCCCTTCCAGTAGTTACGGCCCTGCGTAGGACGATTGGTTTTGACGTCGTATCGTCACAGGTGATGAAAAGTGAATATTCTTACGTTAGCCTAATAGTGGCTGGGACCACGTCAGCAAGATACAGCCAGCGGTGCAAAGTGGGCCGTTCGGGAGGAAAGTCAAGCTGTAGATTTGGTGGAATTGTGAGGGTGCTATGCACTGAGAACTCGTGCCAGATGCTTAGACTGTATACAGGAACCTGTATACAGGAACCTGTATACAGAACAACTGTATCGGGATTGCGCCAAAGCTACTCAGTGCTCATGAATAGAAAGCTGGCTTTGTTGCAAGTGGATAATGCCCAGGGATGCAGTCGAGGCCAGTCTACTTTTTACCTAACTGAATCGGACTTTTTAAAATTTATTTATTCATTCGTCGCCCACCAAAATCGACATTTTTTTTTAACTCGAGTAATCTTAACCAAGTTTTTTTCTCTTTTTTTCTTCCTCTCTCCTCTCTCTCTCTCTCTCTCTCTCTCTCTCTCTATTTCATAATGGCTATGCAGCAATCTATAGACCTTTTGTTTTACCTGAACACCTCAGAAATAGCCAGTGAAGTGACTACCAGACAGCATATACTGTATATACTATATTGAAAAAAGTCACCGGACAACTAGAAGGGTCGGAATCACTAATTTCAGAACACATCTGAGGATGATCCCAAGAGGGATTGAAAGATCTCCTGTTTGTTTTAACCCGTCATTCATATCACCTTCACCATACAGGAACATCAGTTCTTTTAACTTTTAGTTATTCTAATCGTGCATAAGACGGCAACCTTATTTTATGACTAACTGAGCACGAACTTTATATCTATTTTATTTTTATAACTAGAAGAGGAATACAACATAGCATTTATTGACATACATTAGTACGGTATCGGTCCACCTTTGGCCTTAATGCATGCACTTACCCTTCCAGACATGCTTTCGACAAGGTTTTGGAACACAGCGATAGGTATGCGCTTCCATCCAGTACATAATGCTTCCGCTAACTGTTACTTAGTAGTAGACCTTCGTTCCAAACTTCTTATTCGGCGCTCTAATTCATCCCATAGCTGCTGTATAGGATTAAGATCAGGGTTCTGTGCTGGCCAGTCCACACACGATACGGAATTATCGTCATACCACGCCGCAACAGTCCCTGCTTTATGGCTCCGTGCATTATCTTGCTGGTACCAACAAGGCTCGGCTCCATAGTATTGCCACAGAGTTGGTATAATTGTCCAGAATGTCGAGGTAGACGTGCTGGTTCACAGGTTTGTCCACGATAACCAATGGGCCGGGACCATACTACGAAAAACACCCCCACACGAGTACACTGCCAGCTACAAACTCGATCGTAGGAACAGTACACTGTGGTAAGTAGCGTTCCCTCTGCTGCCGCCATACCCACACATGGCCATCAGACTGATGGATCGTGTATCTGGATTCATCAATCCATAGTGCCCGTTTCCATTGATCTACGGTCCACGATAAATGTTCTTTACACCATGCTAAACGACCAGTAGCATTCTGAGTGGAGATGAAAGGTTTATGAGCAGCCGCACGACCACGGTAACCCATGGAATGAAGTTATCTGCGAATGGTACGTGTATATACCGAAGTTCCAGCATTTTTACTCACCTGTATACTGAGGTCTTGTGCAGTACTCCGTCGATTAGCTGTAACGACTCTCCTGAGGCTTCGACGTCCTCTATCACTGATTTTCTTTGGTTTGCCGGTACGTTTTGCTGCTTCAGGCGCACCATGTGTCTTCCACTTATTCAGTATATCTAAAACAGTTGATTTTGGTATGTTGAAAAAGCCTTTGATTCGGTGAAACCATCAGCAGTTACCACGGCTCTGAAATCCTGCGGTATTGAAGATGCATACATTAATATTATTAATAACATCTATGAAAATGCAAGTGCAAAGATTCGGCTGTTTGAA
Source organism: Macrothele yani (assembly GCA_039090855.1). Classification (NCBI taxonomy): domain Eukaryota; kingdom Metazoa; phylum Arthropoda; class Arachnida; order Araneae; family Macrothelidae; genus Macrothele; species Macrothele yani. Next base: position 119,072,851 of record CM076993.1, read on the forward strand.
AGTACAACACACATAAAAATTGGAAAGGGAGTGAGACAAGGTGACACCATATCTCCGAAGCTCTTTAATGCCACATTGGAAAATGTCTTTCAATCACTGAACTGGGAAAACAAAGGTATAAAGATTAATGGAGATTATCTAACCCACCTTCGTTTTGCTGATGACGTAGTCAGTTTTGCAACTACCCCATCACAGCTGCAGAGTATGATCCAGGAACTTGCTGACAAGAGTAAAGAAGTGGGATTAAAAATGAACTTTCAGAAGACAAAAGTGATGTTCAATGCTTTTACAAGAAATGAAGATTTGTCGATTGATGGAGAAAAGCTGGAGATAACAGACACGTACGTTTATCTTGAACAGCAGATATCAAGTGAGGGTCACATTGATGAAGAAATTAATCGGCGTACAAAACTTGCCTGGAGAGCTTTTGGAAGAAACAGCATAATTTTCAAGAGCAATATGCCATTATGTCTTAAAAGAAAAGTGTTTGATCAATGCATCCTTCCAGTGCTTACGTATGGTGCAGAGACGTGGACCTTAACTAAAAGAGACATACAAAGGCTGCAGACAACTCAAAGCAGCATGGAGAGGTGCATGCTTGGTATAACCAGGAGAGATAAGAAGAGGAACTCGTGGATCCGAAAAATGACGAGAGTGGAAGACATCATGATCAGAGTTAAATCCCTGAAATGGCAATGGGCTGGACATACTGCCAGAAGGACAGACCATAGATGGACAGCCGAAATTTTAGATTGGATTCCAAGGGACAGGAAAAGACCCAGAAAAAGACCACATGGGAGATGGGTGGATGAAATTCGTAAATATGCGGGAGTGATATGGAGGAGACTGGCACAAGACAGACCGTTGTGGAGGAAACTTCGGGAGACCTTCGTCCAGCAGTGGATTGATAATGGTTGACAATGATGATGATAATGAAACGCCTCTCGGTTTCTCTTATGGACAACCCACTAATATAACACCCAACAATCTTTCCTTTCTCAAAGTCAGTTCTCTCCAGCAGCGACATTTTCACTCAACCTGACAGTGCGATATGATCGCGGTCAGCTGCAGGTTTGTTCTTTTATACCGTTTGCAGCTGTACCGTTTGTTATACCGTTTGCAGCTGTACCGCGCGTCTTATCAACGCAGTGGATCCGTTCATTTGCTTTTGAAGGGGTATCCGGTGACTTTCGTCAATATAGTGTATATTCCTCAGCTCTGTCTTGAAGTATCTTCTACCATATTGCGACATTTTTCTTTTTAATTTGAAATCTGTTTCTTTTTTTATTATTATTATTTAGTCTGAAGTCAGTGACTGCAAGAACAAAACGTATGAATGTATCTCCTCATTTTAGTCTATTGCAAATACTTCAGATATACTGTACTTCTGAATCATTTCAGCATGCACAAGATATGTGAAAATCTGCTATTTCAGCAGCGCATGTTAGTACTTTTTTGCTTTAGTATTCTGTACAGAAGCACTTAAACATGAAAGATAAAAAGTAAGAATAACACAAAAACGAAATGACCGTGTGTTGTTATTTTGTTTGGAGGTTTAACGACCACAGGGAGCAACTCGATGAGCTATAAGCAGTTGCCCGTCCTTAATTTAAGGTCACTGGTTCCAGGGAAGGGAGAGAGCCAGTGTTGTGTGACAAACGCAACATTCATGCCTCATTGGATTCGAACCCTGGTCCACCTCTGGCAAATAGTCAAGCCAAAGCTTGCCATTGCGCCACCGGAGCTGCTGTGTTGTTCGGGGGGGGGGGGGGAGTCCGGTTTTAATAATTCTTAGCAATTAAAAATTCATCACTTCTAATATTTTTAAAGGTTCCCACACTTTTAATCCTAGGTTTAAAGTCCAAATATTTCACTATAAAAATGTAAGCATTCAAAAAATTGGCATTCATCTCCCCCTCCCGCTCCTAAAAAAATTCAACACCTCTAAACTTTTATGGCACACCCCCAATTTGAAGCCACTGCCAAGGCTACAACTAATTAGGTGACGTAATTGAAATCTAAGCGAAAAATGCTTTGAATCATCGATTTATAGTGTACTCTGATTTATGAAAATGCGAAGTAATAATTACATAATTATCTGTGAAAAAGCCAGATGAATAACAAGTTCAGCACAGTTGAGCATAACCTGTCGCTTTCAATTAACCCCGATGTTCATGACGGATGAAATGGAGCGCAGAATTCTTATCTGAGCCTTGGAAAGTGGTGGTGATTCAGGAGAATAATAGTGCTTGGTTGTCTCATCGCGGATAAGGACACATGCCACATTTCCGATTCCCGGAAAACGTCACATCCTCAGTAGAAAAAGTACAAAGTCTTGTTATCCTTGAACTTACGCTGAAGGGCAAGCTTGCACCTGCTTAACGTAAAGCCATTGGAAGGAGGAAAAACGGCATACCGTGTAACAAGCTTTTTTTTTTTTTTTTTTTTTGCAGAGTCTATACAAAGTAGGTGGATGACTATTTTGTCAGATTTTAGACTCTTCAACCCCCAGTATCCTTCCGACCGCACCCAACTCGTCTGCTTGATGTAATTTTTTTATTAAACTTTTTTTATTGATAATTCTCAGGTACTCGTGAATGGAGGTACATCTTAGTGACTAATCAAAGCTTGCATGAAGCCATTAACGTAACTTGTATTATTCTTTTGGAGAAAGGAGAGTACTAAATCTTCATATGTTGCATTTCAAAATATTTGATCCTCATTTTTTTGTGCAATTTGGTAATGAATTCTTGTTGCAATTGAGACTAGTTATTCTTTTAAGAAATCTATTAATTCAAAGTAATAAATGCATGATTACTTGGGAAAGTGAAAAACATAGGATTGGTAGTCCCCCCCTCCCACGCCCTCCCTTTCAAGTTGCACCTATGGTTTAAGTTATGTGAGCAGACCTACATAGTGGTAAGTGTACAAAATAAATCTTGTAAAAAAAAAAAAAAAAAAGTGACGATACAAGTGCGTGTGCTTTTTCGATACCAAAACAGCGAAGCAGAAATTAATAAGTTAGGATAATGCGCGCCGACTTTGGGGGTACAAGACGAGTTTAGGACATTTGGGCACCGGACTTTTGGGCACCGGACATTTGGGCACCCGGACATTTGGGCACAAATCTTGAGGGGCCGTACAAAAATTGCCGTTTTTTTTTTCGCTGTGAGGGCAATTGAATGGAGAAAACGTTTCCAGTAAGACAAACGACAATTGGGTGTCCAAGGGGAAAAGAGCCCCCCCCCGCCGTTAATATAGCCAAATTTTTGATAAATTTAAAACACTAAAATAGACGAAACCTTTTTTTAAATGTTTGACAGCCTTGAGGGAGGTAAGGATTTTTCTTAGCCCCCCCCCCCCAGCACACATAAAATGTCCGTAATTTCGTATTTTCTTATTTACGATATTTTTCTATAAACTATAACTAAACAAATTCTCTGCGAGTATGAGGAAACCCAGGACTCTTGTCGAGTGTGTGTGTGGATGGGGGGGGGGGGGGCTTTAAACCTAAAATATGAAATATAAAAAATTTCTGGTCCGATCAGGAGATTTTCAGCGATATTTTTCTATAAACTATAACGAAACAAATTCTCTGCTAGTATGAGGAAACCCAGGACTCTTGTCGAGTGTGTGTAGGGGGGGGGGGCTTAAAACCTAAAATATGAAATATAAAAAAATTCTGGTCCGATCGGGAGATTTTCAGCGATATTTTTTCTATAAACTATAACTAAACAAATTCTCTGCGAGTATGAGGAAACCCAGGACTCTTGTCGAGTGTGTGTGTAGGGGGGGGGGGCTTAAACCTAAAATATGAAATATAAAAAATTTCTGGTCCGATCGGGAGATTTTCACCCATTACAAGCTATAAGTCATCGAATTGTCTGAGGCATCTGCTGCCTCAGGAAACTAGGGGGGGTACCAAAAGCGTAAAATATCAAGGTTTCTCATTACTCTTCCGATCGGGAGATCTTCAGCATTTACAAGCTGCAACTCGACAAATTTTCTCAGCGCATGTGCACTCTCTGGAAACCTGTCGGCGATGGGGGGGGGGGTGGGGGGTGTTATACCAAAAGTGTAAAATATGAAAAATTCCTCCTCCCATCGGGAGATTTTTGGCATTTACAAGCTACAACTCGACACATTATTTGAAGGCATGTGCCTACTCAGGAATCCTGTGTATGTGAGGGGGGGGGGGGGATACCAAAAGTGTAAAATATGAAGACTTTCTCGTCCGATCGGGAGATTTTCAGTATTTACAGGCTGCAACTCGACAAATTTTCTGTTCTGAGCGCATGTGCCTACGCAGGAAACCCGTCCGGAGGGGAGAAGGGGTAATTTCAAAAGTGTAAAATATGAAGAATTTCTGTTCCGATCGGGAGATTTTCAGTATTTACAAGCTGCAGCTCGACAAATTTTCTCAGCGCATGTGCGCTCTCTGGAAACCTGTCGCGGTGATGTAGGGGGGGGGGGGGGGGTTGTAGCTTGTAAATGCTGAAAATCTTCGGATCGGACGAGAAATTCTTCATATTTTACAGTTTTGGTATTAACCCCCTCCCCCCACACCCACACACCCACACAGATTTCAGAGTAGGCACATACGCTCAAATGATGTGTTGAGTTGTAAATGCCAAAAATCTGTCGATCGGAAGAGAAATTCATCATATTTTACACTTTTAGTATTACCCCCTCCCCCGACAGGTTTGCTCAGTAGGTTCATGCCCTGAGATAATGTCTCCAGTTGTAGTTTGTAAATGCTGAAAATCTCCCGATCGGACAAGAAATTCTTTATATTTCATAATTATCATATACCCCCCCCCCCCGACAGGTTTTGGTATTAACCCCCCCCCCTCCACGTTTTCATTGTAGGCACGTGCGCTCAGATAATGTGTCGAGTTGTAGCTTGTAAATGCCAAAAATCTCCCGGTCGGAAGAGAAATTCATCATATTCTACACTTTTAGTATTAACCACCCCCACCCCCACCCCCACGACAGGTTTGCTCAGTAGGTTCATGCCCTGAGATAATGTGTCGAGTTGTAGCTTGTAAATGCTGAAAATCTCCCGATCGGACAAGAAATTCTTTATATTTCATATATTTCATAATTATCATATACCCCCCACACACACACACACACACCGACAGGTTTTGGTATTACCCCCCCCCCCCTCCACGTTTTCATTGTAGGCACGTGCGCTCAGATAATGTGTCGAGTTGTAGCTTGTAAATGCTGAAAATCTCCCGATCGGACGAGAAATTTTTCATATTCTATACTTTTAGTATACCCCCCCCCCCCAACATGTTTTGAGAGTAGGCACGTGCGCTGAGATGATGTGTCGTGTTGTAGGTTGTAAATGATGAAAATCTCCCGATCGGACGAGAAAATTTAGGATTCCCCCCCCCCCCCCTGCTATGTAGGAACGCGCCCGTAAATTTTTAGTGCCGAAGTAACTTACGGCGAACATTTTCTCGGTCAAACTCTTACTAGAGGCCCAAGAAACGGCAATTGTTATACGGCCCCTTAAACATTTGGGCCCAAATGTCCGGGTGCCCAAATGTCCGGGTGCCCAAATGTCCGGTGCCCAAATGTCCGCCCAGTCTTTCAGACAGAAATTCGTAAATATGTCTCAATTTCTTAATGATAATGAGATATAAGTGAAATTTTTTTTGTGCACACCACTTGCTCAAGTAGGGAGAAATATAGGAACACTATAATTTTCAACGCAGCGCAATTTCATTGCTTTAAAAATGAATGTGCCCAAATGTCCGGGTGCCCAAATGTCCGGTGCCCAAATGTCCGGTGCCCGTACAAGACACTTTTCGAATCCCTAATAATGTTGTTGCGGATTCCTTGAATCTCCGATAATGTTGTTGTGCGTTGCTCGAACCCACAATATTTCGGACGGTTTTCCTAATGCATACGTGCATTAGGAAAACTGTCCGAAATATTTTGTTTTTGCATACAGTTTGTTTTTTGTTGTTTACTTTCCATTTATTTGTTTTATTTTTATCAAAGTTTGTATATAAACTTCTGACTCAGATTGTTTATTGTACCTAGACCAGTAGCGGGCGATCACCCCAACCCCGAAAGTACATTTTTCCGTTTTAAATGGCCAACTATAGGCGTAGTGTATGGGGGGGGGGGGCACGGCACCCCCCAACTTAAAAATTCGAAAACATAACAACTACTCGTTTGCCTTTTAAATGTTACTAGCTGAATTTCCCGGCGTTGTTCCGGAGAATTTGATGATAGTTCACTATCTAAATTTTGTACAAATCAAATGAAAACGATTAATTTTTTACGGCATGAACCGTACCAAATACTGTATTTCATTTCTTCATTGAATTTGAATTTTATTCCCTGTAGAGTCTTTGGGCACACAGTATTTTTAGTTTTTCCGTTTGATTTTTGTTGTTTACTTACCTTCAGTTCCGATGCTGAATTGTGTTGCAGTTCTTAACTGGAAAGCACTTGTCACAAAAAAGAAAAAAAGTAATCTTGCACTTATCACAACAAAAAGTATAAAATTCGAATTCAAAATAAAAAAGTAAAAAATGGAACTTTTTACGAAATTTTTTTTTGGGGGTTCCTTGACCCCGGGCTCCGATTCCATCCAAAAACAGTCTGCGGTCTAAGTTAGAATACCATGAGATAGTACACCAATTCAAAATAAAAAAGTAAAAAAATGGAACTTTTTACGAAAATTTTGTATGGGGGCCCCTTGACCCCGGGCTCCGACCCCTTCCAAAAACCATCTACGGTATAAGTTAGATAGAGTACCATGAGATATTATACCAAATTTGGTAGTTCTAGATTGAATGCTGTGGAACAACAAAAAGTATTTAATTCAAATTCAAAATAAAAAAGTAAAAAATTGAAATTTTTACGAAAATCTTGTATGGGGCCCCCTTGATCCCGAGCTCCAACCCCTTCCAAAAACAATCTACAGTCTAAGTTAGAGTACCATAAGATAGTATACCAATTCAAAATAAAAAAGTAAAAAAAATGAAATGTTTTACGAAAATTTTGTATGGGGGCCCTTTGACCTCGGGCTCCGACAAGATTTGGTGGTTCTAAATTCAAAACTGTAGATTTGCATATAGCTGAAAAACAAACAATTATTCAACTTTATATATTAGATAAAGTGTGACATACAGATAAGGGAACAACGCTACGCAATAGCAAGTCTCGTTATGACAGCTTTCTAGCAGTCATTTCATGCACAATAGCATGCAGTTATCTAATGATGGTTTTCATCATCAGATAACTGCATGAGGTGCTTTGAAAGGCATATTTTTTCCATCTTCATCAGGGTGAATCAACGCAAGCCTCGTAGTTTTGGATATATTAGGTCTGTAAAAAACCTAAGTTATGACACTAATGACGACTCAATAGGAGCATTTTTGGAGAAACTATTTCCTAGAATCCCTACGTCCCTCCCCAAGAAAAAAAAATAGTTTTTATTTATGCAGCTCCAAAATTTTTGGTGACGTACGCCTATGTGGCGAACTAAATAATTAACGCATTTATTTTTTCTAAATATATAACAATAAATCGACAGGTTTCCGTAAAGGTTTTCATAACAACAAAAATTTGATGTCAATTTGGGGATAAAATGTTTTGTTCTAGCTTCAACAGGAAAAAAGAGAGAGAGAGAGAGAGAGATGACACAGAATTTTCGGTTGTAATGAGCACGTCTTTTGAATCGGTTCGGACGCGAATTAAATTTATCAAAGCCATTCAAAGTTAATGAAACCAGTATGGAAAGCAGTAGTATTTGACCGAAGAAAGAAGTTTTTCAATCGTATTTTTAATCCCGCAGATTTTGCTATAAATTGAAACGTGAACTTACGCCCTCTGGTGGCAGACTTGTGTGTTAAGAAAAATTTGAAATTATATAAGAAACATTTCGTAGCGGAAACGCTCTCCACCAAATAAAGAACTTTTCAAATTGGACTATGCATCTACGCACCCTGGCGGGAAAACCATGCATTAGTTTAAGAAGGAAGTATTTTCAAAAGTGCGTAATCCAGAGGTATACTGAACCAATTCTGTTTATTATCATCGAAATGGGGTCAAAGGTCAGGACACAGGAGCGAGATTTATTCCACAGCCATTATATTATCTTCATGACTTGAGTAAAGATTTCTGGTATGTTGGAAAGCGTATCATAATCAATGCATTGCATGATTTTAACTTGCTTTTGTTTTTTTTTTTTCTGACAATAACTTGGTAAAATGTACTGTTTTATATAAAATTATTGCACAAAGCTTCAAACAATAAAATTTATTCTGGTTAACTATGTATAATAGGTATTGCATTAAGCACTCCACAGTGATACATTGACATCGTACGATCACCTGTACAATAAATTAAGTACTCCGGTTTCTTACGGTAACACAATATGTAATACCTGATCCGCAAAAGAAGGAAGAGGAGAAGAAATATCCTGTTCCACAATACCAAAATTCATGCGATATGCTATCCACAATATCCGATCTGACTACAGAACTTCAAAATCAGTTCCTTCGACAGACATTTGAAATTTAACAGTTAATCAAACCTCAAGTATTCCTGCGAATCTCTCCTATTGACGGTTCTTTTTTAGCTTTAAATAAATATTAATATATGGGAGATGATTCCCGTCCTAAGATGGTGAAATTTTTAATTGAAGCAGATTGAAAACAAATAAAATAGACGCCGGCTTTTTTGTAAGGAAATACAGTAAAAACTTAGATAGTAGGAACTTGTTCATGTTAGAACTGAAAATTATATGCTATTTATTTCCGTTTTTCAAAAGACCTCGCGATAAATAAACCTTCTGTGTAAAATATTTGTTGTTGTTCAACAATTTTTTTCTTGTAGTCCTGTTGTTTTCATGTAAACTTACCTTAATAACTTTTTGCTCTGAGTTTTCGCTGAATTCTAAATTATCGTGAATGTTCTGTTGGGGCGACATCTGCTTTTAGATCCAATTTTTCTCACTTTGACATCTCAAGATTTCAGTTTTATGATAAAGAACGTTTAGATTGATCGATATTTTGCAAAATGTATAATACACTCCCGGACAATGAAATTTGCGCCCTTAGTAGAAAACATGCTACAACAGCGAAACTTCGCAAATAGTTAGAGTGCGTGCTGGTATGCAAATGATCCACGTTTGGTACCAGTGTGCATGGCCGCACACCCTGTGGTGGCGCTGCAAGCATGAACCGGCAGCCTTATAAACCGGCGTGTAGTTGATGCCCCATGAAAGTGAAAAAGCACCGGCCGACGCAAGCAAGAGTACAGAGTGACAAGAATGCCGGGTAGACGACAGAGACGTCGATTTACGCAACTTACTGGCTTTGAGAAAGGCCTGATCAACGGGTTGAAAACCGCAGGGTGGTCGCCCGCCGTATAGCCCGCCACGTGGATCGTTCTGATCATACCGTCAGACTGTGTTGGGAGCAGTGGACACGTGACGGCACTGCCACACGGCGTAGCGGCTCCTGTGTGCCCACGAACCATTTCCCGACGCCTCGCGGAAGCGAATCTGCGATCCCAGCACCCCTTGCGTGTGCTGCCATTAACACCGGAACATCGCCAGCTCCGTGTGCAGTGGTGCCAGGCCAGATCGACGAGAAACGCCACAGACTGGCAACGTGTGGTGTTTAGCGATGAGTGCAGCTTCGTTTTGGTGACAGATGATCATCGTGTCCGGGTGATGGAGGTCCCCGGGGTCGACGGCACAATCCCAACTTTGCTATCGAGCGCTACACCTCCTACACTGAAGGCATTATGGTCTGGGGAGCCATTGCCTACGATAGCCGATCAACTCTAGTAGTGGTACGTACATCATTCACGAGCCATCGGTATGTGAATGAGATTCTACGGCCCCATGTGCTCCCATTCTTGGCCGCGATTCCAGGTGCGCTATACCAGCAGAATAATGCCCACCCGCACACTGTTTGAGTTGCCCAGGACTGCCTACGTTATGTCCAGACACTTCCATGGCCTTCCCGCTCTCCGGACATGTCCCCTATCGAGCATGTGTGGGACCAGTTGAAACGCCAGCTGCCGCATTATCCGGGATTTGAAGCATACCGTCCAGCACGTGTGGGCCAGTCTGCCTCAGAACAACATCAGGCGTCTATTCGCCTCCATGCCGGACCGTATTGCAGCATGTTTCGCCGTCCGAGGCAGTGCGATGCGCTGTTGAAGATGACCGGTCTACATGCACCAGTTCCCTCTGTAATTGTCCTGCAGCTCTGTTTTTGCCGTCATATGTATCATTCATTTGTATCATTACACCCATAAAATTTCAGTTCAATCCGATGCTTCCTTCTTGGTGCGCAGAATTCATTGTCCGTGAGTGTATAATCAGCACTGAACTCGGAAAGTTAGTTAAACTAAAAAATTAAAAAACAATTAACTCGTACAAATTAATATTCGAATTGTGTTAAATTAAATTAATATACAAACTCAACATGTTGTGATACTAAGATTTCAATTCGAATTTTGTAGATCGGATGAACAGAACTCGAGTAATTGATAATCCAATGTTTTTTAATTAGCACGCGAACACTCTGATATCTCAAATTCATCGCGTGCTATTATATACCACGCACTCACTTTGACATTAGCTCGCATGCTGTTGTATAGCACGTAATCACTTTGCCAACTCGAGAGAACCCACGAATTGATCGATACGAGATGACGCAACAATTCGGACGTTAGTGTGACGTCAAGCGTTGCAGAGAGACGGATCTTGGTGTTTATATTATTAATGTTTTTGTCATAAGGATATGGAAAAACCGGGAACCGAGTTTTTTCCGTTAATGTACGAAAAGCAGTGTTGCATTCAGAGTTTTTTTTTCCGGGGGGGGGGGACAATGGGCAATTACATATCTTGAGGGGGGCTAAAACTTCTTGACTGATTATATACATATAATCACAATTTTATTATTAATATATATAAAAAATTTTAATACAGTGCAGTTTTCTTATGCTCTTATATTGCAAATGCATATTCCAAGAAATCTACACATGCAAGTCATTAAAAATGCAAAAATTTTATACCTTGACTTTAATTCAGTAATGCACTACGGATGTCACCATGGGGTGGTGTAAAATATTGAGGATGCTAGGAATGTAAGGCTGTGCTGGAGAAAATCCCGCCAAGACAGGAGTGGTGAAAATGCCCTTGCCTTACTACAAGGGTGTTTCTGATTGTTAAGGAAACATTACAGTGTTACCTGAAAATGTATGGTGTAAGCAGATCCCTTTAGATTAGCAAATAGTAGTAGTAAAATAACCAAAAATTAACTAACCGTTTGGATGCCAGTTTGACGTGCCTCGAATTCCTTCTTCATTTTTTTTTTTTTTGTCACAGAGTATAAACCACCACAGCCAGAAAAAAAGAAGAAAAAAAACTTATTGTGGGAACAACTTTTAATAATTTATATTGTTAAAAATTAGGCAGCAAATATTTTGTTGTATTGAAAGCACTAAAGGCGCTTTAGCTACACTGAGGCATAACCGTATACATGGAAATTCGGAATCCAGAAGACTGAAATAAAACTGAATGCCGGCTTCCAAAATATGATGATGTATTGCAGTGCAAACATCTCTACTCTGTGAAATTAGGTTTTTATTGCGGAAGTAGTCCGAGTTGTCAGTGCTTGGAAAATTGCCCCTTCAGCGAGGACTGTTTAATGTTTTGTTGAAGGATGATAGAAATTTCAGACTGAAGTCCATGTGGGTGTTGTTTATTATTATTATTAGTTTTTTTTTTCTTTTTTGATTGGAGGTTTAACGACCACCGTGAGCATCTCAATGGGTGTCCCTAATAATTGGCATCTCAATGGGTGTTCCTAATAATTGGCATCTCATCGTCCGTTCCTAATTTGAGGTCACTGGTTGCAGGGAAGGGAGAGAGCCAGTGCCATAAGACAAACACAACATCCGTGCCTCCGGGATTCGAACCCGGACCCCTTTTGGGCGAATGATCAGAAGCCATCCCTTGGACCACTGCGCCACCGGGGCGGCATTATTATTATTATCATATTTTCCCTCATTTTCTTAATTTTTTAATTAGTTTCTCCAAATATTCAGCTTTAAATAAACACAATTAGACTAAATAAAAGGACAGATCGCCCAAAAAAATCCTACGGGGAGTTCATGGATTTTCGGGGGGGGCTAAGCACCCCCGAGAAGAAGATACCTGAATACATCACTGACGAAAAGAATTGCGCAAAGGTTTCTGATGATTCAGAATTTTTCATTAACACATCTTAAAAATGGCAATTTACTATCAATGTAAGAAAGGAATTGGGGAAAGGTTTCTGATAATTTAGAATTTTCCTCTCGTATGAAAAATCCGTGAAATTCAGGTTTCTTTCCTTCATTTCACGGAAAAGATTGTATCAGAAATATGTTTCGTTAATTCACGAAGGGAGTCACGGAATTTTTTTACAGGGCACTATACCATGAAAAATGCGTTTCAAACCACTCTAAGGCATGAAGAATACAAGAATATCACCTGATGGAGATAATAGAGTGAATGTTTTAAAGTACGTATGTGCTCTGCGCTTGTGCGTGATAGTGAAGGTTATCCCAGTGTCAATATTTATTGAATGCGCGTGATAAAGCACTTCACACGTAGATAGCGATAGAAACAGTTTACACTTTCCCATTATTGTGGTCGGTGTTCGGCCGATGAATCCGTCTCATATTATCAAACAAAACAGCCTCCTTTTTAGCACTTTCCTTTGCCCTGCATCTGCACAGTTTATCAAAATGGAGGAAGTCTTTTTTACCAGCTTTCCGTAGCACATTAAATCACAAAAAATTTTCAGAATACGGTTCATAAAAAGAATCATGTTTTAAATGTAAACCTTACAAAAAAAAAGTTCTAGCATTTTTAGTTTTTAATGAAACGCAATTTTCTAGCTGCCTGGGGCAAATGTTTATTTGTAGTGATATCTTTTTTATTATTATTATTATTGAAGGTTTAACGACCACCGTGAGCAACTCAATGGGCTATAAGCAGTCGCCCGTCCCTAATTTAGGGTCACTGGTTCCAGGGAAGGGAGAGAGCCAGTGCCGTAAGACAAACACAACATCCATATTTCACCGGGATTCGAACCCGGACCTTTCTCGGACGAATGGTCGTAAGCCAGCGCTTAGACCATTGCGCCGCCGGGGCAGCGTAGTGATATCTACCGTTCTAAAAATGAGAATTAACTCATATACAGAACTGTGGCAAGCTTTTCTTATCTAGGTGGGCAAGACTTGAAATTACGCTCGTTCGATTTCAAAATTAAGCCCCTTTTCTCACAGACGGGCGTTATAGGGAAGTATTATGATCGTTCAAAAATCGCATTTCAGGTTTTTGACATAACTTTATTCAAAGGTAAAAACTAAGTAAATACCCAGAAACCACAGGCTGTAAATACCTAGTAAAGCATAAACGTTATGTGAACGCCGACAACACAACACTCCTCAGAAATGCAGATTGGAAAACAAATCAGCGCAGAACGAATGAGTATCGGATAGTGGGCGTAACAATATGAAGTTTTAGGATAAGGGCTAGGGAAAATTCAGTTCAAGGTTAAACGCTCAGATAACTTTCTGCGGTAGAGCACAGATGATTAATTAGCTCTTCATCCCAACGACATGTTCGGAAAGGTCATGGAGGTTAGAGATATCAGCATCTGTGTCTCCATTCATTGTTTTGGAAAATTCCCTTCATGGATATGAGATGTTCAGACCTCACAGTCTATGTTGCTCTGTACCCTGGTTAACTGCATGGAATGAGACTAACCAAAGTCCTTAAGAAGAGAATGCTGAAGGATGTACTGTAACTTTCTTTTATAGTTACAATTTGTATTTTATACATCGCCCAAAGCATGAATATACGCCCTTGGAATGACCATTCTGAGAGGGCAACTGCCCTATGCCCTTCCAGTAGCTGAGGCTCTGCTCATATAACAGAAATGTTTCTGGGTTTTTCATATTTTTTCCCGCTTCGCATGTTAGGTGGCATGAACTTATATGTATCATGATTTCGGCAGTAGAGCGGTTTGGTGAGTCCTGGGCAGAAATATAGACTATAAGCCATAGCAGCCGACATTCCAGAAGACTAATGAGTGCTCGAGCTAGCCAATGGGCGCTCCAGTTCTGTACGGGAAGTCCAATGGGTGCCCAACATACTCACACGTTCGTACATAACACAGTGGAACGCTGATTATTATTAGAAAATCCTTCTTACCATTTAATCGGTGATGGGATTTAAAATTGGAATGGATATGCAGTATACATGCTCTTAATTTGCTATGCACATTTTACAGATACACACTTTTGCAGTTATTATACACTGCTCGACATAGAAATTGCCCCACCCAGAAGAAGGTGTGCTACAAACATGCAAATCGCAGAGCGGGTGTACCCACTCGAGAATTTCTTTTTTTTTTTTTTTTTTTTTTGATTGGATGTTTAACGACCACCGTGAGCAACTCAATGGGCTATAAGCAGTCGCCCGTCCCTAATTTAGGGTCACTGGTTCCAGGGAAGGGAGAGAGCCAGTGCCGTAAGACAAACACAACATCCATGCCTCACCGGGATTCGAACCCGGACCCCTTCGGACGAATGATCAGAGGCCAACGCCTTAGACCACTGCGCCACCAAGGCGGCCTCGAGAATTTCATTTTTTTTTTTTTTTTTTTATGTTAAGGTTTAACGACTATCGTAAGCAACTCGATGGCTATAAGCAGTCGCCCGTCCCTAATTTAGGGCCACTATTTCCAGGGAAGGGAGAGAGCCGGTGTCGTAAGACAAACACAACATCCATACCTCACCGGGATTCAAACCCGGGCCCATCTCGAACGAATGGTCTGAGGCCATCGCTTAGACCACTGCGCCACCGGGGAGGCCCACTCGAGATATTCAAATAATGTTAAACCAAAGCCGATGAGCCGCCCCGGTGGCGCAGTGGTCTAAGCGATGGCCTCTGATCTTTCGTCCGAACGGGGTCCGGGTTCGAATCCCGGTGAGGCATGGATGTTGTGTTTGTCTTACGGCACTGGCTCTCTCCCTTCCCTGGAACCAGTGACCCTAAATTAGGGACGGGCGACTGCTTATAGCCCATTGAGTTGCTCACGGTGGTCGTTAAACCTCCAATCAAAAAAAAAAAAAAAAACAAAGCCGATGACGTCACATGTTCGTCAGATGAAGTTGCCAGCAGCAACAGGGATGGTAATATGTGGTCTCTGGTGAAAGTGTTTCGAACGTTTCAGATTTGTTGTTTATGCTGGGAAACTGTTCAGGAAGGACGAAAATGCTGGGCACACGTCGTCGGCAGGTTTATCGTCATTTGGATGCGTTTCAGAGAGGAAGAATTGTAGGACTGTGTGAAGCGGACTGGTCTACACATCGTATCGCTGCGCATGTGCAACGGGATGCACGAACTGTTGGGCGCTGTTGGCACCAGTGACTACACGAAGGTTTGTTCGTGCTTCCGAGTGGCAGTGGTGCAGTCCGACAGACGTCAGCACGCCTCAACCGGTGGATTGTTCGCCACCAGAAAGCACTGCAGCCGAGATTCGACGTGCTGTGTCATCGGCCATGGACGTCGCCGTAAGAAACCGAATTGTAAACCGATAGTTACACTTGGCAAACCATCGCAGTAGGCAACCGTTACGTCGACAGCCATTGACGTCCAGCCATCGTGTCTGGCTTGATGCCGAAGACGTACGAACTGGGGACACGAATGGACCACTGTGGTTTTCAGTGATGAATCCCGTTTCTGTCAGGGTGCTGACGATCGACGGATCCAAGTCTGGCGACATCCTGGTGAGCGGATAGATACCGGTTTCGTTCGCGACCGCCACACAGCCCGTCAGGCAGGCATCATGGCATGGGGTGCTATTGCGCATGACAGCAGGTCACCTCTTGACGCCATCGCGGGCACACTGACAGCTGCACGATACGTGAGCTAGGTTCTGCAGCCCATTTTGATACCGCGCCTGAATGGCATATAGCACCTCAATTTCCAGCAAAATAACGCCTGTGTACACACCGCGCGGGTCTCCGGCCAGTGTTTTCAACATGTTCAAACACTGCCATGGCGAGCAAGATCGCCCGATTCATCCCCAATCCGAAACCTGTGGGACCACATTCGACGTCATCTGCAATAGATCAGCCTGCGCACGACCTCAATGAATCATGGGAGCAAGTCAACCGTGCTTGGTGTTCTATTCCTCAGAACGATATCCGGTGACTGTATGACTCATTGTCCCGCCGTATTGTTGCCTGTATTGCCGTTCACCGCGGTGGAACCACTTATTGAGGCGTACCCAGTGTGCTGTATTTATCTCATCTGGTAAACACTGTACGTGGCTGAAAATAACATCAAAGTAAACCTTTATGTATTCCTATTTGAACGCTTCACCCCTCTATCCTCACTCCTTCTGAGTGGGACAGTTTCACAGTATCTATGTCATGCAGTGTATCTTTTCTTTTTGGAGAAGGGGGGGTACTTTTTATTGTTATGAGTGACTTAATACGTGCCTGAGCTTCGAAGCACCCACGTCGTCAACGAATATGAAAAACATGCTCGTATTTTTTTTTTTTTCATAAGGGATGGGGTGCTTCCACTAAAAATCTGATATCAGGGGATTTCTTACTAATACTCAAAACACTTTCGAATGGGTGTATGGCACCCAATGGAAAACTTCAGCAGGCGCTTAAACGCCGGAATACCCATGTAGTCGACGCCTATGAAAGACAGGCTCATGCCATTTTTTAATAAAGGATTGGTGCTTCCGTTAACTCTGATGTTAAGGGATTTCTTACTAATCTTCCAAAAAATACATAATTGGTGAATTAAACGGTTTTTTTTTTCTAAGTTTTTATTTTTACAATTTTTCGGAGCACCCACGTTGTTGGCTTATATGATCGGAACTTCGGATAAACCGATATGTCGCCCCGGTGGCGCAGTAGTCTAAGCGATGGCTTCTGATCATTCGTCCGAGATGGGTCCGGGTTCGAATCCCGGTGAGGCATGGTTGTCGTGTTTGTCCTACGGCCCTGGCTCGCTCTCTTCCCTGGAACCAGTGGCCCTAAATTAGGGACGGGCGACCGCTTTTAGCCCATTGAGCTGCTCACGGTGGTCGTTAAACCTCGAATAAAAAAAACAACTGAAAACTCATATCCCAAGGAAAGTAGGTCAGGGTGATCAAACACTTCTCCAACGCGACAATGCTAACCTCACACCAGTGCTTACGTTGTTACCATCATCGAGTACTGTGAGTTTACTGTGCTGCCACATCCGCGGGATTTCTTTCCGGGGGAAGGTTGGTTAACCACTGCCTTTAGCAACTTGATGGACTATAAGCAGCCACCCGTCCCTAATTTAGAGCTACTGGTTACAAAGAAGGGAGAGATCCAGTGCCGTAAGACAAACACAACATCCATTCCTCACCGGGATTCGAACCCCGATCCATCTCGGACGAATAGTCAGGCGCCACCGAGACGGCCATCCCCGGTACAGCCCAGAACTCGCTCCTAGAGATTTCCACTTCTTTCTGAAAAACTCGCTCCTAGAGATGTTCACTTCTTTCTGAAAAACTCGCTCCTAGAGATTTCCACTTCTTTCTGAAAAACTCGCTCCTAGAGATTTTCCCTTCTTTCTGAAAAACTCGCTCCTAGAGATTTCCACTTCTTTCTGAAAAACTCGCTTCTAGAGATTTCCACTTCTTTCTGAAAAACTCGCTCCTAGAGATTTTCCCTTCTTTCTGAAAAACTCGCTCCTAGAGATTTCCACTTCTTTCTGAAAAACTCGCTCCTAGAGATTTTCCCTTCTTTCTGAAAAACTCGCTCCTAGAGATTTCCACTTCTTTCTGAAAAACTCGCTCCTAGAGATTTTCCCTTCTTTCTGAAAAACTCGCTCCTAGAGATTTCCACTTCTTTCTGAAAAACTCGCTCCTACAGATTTTCCCTTCTTTCTGAAAAACTCGCTCCTAGAGATTTCCACTTCTTTCTGAAAAACTCGCTCCTAGAGATTTTCCCTTCTTTCTGAAAAACTCGCTCCTAGAGATTTCCACTTCTTTCTGAAAAACTCGCTCCTAGAGATTTTCCCTTCTTTCTGAAAAACTCGCTCCTAGAGATTTCCACTTCTTTCTGAAAAACTCGCTCCTAGAGATTTTCCCTTCTTTCTGAAAAACTCGCTCCTAGAGATTTCCACTTCTTTCTGAAAAACTCGCTCCTAGAGATTTTCCCTTCTTTCTGAAAAACTCGCTCCTAGAGATTTCCACTTCTTTCTGAAAAACTCGCTCCTAGAGATTTTCCCTTCTTTCTGAAAAACTCGCTCCTAGAGATTTCCACTTCTTTCTGAAAAACTCGCTCCTAGAGATTTTCCCTTCTTTCTGAAAAACTCGCTCCTAGAGATTTCCACTTCTTTCTGAAAAACTCGCTCCTAGAGATTTTTCCCTTCTTTCTGAAAAACTCGCTCCTAGAGATTTCCACTTCTTTCTGAAAAACTCGCTCCTAGAGATTTTTCCCTTCTTTCTGAAAAACTCGCTCCTAGAGATTTCCACTTCTTTCTGAAAAACTCGCTCCTAGAGATTTTTCCCTTCTTTCTGAAAAACTCGCTCCTAGAGATTTCCACTTCTTTCTGAAAAACTCGCTCCTAGAGATTTTCCCTTCTTTCTGAAAAACTCGCTCCTAGAGATTTCCACTTCTTTCTGAAAAACTAGCTCCTAGAGATTTTCCCTTCTTTCTGAAAAACTCGCTCCTAGAGATTTCCACTTCTTTCTGAAAAATTCGCTCCTAGAGATTTCCACTTCTTTCTGAAAAACTCGCTCCCAGAGATTTTCCCTTCTTTCCTGAAAAACTCGCTCCTAGAGATTTCCACTTCTTTCTGAAAAACTCGCTCCTAGAGATTTTCCCTTCTTTCTGAAAAACTCGCTCCTAGAGATTTCCACTTCTTTCTGAAAAACTCGCTCCTAGAGATTTTCCCTTCTTTCTGAAAAACTCGCTCCTAGAGATTTCCACTTCTTTCTGAAAAACTCGCTCCTAGAGATTTCCACTTCTTTCTGAAAAACTCGCTCCTAGAGATTTTCCCTTCTTTCTGAAAAACTCGCTCCTAGAGATTTCCACTTCTTTCTGAAAAACTCGCTCCTAGAGATTTCCACTTCTTTCTGAAAAACTCGCTTCTAGAGATTTCCACTTCTTTCTGAAAAACTCGCTCCTAGAGATTTTCCCTTCTTTCTGAAAAACTCGCTCCTAGAGATTTCCACTTCTTTCTGAAAAACTCGCTCCTAGAGATTTTCCCTTCTTTCTGAAAAACTCGCTCCTAGAGATTTCCACTTCTTTCTGAAAAACTCGCTCCTAGAGATTTTCCCTTCTTTCTGAAAAACTCGCTCCTAGAGATTTCCACTTCTTTCTGAAAAACTCGCTCCTAGAGATTTTCCCTTCTTTCTGAAAAACTCGCTCCTAGAGATTTCCACTTCTTTCTGAAAAACTCGCTTCTAGAGATTTCCACTTCTTTCTGAAAAACTCGCTCCTAGAGATTTTCCTTCTTTCTGAAAAACTCGCTCCTAGAGATTTCCACTTCTTTCTGAAAAACTCGCTCCTAGAGATTTTCCCTTCTTTCTGAAAAACTCGCTCCTAGAGATTTCCACTTCTTTCTGAAAAACTCGCTCCTAGAGATTTTCCCTTCTTTCTGAAAAACTCGCTCCTAGAGATTTCCACTTCTTTCTGAAAAACTCGCTCCTACAGATTTTCCCTTCTTTCTGAAAAACTCGCTCCTAGAGATTTCCACTTCTTTCTGAAAAACTCGCTCCTAGAGATTTTCCCTTCTTTCTGAAAAACTCGCTCCTAGAGATTTCCACTTCTTTCTGAAAAACTCGCTCCTAGAGATTTTCCCTTCTTTCTGAAAAACTCGCTCCTAGAGATTTCCACTTCTTTCTGAAAAACTCGCTCCTAGAGATTTTCCCTTCTTTCTGAAAAACTCGCTCCTAGAGATTTCCACTTCTTTCTGAAAAACTCGCTCCTAGAGATTTTCCTTCTTTCTGAAAAACTCGCTCCTAGAGATTTCCACTTCTTTCTGAAAAACTCGCTCCTAGAGATTTTCCCTTCTTTCTGAAAAACTCGCTCCTAGAGATTTCCACTTCTTTCTGAAAAACTCGCTCCTAGAGATTTTCCCTTCTTTTCTGAAAAACTCGCTCCTAGAGATTTCCACTTCTTTCTGAAAAACTCGCTCCTAGAGATTTTTCCCTTCTTTCTGAAAAACTCGCTCCTAGAGATTTCCACTTCTTTCTGAAAAACTCGCTCCTAGAGATTTTTCCCTTCTTTCTGAAAAACTCGCTCCTAGAGATTTCCACTTCTTTCTGAAAAACTCGCTCCTAGAGATTTTTCCCTTCTTTCTGAAAAAACTCGCTCCTAGAGATTTCCACTTCTTTCTGAAAAACTCGCTCCTAGAGATTTTCCCTTCTTTCTGAAAAACTCGCTCCTAGAGATTTCCACTTCTTTCTGAAAAACTAGCTCCTAGAGATTTTCCCTTCTTTCTGAAAAACTCGCTCCTAGAGATTTCCACTTCTTTCTGAAAAACTCGCTCCTAGAGATTTCCACTTCTTTCTGAAAAACTCGCTCCCAGAGATTTTCCCTTCTTTCTGAAAAACTCGCTCCTAGAGATTTCCACTTCTTTCTGAAAAACTCGCTCCTAGAGATTTTCCCTTCTTTCTGAAAAACTCGCTCCTAGAGATTTCCACTTCTTTCTGAAAAACTCGCTCCTAGAGATTTTCCCTTCTTTCTGAAAAACTCGCTCCTAGAGATTTCCACTTCTTTCTGAAAAACTCGCTCCTAGAGATTTTCCCTTCTTTCTGAAAAACTCGCTCCTAGAGATTTCCACTTCTTTCTGAAAAACTCGCTCCTAGAGATTTTCCCTTCTTTCTGAAAAACTCGCTCCTAGAGATTTCCACTTCTTTCTGAAAAACTCGCTCCTAGAGATTTTCCCTTCTTTCTGAAAAACTCGCTCCTAGAGATTTCCACTTCTTTCTGAAAAACTCGCTCCTAGAGATTTTCCCTTCTTTCTGAAAAACTCGCTCCTAGAGATTTCCACTTCTTTCTGAAAAACTCGCTCCTAGAGATTTTCCCTTCTTTCTGAAAAACTCGCTCCTAGAGATTTTCCCTTCTTTCTGAAAAACTCGCTCCTAGAGATTTCCACTTCTTTCTGAAAAACTCGCTCCTACAGATTTTCCCTTCTTTCTGAAAAACTCGCTCCTAGAGATTTCCACTTCTTTCTGAAAAACTCGCTCCTAGAGATTTTCCCTTCTTTCTGAAAAACTCGCTCCTAGAGATTTCCACTTCTTTCTGAAAAACTCGCTCCTAGAGATGTTCACTTCTTTCTGAAAAACTCGCTCCTAGAGATTTCCACTTCTTTCTGAAAAACTCGCTCCTAGAGATTTTCCCTTCTTTCTGAAAAACTCGCTCCTAGAGATTTCCACTTCTTTCTGAAAAACTCGCTTCTAGAGATTTCCACTTCTTTCTGAAAAACTCGCTCCTAGAGATTTTCCCTTCTTTCTGAAAAACTCGCTCCTAGAGATTTCCACTTCTTTCTGAAAAACTCGCTCCTAGAGATTTTCCCTTCTTTCTGAAAAACTCGCTCCTAGAGATTTCCACTTCTTTCTGAAAAACTCGCTCCTAGAGATTTTCCCTTCTTTCTGAAAAACTCGCTCCTAGAGATTTCCACTTCTTTCTGAAAAACTCGCTCCTACAGATTTTCCCTTCTTTCTGAAAAACTCGCTCCTAGAGATTTCCACTTCTTTCTGAAAAAACTCGCTCCTAGAGATTTTCCTTCTTTCTGAAAAACTCGCTCCTAGAGATTTCCACTTCTTTCTGAAAAACTCGCTCCTAGAGATTTTCCCTTCTTTCTGAAAAACTCGCTCCTAGAGATTTCCACTTCTTTCTGAAAAACTCGCTCCTAGAGATTTTCCCTTCTTTCTGAAAAACTCGCTCCTAGAGATTTCCACTTCTTTCTGAAAAACTCGCTCCTAGAGATTTTCCCTTCTTTCTGAAAAACTCGCTCCTAGAGATTTCCACTTCTTTCTGAAAAACTCGCTCCTAGAGATTTTCCCTTCTTTCTGAAAAACTCGCTCCTAGAGATTTCCACTTCTTTCTGAAAAACTCGCTCCTAGAGATTTTCCCTTCTTTCTGAAAAACTCGCTCCTAGAGATTTCCACTTCTTTCTGAAAAACTCGCTCCTAGAGATTTTTCCCTTCTTTCTGAAAAACTCGCTCCTAGAGATTTCCACTTCTTTCTGAAAAACTCGCTCCTAGAGATTTTTCCCTTCTTTCTGAAAAACTCGCTCCTAGAGATTTCCACTTCTTTCTGAAAAACTCGCTCCTAGAGATTTTTCCCTTCTTTCTGAAAAACTCGCTCCTAGAGATTTCCACTTCTTTCTGAAAAACTCGCTCCTAGAGATTTTCCCTTCTTTCTGAAAAACTCGCTCCTAGAGATTTCCACTTCTTTCTGAAAAACTAGCTCCTAGAGATTTTCCCTTCTTTCTGAAAAACTCGCTCCTAGAGATTTCCACTTCTTTCTGAAAAATTCGCTCCTAGAGATTTCCACTTCTTTCTGAAAAACTCGCTCCCAGAGATTTTCCCTTCTTTCTGAAAAACTCGCTCCTAGAGATTTCCACTTCTTTCTGAAAAACTCGCTCCTAGAGATTTTCCCTTCTTTCTGAAAAACTCGCTCCTAGAGATTTCCACTTCTTTCTGAAAAACTCGCTCCTAGAGATTTTCCCTTCTTTCTGAAAAACTCGCTCCTAGAGATTTCCACTTCTTTCTGAAAAACTCGCTCCTAGAGATTTCCACTTCTTTCTGAAAAACTCGCTCCTAGAGATTTTCCCTTCTTTCTGAAAAACTCGCTCCTAGAGATTTCCACTTCTTTCTGAAAAACTCGCTCCTAGAGATTTCCACTTCTTTCTGAAAAACTCGCTTCTAGAGATTTCCACTTCTTTCTGAAAAACTCGCTCCTAGAGATTTTCCCTTCTTTCTGAAAAACTCGCTCCTAGAGATTTCCACTTCTTTCTGAAAAACTCGCTCCTAGAGATTTTCCCTTCTTTCTGAAAAACTCGCTCCTAGAGATTTCCACTTCTTTCTGAAAAACTCGCTCCTAGAGATTTTCCCTTCTTTCTGAAAAACTCGCTCCTAGAGATTTCCACTTCTTTCTGAAAAACTCGCTCCTAGAGATTTTCCCTTCTTTCTGAAAAACTCGCTCCTAGAGATTTCCACTTCTTTCTGAAAAACTCGCTTCTAGAGATTTCCACTTCTTTCTGAAAAACTCGCTCCTAGAGATTTTCCCTTCTTTCTGAAAAACTCGCTCCTAGAGATTTCCACTTCTTTCTGAAAAACTCGCTCCTAGAGATTTTCCCTTCTTTCTGAAAAACTCGCTCCTAGAGATTTCCACTTCTTTCTGAAAAACTCGCTCCTAGAGATTTTCCCTTCTTTCTGAAAAACTCGCTCCTAGAGATTTCCACTTCTTTCTGAAAAACTCGCTCCTACAGATTTTCCCTTCTTTCTGAAAAACTCGCTCCTAGAGATTTCCACTTCTTTCTGAAAAACTCGCTCCTAGAGATTTTCCCTTCTTTCTGAAAAACTCGCTCCTAGAGATTTCCACTTCTTTCTGAAAAACTCGCTCCTAGAGATTTTCCCTTCTTTCTGAAAAACTCGCTCCTAGAGATTTCCACTTCTTTCTGAAAAACTCGCTCCTAGAGATTTTCCCTTCTTTCTGAAAAACTCGCTCCTAGAGATTTCCACTTCTTTCTGAAAAACTCGCTCCTAGAGATTTTCCCTTCTTTCTGAAAAACTCGCTCCTAGAGATTTCCACTTCTTTCTGAAAAACTCGCTCCTAGAGATTTTCCCTTCTTTCTGAAAAACTCGCTCCTAGAGATTTCCACTTCTTTCTGAAAAACTCGCTCCTAGAGATTTTCCCTTCTTTCTGAAAAACTCGCTCCTAGAGATTTCCACTTCTTTCTGAAAAACTCGCTCCTAGAGATTTTTCCCTTCTTTCTGAAAAACTCGCTCCTAGAGATTTCCACTTCTTTCTGAAAAACTCGCTCCTAGAGATTTTTCCCTTCTTTCTGAAAAACTCGCTCCTAGAGATTTCCACTTCTTTCTGAAAAACTCGCTCCTAGAGATTTTTCCCTTCTTTCTGAAAAACTCGCTCCTAGAGATTTCCACTTCTTTCTGAAAAACTCGCTCCTAGAGATTTTCCCTTCTTTCTGAAAAACTCGCTCCTAGAGATTTCCACTTCTTTCTGAAAAACTAGCTCCTAGAGATTTTCCCTTCTTTCTGAAAAACTCGCTCCTAGAGATTTCCACTTCTTTCTGAAAAACTCGCTCCTAGAGATTTCCACTTCTTTCTGAAAAACTCGCTCCCAGAGATTTTCCCTTCTTTCTGAAAAACTCGCTCCTAGAGATTTCCACTTCTTTCTGAAAAACTCGCTCCTAGAGATTTTCCTTCTTTCTGAAAAACTCGCTCCTAGAGATTTCCACTTCTTTCTGAAAAACTCGCTCCTAGAGATTTTCCCTTCTTTTCTGAAAAACTCGCTCCTAGAGATTTCCACTTCTTTCTGAAAAACTCGCTCCTAGAGATTTTCCCTTCTTTCTGAAAAACTCGCTCCTAGAGATTTCCACTTCTTTCTGAAAAACTCGCTCCTAGAGATTTTCCCTTCTTTCTGAAAAACTCGCTCCTAGAGATTTCCACTTCTTTCTGAAAAACTCGCTCCTAGAGATTTTCCCTTCTTTCTGAAAAACTCGCTCCTAGAGATTTCCACTTCTTTCTGAAAAACTCGCTCCTAGAGATTTTCCCTTCTTTCTGAAAAACTCGCTCCTAGAGATTTCCACTTCTTTCTGAAAAACTCGCTCCTAGAGATTTTCCCTTCTTTCTGAAAAACTCGCTCCTAGAGATTTTCCCTTCTTTCTGAAAAACTCGCTCCTACAGATTTCCACTTCTTTCTGAAAAACTCGCTCCTACAGATTTTCCCTTCTTTCTGAAAAACTCGCTCCTAGAGATTTCCACTTCTTTCTGAAAAACTCGCTCCTAGAGATTTTCCCTTCTTTCTGAAAAACTCGCTCCTAGAGATTTCCACTTCTTTCTGAAAAACTCGCTCCTAGAGATTTTCCCTTCTTTCTGAAAAACTCGCTCCTAGAGATTTCCACTTCTTTCTGAAAAACTCGCTCCTAGAGATTTTCCCTTCTTTCTGAAAAACTCGCTCCTAGAGATTTCCACTTCTTTCTGAAAAACTCGCTCCTAGAGATTTTCCCTTCTTTCTGAAAAACTCGCTCCTAGAGATTTCCACTTCTTTCTGAAAAACTCGCTCCTAGAGATTTTCCCTTCTTTCTGAAAAACTCGCTCCTAGAGATTTCCACTTCTTTCTGAAAAACTCGCTCCTAGAGATTTTCCCTTCTTTCTGAAAAACTCGCTCCTAGAGATTTCCACTTCTTTCTGAAAAACTCGCTCCTAGAGATTTTTCCCTTCTTTCTGAAAAACTCGCTCCTAGAGATTTCCACTTCTTTCTGAAAAACTCGCTCCTAGAGATTTTTCCCTTCTTTCTGAAAAACTCGCTCCTAGAGATTTCCACTTCTTTCTGAAAAACTCGCTCCTAGAGATTTTTCCCTTCTTTCTGAAAAACTCGCTCCTAGAGATTTCCACTTCTTTCTGAAAAACTCGCTCCTAGAGATTTTCCCTTCTTTCTGAAAAACTCGCTCCTAGAGATTTCCACTTCTTTCTGAAAAACTAGCTCCTAGAGATTTTCCCTTCTTTCTGAAAAACTCGCTCCTAGAGATTTCCACTTCTTTCTGAAAAACTCGCTCCTAGAGATTTCCACTTCTTTCTGAAAAACTCGCTCCCAGAGATTTTCCCTTCTTTCTGAAAAACTCGCTCCTAGAGATTTCCACTTCTTTCTGAAAAACTCGCTCCTAGAGATTTTCCCTTCTTTCTGAAAAACTCGCTCCTAGAGATTTCCACTTCTTTCTGAAAAACTCGCTCCTAGAGATTTTCCCTTCTTTCTGAAAAACTCGCTCCTAGAGATTTCCACTTCTTTCTGAAAAACTCGCTCCTAGAGATTTTCCCTTCTTTCTGAAAAACTCGCTCCTAGAGATTTCCACTTCTTTCTGAAAAACTCGCTCCTAGAGATTTTCCCTTCTTTCTGAAAAACTCGCTCCTAGAGATTTCCACTTCTTTCTGAAAAACTCGCTCCTAGAGATTTTCCCTTCTTTCTGAAAAACTCGCTCCTAGAGATTTCCACTTCTTTCTGAAAAACTCGCTCCTAGAGATTTTCCCTTCTTTCTGAAAAACTCGCTCCTAGAGATTTCCACTTCTTTCTGAAAAACTCGCTCCTAGAGATTTTCCCTTCTTTCTGAAAAACTCGCTCCTAGAGATTTCCACTTCTTTCTGAAAAACTCGCTCCTAGAGATTTTCCCTTCTTTCTGAAAAACTCGCTCCTAGAGATTTCCACTTCTTTCTGAAAAACTCGCTCCTAGAGATTTTCCCTTCTTTCTGAAAAACTCGCTCCTAGAGATTTCCACTTCTTTCTGAAAAACTCGCTCCTAGAGATTTTCCCTTCTTTCTGAAAAACTCGCTCCTAGAGATTTCCACTTCTTTCTGAAAAACTCGCTCCTAGAGATTTCCACTTCTTTCTGAAAAACTCGCTCCTAGAGATTTTCACTTCTTTCTGAAAAACTCGCTCCTAGAGATTTCCACTTCTTTCTGAAAAACTCGCTCCTAGAGATTTTCCCTTCTTTCTGAAAAACTCGCTCCTAGAGATTTCCACTTCTTTCTGAAAAACTCGCTCCTAGAGATTTTCCCTTCTTTCTGAAAAACTCGCTCCTAGAGATTTCCACTTCTTTCTGAAAAACTCGCTCCTAGAGATTTTCCCTTCTTTCTGAAAAACTCGCTCCTAGAGATTTCCACTTCTTTCTGAAAAACTCGCTCCTAGAGATTTTCCCTTCTTTCTGAAAAACTCGCTCCTAGAGATTTCCACTTCTTTCTGAAAAACTCGCTCCTAGAGATTTTCCCTTCTTTCTGAAAAACTCGCTCCTAGAGATTTCCACTTCTTTCTGAAAAACTCGCTCCTAGAGATTTTCCCTTCTTTCTGAAAAACTCGCTCCTAGAGATTTCCACTTCTTTCTGAAAAACTCGCTCCTAGAGATTTTCACTTCTTTCTGAAAAACTCGCTCCTAGAGATTTCCACTTCTTTCTGAAAAACTCGCTCCTAGAGATTTTCACTTCTTTCTGAAAAACTCGCTCCTAGAGATTTCCACTTCTTTCTGAAAAACTCGCTCCTAGAGATTTTCACTTCTTTCTGAAAAACTCGCTCCTAGAGATTTCCACTTCTTTCTGAAAAACTCGCTCCTAGAGATTTTCACTTCTTTCTGAAAAACTCGCTCCTAGAGATTTCCACTTCTTTCTGAAAAACTCGCTCCTAGAGATTTTCCCTTCTTTCTGAAAAACTCGCTCCTAGAGATTTCCACTCCTTTCTTTAAAGAATACCCGGGGAGCCACCACTTGACGTCTGACGGAGAAGTGAAGTTAGAAGTACGCCAGTGGTTTGAATCCTGAATTTTTTTACGAAAATTATTGGCACTTAAGAAGAAAAGTATTGAAGTAAAAGGTGATTATTTGGAGAACTACGCAGCCTCTTAGATAAGAAGTAAAGGGAATTTTTTTGTCCTGAAAAAAATTTACCATAAAATTTTTATTCAAGTGGAGGCAAAAATTTCATCCCATTCTCATATTTGCAGAACAAAAGAGGTCACTTGCAGCCCGAGTGGCCAAGTAGTCTGAAGCGTGAAATTCGGATCAATAATCCGAGATGGGGCCGGGTTCGAATCCCGGATAAGGCATGGGCGGTGCCCTTGCCTGATGTCTATGGATCTGTCACCTCCTTGGCCTCAGTGATCCTGAATCAGGGACGGAAGACTACTTATTGCCCTTAGAGTTGCTGATGTTAGTCGTTAAAAACAAAACAAAAAGCGTCATTTTTTACTGCCCTCATGGTCGTCGTCAGACATTACATTTTTTGCTTCCCCACTACCCTGTTTTGATATACACTGACTGACAAAGAAAATGCCACACCATGAAGGAATGCTCGAAAACAGACCAAACTGCACACACACATAGCCAAGTAGGTCCTGAACAAATGATTTAATTGTCACATGCAGACTAGGATGGCCGAATGTACAGGATGATCAATAAGGAGTGTGGTCCCCATTTTGGCGATACAGGGTTGAATCTGACGTGGCATTGTGGCAATGAGAGTTCGAATAGAGTCATGGGATATTGTGGACGATGTGGTGTTGATCCGAGTCCACAGTTCATCTTCATTTTGCGGGGGTTGTGAGGGTACTCAACTGACGTCCAAGCGTGTCCCACAGATGCTCGATGGGCGAGAGTTTGGGGGATCGGGCTGGCCATGGAAGCATTCGCACACCGTGTAAAGCATTCAGGCTGATCTGAGCGGTATGCGGCCGGGCGTTATCCTGTTGAAAAACGGCGTTTGGGGTGTCCTGCAGATACGGTAGTGCCACGGGCCGCAGCACCTCGTCATCATAGCAACGTGCCGTTAATGTGCCCGTATTGCGTACCAGCGGTGAGCGGCTGTTATCGCTGATAGCACCCCACACCATGATTCCTCGTTAACGGCTCATGTGGCGCTCCACAATGGCGGAGGAATCCTCCCGTTGTCCACGTCGCCTCCAGACTCTCACACGGCAATCCTCCATGGTGAGAAAGAACCGCGATTCGTCGCTGAACACCGTACTGTTCCATTCAGCACCCCCACGCAGCTCTGGAGCGACACCACTACAAGTGGTGACGACGGTGGCTCTCTGTTAAGGGTATCCTTCGCAACGGAGGGCTGGACAGCAAACCAGACGCAGCCAATCTGCGCGACCCTGTCCGCGTCGATATCGGAACATCCAAGCCTTCCCGTACACCGCAAAATATCGACCGTTGTGGCCTGTGGGTCCGCTACGACACGACGTGGGATGCGACGATCGGTGCGCTCGGACGTACGATTCCGTGCGCTGGTCCCCCTACGACGTTGCACAGATCCTTCCTGGGACCACTGTCTCCAAATGCGACCGGCCGCCCCGGTGGCGCAGTGATCTAAGCGATGGCCTCTGATCATTCGTCCGAACGCGGTCCGGGTTCGAATCCCGGTGAGGCATGGATGTTGTGTTTGTCTTACGGCACTGGCTCTCTCCCTTCCCTAGAACCAGTGACCCTAAATTAGGGACGGGCGACTGCTTATAGCCCATTGAGTTACACACGGTGGTCGTTAAAATTCCAATAAAAAAATGCAAAAATGCGACCGACTGGTATCACATTGCGTTTCTTCCGCAATACGACGCAAGGATCATCCGGCGGTACGAAAACCTACGATGTCATCTCTCGTGAGCTCATCCGTTTGACGAAATCGCGTACGATGGCATCTTAACAGCATTGACACCCTTGTTCGTTCTCTAGACACGGCTAAAGCAGAACCACTCACTTCTCGCGGCCGTGATGACGTCTCGACTGATGGCCCCACTGGCTGATTGTCCGCTAATATCCCGCGAGCCATTCGTGGTACTGGCCTTCAAATGCAATCATTTGCATAACTTGTACGTGTGCACCCACTTTGCAATTTTCATGGCTCTGCGTTCACGCCTTCCTGGTGTGGCATTTTCTCTGTCAGGCAGTGCACATCAATCGAAATCATAGCACTCACATTTCGTGGCTGCCCAGATGACGCAGTGGTCTAAACTCTGGCTTCTGTCCATTCGTTGGGGGTCGGTCCGGGTTCGAATCGCTTTGAGGCATGGAAGTTGTGTTTGTCTTACGGCACTGGCTCACTCCTTTCCCTGGAACCAGTGGCCCTAAATTAGGAACGAGCGACTGCTTATAGCCTTTATAGTTGCTCACGGCAATGGTTAACCCCCCCCCCCCCTCTCCCCCCCAAAAGCAAAAAAAAATTGTTTTTTTGTGTAAAATGAACATACATGCAAGCAATCACTCACATAACGCGCCAGAATATTTTCCTTTCTTTTTGTGTGCATGTATTTCTGTTGGAAACTAAAAGCAAGGAATACGAAACAAATACATTAAAATAGTACTTTAGCACGTGCAATACAGATGGATGCTGAGAATGCAGATGAAAAATATTTTCCACGACCAGACTTATATAGCTTTGTTCTTTCTGAATTTTCAGTCATCGAATGAGCTATGTAACGGAAACGTATGGCTCTGTCTAAACCTGAGTTTCTTTCTTTGGTCGGCTGCCAATTTTCTTGAAGAAGCGGAATTTCCAAATTGGTTTCATGCGCCTCGGTTTCCACTCAGTCCAATAGTTCCTACAAAATAAAAAAAAGATAAAATACTAAGACTTTAAAATTTTCACTGCAAATATGGCCAACAAAGGCAGATATAAAGCTCAAAATAGGTTAGCGATTATTATTCATAAATACCAAAAGTAATTATTTGTTTGTTCCAAAAACTACACACAAAACTCACTAGAAAGTAGGCTATTTGTCGAGTGGTCCACTAGGCAATGTCCCGGTGAGCTAATCTTACCAGTGGACAAGCAAAAAAAAAAAAAAATAAATAAATAGAATGCAAAATTCTTAAACGACAAATAGATTTCTTAGAGCTTGCCTGTTAAATTGAAGGCATTTTATCATCGTTCAGCAGTCAAAGGGTTTTTACCGTTGATTTACTCATCAAACTAAATGTTCAATTTTTAGTTCCAGATGCATTTTTAAAACGCACTCCGAAAAAAATTTCATTCACGTCAACTTTTACGCTCTCTAAGCGAAACATTCGGTGTCTCCTTTTCTTTTTCTTTTCTTTTCTTTCTTTCTTTCTTTTTTTTTTTTTTTTTTTTTGCAGGCGGTATCGATATTTTCGCGATGCTTGAATTTTCGTACGTGCGTATTTTTGCGTGGTACTGAAGTGCAAATGGCAGAAGGAAGGGAGGGGGTGCAGTAAAAAGTTTGAAAAGTATGTCAGAAATTGTTATGTTATAGGTTAGAAATGAATTATTCAGTCATTACCTGCTAGGAGCTGCCTTGCGCCTTTGATGCATCACTTCCTTAAATATCTTAATCTGCTCTTTTGGCATCTCATCTGGTCTCTAAACAAAAAAAAAAAATAAATAAATAAATAAATAAATAAAAAACTATTTGTAATGGATAAAATGCAGTGGATATCAATAACTAATTACACTGTGCAACACTTAAATTTGCTCCGACTCTAAATATATCGCGAATATTACCTTTTAGGATGTGCTAAATGCGGAAAGGAATTAACTTTTTTCTAGCGCCTGACGTTGGTGTGATAGGCTGCGTATCATTGCTTGCGAAACTGAAACATCCGGCGCGCAAGGAAGGTTAAAACCTCTGGTATTCGGCTAAAGGTCGAATGCACTCCTCCCATTGTATGACTCATTTCCGGTCAGTCAGAGCTTTCACATGTTTTTGGTTGAGAGAACTAAAGCAGTTACTTCTCTTTCTACGTACTACTCTTACGTAGTTTTACCTACTACTCGTACGTAGTTTTACCTACTACTCGTACGTAGTTTTACGTACTACCCCTACGTAGTTACAACGTCGCGGAAGGGCTACTGTGTAAACTTCATGAATCTCTTTTGTCACGTGCGCGGTGAATTTACCACGAAAGCCGAAAGTAAAGCAATTTCTCGGGTGATTAAGAAGGCATACGAGTGTTACTTTGGTTGCAAACTTGGTGATCAAGATAAGATTTGGGCGCCTCAAAATTTTGCGATATTTAAGAGGTTGATGAAACGGCACGCACCCTTCAAAGCCATTTGTTATCGTAATGATTTAAGAGGTTGATGAAACGGCACGCACCCTTCAATGCCATTTGTTATCCGAATGATTTAAGAGGTTGATGAAACGGCACGCACCCTTCAATGCCAATTGTTATCCGAATGATTTAAGAGGTTGATGAAACGGCATGCACCTTTCAATGCCATTTGTTATCAGAATGATTTAAGAGGTTGATGAAACGGCACGCACCCTTCAAAGCCATTTGTTATCGTAATGATTTAAGAGGTTGATGAAACGGCACGCACCCTTCAATGCCATTTGTTATCCGAATGATTTAAGAGGTTGATGAAACGGCACGCACCCTTCAATGCCAATTGTTATCCGAATGATTTAAGAGGTTGATGAAACGGCATGCACCTTTCAATGCCATTTGTTATCCGAATGATTTAAGAGGTTGATGAAACGGCACGCACCCTTTAATGCCATTTGTTATCCGAATGATTTAAGAGGTTGATGAAACGGCACGCACCCTTCAATGCCAATTTGTTATCCGAATGATTTAAGAGGTTGATGAAACAGCACGCACCCTTCAATGCCATTAGTTATCCGAATGATTAAAGAGGATGATGAAACGGCACGCACCCTTCAATGCCATTTGTTATACGAATGATTAAAGAGGTTGATGAAACGTCATGCACCCTTCAATGCCATTTGTTATCAGAATGATTTAAGAGGTTGATGAAACGGCACGCACCCTTCAATGCCATTTGTTATCCGAATGATTTAAGAGGTTGATGAAACGGCACGCACCCTTCAATGACATTTGTTATACGAATGATTTAAGAGGTTGATGAAACGGCACGCACCCTTCAAAGCCATTTGTTTTCCGAATGATTTAAGAGGCTGATGAAGCGGCACGCACCCTTCAATGCCATTTGTTATCCGAATGATTTGGAGAGAACCAAAGGACCACGTTTACGATTGCTACTTCTGTTTAACTAACGTATCTGGCTTCCCCTCAAACGTATCTGGCCTTCCTTCTCAACTGGATGCACTGTGGGACGGATACGGGTGACTAGACGGACTGTGATCGTCTGGATAATATTTTCTTGTGGAACACTTGGACCTATTATTCCCGTAGAGCGAACTCTGACAGCTGTCACGTGTCTAAACATCGTGACTGACCAAGTACACCCCTTTATAGTGACTGTATTCTCTGGCGGAGATGGCGTCTTTCAACAAAACAATACTGCATGCCACACTGCGAATAAGGTTCAGAAATGGTTCCAAGAACATGAAAAGGAATGCCATTTATTGCCATGGCCCCCAAATTCGCCGGATATGAATCTTATTGAGCATTTGTGGTTTAAGTTGGAGAAACGGGTACGAGCAGCATCACCCCAACTACTTTTACGGGAACTGTACGACCTTCTGTTGCAGGAATGCTACCAAATATCAAGAGACACCTACTAACATCTCTTTTAATCTATGTCTCATCGGGTGAAAGCCCTTTTCGCGGCACGAGGAGGACCTACATGATATTAGGTACGCCGTTTTTAATGTTTCGGCTGATCGGTGTACATATATACACTGAAGAGCAATTGAATTAGAGATTCCTGTCTAGTAACGTGCAGCACTACCTTTCGTCCTGATGATGGCGGCGATTCGTCTTGGCATGGACTTGACAAGACACCGGAAGAGTTGGGAAGCTGTACGGATCCACGACCCCTTAACAAGCTCCCACAGTTCACGATGATTTGATGGAGGGGGGTCAGAGCCTCGAACATCACTCTCGATGGCATCCCAGATGTTCTCGATGGGATTGAGGTCAGGTAACCTAGCTGGCCAAGGAAGCGAGGTCACGTCGGTAGAGTGCTCATCCAATCATTCGGATACCATTCGGGAGCGATGGCACGGTGCATTGTCTTGTTGCAGGATGAGGTCCCCAGTGGGATGTTGAAGACGCACAAACGGGAGCAAATGGTCGTCCAGGATATCCCGGTAACCTTGACTTGTGAGAGACGATGTCACACGTACCAGGGGTCCCATTCCAGTCCACGTAAACAGTCCCCAGACGGGAACGCCATCCCCACCAGCTTGAAGAGTACCCTGTTGGCAAGAAGGATCCATCGCTTCATGTGGTTTGCGCCGTACTCGTATCCTGCCATCCGCATGTACCAACGTGAATCTCGACTCATCAGTCCAGGCAACATTTCTCCACATGTCTCGGGTCCAGTGACGATGTTCCCGCGCCCATGCTAATCTTTGCACCCTGTGATGTGCGGTCAGCAGAAGTACCCTCGTGGGACGATGGCTTCTGTACCCCATAGCGAGGAGATGGTTCTGGATGGTGTGGCTGCTTACACGTTTTCGTACACCAGCGTTAAATTGCCGAGTGATTTCTTGCACTGTGGCCCGTCTATCCGCTGTTACAATGTGAGCTAGCCGACGATGACCCCGCTGATCCACACGCTGTGGTCCACGGCAGTTGGGCTTTACAGGGATGGTGCTACTGGATTCGATGTACTCACGGTGCACCCGTGACACAGTGGCTCGTGAAATTCCCAGTGCCTGCACGACTTCCGAGATGGAGTGACCCATTCGTCGGCCCCCGACAATTTGCCCACGATCAAATGCGCTTAGATCCTTCGTCTTACCCATACTGCGTCCGACTCTTACTAATTCCCGTCGCATCACTGCTTATATTGTCGGATTGCTGCATATGTCATGTCGTTTCCGTTTACAGGGCCGTCCACAGCGCCACATTTGCACAACGCCAGCTGTCTCTAATTCAATTGCTCTTCAGTGTGCATTCCAACATTGAACATATGTAACTGACATAGTAACATAAATTCGGTGTTACTAACGCACAGTTTTTCCTAAGATAATTGGGTAGATGCAGAAGCGCATCCATGCCCCCCCCGCCCAGGAGCACTACTTTCAGCCCATTTTCGTCCTTGACGTTAAATTCAACACCCTGTGAATCATCCCAAAATTAAAATTAACCCAAATCTTTAAAAATAAATGAGCAGTTGCATTTATACCTAGTTTACGATTTGTACAATATCTCTGTTTCTAAGGATCCGATTTAAAAAAAAAATTTTAGAGCGTTTCTGGCCTGAAATGTTTCTCATATAATTTCAAATTTTTCTTAACGCACAAGTGTGCCACTAGAGGGCATAAGCTCACGCTTCCGTTTACAGCATGTTTATAGCAATATCTGCGGGACTAAAAATTCGATTGAAAAATTCCTCTTCCGATTAAATACTACTAACTATGAAAACATTTTGTGTTTATTTCCTTCCCAAAATAATGCGCAATTTCCCCCGTCAGGATGCGCAAATATTTAATCTGTTTTTGTCGATATCTCTGCTTCTAAATCTCCAATTTAAAAAATTATTTTACCACCGAACACCATTTGCCTTGTGGAACACTTTGATTCTACTAGTGGAGTTTTGGGGAAGGAAATACGAGTTTTTTGGGAAGGAACTCTGGTGCTTATTGCTGTGATGCCTTCACACTGTTATTCTACGCATACAAGGTAAGGATGAAAAAAAAATTAAAAAAATAAAGTGTTGTAAAAGATAGATGCTATTCTGGAAAACAGATATGAATTCTAATAAATACACAGTTGACGTGGACCAGGAACATCAAATAGAAGTCATCGCTCTTTCCACGTTTATAAGTGAGTCACGGAAAAATTTATCATCGGCCGCCACTGGGAATCGAACCCAGGGTCTTCCAGTCACGCGCCGGATATGACCGGGAATCGCGATGACTTCTATTTGATGATATGAATTCCTTTCCCTTCGCAGGATAAGAAGTTGATCGGCGCCTGCATTATTCCCTTTCATCGGTGAGTACATCAGTTATACCAGGGGTCGAACAATGTACAAGTATTTCGGTATTTTAGTGTTTTGCAATCAATACATGTCCGCAGACAAGTTAACAACAAATTTTGGAAGTTTTTATTTTTTCGTGCAAATGTCCTACCGAGTTGTCACATATATGGGCATGTGAAGGTGTTTCATGACGTCCTTCGGGATCCAGTCACCTCTCCTGACTACATATCTCGATGGCAAATCAGCCGATCATCGAGATATGTAGTCAGGAGAGATGATC
The DNA here is from genome assembly GCA_039090855.1 of Macrothele yani. NCBI lineage: Eukaryota > Metazoa > Arthropoda > Arachnida > Araneae > Macrothelidae > Macrothele > Macrothele yani. Next base: position 119,108,786 of record CM076993.1, read on the forward strand.
CGACATCCTATAGCAGATTTCCAGTTAGGAGAGACTAACACGGCACTAAACGGTGTCAGTCACTATTATTACACCTGCGCGAAGCTGGTGCGTGAGGGAAGCGTCTTTTCCTTTTCATGCCTCCCACTTGAATCCAGAGGCATTCCATATTGCAGTAGTAAGCATGGGCGTACCGATGGCCTCCGAAACCTCCGTAGTGCGGGGGAGGGCCTCACGGCTAGAGGGCCTCTAGATTTTACAAAACTTTTGCGGAAACTTCATGTGAACCTCATTAAAGAAATTGTAGTGGTATTATTTATTTTGGCATCGCCTTGGTTCGTAGTTTTGCGATCAGACAATTGCTGGAATTTCAAATTTGGGTCACTCTAGTAATTCCTGCCACCAGCCAAACCTTCTCTTTCTAGGTCTGATAATACTCATCCTCTACATACAGTTTCCTGGGGTTTAAGTAAGATCCACGAAAGAAGATTCGGTGGTTCTGCTTGCAGATTCTTATTTACATCCTCTAATTGCAGATGGGTGCAGACTATTTACATGCACAAATCCACGTTGGTGTCGTTTCACCATGACTCCGTCTTTCAATCAATATATCTCAGTGAATATATTCGAGAACCATCGGGTGGAAATTTCTTCAGCGAGTTCGCAGAATGAGGTGACGTTCCTCTTGCACAAGATTTAGAGAATTAATGTAGTGTCAGGTGCTCTGTGTTGAATCAACTCAATTTTATTGAAATCTCACTGTGTAACTTGTACAGCAGTACATAAATGATATATCTCTCTTATATCCGCAGATATTTCATGAATGACCTCGCCCACTCTATCATAACTACCGCTCGCCTAACGATCGCAGGCATCAGGGAATAATCGTCAGCATCCTTCCGTTTGCAGCAAAACTAAAAGAGTGCCCGAAAAATTTTCTGGGGCCCTAGTCCGAAGTGCGATTTCACCCAGCTCCCTCGCCATTTGCCAATCAAGTCAATGAATTTTTTGCAGGATGCGTGTTTCGGGGGTCTCATAACTCTCCGAAACTCTCACCCCTTTTCAGGTCCCGTTCCCGGCAAGCTGGATGCTTGGCGGTCACGCCCATCTTCCTCTGTCTGTTTCTTTCTCTCATGCCTCCCAAAAGAGATCCTCTGCTCCACTTTATTCAACGTGACGTTCACCCCTGTATTTCCGAAACTGACCTCTCAAACTAACTTTTAGACACGGGCTGCATCCCACCTCTTCACAGAAATAGCCATTTTTTTTTTTTTTTTTTTAATTTTTGACGGCAGCTTTGAATGAAGTATTAAAAAGAAAGCCACATTTGGTATTTTCTTTTCAGTAAATAATTAAAATCTAAAAAAAAAACATTTCCGTCTTAGTTTATAACAAGAAACATGACACCGAATTTTCGGGTGTAATAAGCACGTTTTTTGAATCCGTTCTGACGCAAATTAAATTTATCAAAGCTATTCAAAGGCAGTGGAACCGGTATGGAAAACAATAGTATCTGACGGAAGAAAGAAGTTTTTCAATCGGGTCTTTAATCCCTCAGATATTGCTGTAAACGGAATCGTGAGCTTACGAACTCTTAGAAACAGAGTTATCGACAAAAATAAGATGTGACTTTACGTCCCTTGGTGGGAAAACCATGCATTATTTTAGGAAGAAAGTATTCTCAAAAGGTTTATCCATATGAGCGGTATCGGTCCAAGAAAAAAAATTAGTCCAGTTTTCAGGAGCCCAGATTTTGCTACAAATACATCAGAAGCAGAAATTAACACTTATGACCCCTGGTGGCCAAACCATTCTTTACAAAACATTAGAAATTATGTGAAACATATTTTCCATCAGGTCTTGTATGCGATACAGGAAGAATTTTTCAAATCTGAGTTTTAGGAGCAGAAAACGCAATTTACCTTTATGCGCCCTAGCGGAAAGTCTTAAAAGATTTACGTGAAATTTTTGAATTCATAGGAAAAACATTTTGCAGCGGAAACACTATCCAACAACAAAGGAATTCTTCAAATTGGACTTTTAGAAGTAGAGATATTGACAAAAATAAGATATACATCTACGCCCCCTGGCGTAGAAACCATGCATTATTTCAAGAAGAAAGTGTTCCTAAAAGGTTTGTCGACATGAGTAGCATCGGTCAACAAAAGACTTTTTTTCAATCGAGATTTTAGAAGTCCATATTTTGCAGCAAATATACCAGAAGCGGAAATTAAGACTTACGCCAATTGGTGGCCATGCCATTTTTTACAAAAATTAAAAATTATGTGCAAAGGATTTCCCACCAGGAGCTGTATCCGGTGCAGAAGCAATTTTTCAAATCGGAGGTTTAGAAGCAGAGAAATAGTGGGAAACGCAATTTACCTTTACGCCCTCTAGCGAAAAGTCTATGAATTACTTGAAAATTTAGAATTTTTAGGAAAAAACATGTCACACTAGAAACACTATCCAACAAAGAAGGAATTTTTTAAATCGGACTCCTAGAAGTCGAGATATTGACAAAAATAAGATATGCGTCTACGCCACCTGGTGCAGAAACCATGCATTATTTTAAGAAGAAAATGTTTCTAAAAGGTTTGTCGACACGAGTAGTTCGGTCTACAAGCGACGTTTTTTTCAGTCGAGAATTTAGAAGCTCATATTTTGCTGCAAATACATCAGAAGCGGAAATTAAGGTTTACGCCCCCTGGTGGCCAAACCATTTTTTACAAGAATTAGAAATTATGTGCAAACGATTTCCCACCAGGAGTTGTATCCGGTGCAGGATACAACTCCTGGTGGGAAATCGTTATATATATTTATGTGCGGAAATCGTTATATATATTTTGTGCTGCAGCCCATTTAGTTGTTGAGTCTCCGTGGTATCCGAGATGACCAGTTTCAACAAGATAAAGCCATAGAGGTCTGCACGGGCCCGGGCCGGGTCGGGCCTATGCTCATTTCTAAGTTGGGAAAACAAGCCGGCCCGGCCCGGCCCGGGCCTTCAATGTTTAATGTAAAACAGACACGGCCCGAGCAGGGTTTTTTTTTTTATGAGCAAAATAATCGCTGTACGGTGACATTCTCTTTTGGAAAACTCGCAACATACAGCAGCAGGATAAGATTGAATAATTTCCGTTGATGGAAAAAAATAGAAGTTTTACGACATCCTCACCTTCTACAAAAAAACTGGAGTGGGTCAGCTCCCTTGCTTTTTCAATGTGAATGTGGTCCCTTTTCTCCCTTGCTAACTTTCACCCTTCTCTCATGCTTCAGGGCAGGCTATTAACTGCAGCATTTCTAAACCGAGCCACCCGCTCGCAGAGGATCTTTTTTATTGTTCTGGTCGGCGGCTCTTTGTTCTCTAGATGTGTGAAAAGCTTTTAAGTTCTCTTAAATGGCGCGGGAGAAATGGTCTGGGAGAAACTTACTTCTGTGTATAAATCCGTGTCGTATTTTCTCCATTTTTACTCTCAGGCAGCCGTTTCCGAAACTCCTGTGACACTGGTTAGCTGGGCAGTCTGTCGTTGTTTTCCCTTAGCATATGCTCAGTTCAGTGTTGCTGATAAATACTCTTCCATACTCATTATGGAGTTTAAGAAAGCGAAAGAATTTCGCCAAAAAATTCGCTACCGGAGAATATGTGCTTGTAGACAATGTAAAGGGGGAAAGCAATATTTGGAATTATTTTAAATGACTGTCCCGTTCTGAAACTAGTCGGCCGGAAAACGTTGGGCAGTGCACTAAATGCAAAAACTTTTTGAGTTACGATAGCACAAAATCTGGAATATCGCAGCTTAAGCGGCACAAATGTGTTCCCCCACACACACGAGAGACATATTGGGTTCCAGCGATATGATATACCAGTAGAGATAAGCGCAGTTTATGAAGCCATAAAGTCTTCTCCCAGTAGAACGATCGGACTCACAATTCTGGATATTTCGTACTTTTCGAATACCCCCCCCTCCTTATCCCTAAGGTCATTTTCGGGTCCTGCTAGGGAATGATTATTTGAAAACCCAGAAAAGTTGAAAGGCATGGAAATTGTCCTTTTCAGGCAATATTTTTGAGTATACAAGCCCTCCCCCCTCGGACGTCACGTGACTTATACAGAGTCTCCTCAGAAATATTCTGAATTAACGTTTATTGTAATAGAATACGTGCAGCAATTAGAAAAACGAAAACTCTTCTGGAGTGGAATGACCGAGTGCGCCAGGTGTCAAATTCGTGTTATGGTAATTGTTTAAATTTTACGGGCCGGTCCGGGCCTTGGAAGCAGGAGAAATATACGGGCCGGGCTTTAATTAAAAAATTTGAAACGGGCCGGGCCGGTCCGGGCTTCCCAAATAAAGGCCCGTGCACACCTCTACCCACTCACACACTGCCAATATCAGCATACAGTGCCAACAAGGAGTCCTGGTGGTGCTGTTGAGGTCAGAGCGATCATCAGACTTCTCCTCAATAGAGAACGTGTGCGACGTCATGTGCAGACGACTTAACGCCTCTGCATGACCCCTCGTAATGTCGATGAATTGTGGACACAGGTCAACGACGCGAAGTCAACGACACCTTAGGACACCATCAGAGAACTTTTCCACTCGATCCAATGCCGTGTTGCCGAATGTATAGCCCAGCACGGCGATCATACGACCTACTGACCCAGGCCACATTATATGCAGTTGTGACGTACTACAGGGGTGAAAACATGTGTCAAGACGACAAATCTGCAGCGATATATTCTGTCCGCGTAGCTCAATTGGGAGAGCGACTTACTCCGGAGTGAGGGTACACGGCTTCGATGCCCGTCGCAGTCATGTAATCCCGAGAAATTACACTGTCTTCTTGCCCTTCGCAGTCATGTAATCCCGAGAAATTACACTGTCTTCTTGCCCTTCGCAGTCTTCTTGCCCTTCGCAGTCATGTAATCCCTGAGAAATTAAACCGCTTTTTCTCCACCTATTTGTCTACGTGTGTGGCAAGTTTTGTATCATTTCGCGCATTCCTTCATTGTAAGGAATTTCCTGTATCGATCAGTGTGCATTTGCAATTCTAAAATTAAAAGAAAACACTCAGCACATTTTCAAAATGAAGAAAGTGCATATCCAGCGAGCCGCCCCTGACGCAGTGGTCTAAGCGATGGCTTATGACCATTCGTCCGAGAAAGGATCCGGGTTCGAATCCCGGTGAGACATGGATGCTGTATTTGGCTTACGGCGCTGGCTCTCTCCCTTCCCTGGAACCAGTGACCCTAAACTTAGGGACAGGCGACTGCTTTTAGCCCATTGAGTTGCTCACGGTAGTCGTTAAACTTCCAATAAAAAAATAAAAAAAAAAGAGTGTCCAGCGAAATGTAAAATAAATATGCCGGTAAGACAAACTTTTGTACCGGTCGTATCCTTACTAAGTATGTAGAGAGAAACGAAAAAACGTTCTTCCGGCGCTCACAAATGTCCGTTAGTTCAACATCTATTGTGCAAAGTGATGTATAGTCTCTGCTGAGAGGATGAATCACTCTTTTCAATGGCAGCGTAAAGAAACAATGCGTAGTTGACGAGAGTGAAAAGGAAAGGTTGTGATGTATTTGGTTATACGTCAATTCGTCGACTACGACGATTCGTCGCGAATCAATTCGTCGACTACGTCAATTCGTCGCGCTTACAAATTTTGGTTACATACAAATCGCATGCAGGAAAACGTACGATTTCGGTTGTCTTCCGCCGTGATCATATTCATAAGGTTCGGACACCCAGACAGGTTAGTAATATTACGCTTTTTCTTTGACACTAAAAATAAATTAATATGCCTAGGCCTAAGCTTAGGCCTTTTTAACAGTTTTTATTCCATCGTGCTCATATTCATAAAGTTTAGACACCAAGTCAAGTTAGTAATATTGTGCTTTTACTTAGGCATTAAAAATTAATACCTTGACCTAGTAGTAGGCCTTCTTAACAGTTTTTCTTCCATCGTGTTCATATTCATAAGAATTAGACACTAAGTCCTTTAAGTAATATTGCACTTTTACTTAAACAGTAAATATTAATAAGTAGGCCTTAGGCCTAGGCTTTTTCAACAGTGTTTATTCCGTTGGGGTGGTATTCATAAGGTTTGGATGCCAAGTTAGTATTATTGCACTTTTAGTTAAGCATTAAATATTAATAAATAGGCCTTGGCCTTTTTGACACATTTTATTCCGTCGTGCTCATTTTCGTGAGGTTCATGTCAGAATCATTAATCAATAGGTCTTTGGTTCATGCTTTTCTGGCAGATTTTGTTCAAGTGTATGAAATATTTATTCATAAGTAAAAGCGCAATATTACTAACTTGACTTGATGCAAAGCTTATAAAAATATGAACACGATCGAATAAAAACTGTTAAAAAGGCCTAGACCTAGGCCAAGGTATTAATATTTAATGCCTAAGCGCAATAATACTAACTTGACTTGGTGTCTAAACTTCATGAATATGAGCACGATGGGATAAAAACTGTTTAAAAGGCCTAAGCTTAGGCCTAGGCATATTAATTTATTTTTAGTACCAAAGAAAAAGCGTAATATTACTAACTTGTCTATGTGTTCAAACCTTATGAATATGATCACGGCGGAAGACAGCCGAAATCGTACGTTCTCCTTCATGCGATTTGTACGTAACCAAAATATGTAAACGCGGCGAATTGGACCGCGACGAACTGACGTAGGCGACGAATCTTCGTAGTCGGCGAATGGACGCTGGACGAATCGTCGTACTCGGCGAGTGGACGTGGGACGAATCGTTGTAGTCGGTAAATGGACGCGCGACGAATTGACGCGATAACATGTATTTAGTGAGTTTAATGATAACGAACTTCCTTTCTAGATGGGCGCGGGTCCAAATCCCGGGTGAGACATGAGCAGTACACCTGGCTCTGTCCCCTTCCTGGAGCCAGTAGCCCCAACCTAGGGACAGGCTATTCAGAGTTGCTCAAAGTAGTCGCAGGACCCTCTCAATTTTTTTTTTTTTCAAAAGTAAGAGGAAACGATGCTTTTTTAAATCGTTATGAGTCAATCTCTGCGTAAAGAATTATAATTTGTAATGTCACCTCACCTCAAAACATGTTCGTAAGTATGATGTACCACAATGGCAAATTCACATTGATGAAATACCTGCTGTGAAGAAATTCCTACAAACGCAGCATTTCTCTTACAAAAGGACAAATGTAGAAAGCGAATCAAATGTTAAAGTGAGTTACGATATCGATGAAAAAACAGTGAAAATGTCCAAACCATTTTCAGAAAGTCAGAAACGCAATTATCATGTCAGAATCAAAAGCATTGGTTCAACAGTATTTTTGGCGTACTTGGAGCTCAAATAATGAGCAGTAAAGTGTTTGATGAATGCATCCTTCCAGTGCTTACTTATGGTGCCGAGACGTGGACCTTAACTGAAAGAGACATACAAAGACTACAGACAACTCAAAGAAGCATGGAGATACATGCTTAGTGTAACCAGGAGAGATGAGAAGAGGAACTCGTGGATCCGAAAAATGACAAGAGTGGAAGACATCATGACCAGCGTAAAATCCCTGAAATGGCAATGGGCTGGACATATTGCCAGAAGGACAGACCATCGATGGACAGCCGAAATTTTAGACTGGATTCCAAGGGACAGGAAAAGACCCAGAAGAAGGCCCCATGTGAGATGGGTGGATGAAATTCGAAAGTATGCGGGAGCGACATGGAGGAGACTGGCACAAGACAGACCGTTGTGGAAGAAACTTGGGGAGACCTTCATCCAGCAGTGGATTGATAATGGTTGACAATGAGTATGATTATGATGGTGATGATGATGATGATGATGGTGATGATGATGATGATGATGATGATGATGATGATGATGATGATGATGATGATGATGATGATGATGATATGTACCATATTAGAGCTACCATGCTTTCATAGCAAAAGAAGATCAGTGCTTTGCCACGGTATACAAGTTCACATTCGACAGACTTCGGAAACAATAAATGTTTATACTTTCTAATTACTTTTCTGTAAACATATTTCTTAATATTCACACAATGAAAACAAAAAAACTGAATCATATATAACTACTAATGAAAATAAGAACATATTAAGACGGACGAAGACTTCTTAATCAGTGACATCAGTCTCCATTTTGTCGTCCATCGTTCCTGTTTAGTTCTTTTAAACTGGTCCAAACTTACCATGAATCACCTTTGCACGACATCAAGTTTTCACAGCGCATATCTAACAAAACATCACATGTAAATAGTTGCATCTTTGACACGAGTTCATTGAAATACCAGTTTCACACGCAAAACTTTCCATTAGAAATATCACACAAATCCATAGACTTCATTTTTGGAACATCAACCACACACGAAGACAAGTTAGTAAAATCATTCAATACATTGATTATGATACGCTTTCCAACATACCAGAAATCATTACTCAAGTTATTAGGATAATGGCTGCGGAATAAATCTCGCTCCTGTGTCCTGACCTCTGACCCCATTTCGATGATATTAAACAGACAGCATATACCTCTGGAACAACATACTAAAGTTTTGTCGCAATCGAAGCATTTTTATTCAAGTTATTAGGATAATGGCTGCGGAATAAATCTCGTTACTGTGTCCTGACCTTTGACCCTATTTCGATGAAATTAAACAGAATTGGTTTAGTATACCTCCGGAACAGCATGCTAAAGTTTTGTCGCACTCGACGCATTTTTAGGTAAGTTATGACGCATAAGGGCAATGGAATGGATCCCGCTCATATGTCCTGATCTTTGACCCTATTTCGTCCATTTTCAATAGGATTCGTCCTCAGGTGGTCCCCTACCAGATACTAAAATTTCGTCGAAATCGAACCATGTTTCGTAAGTTACGTCGCATAAGAGCAATGGAATAGATCCCGCTCCTGTGCCCTGACCTTTAACCCCATTTCGCCCATTTTCAATATGATTTGTCCCAACGAAGTCCCCTACCACATACTAAAATTTTATCGAAATCGAACCATTTTTACGCAACTTCTGATGCATAAGGGCAATGGAATCGATCCCACTCCTATGTCCTGACCTTTGACCCCATTTCGCCCGTTTTCAATAAGGTTCCTTCCCAGGTTGTCTAAAATTTCATCGAAATCGAACCATTTTTACGCGAGTTATCATGCGGACGGACAGACGGACGAAGCTGGAGCTCATACGCTTCTTCAACCTACGGTTGGAAAGCGAAAAAAGCGAAATTTCTGCTTCTGTTCTGACGTCATAAGAAAACATCCAGGGAACTACCCAGCATTCCTTGCGAGTTTCAGCTTGGTTACCGTGGTAACCAGTTCTGAAACAAACGGTCGTGCATGTGCATGACGTCATTAGCAAGGACGCGAGCCTGCAATTAAATGTTAGGTGAGTTGCATTATCGATGAAAAAACAATGAAAACGTCCAAGCCATTTTCAGAAAGTCAGCAACGCAATTGTCATGTCAGAATCAAAAGCATTGGTTCAACAATATGAACTTATCAGAAGTAACTGTGGTCAGAATGGCGGAGAAACTGATTGAAAATGAGCAAACTTTGATATCAAATCTTGCATTTCCCTTTTGCGAGAGTACAGACATGACTAATGTTACCCAGTTACGGATTTGTGTTCTTGGAATTGATGAAGACATCGGTATCACTGAAGAGCTGGCAGCGTTGTTTCTCATAAAAGGATCACCAAAGTTTCAGATACATTTGAGACTGCGAAAAAAATGTTGCTCGGTTAAATCTCAATTTGATAAACATATCTGGAGTATAAACAGACAAGGCACTTGCAGTAGCGTGGGAAGATGAAGAAGTGATGGTACTACGTATTATAGCGTAGCATGTCGTACTGGCGACGCATGAATCAAAACGTCAATGAGGCAGCGATGCTGGCGTAGTTCAGTTGGAAGAGCAGCCGCTTCGGAGTAGGAAGACATGGCTTGCAGTACACCACAGGCAAAAAGGGTTATGGAATTTTTTGTTATAAGTTATGTTATAGGAAGACGTGGGTTCCAGTGCACCGCAGGCAAAAAGGTTAAATGGTACACAGAAAAAAGAAGAGGAAATGTTATGAAACGGCTCTTTCATCAAATACCGTTGCGTTATTGACCAAGAGAATGTTTACGCCAGATCGGTTAATTTCCGAAATGTGACGCATTTCCTTGTCAAAACGATGAACCTCATCAGATGAAACGAACCAAACCATAGACAGTTTCAAACTTCTGAGCGTGATTGAAGTAGAAAACGGCGGTGTGACGCATTTTACCGTTACCCACTGACTCAGCAGGGAAAATGAAATGAAAACAGTTCACTATTTGGGAAATAAAATTCAAGCCAAGTAAAGGTAAGCCTGTGCTAGTTCAATAACTCACAATGGTTGACTGATTTTGCCGAATCACACGTGCGGGTCTACACTGTAGCACAGCTTTTTTTTTTTTTTTTTTTTTGTTATCGATAATAAATCGATAACAAAAAAAAAAAAAGAGAATGGCAAATGCTAATCGACAGCTTCCTTTTCGAAACAAAATAGAACAATTTTATTAAAAACTGCAAAGAAACAAACAAATATTATGATGATGAGCATAGTTAAAAAATAATGTGTAAGCCATGAATATTAATGATAAAATGTCAGCTTATACCGCCCCGGTGGCGCAGTGGTCTGAGCGATGGCCTCTGATCATTCGCCCGAAAGGGGTTTGGGTTCCAATCCCGTAAGGCATAGATGTTGTGTTTGTTTTACGGCACTGGCTCTCTCCCTTACTAGTGACCCTAAATTAGGGACGGGCGACTGCTTACAGCCCATTGAGTTTCTCACAGTGGACGCTAAACCTCCAATCAAAAAAAAAAAAAACTTATTCCATCGAACGTTGTTGTTTTGTTGAACACTAGACACGAAGTAAGAAGTGAATGTGATAATCTGGCACTTTGCACATGAAGTCACTTCATCTAGTAAGCAGTCAAATAAATTATCTTACATCCAACACACTTCATTCATCCCAACATGGACTGCACCAGTGGAAAAAAAGAATGCTTACTCTTGGAGCACGAGAAACACACATACACACATCGCTTACGCATGTATATTTGTTGTTCTCTTAACTGTAAAGGTTGCCAAGGTAACACACAGTTCACAATTGACCCTATGACGACGTACATCAAGTCAGTTACTTGACTTCTATCGAGTTTTTCCTTTTCGGTAGACAAAAAGGGCGGAGTATAGACACTCCTTTGTCTAACCGTTTGATCTCATAAAATACACTGAGTGATCACTGAATTATAACCATGTATCTAATACTTCGTAGGTCCCCCTTTCTCCCTCAGTACAGCAGCTATCCGACGTGACATCGATTTAATAAGATGCCGTAAGGAGTTGGGAGGTATGGCAAATCAAGCTGTGTATAATGCGGCTTTCAATAGAGGTAAGGAGGTGAGTGTTGTACCCAGATGCCTGATATGCCGTTCCATTGTGTCTCACAAGTACTCTATGGAATTGATATCGAGGGAGTTCGGAGGCCAATCGATATGCTGGAAGTCTGAACTGTGTTCCTCAAATCATTCCTTCACGACATTGGACCTGTTGCTCGGCTCACTGTCATCTTGGAAGACACCTTCGCCATTCGGGGAAAATGCAACATTGCTGAGTGTACAGTCTGCAAGCAGTTCAGGATAGTGTGCATCAGTCATACGTTGTTACGCATGCACAAGAGGTCAAGTTCCTGCCAGTAAAACATACCCCACACCATACAGTCACCTCCACCAGCCTGTAGTGTGGAGACCATGTAGGATGGATCGACTGTCTCATGTTGTTTGCGCCAAATACAGGGTGATTCATAAAGAATTATACAGTTTCAACGCACTATAAAACAAGAACAATGTAAGATATTTTATGTTACCTGTAACAGAATTGTAGGGGAATGTTTCCTGTTTTTTTTTTTTTTTTTTTTTGAGACAGTCACAGATGTCACACGACACACATCGAGCCAGTAATCCATTTCTGCCTAAACGCGAGGTAAGGTATCTGAATCAAGTGCAGTGATAGTGGCTGTGTTCATTTTCAGTGATAATCTTGCATGGAATCATTTTCAGCTTCTTTTTTCAAAATTCTACAGACAGTGCGCTGTCAAATCTGCACTTCCCGACACCCTCCAAGTTGATTTTCCCGGGCTTCGTTGAATGGCGGTGCAAACACTATCGACAACTTCTTCCGATACACGCGGTCGTCCAGGACTTTTAAGTTTGCACAAACAGCCCGTAGTTTCAAATTTTTTATGACAAACATAGATAGATTTTCTGGTTGGAGGTTCTTTTCCGAATCGTGGTCGAAAATGCCCTTGAACAACCAGTTACAGATTCTGTTTTGCTCAATTCAAGAACACAAAACGCCTTCTCCACTGCAGACGCTGCCATTTTGACTGACTAGTCACGTGAAACGCGCGCTATCACCTACGTCACTTCCCTCAGTAGCGGGACACAAACTTTATGAATACATCTACCAAACGGTTTACATTTGTGGTCCGTGTCTTCAACTGTTACGGTTTTACAGCATCTGGAAACTGTATACTTCTTTATAAATCACCCTGTACGTACACGACCATCCAAGGAATGGAATAAAAAACGCGACCCATCAGACCAGCACACTTTTTTTTCCAGTCATCCTATGCCGAACTTGAATGACCTTTGCACCAGGCGAGTCTTTTGCCCCGATGAATGGTATTAGGAGAGGATGTCGTCGGGGTCGTCTGACCCCGATCAGGGCAGCGTACGGTTGATGTGAGTTGTGAGAGGTGATCAAAACTGTTCAGGACAGCGTAAGGTTCATGTGAATTGTGATCAAAACTGCACAGGACAGCGTAAGGTTCATGTGAGTAGTGAGAGGGGATCAAAACTGCCCAGGACAGCGTAAGGTGGATGTGAGTTGTTAGAGGTGATCAAAACTGCACAGGACAGCGTAAGGTGGATGTGAGTTGTGAGAGGTGATCAAAACTGCACAGGACAGCGTAAGGTTGATGTGAGTTGTGAGAGGCGATCAAAACTGTTCAGGACAGCGTAAAGTTGATGTGAATTGTGATCAAAACTGCACAGGACAGCGTAAGGTTGATGTGAGTTGTGAGAGGCGATCAAAACTGTTCAGGACAGCGTAAGGTTGATGTGAATTGTGATCAAAACTGCACAGGACAGCGTAAGGTTCATGTGAGTAGTGAGAGGGGATCAAAACTGCCCAGGACAGCGTAAGGTGGATGTGAGTTGTTAGAGGTGATCAAAACTGCACAGGACAGCGTAAGGTGGATGTGAGTTGTGAGAGGTGATCAAAACTGCACAGGACAGCGTAAGGTTGATGTGAGTTGTGAGAGGCGATCAAAACTGTTCAGGACAGCGTAAGGTTGATGTGAATTGTGATCAAAACTGCACAGGACAGCGTAAGGTTCATGTGAGTAGTGAGAGGGGATCAAAACTGCCCAGGACAGCGTAAGGTGGATGTGAGTTGTGAGAGGTGATCAAAACTGCACAGGACAGCGTAAGGTTGATGTGAGTTGTGAGAGGCGATCAAAACTGTTCAGGACAGCGTAAGGTTGATGTGAATTGTGATCAAAACTGCACAGGACAGCGTAAGGTTCATGTGAGTAGTGAGAGGGGATCAAAACTGCCCAGGACAGCGTAAGGTGGATGTGAGTTGTGAGAGGTGATCAAAACTGCACAGGACAGCGTAAGGTTGATGTGAGTTGTGAGAGGCGATCAAAACTGTTCAGGACAGCGTAAGGTTGATGTGAATTGTGATCAAAACTGCACAGGACAGCGTAAGGTTCATGTGAGTAGTGAGAGGGGATCAAAACTGCCCAGGACAGCGTAAGGTGGATGTGAGTTGTTAGAGGTGATCAAAACTGCACAGGACAGCGTAAGGTGGATGTGAGTTGTGAGAGGTGATCAAAACTGCACAGGACAGCGTAAGGTTGATGTGAGTTGTGAGAGGCGATCAAAACTGCACAGGACAGCGTAAGGTTGATGTGAGTTGTGAGAGGCGATCAATACTGTTCAGGACAGCGTAAAGTTGATGTGAATTGTGATCAAAACTGCACAGGACAGCGTAAGGTTGATGTGAGTTGTGAGAGGTGATCAAAACTGCACAGGACAGCGTAAGGTTGATGTGAGAGGTGAGTGCCGGGTCGTCTGACCTCTTAATACCGTTCATCACGTGAGCGCCGGGTAGGAGTGAGCTTGCGACGCATGGTCATGATAGATACTGTTCCGGGTTAACATCTGCTGTACTGGGTAGTCAGTTGTCAAACAGTGCTGCGTCTATTGGCCTGTACAAGTCGTTGGATCCGCCGCTCACCTCTCACATCAACCTTCGGCTGTCCTGTGCAATTTTTCAGCCGGGCCATTGTTTGATCATTTTCACTCCAGTCCTAATACACTTTAACTACGACGGCTCGAGAACAAGCCACCAGTTTAGCCGTTTGGGGAATCGAGGCACCCGTTCTCCGAGCTCCCACAATCTGACGTTTCTCAAAGTACAATAAATCCTTCCGTTTACCCATTGCGTTCCGAATTTTACTACCTACTGCTCCACTCACACCTTATATATGCTACGTCTTTTGACTAATCGTGCCTTTTTGGAAATCACGTGGTCAATTATTTCGTAATTCAGTGATTGCCGCCAAGGTGGTGCAATGGTCTAGGCGATGGCTTCTGACCATTCGTTCAAGATGGGTCCGGGTTAGAATCCTGGTGAGGCATGGATGTTGTGTTTGTCTTACGTCACAGGCTCTCTCTCTCCTTCGTGGAGTCAGTGGCTCTAAATTAGGGATGGGCAACAACTTATAGCCCACTGAGTCGCTCACTTTGATCATTAAAGCCCCAGTCAAAATAATAATAATAATTCAGTGATCACTCGGTCAAAGGCGTAACCAGGAATTTCTGCGCACGGGGCAAACCATAAAATATTTCGCCCCCGTCTGTCTTTCTATCTTAGTTAATACTAATGTCACAAACATCAACCATAATCACCGCACTGCTGGACGAAGGTATCCCCAAGATTCTTCCGCAACGGTCTGTCTTGTGCCAGTCTCCTCCATTTCACTCCCGCATACTTTCGAATGTCATCCACCCATCTCCCATGTGGCTTTTTTCTGGGTCTTTTCCTGTCCCTTGGAATCCAGTCTAAAATTTCGGCTGTCCATCGATGGTCTGTCCTTCTTGCAATATGTCCAGCCCATTACCATTTCATGGATTTAGCCCATTACCATTTCATGGAACTCTGATCATGATGTCTTCTATTCTTGTCATTTTTCTTAAACACGAGTTCCTCTTCTTATCTCTCCTAGTTACTCCAAGCATGCGCCTCTCCATGCTTCTTTGAGTTGTCTGTAGCCTTTGTATGTCTTTTTTAGTTAAGGTCCACGTATCTGTCCAATAAAAATGTATATATCAGTATATATAGTATACTGTATGTACACCACACGACTAAACAGAATTAACGTCATACCCCAAAGTTAGCCCTATACGGGAGGCGCCAGCAAACTATGTTTGTACAGCTTTTCCAAGGCGCTTACGAGTTCGGATCTTAAGCAACACATAAAAACGAAACCAATCAAGCTGGCAATCATAATCGCAGCCATGATCGAACAGTTCCACAGAATCTTGGATAATGTGAACGATATTTTTATCTTGCATCTCGCGTATAGTCCATACAGTTGAAAGAAAACACAATCCTCATTGTCGTCGAAGAAGACAAGGGCTTTTTTTGCAATTGGAGGTTTAACGACCACCGTGAGCAATTCAATGGGCTATAAGCAGTCGCCTGTCCCTAATTTAAGTTCACTGGTTCCAGGGAAGGGAGAGAGCCAGTGCCGTAAGACAAACAAAATATCCATGCCTCAGCGGGATTCGAACCCGGACCCCTTCCGGACGAAGGATCGGATCAGAGGCCATCGCTTAGACCACTGTGCCACAGGGCGTCAGACCAGCGTTCATCGTTAGTACAGCACCTTCACTTCTGAATGTAAGCAACTAACATCCACCGAGCAATTTGAAGAAGAAATGCGAATTTTAAGCTTCTAAGGCTACCGAAACGGGGAAGAAACATAAGTAAATTCTGTAAATGGATAAATGACAAAATATGGCGCAAAAATAGCCTACCAAAAACCGGTGCAAAAATTTAATTCCAATTTTAATCGAAGTTTAAGCAGGGATTTTTGCGCCCTCACTTGAGCTGCGTCCGGGGACCTGCCCCTCCCTAGTTACAGCTCTGACTCGGTGCACAATATAAATTAAGAGTTGTACGTTAATCCCAAGTTCAAGCGGCCGCGGATGGCCTAGTGGTCTACGTCCGTTACTGCCACGGAGAAGACCTCAGGTTCGATCCCAGCAGGTACGAACGCTCCAACTACTATCCGCCATGCATCGGATGGGCACGTTAAGCCGTCGGACCCCGGGAACTGGCACCCCGGTAATAAATAAGGACGTGTTTCTACCTCGCTTCCGTGTCACTTTCCTATCGAGCGCTCTAGCCCAAATCTCCTAGCTTCCTATTTCTAAGAGTTGTTTAAGATATGGGGTCAGACACTCCCTTCCTAAAATCCTCTACATATGATCTGATCTGAATCCCAAGTTCAACACTAAAACAACTCTCCCTTTGCGCTTGATTTTAACAATACTCTGTTGTGGTTCTTTGGATTGTTTCATCGTTTTCAATCATTAAATCTCATCTCAAATTACAATACTAGCAGGATATTTTGTTTTCTCTTTTCATAAACTTTACTACGCTGACGTGCTGCTATCTGTTGGCCGATGTGAAAGGTAAAAAATGCACGTATCTCTATACTGCGTTTCGTTACCATAGGACTTTTCGGAATGTTAATGGCGTCCCTACTCTTAAATATTTCTTCTGCAAGAAATGCTTTCCCCTCATGAATCGGAACTTGTCTGTCTGGCAGAATAAATCAAGTGCATTTATAATCTGCTAAGGAAGAACTGTCTGATGATCAGTGTCGTATACCTGAGAAACTCGGGCCCCCCCCCCCGCAAAAAAATATCTTCGAGGCCCTTTTGTGAAAATTGATTAGATTTCAATTATTGGAAATTTTAAATTCCATATTATTAACTATCATTATTATTTATCTGGAACATTTTTAATTCCGTATATTATTTCAATTATTTAAAATTTTAATTTTCATATGATTAATAGGTTTTATGAGTGTTTTAATAATGCAAGTTCTTTGGAACCAACAGGTGATATTCGTAAAACCAAAATTGTTACCCTATTTTATACGAATACAAAATATTACAAAATACAATATATAAATTTTATTCTTAGAGAACTAGCTATCTCTTTGAAATTCATCACGATCATACACACACACACATACACTCAACTGTCGTATGACAGCGTCTGAGGATCTTTTCCAATTTATAAGAAAACACAGAACATAAGTTAGCAAATAAGTAACAATTAAGAATTGTGGCATAAAAAAGTAAGACTACTTAAATTATTTACTCTTGAATATAAAAACCACTCTTAACATAATTCTATAATGTTTTTGCACATAGCAAATTTTTTTATTGACTGTTATAAAAAAATCCCACAAGTCTGTGTTTCTTTGTCTCCGTGAAGAACATGTTTTAGTTCATTACATTCTGAAGGATGCGTAGTTATGTGCAAACAACTGTAATATATAACATCTTATCCTCATTGGTACAAACATTTTATTCCTTGAACTGATCTTTCTTTCGCATTGTCTTGCATGTATATGGCTTCGAAAAGGGGCCTCAAGTCCTCTGGGGAAAAAATGGATGCTTTCCTGTCATTCAGTTTTTACAAACTAAAACCGCGGAAATGTTTCTAAATATTTATCTTATATATCGGAAAAGAAATGCCGAAAATTAGTTTTATTTTTAATATTTCCTTCAAATCAGCCGTCAGGAATTGCTTGCTATTTTTTTAACTACTTTCATATAAAATTTTTTGTAAAAAATGTTACTGAGGCGAGAGGCCTTCGAAGCCGCGAGCCCCCCCCTGCAAGGGAGTTGCGAGGGTCACGCCCCTGCTGATGATGTGAATCAATACCTCAAAGCAGTGTTTCAGTGTTTTGAGGATACACGTTTCCGTCGGAATAAAAGTTCCAGAATATGGTCTGCCCAAAGAATTTCTTTATTTCCCTCTGTTAGCTTACGTTTGAGTGGACGCCTATTTCTCTCCACATCATGACAATAATTATGGAACCGCGTCCAAGGTATACGGGAACACAGATATAATCCTTCTCTGCAGCGTGCTTCTTCCGACACCTGAATTGTCCAAAACACTGAGACAAATCCACTCGGAGAGTCACTGAGTAACCCTGGGAGCATCATGACGTCAGAAGCTACTATCCCTGCCGTTCACAGGATGAAATGGACTAAGTCTCGTCTCTACCAGCTCCTTCAAAAAACGTAATTTACTTTTACGCCCCCTAGCGCAAAATCTATACGTAGTTTGAAAAAGTAACTACGTATACCTAAATTTCTCTTCGACATAAATGGAATCGAAAGATAAAGTAATTTTTTCAATCGGATGTTTAGAATCAAATAGGTGGAATAAAATGTATTTTGAATTCGACATCATCTGCATTTATGCCCTCTAGCGACGAAATTGTACATCGTAAAAAAACAAATGAAGGATCATCATTCGCATATTTCAAGCTTCCCAATACAAAAAGAATGTTTCAAATCAATAGTTGCAGAGATATGAGGACTACAGACGGACGGATGGACAAACCGATAACGTAAGCACGATCTTTTTTTACAAAAGACGTGCTAAAAAAGGCCATTGAAGATCCACTCAAAAAATAGTAACAAAATACGATTGTGTGCTTTTACTTTTCACACAGGCCGACAGATGGCAGCACTAATTCCTCTTTTGCGTTAGGGTCATACTTCCATCCCAGGCCGATTTCGTTTTCTATTTTCCTTATATTTTCGTTTAGACTACATCTTTTAAAGCGACTGTTAAATCCGGTTACGCTGGATGTGTTGGGCTCTTTAGTAGTCAGAACGAAGAGCAATTGCTGCTTTCAAATTTTTTTCTCTGCGAGCATATTTCGGCTCAAAAGTTTTGTTCTCGATATTTGGTCGAATATTGCAGTTTCATAACTTGTGGTAAATATACAACATTGTCAACCCCGCCTTCTCATGGTGCATCCTGTTCCCACTAAAGGGGCTCTGACGACCGCAAATAGCGGTATAACTATACCATCGGGATCAGAGGAAATGCTATCCCACACTCACCAACCCGCTTGGCCAGCGTGGTGAGTTATGGCCAAACACCTCCAAAATGACTCTACAACTTAAATCTTGGCCCTCAGTCTCCGGCAGCTGGAATGTACCTGGCCAAGGCAGCGGCCAGTGCGACATGAAGGCAGAGGGTGCTAAGAATCCCCGGAGGACCGGACTAGGCTGCCATTTGATGCTGACCTTGGCAACGTACAACGGACGCTCCCTATCTTCTGATTCAAGGCTTCTTGAATTGGAAGAGGAACTACAAAGGATCAAGTGGGACATCGTCGGGCTGAGTGAGGTAAGGAGAAAAGGAGAAGATCTCATTGAACTGAAAAGTGGACATCTCTTCTATTATCGTGGGACAGATACTGGCAGAACTAGTGGTGTTGGATTTATAATAAACAAGAAACTGAAGGATAAAGTGGTAGAAGTTGAAAGTTCCTCTGACAGAGCTGCACGACTCGTTATCCAACTATCGAGAAGATACCAGGCTCAGATTATTCAAACTTATGCACCCACCACAAGTCATCCTGAAGAAGAAATTGAAGAATTTTATGAGGAAATTCGTCATCTAAATAATAAAGGTAAGCAGCACTTGAAGATAATTATGGGAGATTTCAATGCAAAAATAGGGCACCGGCAACAGAATGAAACTTCAGTAGGTAAATTCGGTCACGGCAACAGAAACCAGCGTGGAAATACTCTCGTTGAGTTTGCAGAGGCAGAAGGATTTTTCATCTTGAATTCCTTTTTCAAGAAAAAGCCACACAGGAAATGGACATGGAGACATCCAATTGGGACGACAAGTGAAATTGATTTTATTATGTGTAACAAAAAATTCGTCATCGAAGACTGCAGTGTGCTAAACAAGTTCAACACAGGTAGTGACCATAGATTGGTGAGATGTAAGATGCACCTCAACACTAAACTGGAACGTGGCAAGCTCATAAGACAAACAAAATGTATTGACATAACCAACCTTAAAAAACACCATAATACTTTCAAGTTGGAACTGAAGAACAGATTCTCTGCTTTAGAAGGCCTAACATCGGAAGAAGTGGATATTTCTGAAGTTAACAGAAAAGTAACCAAAGCTCTTATGGAAACAGCAACAAAATTAGCTGGGTCTAAGAACAAGTTGCATGTAAACAAATTATCAGGAAAAACCAAAATGTTGATGCAAAAAAGAAGAGAGATGAGGACAACTAAAGAAGATGTGACTTCCAAAGTGGAATATATAGAGCTATGCAAGACAGCACGAAAAAGTATCACTGAAGACGTAAGGAAATTCAACTGTGAGCTAGTGAGGAAAGCAATTGAAAACAACCAAAGCCTAAAGATAGCAAAGGGACATCTCAGTAAGGGAAGAAAACAGATTATGGCTCTGAGAAAAGAAGATGGTTCTATAACAAGAAATAGAGGCGAAATTTTGACAAGAGTGAAAGATTTCTACTCCAAACTATATGAAAGGGATGATATATGCACTCCAGACATCATGAAAGGTACCAGAGTTCTTCCAGTCCTCCCAGCAGAAGTTGCTCATGCAATCAAGAACATGAAGCGGGGAAAGCTCCAGGAGAAGATGGAATTACTATAGACATCATACAAGAAGCAAGTGGAGAAATTGAAACAGTACTCGCCCAAATTTTTACTCGATGCCTTAATGAAGGGAAGATTCCTGAGGATTGGAACAATGCTACAATGATCCTGCTACATAAAAAAGGTGACATTGAGGATCTCAGGAACTACAGACCTATCAGCCTCCTATCAGTGGTTTATAAAATCTTCACTAAAGTTCTTTCACACCGCTTGAAGGTAACACTGGACATGGCTCAACCGAGAGAACAAGCTGGATTCAGGAGTGACTACAGCACAATAGATCATATCCACGTACTGAGAGAACTAATTGAAAGAGCGAGGAATATGAACTTCCATTGTGCATGGCTTTTATCGATTATGAAAAAGCCTTTGATTCGGTGAAACCATCAGCAGTTACCACGGCTCTGAAATCCTGCGGTATTGAAGATGCATACATTAATATTATTAATAACATCTATGAAAATGCAAGTGCAAAGATTCGGCTGTTTGAAAATACAACACACATAAAAATTGGAAAGGGAGTGAGACAAGGTGACACCATATCTCCGAAGCTTTTTAATGCCACATTGGAAAATGTCTTTCAATCACTGAACTGGGAAAACAAAGGGATAAAGATTAATGGAGATTATCTAACCCACCTTCGTTTTGCTGATGACGTAGTCATTTTTGCAACTACCCCATCAGAGCTGCAGAGTATGATCCAGGAACTTGCTGACAAGAGTAAAGAAGTGGGATTAAAAATGAACTTTCAGAAGACAAAAGTGATGTTCAATGCTTTTACAAGAAATGAAGATTTATCGATTGATGGAGAAAAACTGGAGATAACAGATACGTACGTTTATCTTGGACAGCAGATATCAAGTGAGGGTCACATTGATGAAGAAATTAATCGGCGTACAAAACTTGCCTGGAGAGCTTTTGGAAGAAACAGCATAATTTTCAAGAGCAATATGCCATTATGTCTTAAAAGAAAAGTGTTTGATCAATGCATCCTTCCAGTGCTTACGTATGGTGCAGAGACGTGGACCTTAACTAAAAGAGACATACAAAGGCTGCAGACAACTCAAAGAAGCATGGAGAGGTGCATGCTTGGTATAACCAGGAGAGATAAGAAGAGGAACTCGTGGATCCGAAAAATGACGAGAGTGGAAGACATCATGATCAGAGTTAAATCCCTGAAATGGCAATGGGCTGGACATACTGCCAGAAGGACAGACCATAGATGGACAGCCGAGATTTTAGATTGGATTCCAAGGGACAGGAAAAGACCCAGAAAAAGACCACATGGGAGATGGGTGGATGAAATTCGTAAATATGCGGGAGTGACATGGAGGAGACTGGCACAAGACAGACCGTTGTGGAGGAAACTTGGGGAGACCTTCGTCCAGCAGTGGATTGATAATGGTTGACAATGATGATGATGATGATGACTTGGAAAATACCCTGTCAGCATTCTTTGAAATGTGTTTGAAAGTCAGTATGCCGCCCCGGTGGCGCAGTGGTCTAAGCGATTGCTTCTGATCATTAGTCCGAAAGGGGTCCAGGTTCGAATCCCAGTCAGGCATGGATGTTGTGTTTGTCTTACGTCACTGGCTCTCTCCCTTCCCTGGAACCAGTGACCTAAATTAGGGACGGGCGACTGCTTATAGCCCATTGAATTACTCACGGTGGTCGTTAAACCTCCAATCAAAATAATAAATCAGTGGCGCATCCATGGAGAGGGACGATGAAGCCCGCTCTTCTTGGGAAATTTCTGGGTGAGCTACTGCTACCAATAAAGATATATTTTTTTTTAGCGGTGGTTTAACAACCACCATGAGCAACTCAATGGGCTATAAGCAATCGCCCGTCCCTAATTTAGGACCACTGGTTCCAGGGAAGGGAAAGAGCCAGGGAAGTAAGGCAAACGGGTCTGGTTCATTTGTCCGACGTATACTTCATCGAAGGGTCACTTCACCGAAAAGATTGTTTCACCGAAGGGTCACTTGATCGAAAGGTACATTTCACCGAAGGGTCACTTGATCGAGAATTTCATTTCACCGAAAGGTCTCTGTACCTAAAAGTTCATTTCATCGAAAGGTCATTTCACCGAAGGGCCAGTTTATCGGAAACTTTGGATTTCATTAGAAGCATATTCAATTTTCAGAACAATGAAACAATTTTTACCTGCAACAATCAGTATCCTGCGAAGCCTCCGCGAGCTGCAATAAGAGCTTCTAGACGGCGTGGTATTGAATCGAAAAGGCGTTGGATGGCGCCATGGGTGATTGCTTGCCAGGCGGAATGCATGCGAGTCCACAGATCATTGGTACTGACAGCTGGAGGACTTTGATAGGCCAGATGCCGAGTGACCATATTCCAGAGATGTTCAATAGGCGACATGTCTGGCGAACTTGTAGGCCAGGAAGAAACGGTATTTGCTGTGCTGCGAAGAGGGCTTGAACATTGCTGCAACATGAGGTAGGACATTATCCTGCTGCAATATAGCGCCAGTAGTGCCTTGAAGGAAGGTTATGACTTCTGCCTGTACAACTTCCCTGATGTAGTGATCGCTGTTCAGCTGGCCCTCAAGTCGTAGCATCCGAGATCGCGAATGGTTCCCAATAGCCCCCACACCATCACACTTAGCGTTCGGCCTATATGATGCTCGACAATGTATGCTGGAAGAAGGCGTTCACCACAATACCGTCTAATGCGTATGCGAACATCATGGTTGTCCAAGTTGAATCGGGACTATTACGAAAACGCGTCATGTTGCAAATCAGCACGCCATTGTCTGTATTGAGAACCCCATTCCAGCCTGAGGCGTCCATGGTTTAAGGTCAAAGGAATACACTGTCAAGGATGCATGCAACCAGTCCTCTGTGCAGCAGACGGCGCCGAACTGTGAAGGCAGACAATGTCACAACTGTTGCAATGCTCCAGTGTTGTGCTAACATTTGCGAAAATGCGGGCATGCGGACGAGTTCACTGGGATGCGAACGAGGTGTCGGTCATCCCGCGGTGTCGTCACATGCGGGCATACGGACGGTCCACTGCCGCCACACGCGCATCACTGTCGTGGCGTTATGTCCTTTCCGAGCGGCAATGTCGCGGTACGAAAATGCACCTACACGTATAGACCAATCATTCGTCCCCGTTCAAACTCCATCGTATGGTGACATTGCACCCTTCATCGTCGCCGAGGCATTATGTAATCCTGGAGACACTTTTACAACTCTCTGTCCGCGATACACTACTGGTGAGCATCGTAAACAGCCCTCTCTTTGTACCCTTCACTCGACTGTTCAGACGGTGCTTCCGGGCCCAGACATGCGCAATGACTCTGCACAGCACGAGACACATTAATGATGTACATATTGCTTTTGTTTTTATTAGATCTACGACTTAGTGAAGTGCGACTGAATAAAGAGAGAGGCCGCGTCGCTCCAGTTCACGGTTTCGGTTCCACCATCACGGCACAAGTACTTTGACGTACTCAACGACCACGAATGACAATTCATCACCACCCATTTCTAACGATAAGTTCCCATCTCTGAAACAAAACAAAAAAGCGCCCATCTCATCGCTCTCGTTTAACGAAGGACTGGTTGGGAAAGCATGTGACGTACCTATACCTAAGAGCTTACCCACGTGTCATGACGGCTAGTAGCAATGATAAGATCGTGCCGGCGTGGCTTAACTAGGGAAACATTCGGCTCCGGAGCAGAAGGATGCCATTTCAAGGTACGCCACCTGCAGAGAGAGGATTTGAATATCACATTAGCGCCCGAACGTAAAAATCTCCTAGTCATCTGATTCTTCGAAAAATGTGTGATGTCCGTTCCACACATAGTCTTAAATTAATGAGAATTCCTTCTTTGCTTCGAAAAATGTGTGATGTCCGTTCCACACATAGTCTTAAATTAATGAGAATTCCTTCTTTGCTTCGAAAAACGTGTGATGCTTCTTCCACACATCGTCAGGAATTAAGGAGAATTCCTTCTTCTACAGAAACTTACTTTAGGCGTCGGGTCGCGGATGGCCTAACGGTCAGTGTTCGTGACTGCCACGGAGAAACCTCAGGTTCGATCCCGGGCAGGAAAGAACGCTCGAACGACTAAATATCAGCCGTGCATCAGATGGGCACGTCAAACCATCGGACCCCGGGTACTGGACCTCCGGTAATAAATAAGGAGGCCTTCCTCCTCCTTTCTACCTCGCTTCCGTGTCACTTTCCTATCGGGCAGTCTAGCCCAAATGTCCTAGCTTCCTATTTTTAAGGATTGTTTAAGGCTTGGGGTCAGACATTCCCTTCCCAAAATCCTCTACATATGATCTGATCTGATCTACTTCAGGCGTGGTTTGCCGGTTGACCCGAAAACCAACGATTCCGTCCCAACCTTTCCTCAAAGCGCGATATATGTGACGTACCTGCATCAGAGGTAACATTCATGTCAAGAGCAGTGAAAAGCCCTTGCCGGCGCACCTTAATTTGGAAAGCATTCATCAACGGAGCAGAAGGATGTAGGTTTGATTCTCGCCACAAACAGAGTTTGAATTACACATTCTTTTCAGTGAGTTCGTAATCTTGGAATGAAACTCTCACTCTTAAAATTTGAACCTAAATTTAGCATTTATGGAACGTAATGGAGTGATGCATTGAAAAACACACCACTGACAACTCTCTGCACTTTACAAACCGCTCTCCTAGATTCATAGGCAGCAGTACCAAGCGAATCTTTCCAACTTTTGGTAGGGTCCATGATGCTACGTGTTGCTGCTTTTGCAAGGGCAAAAGATCAGATCAGATCATATGTAGAGAATTTTAGGAAGGGAGTTTCTGACCCCAGGTCTTAAACAACCCTTAGAAATAGGAAGCTAGGAGATTTGGGCTAGAGTGCCCGATAGGAAAGTCACACGGAAGCGAGGTAGAAAGGGGGAGGAAGACGCCCTTATTTATTACCAGGGGACCAGTATCCGGGGTCCGACGGCTTATAACGAAGTAAATTTCTCCGTCATTTCTATCCGCACCAGGTTTCGAACCCGGATCCCCTCATTCCGGAATAAGTCACTCTACCAATTGAGCTACGCGGACGTTTTATTCTGATTCCTATCTGCCTTTATGTCGTGTGCGTCCTTCTGGCAGGTACGTCACATCTCCTGGTACGTTACATCGTCTTCCCCTTATTTTTATTTTTTATTTTTTTTTTCGAAGTGCTGGAGAAGGGATTCTCTTATTTTTCCTATCTCGCGGTGTGGAAATAACATCACACCAATGCGAGATTTTGAACGGTCGGGTCATCCGGATAGTTCGGGCGCCATTATAACGAAGTAAATTTCTCCGTCATTTCTATCCGCGCCAGGATTCGAACCCGGGTCCCCTCATTCCGGAATAAGTCACTCTACCAATTGAGCTACGCGGACGTTTTATTCTGATTCCTATCTGCCTTTATGTCGTGTGCGTCCTTCTGGCAGGTACGTCACATCTCCTGGTACGTTACAGGCTTAACGTGCCCATCCGACACACGGCGGGTGTTTAGTGGTTCGAACGTTCGTACCTGCCCAGGATCGAACCTGAGGCTATCTCCATGACAGACACGAACGCTGTACACTACGCCAGCGGCGGCATAGCAAGGGCAAAGGCTTGACCACATGTTAATAGATGGGTGTGTATAAATAATAAGTTGGCCGCACCGGTGGCGTAGTGGTCTAAGTGATGGTCTCTGATCATTCGTCTGAACGGGGTCCGGGTTCGAATCCCGGTGAGGCATGGATGTTGTTTGTCTTACGGCACTGGCTCTCTCCCTTCCCTGGAACCAGTGACCATAAATTAGGGACGGGCGACTGCTTATAGCCCATTGAGTTGCTCACGGTTGTCGTTAAACCTTCAATCAAAAAAAAAATAATAATAATAATAAGCTGTCCTTTAAGTGTAAATCTTTGAAAACTAGATGCGATTCTAAAAAACAGGAAACATTTAAAGCAGGATGTCGTACCTCTGGTGTCATCCTGGTTGGAGATGAAGCATCTGTCTGCTGACTAGGATCTGACT
Source organism: Macrothele yani (assembly GCA_039090855.1). NCBI lineage: Eukaryota > Metazoa > Arthropoda > Arachnida > Araneae > Macrothelidae > Macrothele > Macrothele yani. The sequence continues at coordinate 119,135,663 of CM076993.1, forward strand.
GAATCTGCAAAAGAAATACACGCATCATATCAAATAAAGTGCATCATTAATCTGAACAAACGTAAAGTTTAACACATTCGGAGCGTGAAACAACTTTAAGCGCCAGCAGTGATCTTAAGGAGCATCGTGACATACAGGTAGATCTCGGTATACGCGATAGATACGTTCCGTGAAATTGCCGTGCATACTGAATTCGCGTAAAACGGGAGGCATTTTATACGAACAATATAGAGTTAGGTTCTCACTTATTCACAAATTCAGTTTAAAATAATCGGGTTATATAGTATTTAGACTACAAACAAACAATATTATCTTTCTGAAACTTAATTTTAATGTATAAAATAAAAATATAATACGCACGTACTGTGTAAATATGTACGTAGTACTCTGAAAATATAGTGTTTACATACAGTACTTGCGTAATGTTAATGCCAAATACATGTGTAACGTAACAGTTCACTGTAATTTTAGAAAGTCCAATTTCACATCTTAAATACAGTAGTAAGCTTCTGGCTCATCACATGTTGCAGTCAGTCCAGTTCCTCTGATTGATTTCTGAAGAGACAAATCAGTTGCAGTTGAAGTGTTCCCTCTGGACGCTTGACGTTCGTTTGAAGTGCCAAGCTGCTTTGTATAACACTGGAAGCTTGACGTTCTTTTGAAGTGCCCAGCTGCTTTGTATAACGCTGGAAGCTTGACGTTCTTTTGAAGTGCCAAGCTGCTTTGTATAGCGCTGGACGCTTGACGTTCTTTTGAAGTGCCCAGCTGCTTTGTATAACGCTGGACGCTTGACGTTCGTTTGAAGTGCCGAGCTGCTTTGTATAACGCTGGAAGCTTGACGTTCTTTTGAAGTGCCAAGCTGCTTTGTATAACGCTGGACGCTTGACGTTCGTTTGAAGTGCCGAGCTGCTTTGTATAACGCTGGAAGCTTGACGTTCTTTTGAAGTGCCAAGCTGCTTTGTATAGCGCTGGACGCTTGACGTTCTTTTGAAGTGCCAAGCTGCTTTGTATAACGCTGGACGCTTGACGTTCGTTTGAAGTGCCCAGCTGCTTTGTATAACGCTGGAAGCTTGACGTTCTTTTGAAGTGCCAAGCTGCTTTGTATAACGCTGGACGCTTGACGTTCGTTTGAAGTGCCAAGCTGCTTTGTATAACGCTGGACGTTTGACGTTCGTTTGAAGTGCCGAGCTGCTTTGTATAACGCTGGACGCTTGACGTTCGTTTGAAGTGTCAAGCTGTTTTGCAAAAAAATGTTTAATTGCCGATTGTGAAGTTTTCTTCACCGTCTGACTCATCCTCTCACACGCAGCTTTACAGCTCTACTGATCTTATCTGAGCGAGCACTCACGTCTTGACAAAAACATCAAAAGATGCGCGTCAAGATGCGCAAACCCGTTATTGTAATTATTGCTTCTTCGTAGTGTTAACAGATGGCACCACTGAATCGCGTAAATCCGAAAACGCGGATAACGAAACCGCGTATACCGAGATCTACCTGCATAAATGCTTTTCCAGAGATATAAAGGAACATAATGGCCTCCGTGAAAACAGACCCCCAGTCACTACACCGCCTGCACCAGTATGTATAATTAATTCTGGGCAGCTGGGATTCATATATTCGTGCTGTTGATGCTGTATTCTGGCCTGTCTGTCAGGCGTGAATTAACTGGAAACGTGATTCGTCGAACCTAGCCACCTTTCTCTAGTTCCAAAGGGTCCAATTTTGGTGCTCCAGTGCCAACTGCAGACTAATTTAACGGTTTTTAGCAGAGACGAAGAGTGGTCTGCTGTTATAGCCCATTGGCGCTAATATGCAGCGGGCTGTTTATGCTAAAATCTAGATATACCGGTTGTACTGCACGATGGTGAGAGACTGTTACCTTGTACAATCCTCTCCAGCCGTCGTCACCCTGGAATATCTACCAGTAGTTTCTCCCTACTGGTAGACCACTGACTGTCGACTTTGTTGTTCGCGCAGCACTCACTGATTGTTCTCCCTATATACAGTTGTTGTTGCATAGCCGAGAAGGTTAGCCGTTCCTGACATGCTTGCACTTGCCCGTATAGCGCCTACTATGGAGCCTCTTTCAAAGTCGCTTATAACACGAGTCTTTCCTAGATTGCCGCTTGAATCCTTTGCAGACAGCTATTTGTACTGCCATCTCAGCGTTTTAGTTGCGTACGTGAGTGGGAATGACACGTGTCAAATTCATATTAGGTGTTACAAACTACACTGCTGGCCACCCAAAATGCAACACCAAGAAGGAAGCATCCGATTGGTCTGAAATTCGCAGCATGCGTCGCCCGTGAGAGGACATGCAAACGATTAGCATTGCAGGGCATATGCAACTCGTGTGCGCCCGGCACGCCACCGAGAAGCACTGTAAGAAGGGTGCACAGAAGGCAGGTTGTAAGTAGTGGAAGTGTGTTGTGCTGCCGGACCTGTGCGTGGGAAGCTTCCTGATGCTTCGTCGCAGAATACGGCAGTCATTCCAGCACGTTTCGGAGTTCAACAGAGGACGAATAGTGGCTTATCGTGACAGCGGTTTATCGTACCGAGACATCGGCGCCCGTGTGGGACGACATCCAGATACAGTGAGGCGAGTATGGATTCGGTGGGTGCAGGAGGGACCGACGTGAGTGATTGCCGCAGCCGCGGAACACCACCGAACGATAGGACCGGCATGTTGTGCGGCGGGCATTGACGGCTTGCACCGCCACATCACGAACGTTAGCGCAGGAATTGGGATGTGTTGCGCAACAACCTGTGTCAGCACGTACCGTTCGACGTCGTCTGCAGAAGCCGGGACTTGTCGCACGGCGCCCATTGATCCGATTACCATTGACGTTACACCATCGGCGACTGCGGCGGCAGTGGGCCGTTGAACGCCGCACCTGGACTGCGGAATGGCACGGCATTGTCTTCTCCGACGAATTCCGCTTCTGCCTGCAACACTACGATGGTCGGATACGCGCGTGGCGGCACCGCGGCGAGAGACTGTATGACGCCTGCATTATGCATCACCATACCGGTCCGTCGCCTGGCGTTATGGTTAGGGGCGCAATTGGATATGACACCCGCACCCCTCTGGTACGCATCGCCGGTACACTCAACATCCACCGCTACATCTCCGACGTTTTGGAGCCTGTAGTCCTCCCTTAACTTCAGGAACTGCCAGCGGCCACGTTTCAACAGGACAATGCGTACCCGCACGTGGCACGTATCGTGCAACAATTCTTCAAGGCCCACCAGGTGTCACTGCTGCCGAAGCCACCTGTTCTTCCGATATGTCGCCCACCGAACACGTCTGGTCGCTGATCGGCAACCGAGTGGCACGGTAAGCACCACCCGAGGCTACTCCTGATGAACTGTAGCAACGTGTGGAAGCAGCCTGGACCGACATACCCGAAGCCCACATCCAAAGCCTCTTTCGTTCGATGCCGCGGCGTGTAGCGACTGCTATTGCCAGCCATGGGGGCCACACGAACTATTGATGTCTGCGTGTTCCGCAAGTCGCACGGGACTGTAAGCTCAATCGTTTCATCTTTGTATCTGTTGTTATGTGCCCAGTAAATCTGGCTTTGCTATCTCGTGTCCTTCTTGGTGTTGCATTTAGGGTGGCCAGCAGTGTATTTGCTACTTCAGTGCAAGTTGTGTGCTGTTCAATGCCATTGTGAACTCTTCACTGTGTGACGTACTACAGAGCTGAAACTCATGTCAAGACGACAAATCTGCAGCGATACATTCCGTCGGTGTAGCTTAGTCTGTTAGAGCAACTCACTCCGGAGCGAGGAGACGCGGCTTCGACAAATATCTGTATTCGCAATTGTTTTTGAACCGTGGAATCCGTTTCAGAGATGTGCGACGTACCTATACCTCAGAGGTGATACACTTGTCATAACGGCAGTTTGAAGCAATAAGTCTTCGTCGGTGTAATTCGAGCGACAGAATATCGGGCTACCCGAGAAAGAACATGTAGGTTCGAATCCAACAGAAAAGGGCTTTTACGCTATATTGGCGCTAGAACATAAAAATAACTTCCTGGCCGTGGGTTTTGAGAAAAATGTGTGGTGCTTCTTCCACATATCGCCTATATTAATCAGAATTCCTTCTTCTACAGAGAGTTACATCAGGTATGGTTAGCTGGCTGACCCGAAATAAAACTGCGTCTTCGAGCAGTTTATTAACTGAAGTAACTCTCTGAGCTGTAACCAGGGGTTTAACGAACCCTGCACACAGGGTACTGAAATACAACTCAGTAACAAGCCATGTAACAGAGCAGTTATTTCGAGAAGTTTACAAACTGTGATTTTTATCAAACGGGTGGGGCTGGAGATATGCACTGAAGTGCTAGAAAAACTAGTTTAGACGAGCTTATGCAAAATACATAGCAACGTCACTTATGCGCGTACTCGGTTGCATCCGCCAGTGCGTATATAAAGCGACAGACGTCCTTGCCAGCTGTCACAGCTGTTTTCGGCAAGAGAATGACAAGTAATAACGATTTAAGCGATTTTCAACGTGGTGTCATAGTTGGCACTCGTGAGATGGCCATAGTATTTCGGAGGTAGAAACGAAGTTCGGATTTTCACGGACGACCATTGCAAGGGTGTACCGTGACTATAAGAATTCCGGCAAAACCTCCAACCGACGATACCAGTGTGGCCGTAAAAAGACATTGGGCGAACGTGACCATCGTCGGCTGTCAAGAATCGTTTCACGCGATAGGCGTACAACACTCTCCCAGGTATCATCGGAATTCAATGCTGGAGCCTCAACAAGCATCAGCGTCCGGACTGTGCAACGTACCCTGCACGATATGGGCTTTGGGAGCCGACGCCCAACTCGAGTCCCCTTGATGGGTGCACGACACAGAGCTATGAGCCTCGCTTCGGCACGGCAACACCGCCACTGGACACTTGATGACTGGAAGCAAGTAGCCTGGTCTGACGAGTCGCGTTCCCAACTGTATCGGGCAGATGAAAGGATTTGTGTGTGGCGCAAACCCCATGAAGCCATGGATCCCGCCTGTCAACAGGGAACTGTACCGGCTGGTTGGGTTCCGTAATGGTATGGGGTGTGTTTAGCTGGACTTCACTGGGATTCTTGGCACGTCTAGAAACGTCTGTGACCGTCCAACGCTATGTGCGCATCCTTTCTGACTAGGTACACTCGTTCATGTCCTGCATTCATGCTGATGGGTTTAGCCTGTTCCAGCAGAACAATGCACCTCCACACAAGTGTCGGGACGCCACATTATAGTTAGAGGAGCATTCATCTGAGTTTGGGGTGTTCTCATTCCCACCCAAGTCCACAGATCTGAACGTGATAGAACACATTTGGGATGCCATGCAACGCGCTATCGAACACAGGAATCTGAGACCTCGGAATACACCCGAATTGTGGAACGCTCTGCAGGAAGTATGGTGTGAATTACCTACAGCATATTTCCAGAAGCTAGTGGAGTCCATGGCTCGTCGTATTTTTGCAGTCCTGCGCTCCCGTGGGGGACCTACCAAGTATCAGACTGGTGTACCAATTTTTCTGGCACCTCAGTGTATGTGACCTACCTACTGCAGAGGTTAAGTACATGTAAAAACGGAAATTTGCCGGGATAAGCTTTCATCGGTGTAATTCAAACGGTAGAATATCTGGCTCCGAAGAAAGAAAATGTAGGTTCGAATCCCATCACCGGCAGAAAAGGGCTTTTACGCCATATTGGCGCTGGAACGTAAAATGAATCTACTGGCCGTCAGGTTCGATAAAAATGTTTGATGCTTCTTCCACACGTCGATGCTTCAGAAAAATGTGTGATGCTTCTTCCTCACGTCGGTGTTTCGGAAAAATGTATGATGCTTCTCCCACACGTCAATACTTCTTTTACACGTCGATGCTTCTTCCACACGTCGATACTACAGAAAACGGGTGATGCTTCTTCCACACGTCGATGCTTCAGAAAAATATGCGATGCTTCTCCCACACCTCAATACTTCTTCCACACGTCGATGCTTCTACCACACGCCGATGCTTCTTCCACACGTCAATATTACAGAAAACGGGTCATGTTTCTTTCACACGTCGATGCTTCAGAAAAATGTGTGATGCTTCTCCCATACATCAATACTTCTTCCACACGTCGATGCTTCAGAAAAATATGTGATGCTTCTCCCACACCTCAATACTTCTTCCACACTCCGATGCTTCTTCCACACGTCGATACTACAGAAAACGGGTCATGTTTCTTTCACACGTCGATGCTTCAGAAAAATGTGTGATGCTTCTCCCATACATCAATACTTCTTCCACACGTCGATGCTTCTTCCACACGCCGATTCTTCTTCCACACGTCGATACTATAGAAAACGGGTGATGCTTCTTCCACACGTCGATACTACAGAAAACGGGTCATGCTTCTTCCGCACGTCGATGCTTCAGAAAAATGTGTGATGCTTCTCCCACACATCAATACTTCTTCCACACGTCGATGCTTCTTCCACACGCCGATTCTTCTTCCACACGTCGATACTACAGGAAACGGGTGATGCTTCTTCCACACGTCGATACTACAGAAAACGGGTCATGCTTCTTCCACACGTCGATACTACAGAAAACGGGTCATGCTTCTTCCACACGTCGATGCTTTAGAAAAATGTGTGATGCTTCTCCCACACGTCAATACTTCTTCCACACGTCGATGCTTCTTCCACACGTCGATGCTTCTTCCACACGCCGATGCTTCTTCCACACGTCGATACTACAGAAAACGGGTCATGCTTCTTCCACACGTCGATGCTTCAGAAAAATGTGTGATGCTTCTCCCACACGTCAATACTTCTTCCACACGTCGATGCTTCTTCCACACGCCGATGCTTCTTCCACACGTCGATGCTTCAGAAAAATGTGTGATGCTTTTCCCACACGTCAATACTTCTTCCACACGTCGATGCTTCTTCCACACGTCGATACTACAGAAAACGGGTGATGCTTCTTTCACACGTCGATACTACAGAAAACGGGTGATGCTTCTTCCATACGTCGATACTACAGAAAACGGGTCATGCTTCTTCCACACGTCGATACTACAGAAAACGGGTCATGCTTCTTCCACACGTCGATACTACAGAAAACGGGTCATGCTTCTTCCACACGTTAATGCTTCAGAAAAATGTGTGATGCTTCTCCCACACATCAATACTTCTTCCACACGTCGATGCTTCTTCCACACGCCGATTCTTCTTCCACACGTCGATACTACAGTAAACGGGTCATGCTTCTTCCACACGTCGATACTACAGAAAACGGGTCATGCTTCTTCCACACGTCGATGCTTCAGAAAAATGTGTGATGCTTCTTCCTCACGTCGATGCTTCAGAAAAATGTGTGATGCTTCTCCCATACGTCGATGCTTTAGAAGCACGTATGATGCGTCTTCACATGTCGATGCTTCAGAAAAATGAGTGATGCTTCTTCCACACGTCGATGCTTCAGAAAAATGTGTGATGCTTCAGAAAAATGTGTGATGCTTCTTCCACACATCATATGGAATTAATGAGAATTCCTTCTTCTTTAGGGATCTCCTTCAGGTATTGTTTGTCAGCTGACCTGAAATAACCTGCGATTTCGAGCACTCGCCTTACTCAAGCTGGGAATATATGTAACGTACCCACCGCACAGGTGACGCACATGTCAGAACGGAAATTTGCAACGATAAGCCTTTGTCGGTGTAGTTCAATCGGTAGAGTAACCAACTCCGGAGGAAGAAGATATGTGTTTGAGTCCTATCCCCGGCCGAAAAGAGCTTTTACCAAGCTGACCGGAAATCCCAAATAATTATGGACAGTCCTCGAATGTAGTTTACTATCCCCAAAAGGCTCTGGTGCCTTTGGGGTTGCAAATTGTACTCAAATTTTGATGTTTGTCCTCAAGTGTCCTCGAACCTACACTTCCTCATGAGATCGTTAGATATCTAATGAAAAATGTTCTTAAAAATAGTTTTCGTTGTACTACTTTTTCAACATGCTTCTTCTGAAAGCAAATTTTGATTGTTTTTTATTTTTATTTTCCTTTTTCTGAGTTTAACGACCACGGTGAGCAACTCTGAAGACTATAAGCAGTCACCTGTCCCTAATTTGGAGACATTCCTTCTAGGGAAGGGAGAGAGCAAGTGCTGTAAGACAAACACACCACCCATGTCTCATTGGGGACTGGAACACGGACCAACTTGTACGAATGGTCAATTGCCAGCTCTAGAGCACTGCCCCACTGGGGCCGCCAAGTATCTATTTTTTTTTTTTTTTTTTGGATTGGAGGTTTAACGACCACCGTGAGCAACTCAATGTGCTATAAGCAGTCGCCCGTCCCTAATTTAAGGTCACTGGTTCCAGGGAAGGGAGAGAGCCAGTGCCGTAAGACAAACCCAAAATCCATGCCTCACCGGGATTCGAACCCGGACCCCGTTCGAACGAATGATCAGAGGCCATCGCTTAGACCACTGCGCCACCGTATCTATTGTACTTGTTCTGAGTTCCACCAAAAACTTGGGCAAAATGAAAAATTCGTCATGCAGTTCGTTCATTACGGTGCAGCTTGATTTTAATTCAGCACATATACCTAAGATAAGGCATTTCACTTCTGTTAATATGTTCTCGCCATCACAGCTCTGCTTTGTGAGTACGAATTACCAGTATACTACAAAATATATCCTTTTAAGACGCCAATTTTCATATGTGATGTCATAGATCAAAGCATTGATCCAGCATACATCAATCTGATCAAAGAAATTAATGCTGAAAGCTCTACACAAGTAACCCTATTCGATGATCCTATAACAATCTCTATAAATCGAGGTGTGCGACAAGGATATATTTTATCACCAAACCTCTTTATATGCACTCTGTAAAACATTTTAAGGAAAATTGACTTAAAAGGTGGCATAAATATTGATGGAGAGTTGCTCCAATTACTAATGTTTGCAAATGATATAATACTCATAGCTCGGGATCCTTTACAACTTGAAAAAATGCTTCGTCAAATAAATGACGCCTGTAACAAAATAGGTTTAGAAATACAGCCAGATAAAACCAAATGGATGAGAAATAAATACTTTCCAAATTCCATCATCCAACTAAATAATTTCACAATAGAAAATTTAGATTCCTACACATACCTTGGGCAAACAATGAATATGGACAATGACATCTCTGAAGAAATATCTAAAAGAAAATTAGCGGCATGGACCGCCTATAACCGCATCAAAACGACAACCACAGATCAAAAGCTAAATATCAAAATAAGAGCTAGCTTGTGCAACAGCTACATCCTCTCATCTCTAACATATGGCCCTGAAACATGGAGCACCACTCAAAAACAGGAACTTAGTCTTCAAACCACCGAGCATTCCATGGAAAGAAGAATCCTATAGGAATAAGTAAAAAAGATCACATCACAAACTTCACTATCAGAAATTTAACTGGAGTAAAAGATGTAGTGAAAACGATATATGACAACAAGGCACGATGGGCAGATCATGTCGCCAGATTCACTGACAACAGGTTGGCCTACCGTGTCACCCTCTGGTATCCAAGATCAACCAAAAGAAAACCTGGTAGACCTCCAACTAGATGGGAAGACCCTTTAACCAAAGCGATAGAAAACAACTAGAGAAGACTGGCTCAGGATCGCACTCGCTCGAAACTTTGCGCCATACCCTATCAAACTGAATTCAACCCCCAAAACATGCACACAGCATCTGTTCCGAAATGTCAGCGCTGGATTCAGCACCATTTGGAAGATATATGTAATAACTGCACTTAATATCATTTCATCAAAATAAGTTGTTGTACCTTAGCTGGAACTAAAGGTGCGGCAAATTTAGAGATGCCTAGGCTGGAAGTAGAGGTGCGGCAAATTTAGAGATGCATATGGCTGTAAGTAGAGGTGCGGCAAATTTAGAGATGCCCCTGGCTGTAAGTAGAGGTGCGGCAAATTTAGAGATGCCCATGGCTGGAAGTAGAGGTGCGGCAAATTTAGAGATGCCTATGGCTGGAGGTAGAGGTGCGGCAAATTTAGAGATACCTATGGCTGGAAGTAGAGGTGCGGCAAATTTAGAGATGCATATGGCTGTAAGTAGAGGTGCGGCAAATTTAGAGATGCCCCTGGCTGTAAGTAGAGGTGCGGCAAATTTAGAGATGCCCATGGCTGGAAGTAGAGGTGCAGCAAATTTAGAGATGCATATGGCTGTAAGTAGAGGTGCGGCAAATTTAGAGATGCCCTGGCTGTAAGTAGAGGTGCGGCAAATTTAGAGGTTCCCATGCTAGAAGTAGAGGTGCGGTAAATTTAGAGATGCCCATGGCTGGAAGTAGATATGCGGAAAATTTAAAGATGCCCATGGCTGGAAGCAGAGGTGCTGCAAATTTAAAGATTCCCATGGTGGCACAATCCCCAAATACGCTCCTCTTAGAGACTATGCAAGAGATTGAAATGAAACACTGGGCAAGTAAAAAACGGTTTTATACTACATGTACGCGAACGGAGAGAGCATTTGCACTACCCAATACAATGCCTACAGTACAATCTCTTAGGCAGCCCTGTTTGTGCAGTGGTCTAAGCGCTGACCTCTGAGTATTCGGATGGGTCCGGTTCTAATCCCGGTGAGGCATGGGTGTTGTGTTTGTCTTACGGCATTGCATTCCTCCTTTCCCTGGAACCAGTGGTCCTAAATTAGGGAAGCGTGATTGCTTATAGGAAAATTTGGAAAACCACGTTACTTTCAGAATTTTCGTCGTGAACTACCTTCTCAGAATTTGAGATCTGATATATGAGAATATATATTTATTTTTTGGGATGTAAGGTCAGGTGATGCGTAACATCACAGCCTCTCCTTGACAAATGTCAACCCCGCCTTCTCGTGGTGCATCCTGTTCCCACTAAAGGGGCTCTGACGACCGCCAATAGCGGTATAACTATACCATCGGGATTAGAGGAAATTCTATCCCACACTCACCAACCCGCTTGGCCAGCGTGGTGAGTTATGGCCAAACCCCTCCAAAATGACTCCACAACTTAAATCTTGGCCCTCAGTCTCCGGCAGCTGGAATGTACCTGGCCAAGGCAGCGGCCAGTGCGACATGAAGGCAGAGGGTGCTAAGAATCCCCGGAGGACCGGACTAGGCTGCCATCTGATGCTGACCTTGGCAACGTACAATGGACGCTCCCTATCTTCTGATTCAAGGCTTCTTGAATTGGAAGAGGAACTACAAAGGATCAAGTGGGACATCGTGGGGCTAAGTGAGGTAAGGAGAAAAGGAGAAGATCTCATCGAACTGAAAAGTGGACATCTCTTCTACTATCGTGGGACAGATACTGGCAGAACTAGTGGTGTTGGATTTATAATAAACAAGAAACTGAAGGATAAAGTTGTAGAAGTTGAAAGTTCCTCTGACAGAGCTGCACGGCTTGTTATCCAACTCTCGAAAAGATACCAGGCTCAGATTATTCAAACTTATGCACCCACCACAAGTCATCCTGAAGAAGAAATTGAAGAATTTTATGAGGAAATTTGTCATCTAAATAATAAAGGTAAGCAGCACTTAAAAATAATTATGGGAGATTTCAATGCAAAAATAGGGCAACGGCAACAGAATGAGACTTCAGTAGGTAAATTCGGTCACGGCAACAGAAACCAGCGTGGAAATACTCTCGTTGAGTTTGCAGAGGCAGAAGGGTTTTTCATCTTGAACTCCTTCTTCAAGAAAAAGCCACACAGGAAATGGACATGGAGACATCCAAATGGGACGACAAGTGAAATTGATTTTATTATGTGTAACAAAAAATTCGTCATAGAAGACTGCAGTGTGCTAAACAAGTTCAACACAGGTAGTGACCATAGATTGGTGAGATGTAAGATTCACCTCAACACTAAACTTGAACGTGGCAAGCTCATAAGACAAACAAAATCTATTGACATAACCAACCTTAAAAAACACCATAATACCTTCAAGTTGGAACTGAAGAACAGGTTCTCTGCTTTAGAAGGCCTAACATCGGAAGAAGTGGACATCTCTGAAGTTAACAGAAAAGTAACCAAAGCTCTTATGGAAACAGCAACAAAATTAGCTGGGTCTAAGAACAAGTTGCATGTAAATAAATTATCAGGAAAAACGAAAATGTTGATGCAAAAAAGAAGAGAGATGAGGACAACTGAAGAAGATGTGACTTCCAAAGTGGAATATATAGAGCTATGCAAGACAGTACGAAAAAGTATCACTGAAGACGTAAGAAAATTCAACTGTGAACTAGTGAGGAAAGCAATTGAAAACAACCAGAGCCTAAAGATAGCAAAGGGACATCTCAGTAAGGGAAGAAAACAGATTATGGCACTGAGAAAAGAAGATGGTTCTGTAACAAGAAATAGAGGCGAAATTTTGACAAGAGTGAAAGATTTCTACTCCAAATTATATGAAAGGGATGATACGTGCACTCCAGACATCATGAAAGATACCAGTACCAGAGTTCCTCCAGTCCTTCCAGCAGAAGTTGCACATGCAATCAAGAACATGAAGCGGGGAAAAGCTCCAGGAGAAGATGGAATTACTGTAGATATCATACAAGAAGCAAGTGGAGAAATCGAAACAGTACTCGCCCAAAATTTTCACTCGATGCCTTAATGAAGGAAAGATTCCTGAAGATTGGAACACCGCTACAATGATCCTGCTACATAAGAAAGGTGACATTGAGGATCTCAAGAACTACAGACCTATCAGCCTCCTATCAGTAGTTTATAAAATCTTCACTAAAGTTCTTTCACACCGCTTGAAGGTAACACTGGACATGGCTCAACCGAGAGAACAAGCTGGATTCAGGAGTGGCTACAGCACAATAGATCATATCCATGTGCTGAGAGAACTAATTGAAAGAGCGAGGGAATATGAACTTCCATTGTGCATGGCTTTTATCGATTATGAAAAAGCCTTTGATTCGGTGAAACCATCAGCAGTTACAATGGCTCTGAAAACCTGCGGTATTGAAGATGCATACATTAATATTATTAATAACATCTATGAAAATGCAAGTGCAAAGATTAGGCTGTTTGAAAATACAACACACATAAAAATTGGAAAGGGAGTGAGACAAGGTGACACCACATCTCCGAAGCTCTTTAATGCCACATTGGAGGGTGTTTTTCAGTCGCTGAGCTGGGAAAACAAGGGTATAAAGATTAATGGAGATTATCTAACCCACCTTCGTTTTGCTGATGACGTAGTCATTTTTGCAACTAGCCCATCAGAGCTGCAGAGTATGATCCAGGAACTTGCTGACAAGAGTAAAGAAGTGGGATTAAAAATGAACTTTCAGAAGACAAAAGTGATGTTCAATGCTTTTACAAGAAATGAAGATTTATCGATTGATGGAGAAAAGCTGGAGATAACAGACACGTACGTTTATCTTGGACAGCAGATATCAAGTGAGGGTCACATTGATGAAGAAATTAATCGGCGCACAAAACTTGCCTGGAGAGCTTTTGGAAGAAACAGCATAATTTTCAAGAGCAATATGCCATTATGTCTTAAAAGAAAAGTGTTTGATCAATGCATCCTTCCAGTGCTTACGTATGGTGCAGAGACGTGGACCTTAACTAAAAGAGACATACAAAGGCTGCAGACAACTCAAAACAGCATGGAGAGGTGCATACTTGGTGTAACCAGGAGAGATAAGAAGAGGAACTCGTGGATCCGAAAAATGACAAGAGTGGAAGACATCATGATCAGAGTTAAATCCCTGAAATGGCAATGGGCTGGACATACTGCCAGAAGGACAGATCATCGATGGACAGCCGAAATTTTAGATTGGATTCCAAGGGACAGGAAAAGACCCAGAAGAAGACCACATGGGAGATGGGTGGATGAAATTCGCAAGTATGCAGGGGTGACATGGAGGAGACTGGCACAAGACAGACCGTTGTGGAGGAAACTTGGGGAGACCTTCGTCCAGCAGTGGATTGATAATGGTTGACAATGATGATGATGATGATATTTATTTTATTTCTTCTTTATACTATCATTCAATGGAATTCCCCCTTCCTTTTTTTTTTTAATCTGAACCTCTTTAAACTACCACCCTCACTTACCACCAGTTTAGCGCGATGAACAAAATTTGGCGGTTTGACGAGGCTCAACTATATGTCTGCTAATATCATTGAAGGTTTGATGATGGTTGAACTCAATTAGGCTTCCTTGACAGACAGCCCTAAACGGCAAGAAGTTATGCCCTTGCCAAATGCAAGTACCAAAGAATGAGTAATGAGTAGGTCAAAGGATTACGGTTCTATATTTTAAGGCCTGGACTTAAATTCTACATGAACATTGCATTTTGTCTTTATTCTGGCCCTTTCCATTTATAAATATTTCTCACCAATCTGATACTTCAGCTGGCGTTTAACGTCCAGTTGGCTGTCAAACTAGAACAAATTAACTAAAATAAAAATCTTACAAGATAATGAAATCTGAAAAACTTAGTGCACATTTGATCTCTCTAACTCAATTGCAGTTAAAGAAAAAATACGTTCTAAAGGAAAGTGATAACATACGGTCTTACCTCGTCCTGATGGCTCACTTCGAAATCATGTTCAGAGTTTGAAGGTGTTTCTTTCTAAAAGAGAAAGATCGAATGTATATCATGTAGTGCATTAAAGAATTCAACATAAAGACGGTAAAAAAATAACTAAGTGGACTAACACATAAATGAAAATTACTAAACAAACACACCATTAGACTATGAAAAACATAAGGCCCAACCTTAGGAGCACGAGTAAAACAAAATACAGTCAACTCTGTTATAGCGAACTCTGTTATAGTGAACATTCGGCTATAGTGAACCTAAATCATTGGTCCTAACCAGCAACATCGAAAATGTGCATTAAAATTGTCGTTTATTGTGAACCACAATAAATGGGCCACCCGCGGCCCACCTTAAGTGCACTTAAATACTTCAGGTCATATGTAAAGGATTTTAGGAAGGGAGTGTCTGACCCCAGGTCTTAAACAACTCTTAGAAATAGGAAGCTAGGACATTTGGGCTAGAGTGCCCGATAGGAAAGTGACACGGAAGCGAAGTAGGAAGGGGAAGGAAGACGCCCTTATTTATTACCGGGGGGCCAGTGCCCGGGGTCCGACGGCTTAACGTGCCCGTCCGACGCACGGCGGATATTTGGTGGATCGAACCTGAGGTCCTTTCCGCGGAAGTTACGAACGTTGCCCACTAGGCCACCCGCATTTCCTTAAGTGCAGTTAGATCAGATCAGATCATATGTAGAGGATTTTAGGAAGGGAGTGTCTGACCCCAGGTCTTGAACAACCCTTAGAAATAGGAAGCTAGGAGATTTGAGCTAGAGTGCCGATAGGAAAGTGACACGGAAGCGAGATAGAAAGGGACAGGAAGACGCCCTTATTTATTACCGGGGGGCCAGTACCCGGGGTCCGACGGCTTAACGTGCCCATCCGACGCACTGCGGGTATTTAGTGGTTCGAACATTCGTATCTGCCCAGGATCGAACTTGAGGCTATCTCCATGGCAGTCACGAACGCTGACCACTAGGCCACCCGCGGCTTAAGTGCAGTTAAATAGGACCTTGAGGTTTTAAACAAAGCTATTACTAGCAAAAAGTGGTGGATACCTTTGTGTATTGCGACGTACGCAGCTGCATTAAAAGGCACGTCTCTGAGCGTGGTATTCACTTTATTATTTCCAACCCCTGTATGCTATCAGTAGTCTTGGGTAGAAAATCGAAATTATTTATGTACGTAAATTCATTGTGGTTCACCTACGGTAAAAGTTTTGGTTTCGGATTCAGTTTCATATGTAGAGGATTTTAGGAAGGGAGTGTCTGACCCCAGGTCTTAAACAACCCTTAGAAATAGGAAGCTGGGAGATTTGGGCTAGAGTGCCCGATAGGAAAGTGACACGGAAGCGAAGTAGAAAGGGAGAGGAAGACGCCCTTATTTATTATCGGTGGGGGCCAGTACCCGGGGTAAAAGTTTTGGGTTGCTGCTTTTTATATGTAAATGTTTTTTTTTTTATTCATTCATTCATTTATTTTTTGAACGAGATCTGCATCTGATTTACTACTCTTTGGACCTCACGTTTACACAAATTCTTGAACTGTAGTTCTGAAAAGTCTGTTTCACAGCAAAATTACTTTTTCAATTTGAAAGTAAATACATAAAAATTAATTTTCGTATTCTTTAATTTCTCACACTTTAAAAATGTGCACTAAAATCCTTGCAATTCTGAACATTTTCAGTTTTTCCAAGATATTTTTTCGTAATTATTTTATTAATGATAGGTAAGTCTATTTTTCCGTTGGCTCACTTTGCTTTCTGTTCTTACCAAAAGCGAAGAAACTATTACAAATTGTGAATTCAGTTATCAGAATAAAATTCATAAGAATGGAATAAAGTCTTCGACGGTTTCTCTCAGAGAGCGTATACCCCATCTGTTGCTCCGCAGCAACGGAAGTAATTTTGTTCTTGTATTAAATTGTACTAGGAATCTGCGGTCCAAGATAATAGGTAAAATATTCTTAATTATTGCCTCAATATAAAAAAACTGGCAATAATCGGTAGACTTGTGTTGAAAAGATGTTTAAACAGTTAACAATGATGCTGACATTAATCTTTTTTTCACTGATGGGATATCTCGATAATTTTTCTCAGAAGTGGGCCACACGAAACAGCTTCCAGGACCGCTTATGGATATCTCCGTACGCCACTGGTCACAGTGCGCAAACCACATGTCAAAGAGATTTCACTTTAAACAAAATTTCATTTAACTGATTTTGTTTTAAAATTTAAAAAATTATATTCCATCTCAGGGTATAATTATTATTTTTTTATTTTTTTTGTATAAACAAAAAGAAAATAATGTCTTTTTTTTTTTTTTTTTTGCTTTTTGTTTTATCTTGTAGCTTTAATTTGTATTATTCAAAATGAAATCTAAAATTCTTGTTTATTATCTAAGAGTTGGACTTGCTTATAATTTTAAACTGAAACGAGGGAGGAATAGATGTTTCTGTTTCATTTTTAAATAAAATGTTTAAATCTTAAAATATTTCACACGGTACTTACCGAAGTCCTGTTGTGAAAAAATGACATGCAGTGACCCATTGTTGATCGTTGAAACTGAAGACAGCATTAATACTCAAGAAAATTAGGATTGCCAAAGGAAGATTCCAAAACCAATTTCTGTACTACATCAGCTTCTAAAAGGTTTCGATCGGAATTGTATTGTGAGCGTTAAAGCTCCCGTTAAAGCTCCGGAAATGTAAGCTTGCTCAGAAACAGAAGAATTATGGAGAATTTATACTCTACTTCATACAAAAGAGAGTTTTGTGTTGAAAATGGATCGATTTCTCCAGCCATACGGTCGCCTCTGGACAGGAGTCGAAATTACTGCCGATAGGTGGCGCTCCATTGGAAGAGGTGCAGAAAACTGACTTTCAATAACTTTTGTTCTGTAGCATAAACAGTAATTATAACCAAGAATTTTTTCTTTTTCCTTCATGTACAGCTAATAATGTGAGGAAAAAAAGTGCAATGCACTATGGCCAGTTCCAGTTTGTTATTCTGTTTTTCAGGAAAGTGCAAACAAAACTATTTTATTTTATTTATTCTCTACCGCAGTGGCGTTTGAGTCCGAGACCTGGGCTATCTACCTCCCCCCCCCCCCTACTGGTTTTTAAAAATTGCCAAGTTTATTTTTTAATTGTTAAACAATAGAAGTAACATTTTTACATTTTTTTTTATTTTAGGTACATGCTATTGCTAACATGATACCAAATAATTATGAGGATTAGGATTTGAACACTTATCTGTACATGAACTCCATTCTTCTTTCCTTTTGTGTGAACTTGAGTGTTACGTTTTAACAAAAATGTTTCTTCCGAGTACTTTTTCATATTTAAAAAGAATGTTTTTCTCTATTAACAAACCAGCCAAGTTGCTCGAATGTGCATGTTCTTGTGTGTCTCTAAAATATATCTTGATTCTTTTTAATACGGAAAAACTTCTTTCGGCAGTTGCAGTTGTTGATGAAAAGTTTAATATTATATCTGCTAATTTGTACACCTCAATAAACACTATATCCAATTATTTAACTTTATGTAACAAGTAATGTTTCTTACTGATTTGTTTTTTATTCATCAAGAGAACAAAGCACCTTCAGTTCATTTTTTAATCGAGCTGTATCAAAATTTGAAGCATTCTTTAAACTCTGATAGTAGATGTTCAGAAAAACTTTTACAAAATTTATCAAAACAGTTCGAATCCAACAAAGCCACGAATTTAAGATATAATATCACTGATTTTAATTATTTGGCACTTCACACAAACTGAAACAATTCTCGCGAAACACGCGCTGTTAAAGGCGGAAACATGTAGGGACTGAGGTAGTCCGAAGTCTTTTTCTCAGCGAACGCTTGCGCAAAGTAATGGTGCAATCACCTCCGTAGCTCATTCATGTTGTCATGGAAACGCTAGCAGGCGATAGTATTGAAGCTCTTCGCATCAGAACAGCGAAGGCTCTCGAAGACCTTCTTGCGTTATGCCGTTGATCATCGCTCGCCAGACTGATTCTCATAATCGAAAGAAGCGAATCCGCTCGTGTTTTTGTTTTTTTTTTCGCACCGAAGGCATTAACATATCTTAATTCCGTTGATAATTGACTTTTATTTGTGTATATTTAATTAACTTTTATTTGTGCATTCTCTGGGCTTCGCAGCTAGCCTAGAATATACGACACTGCTCTATAGGTTTGTCTATAAATGATCATCCTGCTTATCAATGACATTTCAGTGTCTGGAGATATCACAACACAGCTGGCGGTGAAAAGCGTGTTTTTTTTTTTTGTTGTTTTTTTTTTCTGCAATGCTCATTTGTTTTTTTTTTGTTTTATTGTACGTTGCGCTGAGAGATCTGTTTCTTTCTGGTAATCAAATAATACTCAGGCGTGCAGCCACGGGGTTTGAGCCGTAGCTCTATTTTTCACCCATCTTCGTTCCTAGCTCTAAACTTTTCGCTCAGCAAAGCAACCCCAAATTTGCCCAAACTTATACAAAAAAAAAAATTCAGCATGCATTTATACCTAGCTTCAGGGATGCATTCGAAGCGTGTTGAGGTCTGGCGCTGCCTGTCTACTTTTTTACAACGCCTGGCAGCACCAGGCTACTTTTTACCTAACTGGATCTGACTTTTTATATATACACTCCTGGCCACCCAAAATGCAACACAAAGAAGGACACGAGATAGCAAAGCCAGATTTACTGGACACATAACAACAGATACAAAGATAAAACGATTGAGCTTATACAGGCCCATGCGACTTGCGTATCACGCAGACATCAATAGTTCGTGTGGCCCCCATGGCTGGCAATAACGGCAGCTACACACCGCGGCATCGAACGAAAGAGGCTTTGGATGTGGGCTTGGGGTATGTCGGTCCAGGCTGCTTCCACACGTTGCCACAGTTCATCAGGCGTAGCCGCGGGTGGTGCTTGCCGGGCAACTCAGTTGCTGATCAGCGACCAGACGTGTTCGATGGGCGACATATCGGGAGAACAGGCGGGCCACGGCAGCAGTGATACCTGGTGGGCCGTAAAGAATTGTTGCACGATGCGTGCCACGTGCGGGCGCCCATTGTCCTGTTGAAACGTGGCCGCTAGCAGGTCCTGCAAGTAAGGGAGGACTACAGGCTCCAAAACGTAGGAGATGGTGCCGTGGCTGTTGAGTGTACCGGCGGTGCGTACCAGAGGTGTGCGGGTGTCATATCCAATTGTGCGCCAAACCATAACGCCAGGCGACGGACCGGTATGGCGATGCGCATAATGCAGGCGTCATACAGTCTCTCGCCGCGGTGCCGCCACACACGAATCTGACCATCGTGGTGTTGCAGGCAGAAGCGGAATTCGTCGGAGAAGACAATGTCGTGCCATTCCGTAGTCCAGGTGCGGCGTTCAACGGCCCACTGCCGCCGCACTCGCTGGTGGTGTAACGTAAATGGTAATCGGACCAATGGGTGCCGTGCGTTGTTGCGCAACGCACCCTAATTCCTGCGCTAACGTTTGTGATGTGGCGGTGCCAGCCGTCAATGCCCACCTCACAACATGCCGGTCCTCTTGTTTAGTGGTGTGCCGTGGCTGCAGCAAACGCTTACGTCGGTCCGTCCGTCCCTCCTGCACCCACCAAATCCATACTCGCCTCACTGTTGCTGGATGTCGTCCCACACGGGCGCCGATGTCTCGGTACGATAAACCGCTGTCGCGATAAGCCACTATTCGTCCTCTGTCGAACTCCGAAATGTGCTGGAATGACTGCCGTATTCTGCGACGAGGCATCAGGAAGCTTCCCACGCACAGGTCCGGCAGCACAACACACTTTCACTACTTACACTCCGCCTTCTGTGCACCCTTCTTACAGTGCTTCTCGGTGGCGTGCCGGGCGCATATGATTCATATTTCGCAAGCAATCACGCAGAATGTCGGGAATTAAATTTCACTCTTGTGTCCTGACCTGTAACCCCATTTTCAACCATTTTCCAGTAGAGTTCGTGGCCAGGCTATTCCAAACAACATACTGAAATTTCATCGAAATCGTACGATGTTTACGCGAGTTATAGTGCAGACTGACAGACAGACGGACAAAGCTGGTGCATATATTAATATTATTATTATTATTATTATTATTATTATTATTGAAGTGAGAATCGTGTATTGAGAAGAACACAGTATTACGTTCGCAGAGGCCCGTAGTTAGCAGGGAGACAAAGCGCTCGGTCTCCCTGCAAGAAGCTAAGCGGCAAGCAAGCTCCCCCCCCCCCCGGAAATTGGACGTTGTTGTAAATTATCTGGACTTTTATTTTGGGTGGTTTATGAAAAGGAGTTTTGTATTTTATTAGATACTCGATTTGCAATGACTTTTGTGCTTCATTAAATACTTTACCTCAAATATTTTTTCTTGTATATTTGAGGTAAAAATATTCTTTTATTCCACCATACAAGAAATTAAAAAAAAAAAAAAAAATAAAGGAACATTGAAGTGATGCAGAACTAATGTAGGGAACTCAAAGAATCAGTAGGAACATAGTTGCTCCAATGATTCTCTGTCGCACGGCCACCAAACTCGTTGCTGCTAAGGGTCAGTGAAGAAGTAATTCATTTTCTTTTGTTCTTTCCTCCCCCCCCCTTTTTTTTGTGTGAAACGTAAATTATAAATGAGCGTCACACACACACACACACAAAAGAATCCTAAGTGGAAGCGTAGTTGCGCATACTGATGAAATAATGTTCGTCACTTTGTAAGCTACTATCAGATGCTAAGCTGCTGTTACAAAAACTTTCAGGTGGTTAACTGCCTACAAAGAAGTGTTGTCGTGGGGAAGTTTTAGCTAAATGTAGCCCTCGAGGCGATGTAAAAGAGAGCCAAAGCGAAATCTTTGTGCGAGAGCTAGAGAAAATTTTGCACGAGAGCGAGAGAAAGTTTTGTGCGAGAGCGAGAGATAGCTCTCAACTTCGTCATGTTCATTCACTGTAAAAAAAAACCTGAAATTCCCGAGCGACTTTCCGTCATTCCTTTCGTATAATAACGGAAAAACTCCGTTCTCACTTTTTCCTTATACATACGATGAAAAATTTCCGGTAATAGAAGAGATTCACGGATACTTTGAAGTTTGATTAACTCTTAAATTTCGATAGTCTGTCGAAGTATTTGATTTTAAAGTTCCGTAGCGAGATCGGATTTTATTTGTGGATAGCATATCACATGAATTTTGTTTATTGTTTCATAGAATAATTCCTCTCCTCTCCCCCATTTTTTCGTTCACCAGCTATTTATTATATATTGTGTTACTGTAAGAAACCGGGTACTTAACTTGATTATACGATGTCTATGTATCAGCATTTGCACCCCTTAAGTTACAGCTATCAAAAGTAAAAATTTCATATTTAAAAGTTTTGCAAAATAATCTCTCTGTTCTAAAAAAAAGTAACAGCCGCTGCCGCCGCCGGTGTTTTAGAAATTTCGCGACACTCGCGCTTTTCTATCTCACAGCGCAAAAAAGTATTGAACACAAAAATATGAAGTTTACATCGCTTGCAGATAATTGTTCGGAAAACACGCTGAAATAACACGTTTTTCGATTCTGGCGATAATTCAAGAGTATTGTATTTCAAAGTTAAAGTAAGCAAAAAAGTGCTATCAGTTCGCGTTCCGGACACACTAACAGCAACAGAATCACGAAACTTTGTAGGCTTGTAGGGCCATGGCCAAATTTTTGAACCTCGTCGATCTTTTTTTTTAATTTCGATTTAGTTTACGAAATATTAAATTTTTAAATTTCATAAAATTCTCTATTTCGCGATGGGATCTATTCAAAGAAACGGTTATATAGCAAACTATAAATCATAACGCATGCAATTTTTACAGCATAAACTCACAACTATCATCCCTCTTTTACAATTTTTTTTAAGAAAAAGTCATTTACTGATTTTTAAGCATTTTCTAAAGACGCAAAGGAAAGAAACGAGCAGCTTAGTCTGCCTTCAGCGTTAACCACAGAGGAACGTCGTGGTCCCGTGACCTGCTACCATGGTGAAGCGGCTATTTTTAGAGCTCTCTTCTCATTGGGTGAAAGGACAGGCTACAGTCAAACTGGTAATGACGCAATGCTTAATGACGTAGCAACGCATTTAAAGTTCGGCGTTTTCCGCCGGTATACGCGAATACCTATGTAAATATAGGCTTTCGCCTCGTATATAAAAAGCAAAGGGGGAAAATGCAAGTGTGTTCGTCCGCGAATTGTACGACCACTTCTAAATGACTTAGAGATCTGAAAATTGGCATGCTGATTGATGGGTTTTAAGGCCCGTTACCTAGAAAAGTACGAAAACAAAACAAAAATATATTGCGGCTTTGGAACATTGTTTGCTTGAATTTTTCTTAAATTGTTTGACCACTTCTAAATGACCTAGAGATCTGAAAATTGGCAAGCATATAGGTTTAAGGTCCGTATACCTAAAAAAGTACGAAAACCAACAACAACAACAACAACAAAAAATCGACTTTGGAACATTGTCTGCGAATTTTTTGCGAATTGTTTGACCACTTCTAAATGACCTAGAGATCTGAAAATTGGCATGCTGGTACGTCTTAAAGTCCGCATACCTGCAAATCTGCTTGAAGTTTTCTACCACTTCTACACTTAGAAAAAAGTCTGAAAACCAAAAAAATTCAAAATAGTGGCTTAGTTTTACTGTTCCAAAATGCTGATAGGTTTAAAGATAATTTTGTCAGAATCACTGAAATGCTTTGAAACTTTCAAATTTTGATTTAAAATTGAGGGGCGCCAACGTCAAACCGTATGCATTGACGTCACGACGCTGTTCTAAGGCGTAAAACAGTTACGGATTTTAAATTACTGTTCTTTCCCTTAATTACTTATTCCTTTCTTTAATTTTATGTTCAAAAAATGAATTTATAGATTCACCGTTCGGAGAACGAGCATGATTGCTAGCTAGTACAATAAAAAATACATTTGACCTTTTATTAAAGATAATTGAAAGTCATTGTCAGTTTAAAAAGATCAAGTTGCAGAGCCTTTTGTTGCTTCAAAAAATCACGATGAAAAATGCTTTACTTGTGAAAAGTTCTCCTACAGAAAAAAATTACTACAAACCTATTCAGAAAGATAGTAAGCCCCAACAGAAAATAAAATGTCTAAATCACTCGCATTAATAATAAAAACAAAAATTTTTCATCATCGCGCAATTTGGTGTATGATGAACGTGAGTTACATTCGCGAGTGTTTCTGGCTGAGTTGGTTAAAGGCACGCATTATCTGTTGAGTCCACCCAAACGACGTCGGTTTGATCTTAGCTGCTGAGAAAGGGTTATCTGGAGTAAGTGCAGGTTCTTTAATTTTTGCAAAATTTCAGTTTAAATACGAAAAACCTGAAACGAACTTTTCTGAAATAAACGGAATTTCTGAGTACGGAAAGTCTGTGAAAATACAGAAGTTAAAATAAACGGCCACTTTTAAAAACGGAAATTTCTTAAAAAGACGGACATTAACGGCAACTTTGTTGCACATTATTTTCAGAAATGTTCCGTGAATTCACACCACTTATTTTTACAGTGTTGTTTTGCCGTCTCCCTCAACACACCCTACAAAAGTAATCCCTTGCCACAACTCAAGTACAATACGTTTCAAAACAATGGAATATTTATATTCTAAGCAGAATCTAAAGCGACTAATCTCGTGTTCTCGAACACCAACAGGCTTAAAGCATGCTTATTTCATCAGCTCTGCCCAAAAGTAGCGCGAACAAAGAAATTCCACGTAGGAATGAACATATTAATACATATTTATAATTATGGGTTTAGAGAATCTCATATTCATTCCGACGTTGAAGTCTTTCCATCCAACACATCACTGTATCTCATCTTCTTGTTTACCTTTTCGGTTATTTGTTTATATTATGTATAATAATTGTATTATATTATTGTCTACATTTGTATTTAATTTTCTCTGTGCATATCAGTCTTTCATTTGCATGTTATTAATTTGAATAAAAGCATGTTTTTGTTTAATGAATGTCGCTTAGTTATTATGAGTAATCCGCGCTAATTCTATAAATTCATTTTTATGAATCAACAATACGCGTCTATAAATTCCTACTTTGTATCTCTCAGGCGGATAACAGTTTTCCCTAAATTAAGGCAGCTAGTATTTTATAAACACTCTATGTGTTCATTTTCGTCCTAACTGTGCCACGAGTTCGTCGTAGGAAAGGCGGAAAATTCTATCTATCTGACAATAGCTCCGCTTGCGTGCATTGTGCAGGTGCATCGCCATTATTTGAAAAGAAAAACACAAAAAAAGAACACACTAGCCTCGAATGTATGAAAATGCACATGCATAGATTTTTTTTTTTTTTACTTTTTTCAGATGCTCTGCAGACAAAGGATAATTGTTTCTGTCTTGTTATGTGTTCAGCTGGCCGATGCTTTGTTGTCATTCGTTTCTAATAAAGCAATGATTCCGTTTTGTTAAATTACATTAACTGTACGTTAACATCTATTTGTTGAGATCTCTTCTTATAATTTATAGAGGTAGCAATCGTTTTTACCCTTAATTACTTCACATACGAATGGAAAGCCTCTTTATCCTTGTCTTTATAGAACATTAGCAGAGGTTGGTTCCTGTCCTATATTTTACCACAAAACTGCTATTTCTTCTAACCATCTGTAGTCTGCTTTGCTGCATTTTTCTCCTTTTACAAGCTCATGCGGCAGAGGAGTAACTAGCTATTTCTGCGCCCGGGTCAAACCACAGAAAACTGCGCCCCAATCTGTCTTTTGTGGGGCTGGGGAGGAGGGTTTAACGACCATTATGAGACTCGTAGGCCCATTTCACACAAGCGGAGTTTTTCCGCCGAAGCAATAAATCTCCCGGCTGTCTTACCGCTTGTTTTAAAGCAGACTAAAGAATTTTACCGAGACTTTCAGACGCTCGGAAGCTGCAGCAATTCCGACGCGGCAGCCGCTCAGCTTCCGAGGGGTTCGCTACAAACCGGACTGCGAAAATATCATCTAAATTAAGAGAAACGTAGCTGTAAGGCAAGATGTTCACACAGGCGGGCCAGCCGTTCGCCCGCTAGTGCAATAAACAATCGCTGCTGTGAGTGGGGGTGGAGAACAAAGTGTTGTTGAATAAAGAACCACCGATAGTTCCAGCTCATCCTTCAGGCAATTTTCCCTCCGTTCTAGCAATGAAACAGCTTGTGTGAAAACGGAGCAAAATCAAACTTTTTTTTTCACACGCGGAGTTTTTTCTGCAGAAGCAATAAAACCATCCCGCAGTGCAGTTTTTGGCTAGCTTACATACAAGTTGTTTCACTGCTAGAACGGAGGGGGAAATTCCTGAGGATGAGCGGGAACTATCGGTGGTTCTTTGTTCAACAGCCAGGGTCGTGGAGAGCTACCTCGGGCCCCACTACAATAAAATCTCCTGGCAACCCCCACCTCGGCTCCTCCACTAACCACATAATCCATATTTCCGTTTCCTCAACTACCCCCCACCCACCATTCCCCTACTTCCCAACAACCCGACCGGTTGCAACTCTTCAATTATTTTTTATTTTTTAATTTTTTGCGGTGGAAAATTTTTCATATTTTCCCCTCCGTAAACGAACCCTCGAACCCGCCCTTTCGATAAAAGTTATCTCAGAAACCTCTGAGCGCCATCTACCGTCTTATTTTTCTTAGAACTTTTTCATAATCATCACATTTTTCACCTTTCATTTTTAGAGTGTAATAAATGTCTAAAGATGCAGCCTCTGGGAAAGTATCCACAAAGAGTTCTCATAAGTAAACATTAAATTTTGTGTTTTCTCTTTTAAGTTGCCGCTGTGAACAGGACGACTTCATCGGTCATCGGAACAAAGGAAAATAAACGAAGTCGGAATTACGCACAAAGACACTATATTCATTTATAAAAATTGCCTCAATGCGAAAATAATGGGTTGAGCATAAAATAAAAAGATGCAGGCTTCTGGTAGAAAACACAAAGTGACAAAATCCACATGATGAAAATTGTCTGCAGCCTTTGATGAGTAGCAATAACGTTGTATATCAATATCATACACAATAGTCTGTGTTGGTGAGTACCAAAGCAACACAGAGTCCCCAACGTGTGGTGTCGGCGTGTCGTTGGAAAGGAAAGAAGAAATGAAATACGTAATATGGAGATTTGCTGCAGGTAACCCACGCACGTGTTGCAGTTAGCCTGGGAACTCGAGTAACGTTGTAACACTTTTTTTTTATTGTATTTAAAGCAAGTTTTGAATTTATTACATTTTTTAGCACGTCTTTTGTGAAAAAAGATCGTGCTTATGTTATCGGTTTGTACGTCGGTCCGTCTGTACCCACGATATCCTGCAACTGTTAGTCCGATTTGAAAAATTCTTTTTGCATTGGAAAGCTTGAAATATGCGAATGATGATCCTTTATTTCGTTTTTTTTTTTTACGATGTACAATTTTGCCGCTAGACGGCGTCAATGCAGATGATGTCGAATTCAAAAATACGTTTTATTCCACGTATTTGCTTCTAAACATCCGATTGATTTTTTTTTTTATCTTTTGATTCCATTTATGTCGAAGAGTATTTTAGATATAGTTACTTTTTTCAAATTACGCATAGAATTTTCGCCAGGGGACGTAAAAGTAAATTACATTTTCCCCGATAACTCTTCTTCTAAAACTCCGATTTGAAAAACGTTTTCTTCAGTGGATACACCTCCTGATGGAAAATCTTTTGCATATAATTTCAAATTTTTGGTAAAGAATACTTTGGCCACCAGCAGGTGTAAGTGTTAATTTTTGCTTCTGATGTATTTGCCATAAAATCTGAGCTTCTAAAATATTGATTGAAAAAATTCTTTCGTGGACTGATGCCACTCACATCGATAAACCTTTTCAGAATATTTTCTTCTTAAAATATGCCATAGTTTCTCCGCCAGGGGACGTAGATGTATATCTTATTTGTGTCAATATCTCTGCTTCTAGGAGTCTGATTTGAAAAATTCCTTCTTTGTTGGATAGCGTTTTCAGTGTGACATGTTTTTCATATAATTTCAAAGTTTTCAAGTAATTCATAGACTTTCCGCTAGAGGGCGTAAAGGTAAATTGCGTTTCCCCCTATATCTCTGCTTCTAAATCTCCGATTTGAAAAATTCTATCTGCACCGGATACAGCTCCTGATGGGAAATCGTTTGCACATAATTTCTAATTTTTGTAGAAAAATGGTTTGGCCACCAGGGGCGTAAGTCTTAATTTCCGCTTCTGATGTATTTGCAGCAAAATACCAGCTTCTAATTCTCGATTGAAAAAAACGTCGTTTGTAGACCAATACTACTCATGTCGACAAACCTTTTAGAAATATTTTCTTCTTAAAATAATGCATGGTTTCTACGCCAAGAGGCGTAGATGTATATTTTATTTTTGTCAATATCTCTACTTCTTGGAGTCCGATTTGAAAAAATCTTTCTTTGTTGGATGGTATTTCCAGTTTGACATGTTTTTCATATTATTTCAAAATTTTCAAGTAATTCAAAGTGCTTTCTCCCCTATATCTCTACTTCTAAATCTCCGATTTGAAAAATTCTTTCTGTACCCGATACAGCTCCTGATGGGAAATCCTTTGCACATAATTTCTAATTTTGTGTAAAAATTTTTGGCCACCAGGTGGCGTAAGTCTTAATTTCCGCTTCTGATGTATTTGCAGCAAAATATGAGCTTTTAAAATCTCGATTGAAAAAAAGTCCTTTGTTGACCGACACTACTCATGTCGCCAGCTTTTTAGGAACATTTTCTTCTTGAAATAATGCATGGTTTCTACGCCGGTGGGGCGTAGAAGTATATTTTATTTTTATCAATATCTCTACTTCTAGGAGTCCGATTTGAAAAATTCCGTCTTTGTTGGATAGTGTTTCCGATGCGAAATGTTTTTCCTAAAAATTCAAAATTTTCAAGTAAACCATAGACTTTCCGCTAGGGAGCAGACAGACAAATTGCGTTTTCTGCGTTATTTCTGCTTCTAAAACTCCGATTTAAAAAATTCTTCCTGTATCGCATACAAGACCTCGTGAAAAATATATTTCACATAATTTCTAATGTTTGGTAAAGAATGGTTTGGCCACCAGGGTGCATAAGTGTTAATTTCTGCTTCTGATGAATTTGTAGAAAAATCTGGGCTCCTGAAAACTCGACTAATTTTTTTTTTTTCTTGGACCGATACCGCTCATATGGAAAAATCTTTTGAGAATACCTTCTTTCTAAAATAATGCATGGTTTTCCCACCAGGGGACGTAAAGTCACACCTTATGTTTGTCGATATCTCTGTTTCTAAGAGTCCGATTTGAAAAATTCTTTCTGTGTTGGAGAGCGTTTCCGGTGCGAAATGTTTCTCATATAAATTCATATTTTTCTTAACGCACAAGACTGCAACCAGAGAGCGTAGGCTCACGATTCCGTTTACAGCAATATCTGAGGGATTAAAAACCCGATTAAAAAACTTCTTTCTTCCGTCAGATGCTATTGTTTTCCGTACCGGTTCCATTGAGTTTGATTAGCTTTGATAAATTTAATTTTCGTCAGAACGTATTCAAAAGACGTGCTTTTTACACCCAAAAATTCGGTGTCATCTTTCTTGTTGCATTTAATTACGCAGGTCAATTATAGTGCTATCCACTTTTAAAAAGTCATTTTAAATTACGCAATTATGTAATAAATGTAAAAAATGGTGGGGTGGGTGGCGTGCCTGGGAAAAACCACCCGTAGCAGGTTTAATACAATTTATTTAGAATCGCCCCATCAAGGAGCACTATGAAGAGACCCATACGGAAGTGATTCTTTAAAGACCAAAAAAAAAAAGGGGGGGGGAGGAATAACCATGAAAGACAGTGAAAGTACGAAAACAATATAGCCACAAGAGAAAGTTTCCAGCACAGGAAAAATGAAAGTTTGACTCAGGATCCCACTATAAATTTGTGACTTATTAAATATTATTTTATTCCTACATTTTATTAAGAATATCATTACCTTTTCGATAAGTTTTAGTGCTATCCACTTTTTAAAAGTTTTATTTGCACCATATTACCTATTTTCAAATTTTAGAATTCTTCGAAAATCTCATTTTATTGCTAATTTTATCTGCTCCGAATTTTGGTATTTCTGATTAAATGACATTAAATTTCTATTCTTCCACCGATCATATTTTGTAATTCTTGTTTCCTTTTCTTAGCACTCCTCCGCAAACAAAAACAAAATGACAAGTTAATTGCTGGTAAGACATGATCCTACCCAGCAGAAAAAATCAAGACGATTTTTCTAAATTGGTGTTCTACCTTTATGTTTTTTCCCCCTACTATCTGTTTTGCAACCCTCTTGAACCGTGCGCGGCCTCTCTGTCTCTCTCTCTCTCTCTCACGCGCACACTGACGCACACACTGCTGATTGATTTTATTCGTTGCATTCTAGTGAAATTTAACCAAGGACAAAGCCAGTAAAAAAAAATTCTGGAGGGAAGGGGGAGTAGGAGGCAAGTATGTATAAAACTTGAGAAAATATTCTCCATCCCATATTTTAATCCCTACTGTACAGTGTATCTAGATTTTTAGTCCGCGATTATCAGTTTGCAAAAAAAAAAATATCTTAATGCTTTTATTTATCTTTTATGTTGTGACTATACAGAGAAGCGGAAACCACCGTCATACAATTTCTTTGTTTGTTTTGATTACGGGCATATTTTATTTTCATAGTAGGAGATACTGACATTTCAAGAGAGAAGGAGGTGTAAGGCCCATCTCATGCCCTTGTACAGAGCATGTAAATTGATGATTAGGCTCTGGTTGCCCCATAAGGAATGCATCCGTGCGTGCTGCATGCATGCATGCATGTGCATGCAACTTCTGCCGGTCACATGAAAAATGTACTACCCGCCCAGCAACTGAACTGGGAGACAAATGTGGAGATACACAGCGTTAGTGACAAAACGCACTGAAAATACGCATGAAGAACTTTCTGCTAAGTCATGACTTCCTTGATGAGGTCACCTTAATCTCTCTGAATCTAATAAATTGCAATAACTACATTTTGTTTTACATGCTTCATTTTGAACTCCGGAAAATGAAACAAATGAAATAAATTTTAATCTCCCACACACAAAGACTTTCTGTTGCTCAAAATATTTCATTCAAAATCGAGAAGCGAAAAAGTGCTTTAAAAAAAGTGCATCTGTGACTAACTACAGAGGTAAAGAGCACGTGTCAAGACGACAAATCTGCAGCGATACATTCCGTTCTGTAGCTTCAGTTACAGCAACTCACTCCAGAGCAAGGAGACGCGATTTTGATCTTACGTCACCGACAAATTCCTGTTTTTACGTTGGCGCCCGAACGTAAAAATGGATCCACTGGCCGTTGGGTTCTTCGAAAAATGTGTGAAGTTTGTTCAACACATTGTCAGGAATTAATGAAAGGATCCTTCTTCGCGTCAAACAAACAAACAAAAAAACAAAAATGAGAAAGATGACACCGAATATTTGGGTGTAATAAGCACGTCTTTTGAATCCGTTCTGACGCACATTAAATTTATCAAAGCTATTCAAAGTCAATGGAACCAATATAAGAAACATTAGTATCAGACGGAAGAAAGAAGTTTTTCAATCGGGTTTTTAATCCCTCAGATATTACTGTAAACGAAATCGTGAGCTTACGCCTCTGGTTGCAAACTTGTGCGTTAGGAAAAATATGAATTTATATGAGGAACATTTCGCACCGGAAATGCTCTCCAACACAGAAAGAATTTTTCAAATCGGACTCTTAGAAACAAAGATATCGACAAAAATAAGATGTGACTTTACGCCCCCTGGTGGAAAAACCATGCATTATTTTAGGAAGAAACAATTCTCAAAAGGTTTTTCAATATGAGCAGAATCGGTCCAAGAAAAAAAAATTTTAGTCGAGTTTTAAGGAGCCCAGATTTTGCTCCAAATACATCAGAAGCAGAAATTAACACCTATGCCCCCTGGTGGCCAGACCCTTATTTACCAAACATTAGAAATTATATGAAAAATATTTTCCATCCGGTGTTGTATGCGATACAGGAAGAATTTTTCAAATCGGAGTTTTAGAAGCAGAAATAACGCAGAAAACGCAGTTTTCCTTTGCGTGCCCTAGCGGAAAGTCTATGATTTACTTGAAATTTTTGAATTTATATGAAACACATTTCACATCGGAAACACTATCCAACAAAGAAGGAATTTTTCAAATCGGAGTCCTAGAAGTAGAGATATTGATAAAAATAAGATATACATCTACGCCCCCTGGAATAAAAACCATGTATAATTTAAGAAGAAAATGTTCCTAAAAGGTTTGTCGGCAGGAGTTGTGTCGGTCAACAAACGACTTTTCTTTCAATCGAGATTTTAAAAGCTCATATTTTGCTGCAAATACATCAGAAGCGGAAATTAAGATTTACGCCTCCTGGTGGCCAAACCATTTTTTATAAAAATTAGTAATTATGTGCAAAGGATTTCCCATTAGAAGCTGTACCCGGTGCAGAAAGAATTTTTCAACGCAATTTACCTTATGTCCCCTAGCGGAAATTCTATGAATTACTTGAAAATCATATGAAAAAAACATGTCACACTGAAAACACTATCCAACAAGGAAGGCATTTTTCAAATCGAACTCCTAGAAGTAGATATATTGACAAAAATAAGATATACATCTATGCCTCCTGGCGGAGAAACCATGGAATATTTTAAGAAGAAAATATTCCGAAATGGTTTATCGACGTGAGTGGCATCGGTCCACGAAAGAATTTGTTCAATCGAGATTTTAGAAGCTCAGATTTTAAGACAAATGTTGGGGGTTGGGAAAGACTTTGGCCCCCTGGTGGCCAAAGTATTCTCTACCAAAAATTAGAAATTATATGCAAAAGATTTTCAATCAGGAGCTGTATCCGCTAAAGAAAACATTTTTCAAATCGGAGTTTTAGAAGAAGAGATATCGGGGGAAACGTAATTTAATTTAACGCTCCCTAGCGGAAAATCTATGCGTAATTTGAAAAGTAAGTATACCTAAAATACTCTTCGACATAAATGGAAACGAAAGATAAAATAATTTTTTCAATCGGATGTTTAGAAGCAAATATGTGGAATAAAACGTATTTTTGAATTCGACATCATCTGCATTTACGCCCTCTAGAGGCGAAATTGTACATCATAAAAACGAAGTGAAGGATCAGCATTCGCATATTTCAAGCTTCCCAATGCAAAAATAATTTTTAAAATCTGACTAACAGTTGCAGAGATATCGTGTCTACAGACGGACGGACAAACCGATAACATAAGCACGATCTTTTTTTTTACAAAAGACGTGCTAAAAATTAAGAGGAAGATGCTGTGACGTACTACAGGAGTGAAGCACGTGTCAAGACGACAAATCCACAGCGATATATTCTGTCGGTGTAGTTTAGTCGGCTAGAACAACTCACTCCGGAGCGAGGAGACGCGTTTTCGGTCATCTACAATTTCCGCCTTTCACGCATTCGAGAAGGGTATGGAATATTTATTTTTCTTTCACTTAAGGTTTGGATCAACAGAACATTTCATTTCCAAATTAACAACGGATTCCAGCGGTAAATAAGGAATTTTTCACAAACAAATCTCAAAGAAAATAAATATATGCACAGTTATTATTTATCTTCTCGGTTACTTTAAAGGGCAAAATCAACTTAAAGGTGTGAGGACGATGGCCCCACCCCGGAATGGCCTCCCCGTTCACCGGACATGATCCCCGCGGATAATCTTTGTATGATCCTGTGGAAAGGTCCGTTCTAGCTTTAGGACCTCCACTGGAGGTCTGCACGGGCCTAGCTTTTTCTTTTCCTTCCAACAGTTAAGGGGGGGGGGGGTCTTTCCCTTCCAACAGTTAAGTGAAAATTTTCGGGCTTGGACCGGACCGGGCCTGCACTGAAAGGTTTAGTCTTTTCTCCTGCATTAAAAAAAAGTATTTAACTCTCACAAAACGAGGACTGAATTGTTCAATAAACAGATCGGT
Source organism: Macrothele yani (assembly GCA_039090855.1). Lineage (NCBI taxonomy): Eukaryota > Metazoa > Arthropoda > Arachnida > Araneae > Macrothelidae > Macrothele > Macrothele yani. The sequence continues at coordinate 119,169,332 of CM076993.1, forward strand.
GACATACCCCCCACACACACACACACACACCACAGCCGCGGGTGGGGGGGCGCAGGTAACCAAGGGGCGTACTGCAGCTCCCAGTTATAGTTTTTTTGAACAAATTCGAACATTCACAAAGACAAACAAACAAATAATCAACCCAAAGGTTCATATTTTCTTTTAAGGTGCATTTAGCTTTGCCTAAATAAATGCCATCTTTCACTTTTAAAGCACTGGATGTCCTACAGGTTGAAGCTGTTCGGCCTTTTGGCTCCGAGTTGTAATACGATCGGTCTCCAAACGGTATACCTCTCTCTGCGCTGCTGAGGAAAAGCGCGAGGCCACATAGGGATTCCCCATGAAGGATGTGGGGAAGCAATCAGTCAATCACCTATACTCCGAGTCAACCTAAGAGTGAACCACTATGAAGGGTACGAAACAGCTACCTCCGCTACGAAAAATAGTCCCTACACTGAGAAAACGTTTTGTTAATTCAACAAAAAAATTTGTCGTTATACAGTCAACAAAAAATTTTGGTGAATTTGCAAAATTATTTTGTTGAAAACTATTGTTGATTTAACAAAATTTTTTGTTATCACGACAAAACGTTTTATTCATTTAACAAAATGATTTGTCGATTTTTGGGGATTTGTTTGATCCAACAAAACACATTGTTATCATGACAAAAGGTTTTGTTGCTGTAGCAAAACATATTGTGTCACGATAACAATATGTTTCGTTGCAGCAATAAAACATTTCGTCATGATAACAATGTGTTTTGTTGGATCAAACAAATTCCCAAAAATCGACCTAATCCTTTTGTTAAATGAACAAAACGTTTTGTCGTGATAACAATAAATGTGTCAAGTAGCCTCGGGGGGCTGTGGATCCCTTGTTAAACTCGTAAACGAGCAGATGTCGGAAATGTTCATTCCTCTCTACTTGACACTCCACACTTCCGGACCTGAAAACCAAAAAACCATAAGCCACAATCACACAACGCATTATGATTTTTTTTTTGATTGGAGGTTTAACGACCACTGTGAGCAACTCAATGGGCTATAAGCAGTCGCCCGTCCTTAATTTAGGGTCACTGGTTCCAGGGAAGGGAGAGAGCCAGTGCCGTAAGACAAACACAACATCCATGCCTCACCGGGATTCGAACCCGGACCCCTTTTGGACGAATGATCAGAGGCCATCGCCTTAGACCACTGCGCCACCGGGGCGGCGGGGCAGCACATAGCAGATAGTTTTCGTCCATTTCCCTGACCCTTACGTCAAGGATGTTCTTGGTTGTGAAGCCGAACAGGACGTGGAATGCGATTTAGGGTTGTGGAATACAGAAGTTGATGAGGGCGGTGAGACTCCCAGCTGCTTCGGAGTTCGTACTTTCAGTGCCACATCAAACAGACCGAAGCACTGCAATAGTAGCAGTAATTATAGAACTGTTCCCAGAGAATCCCTAATATTGTGAACGATATCCTTTTCTTGCAGCGTACGAATAACTTCGTTTTCGTTTCTGATTGTGAGCAGTTAACATCCCATGCACATTTTGGGGAAGAAATGTGAATTTTGAGCTGCCGAGAATACCGAAACTGGCGAAGGATATTATAAGCAAATTCTGTAAATGTACAAACAACGTACAGCAAGAAAAAAACTGTTCTAGAAGTAAATGCAAAACGTTCATTTCCGAATTTAATCAGATTGTACACAGTGATTTTTGCGCCCTCTCTTGCTCTGCACCCGGGGCAGCCACCCTGCTTGCCCCGCCCTAGTTACGACACTGGGGTTAGAAATCGTGGGCAATCACAATGGGCACGAGTGCTCCTTTTAAGATTACAAAAGAAGGGCATGGCCCAAATGACATTGGGCTCAAAGTTCAACGACCCACGTCAAACTGTAGTTATCTTATATCAAGAACCGAAGGTTCAAAATTTTGAAGCACACACTTCAATAATTTTGAAAAATTACTTCTGATTACTGGTTCCCACAAAAGATTGAGTAGCCAGTATGCAATCCTTACAGATCCTGACAGACGTGACGCCGTAGGTCACACCGTCTTGAAACTACGAATGATCAGGTGTTCAAACAGGACAGTTCGAAGTAAAAGTAATGAAAAATTAGAGTTAGACTGTTATTAGCTTTAACTTAATTAATTTATAAGACTGTGCTTGGTCCAGCGACACTTTTGTCGCATGATTTCGGAGAGTTTTGCTTTGGCATTTCAGAGTAAACCCGCAAGATAAATGGAAGGAAACTTTCTCTTTTTTTTTTTTTTTTTTTTTTCATAGAAAAAACTTTTAAGCAGAAATAAGATAAAAAGAAATTAATGATTATACTCATAAGCACCAAATTAATTACTCGTTCCTTCCAAAAAATCCAGACAAAAAAAAAAGAATATGTCAAAGTGGGCCATTTCTCGCATGAGTCACCGGGAAATATCCCGGCGTCCCGATGGGCCAATCCAACCCTGTCCAGGTTTAAGACTCCTGCTCTAGAGGAAGCAGTGTGCTATTTGTAATCAGAGTTGGAAACGGGTCAAAAGTTTTGGACCTGGGCGTCACACAATTGGACCATAACGAGAAACCGACCCGGATCTGTAAGTGACCCGGCCCAGACAAATTTGCTTTGAACTATAATATGTACACAGTCGAGTCACATTACTGAGACCACCAGTTAATATCCATGCAGAGTAACCGCCGTGTGCAGCGCGGACGGCAGCTAGACGAGCTGGGAGTGACTCAATAAGGTGCTGGAAGGTGTTCATAGGTATGTGGAGTTTTGTCTTCTGAAACTGACTGCAGTGCATCTGACAGTTTCTGGAGGGTGCGCGGTGGAGGATCCATAGAGCGAACAAAACGATCGAGGTGGTCCCACAGAGCTCAATTGGGTGTAAGTGTGGGGAATTAGGGGGCAGGGAAATACTTTGAAGTCTTCATCGTGCTCTTCCAACCACTCTCGGACATTTCTAGCTGTGTGACATGTCGCATTGTCGTGCTGGAAGATCCCATCAGCCCCAGGGAAAACAATCAGCATGTATTGGTGTACGTGGTCTGCAAGGATGGATTCGTAACGAATTCGGCCCATAGTGCCTTCCATAGGTACGAGATGACCCAAAGAATGCCACGAAAACCTTTCAGAGACCATAACGCTGCCCCCACCAGCTTGTGTTATTCCAGCAATGGTTGAAAAGTGTTTGTTCTCCGATGTTTCTCGCCTTATACGCCAAAGTCCATTCGTTCGATGAAGCAGAAAACTTGACTCATCGGAGAAGGCAATCCTTTGCCAATCAGCGGAGGTCCAATTCCGATACTGCCGTGCAAATCTAAGCCTTTTATGCCGACGCACCTTCGTTAGCATAGGTGCAGTGACCACCGGTCTGCATCGGAGGCCCATACGTAGCAGGGTTCGCCGAACTGTCGTTTTAGACACACTTGTGGTGTGTCTAAACGACATTGGTTCATTCGGCCAATGAGTAGCTCCACTGTAGCGTGTCGGTCGGCCCTCAAGCACCTTCGCAACCGACGTTCACCTCTCACATCAACGGCACGTGGTGCCCTGCAGTTTCAACGTCGCTAATTCGCAATGGTGCCATTTCTCCAATCACGATGCACTTTAACCACAGCAGCAATGCGAACAGTTCTCAAACTGCTCTGTTTCAGATATACTACCACCATTGGCCCGAAAGCCGATAATCATTCTTTTTGCAAATCTGATAAATCGCTCCTTTTATCTATGACAGCAACGAATGATATGTTTTCAGATTGCCTACAGCACACCTTATATATACCCTCCAAGCCAGCTCACGACACGGGCCTTCTTTCAGTGGCTACACGGTGTTGACGTCAAAAGTAGAAGGTGGTCACAATAATGTGACTTGACTGTGTATATAAGGTGTACAAAAAGTCTCCCGGCACTAGGGGGCCGCGGGTGGCCTTGTGGGCAACGTTCGTGACTGCCGTGGAAAGGTCCTCAGGTTCGATCCCAGGCAGGTACGAACGCTCGATCCACTAAATATCCGCCGTGCGTCGGATGGGCACGTTAAGCCGTCGGACCCCGGGCACTGGCCTCCCGGTAATAAATAACGGTGTCTTCCTCCCACTTTCTACTTCGCTTCCGTGTCACTTTCCTATCGGACAGTCTAGCCCAAATCTCCTAGCTTCCTATTTCTAAGGGTTGTTTAAGACCTGGGGTCAGACACTCCCTTCCTAAAATCCTCTACATATGATCATTTGATCTCGGCACTGGGTATCTTAGGTTATATGTGGAAATCAAATGAATCTGTTATAGGAACGTATTTTACTCACTTACTCATAGGAAATATTGAAATTGTCGTCCTTCATTTGCAAGACATAATCCAACTGTTTTACATATGTTTTTAAACACATCTGCGAGAGTCAAAAAGTCCCTCCGCAGTAATGTTACTGTTCCACCTAATTTTGATGGTGCTATAGTAAACATTTTTGACTAAAGCAACTTGTTGTATGTTTGATTTCAGTTTTTGCTGCTTTCTTGATAACATAGCAAGCTTCAAAATACCTATGTTTCACAGCAACACCGATTTTCACAAGTTTATGATGAGTTGAAAGTTTCCAAAATGTGGATATTGCTTTCATATTTACGCCTCAGAAGGAAGGGGCACTTTTCCTTCTGTGGACACGCTTCCTTCATATTGCATGACAAATCCTTTTCCAGCCAGCAGGCACCAATATCGAGCACAAAATTCCACAACGCGCATTTTTCTTTGAATTTTTTTTCTTTTCAAAAATAAAACGGTAATAAAACAGGGTTGAAATCGGGTCAAAAACACCTTGACCTAATCCGTTTGACCCGCTATAAATTGTCGACCAGTTGACCCGCTATAAATTGTCGACCAGTTGACCCGCTATAAATTGTCGACCAGTTGACCCGCTGGCCCGTGGCCCGTTTCCATCTCTGTTTGTAATAAGTTACAAAGAACGCTTTAAGAAAGTTTGTGACGGGTTGGGCCGGGCCCTCTAAATAAAGTTCGAACCGGGGAGAGCTTTCCAAATTAAGTCTTGTGCCGACCTTTACCCTCCACCCAAGAATGTGACGGAATTATGGACAGCGGTGCAGTAAACATGGGTGAAGATACCTGTGGAACGTTTTCGTGTCCTATAATATAGTGGAATCAATGCCTCGCCATGTGACTGCTCTTATCCTGCCGAAAAGGTGGGCCTACCCTTACTGGCTAAGTTTCCCATGACTTCTGTCCACTCAGTGTATATCTGACATTAACCGTTACAGTAGCGACTTTTATAAGGCCATTCAGCAAGCTGAAAATGCGAGTATATACATATCTTACCACTAATTGCAGAGGCGTGTTAAAACATTGCAGCGCCTTGGACAAAGAAAAATCAGGTTCCCCAAGTAAACGCATTTTGATGTAAAAAATTACTTCCAAATTGAATTCTATACTTAAATTATTCACAGAATTTTTTTAATCACAAAAAGAATCATCCCATTCTCAAGTACAGCTCTGTAGAATTTTAAGCACGTGTGTTACTGAGCATTGAAATTAAAGTTTTAAATACCGTTTTCTCGCAAGCTTACTTTACACAATTTTAAAACTTCATTTCACCATCAATCTTTGTATTTAGATATGAAACTGATTGATTTTAACATACTTATGAAACCCTTGCCTGAAAATTTTGCATTTAAATTTTCAACGTAAGTAATACTATTTTCATGATTTTTTTTAATATACCTACTGCTGCAACCAGTGTTCATTGTTAATCGATTCAGTAACCGAGAGAAAGAGGAAATGAAAAAAAAAATTACCTAGTATTTCGTAACATTTCTTATTTCTTTTTAGCAAAATCTTCTACTGTATCATCAAACCTCAATGTTTCTGCAATGCTTGAATTAAGTGACAAGGTTTCAAATGCACTCGTTCCTTCTTGAGAATTAGATGCCCTCAAATAATTATAGATGATTAAAAAACAAAAAAAACTTGGGTCTATAGAAGCGTTACTGATGGATATGCATAGGTAAAGGCTTTACGATTGCATCAATGTTCCGAAAAGTTGAATTATTTTCGTTTTCCTTAATAAATATTGCAACACACACTGATGGGCCATTACATTATGACCACCCCCAGCCTCGAGAAATGAGCGCGCCTGGAGATCAAACAGGTGAAGTTCACAAAACAGTATATACACTGAAGAGCAATTGAATAAGAGACAGCTGACGTTATGAAAATGTGGTGCTGTGGGCGGCCCTGTAAACGGAAACGACATGACGTATGCAGAGATCCGACAATATAAAGAGTGGTGCGACGGGAATCAGTAAGAGTTAGACGCAGTATGGGTAAGACGAATGATCTAAGCGCATTTGATCGTGGGCAAATTGTCGGGGCCCGACGAATGGGTCACTCCATCTCGGAAGTCGTGCAGGCACTGGGATTTTCACGAGACACTGTGTCACGGGTGCACCGTGAGTACATCGAATCCGGTAAAAACATCCCTGCAAGGGCCAACTGCCGTGGACAACAGCGAGTGGATGAGCGGGGTCATCGTCGGCTAGCTCACATTGTAACAGCGGATAGACGGGCCACAGAGCAAAAAATCACTCGGCAATTTAACGCTGGTGTACAAAAACGTGTAAGCAGCCACGCCATCCAGAACCATCTGCTCGCTATGGGGTACAGAAGCCATCGTCCCACGAGGGTACCGCTGCTGACGGCACATCACAGGGTGCAAAGATTAGCATGGGTGCTGGAACATCGCTACTGCACCCTAGACATGTGGGAAAATGTTGCCTGGACTGATGAGTCGAGATTCACGTTGGTACATGCGGATGGCAAGATACGAGTACGGCGCAAACCACATGAAGCGATGGATTCTTCTTGCCAGCAGGGTACTCTTCAAGCTTGTGGGGGTGGCATTCTCGTCTGGGGACTGTTTACGTGGACTGAAATGAGACCCCTGGTACGTGTGACATCGTCCCTCACAGGTCAACGTTACCGGGATATCCTGGACGACCATTTGCTCCCGTTTGTGCGTCTTCAATATCTCTCTGGGGACCTCATCCTGCAACAAGACAATGCACCGTGCCATCGCTCCCGAATTGTATCCTTATGGTTGGATGAACACTCAACCAACGTGACCTCGCTTCCTTGGCCAGCTAGGTCTCCTGACCTCAGTCCCATCGAGCACATCTGGGATGCCATCGAGAGAAATGTTCGAGGCTCTGACCCCCCTCCATCAAATCTTCGTGAACTGTGGGAGCTTGTTCAGGAGTCGTGGATCCGTATGGCTTCCCAACGCTTCCAGTGTCTTGTCGAGTCCATGCCGAGACGAATCGCCGCCGTCATCAAGCGAAAGGTGGTGCTACACGTTACTAGACAGGTATCTCTAATTCAATTGCTCTTCAGTGTGTAAACGACACAAGGACGGACGTTCGGTAAGTAGGGTGTTCGGAGTCAGAATGGGAAAAGCTGTCGATTTATCGGAGTTTGATAAATGATAAATCGTGACGGCACGGCACCTCGGAACTACGATCTCGGAAACGGCGCCGCTTGTGGGTTGTTCACGTGCCGCTGTAGTGAGTACGTATCAAAAGAGGTGCACAGATGGCCAAACGACGAACCGTCGTTAAGCCGTGTGGTCCGCAGCTCATTGATGCCAGCGGTGAGCGAAGACTGTCGGGAATTGCTTTACAGCGACCGCAGGGCCACAGTGCAACAAATCACCGGCAGCTACAACAGTGGTGATCAGGGCAATGTGTGTCATAGCACACAGTTCATCGCAAGCTACTGCGCAAGGACATGCGTAGCCGAAGACCCAGCTGGGTTCCCATGCTCACTGCACGTCATCGCCAACAACGTATGAAATGGTCCCAAGATCATCGAGATTGGACCGTGAATGATTGGAAGAAAGTGACCTGGTATGACGAATAAAGATTCCTGGTGCATTACATAGACGACTAAGCGCGGATACGCTCATTACCAATGGAGGCTATGGCACCTGATGGATGCACTGTTGGGCGGAAACAGGCCGGCGGTGGCGGTGGTTTAATGCTGTGGGCGATGTTTTCTTGAGACACTTTACGTCCCACTAGCCTGTTGTACCCGTCGTTGACGGGCTAGTGATGACCTTCTGACGTATATATGACACTTTTGAATTAATAACGGAGATTGAAAAACAACGTTCTATTTTCTTTTTTCTTCTCCGCCCTCAAGGTCATAATACAATTGGCAAGCAACGCTTAACCAAAAACATATGCCTTTCCGCTTTCTTTACCGCTTTCTTTACATGCAACCTGATCACAGCCAATGCGAAGATAAGTACTTCACGATAAATTTGAGCCATTTTTTTTTTTTTTAGAATTGCGTTAAAACAACGTCCTATTTTCTAGCTCACAACGTCGTCACTGTATGATGACCTTCTGACGTATGACACTTTTGAATGAACAGCGCAAATTGGAAAACTACGTTCTATTTTCTTTTTTTTTTTTTCTTCTCTGCCGTCAAGGTCATACAATCGGCAAACAACGCTTACAAAAAAGGGCGTACTAAATGTATTTACAAATGAAAATAGTCGTAACGGAATTCTAAAAAAAGGAACGCCTAAAATTTATGGTGAACTACTTTTCTGCACGCCTTAACGTTTGGTGTGATCAGGTTGATGTCAACAAAGCGGAAAGACACACTCAGATCGGGTAGAAACGCGTAACATTAAATAACTAAAAATCAAACTCAAATTAAAAAAATCGCTTCGAGGTGCACCAGAAGATGTCTACAGGTACCTTCATAACAAATTTCGTCGCTCTATGTCGCCTAATTCTATGTGAAATCCGACCGACAGACACGCACACAGTTCGTTTTATAAATATAGATATTATCCCAATAGCCAGTGCTGTAGTCGTAAAATCAGCATAGGGTATATACTATGTGCAAATCCTAAAAAATCAGAGGTCATATTTAACAATCCTAAAAAATCAGAGGTCATGTAGTCATATTTAACAATTATGACTATGAGCTCACTTACCGACATTTATAAAGTATCTTCTCCTCTCTCCTGTCAATTATGACATGTTGAAGAGCATGCGCAAAATAATTTTAATTTTTATTGAAATATATCCCATCAAAACGGAGCCGCGCCGGTGGAGCAGTGGTCTAAGCGATGAACTCTGATCATTCCTCCGAAAGGGGTCTGGGTTCGAATCCCGATGATGCATGGATATTGTGTTGCGGCAGTTGTCTTACGGCACTGGCTCTCTCCCTTTCCTGGAAGCAGTGACCCTAAATTAGGGACGGGCGACCGCTTATAGCCCATTGAGTTGCCCACGGTGGTCGTTAAAATTCCAATAAGAAATAAAATAAAAAGCCTGACGAGATAAGTCCTTACAGCACTGTTCTTCTAGAGGAAACTCTTAATCTACTATCAGTTGCTGGACGATGATTTATCAACCAAGATCTTACATATTGTTTTGGAATAAATCGTTCAATGGGCGGTCCATTTTAATTTATGAACATCAGGTTAGATACATTGGAGATTAACAAAGATGCTTTGAGATCGGTTATAATGTTCATTAAACTAAATCCTCGCTCGCATTCAGCTGTCGAACAAGGAAGAGTTGAAATCGTTCTTAATAGGGCTTTTAAGTTTTCTGGTACAACTTGTACGTTTTCAGTATATTCTCTCAGTCTCTGAATAGCTTGCATTTCATCAACATTTAAACGTCTACAGATCCGCCTTGTTTCTATAGTTCTCCATAGCGCATGTCGTCTGTTTTAATATTTTTTCGGTCTAATGAAGAAAAGCCGCCCCGGTGGCGCAGTGGTCTAAGCGATGGCCTCTGATCATTCGTCCGAACGAGGTCCGGGTTCGAATACCGGTGAGGCATGGATGTTGTGTTTGTCTTACGGCGCTGGTTCTCTCCCTTCCCTGGAACCAGTGACCCTAAATTAGGGACGGGCGACTGCTTATAGCCCATTGAGTTGCTCACGGTGGTCGTTAAACCTCCAATAAAAAAAAAAAAATTATAATGAAGAAATATCTTTAAGAATTTGTACATTTTCACTGTTTGAATCTGAACACAGTCTTGCTTTCCTCCTGTAAACCGTGCTTTGAATAAACTGGTTTGGTTAATAAGTACAATTTTGTTGTTAGGGGTCAATGGGATATGTTAGAATAATAATTCCTCAATCGCTGCTAATGCTAAATGAGTTTTTCCCCCAGGATTTTCTCCGAAGCTCTGTATAATTCTTATGGTTCTTTTTATTAGATGTTCAGCTCTTGGCAGCGATGTTGTTCGAGATTGAAGCTCTGTTGATAATATGGACATTGAAGGTATACGCTATTCTGTCAAAAAAGCAGAGGGTATCATGTATATGGCGTATACCGCCGTATACCCTCCACTACAGCCCTGCCAATAGCATAATCCCTGACAGCTGTCAGGTGTCTGAACATCGTTGCGGACCAAGTTCATCCATTGATGGCAACTGTATTCCCTGCTGGTGATGGCTATTACCAACAGGATAACGCGCCATGCCACTCTGTCTGAATCGTCAAGAAGTGGTTTGGGGACTTACTGTTAATGACCCGGCCACCAAATTCACCTGACATGAACTCAATCGATCATTTGTGGTTCGACTTGGAAAAGCGGTTAAACGCTAAATCACCACCACCTCGACATGTACGGGAACTGGAGGACCTGCTGTTGACATTATGGTACCAGATACCCCAGGATACCTATCGCCACCTCATGGAATCGATGCCTCGCTGAGTGGCCAGAGTTTTGCGAGCTAAAAGGGGTCTTACAGCTTATTAGGTAGGTGGTTATAGTGTAATGTCTCATCGGTGTATCCGCAATAGGAAATCTGTCGTTGGCCAATGTATATTATGCCAAAATTTCTAAAAAGGCTGACATTTTTGTTCGAATTAGGTAAATTATGCGGCTGGAGCTACACGCTGCGGATTCTGTTTAACCTGTTCGCTCACCTCCCAAGTCACCTACACTACCTTTGTATGTGTGAGTGGGAGGGGGGGCTTGATATTATAGAAATGTGATGGAGTGAACGATTCCGAGAGATTTCGGGGCATCCCATTGTCAGCCCTCAAATTCGCTAAAATGCCTTGTAAAAACTATCGTCTCCAGCCTCCCACGCATCGGCTGTCAGCAAGCTCTATATGAAAGAGATGCCCCTTCCCCCCGCTCTCTCCCTCTCTTTTGAGTTTGACCTTGCCAGGAAGAAATAACATTATGCTGCATGGACCAGTAGCGGATTTCTAATTAGGCGCACTAGGCGCGCGCCTAGGGCTCCAGAGCTTGAGGGCCCCCGAAAACGTATAATTGGATTGCCAGTATTTTTTTGCTTTTCACAGAATAAAAAAAAAAAAAAAAAATGCGGACCTTAATTTTTCAATGAAAATAATAAGCAAAAAAGCCTTCAAGAAACTCTTCACATTCTTGCTCTTTTGCAGTAACTGATGAAATTCCTACTGTCCACCTGCCTTGGTCCATAGCATTCGACTATGCCAAGTGATCATATGTAGAGGAAAGGAAGGGTGTGTCTGACCACAGGTCTTAAACAATCCTTAGAAATAGGAAACTAGGAGATTTGGGCTAGAGTGCCCGATAGGAAAGTGACACGGAAGCGAGGTAGAAAGGGGGAGGAACACGCCGTTATTTATTACCAGTACCCGGGGTCCGACGGCTTAACGTGCCCATCCGACGCACAACGGATATTTAGTGTATCGAGCGTACGTATCTGCCTGGGATCGAACTTGAGGTCCTTTCCGTGGCAGTCACGAACGTTGCCCACTAGGCCACCCGCGGCCCTCGACTATGCCAAAACTCCTCCACGAAAAGCTATCCATCCTTTTCAAGTGAATCACTGCGCATAAATTGCATTTCACCCGTATTTTCTAATGTGGAGGAGATTTTCTGTGGCCAACGTTTTCAAGTATTTCATTTTTGCTTGATACCATGCTCGTTTTCTGCTAATTTGCTCAAAATGTAAAAAAAAACCAAGATGATTTTCCAAAGCTGAAGCAATGGAAAAAGCACGTTTTATAATTGAAATCCATTCCATTTTATGAAATTTTATGACAATTTACACGCGATGTACGAAATTTCCTTTTCAGCGCCCTTAGCGATAAATTTGCCAAGAGACTTGCAACTGAAAAGGTATTAAAATCAGTTTTGCCTTATAACGAAGTAAATTTCTCCGTCATTTCTATCAGCGCCAGGATTCGAACCCGGGTCCCCTCATTCCGGAATAAGTTGCTCTACCAATTGAGCTACGCGGACGTTTTATTCTGATTCCTATCTGCCTTTATGTCGTATGCGTCCTTCTGGCAGGTACGTCACATCTCCTGGTACGTTACATCATCTCCCTTATTTTTTTTTTTTTTTTTTTCGAAGTGCTGGAGAAGGGATTCTCTTATTTTTCCTATCTCGCGGTGTGGAAAGAACATCACACCATTGCGAGATTTTGAACGGTCGGGTCATCCGGATAGTTCGGGCGCCATTATAACGAAGTAAATTTCTCCGTCATTTCTGTCCACGCCAGGATTCGAACCCGGATCCCCTCCTTCCGGAATAAGTCACTCTACCAATTGAGCTACGTGGACGTTTATTCTGATTCCTATCTGCCTTTATGTCGTATGCGTCCTTCTGGCAGGTACGTCACATCTCCTGGTACGTTACAGCATTACGTATCAAACTCAAAAAGAACGTTTGCTGTAACTGAAATAATCCCTTCGGAGCACAAAGCTAAAATTTACGAAATTTCCACTTTGAGAACTCCTAGCGGGACATTTATGAACTAGTAGTGAAATTTAAAATGGGAAAATTTTAATGAATTTTTATGTCCGATCATTCGCAAAAATAATTTGTTAAAAATCTGTGAAAACCAAATTTTTTGGCCTTTAGCATGAAATTAACGAAGTAATTAGAAAATTTAAATATTTGAGAAGGAACGGTTAAGCCTCATCTGAGAGGCACAAAATTAACATTTTCCTTTAAGTTGAATAGTTTCTTCACAATAGAACTCCAATTTTTTTGAATTTTCGATTTGACAGCCCTTAGCGGTATTTAAAGTGCCGAACCTAATATCCTTAGATTTCTTATTAGCAGCAAAAACAATTTTTGAAATATCTTTAAATACAAAAAGTTGGATGTGCGCGGGCAAATAGAGGGATTACACTTGCACAGTTTCTTACAAAACGTTCTAATAATAGGAAGATAGAATGGAAATTTTAAAAAGCGTAAAAACTTTTTTTTTTTTTTTGCTAATCTGACGGATGAAAATTTCTGAGGCGATAAGAAGGGAGAGGGCCTCCCCCCCCTGAATCTTTTAGCGCCCCAAAAGATTTAAAGTCGCCTCTGGGCGGGACATATTGGCAGAAGAGCGGACCACTAATGGACAACCAAAATTTTAGACTGGATTCCAAGGGACAGGAAAAAAAACCAGAAGAAGACCGCATGGGAAATGGGTGGATGAAATTCGAAAACATGCGGGAGTAAGATGGAGGAAACTGGCCCAAGACAGACCGTTGTGGAAGAAACTTGGGGAGACCATCCAGCAGTGGCAGTGGATTGATGATAGTTGACAATGATGATGTTATATTTAAAAAGTTTTTTTCTCAATAGTGTTTTTTTTTTTTTTTTTTTTTACTTTTAAAGATTTTAGGCTTATTCCCCCACGAAGTATTTTTTTTTCGGGAAGCTTTCACCGATGTACCAAATCCACGGATTCCCCCCCCCCCTTTAAGAAATTTCTGGCTTCGCCACTGCCAGGCGCATTGTTTTGCCAACTCTTAAAAGGAACCTATGACTAAAAATTAAAAAAAAAAAAAAAAAGAAGTTACGAACAGTATTACACACCCGACGATCCGTTGGACGTGTCTTATGCGCAGGTAGTTTTTTTACGCGTCTTTCTGTAGTATATGATGGCCGAATGTGAATCTGTCATTAACTTTCAATTTCATGTCTTCTTCCTTTATTTACTGGTTGATGATTGATCATTGATTTAAAATAAATAATAATATTTCACTCTTTGGAAAATTCAAACTTGAACGAAATTTTTTTGTCGAGATTAATGGTGGAGGGGCTTCAGCCCCTGAAATGGTCTAGCAACGCCCCTGGGGATACCTTTTCAATAACTTCGCTTAAGGGCCGAAAATTCTTAGCTAGGACTTTCCTGGAAATCGGAAATAAGAAAGCCATAAATTATAAATACATTTTTTAGCACAGCTGAACTTTTAACAGTTCGACAAAATCTTGGTCTGTTAGGTAAGGGAAATGAAATGCATTTAATTGCAAACGGGAAAAAAATTAAAAAAAAAAAAAAAAAAAAAACCCTCTCTTTCCAAACTTATGGAAATTAATTCCAAGAGGCGATCTAAAAACAATTTGAACACTGCGTCGCCGCTGTGGTCTAAGCGTTGGCTTGTGAACATTCGTCCGAGATGGGTCCGGGTTCGAATCCCGTCAGGCATCGATGTTGTGTTTGTCTTACGCACTGGCTCTCTCCCTTCCCTGGAACCAGTGACCCTAAATTAGGGATGGGCGACTGCTTATAGCCCATTGAGTTGCTCACGGTGGTCGTTAAACCTCCAATCAAAAAAAAAAAAAAAACACGGTTCGTTATTTCGCTAATTAAATTATCCTTGGGACACTAAATTTGATATTTATTTGCCAAAAGACATGCTTATTACATGAAAAATTCAAAGGCATCATTTGGCATTTCACTTCTGAATGCTTCAAATAATTTCTATCGGCATTTTGTTTCCACTCCAGTGCTTGTTTGTAGAAACCTGAACTGCTGACGCACATGTCCCGGCTGACGAAAACAATGTTTCACAGCCGTCCAATCAGGAAACGAGAGTTTTATTCTTGTCTACTATTGGCTAAACCTTTGACATGAGAAGCGGACACGAAGGAGCATGCGAAGGAGGAATCAGATGAAATGTTTTTTTATTTTTCCGTGAATAACAAGTTTTGTTCGTGGCTGAGCTCGTAGAGTTCAAGTTCAACCGTTACTTTATGAGTGCAACGACTGTTCATTTCTTTTTGGGGATTTATTTATGTTAGTGCCTTGGTTTTTCGGAAAGTATAACGCCAAACAGCCGTAATGCTGCCGATATTTGTTTCAAATGATTCTCATGCCAGCGTTTTGACGTATATTGGGGCTGCCGTGGTTTTCGTGTTATGTTCGAAGATGTTTTGTTCCGTATTTGGAACGCTATATTCGAGCCTACTGGGCTGCTTTGAATTAAATGTATCGTGGAAAAAGTTGGGAAAATGGGCAGGTACATATTTTGAATGTCTAATTTGGTATTTCAGATGTTGAGTAATTCACGTTGTCCGCTTAATGTTCTTTTTCGTTTTATTTTCGTGTGTAATACCAGCCGGTCTGGCAGAAGCTTTTATGTATGCAAAACAGTATGTTTTTCCTTTAAAATTTGAGGTGTGATATTTCTTGTAATGACTAAACAAGTTGAGTATTTTTTTTTCAGGCAATGTATGGGTAATGCTTACTAGGCTTCTTTGAGGTAGCTATTTATGTAAACAAACGAATTTGTAAAATATATAGTAGTTATATTACGTGCATAGAATGTGTTTTGATTTTGCTGAAACTTTTCATTGCTACCCAGGCGGTTGAAGTGCTGGCTTCAGTACATTCGTCAGAGATTGGGCCCTGGGGCGGATTTGCAGGAAAGCCAATGAAGCATCGCAGGGTCCGCCTGCGATGCTTCATTGGCTTTCATTATTTTTGAGGCACCCTGCGATGCTGGAGTGCCTCAAAAATAATGATTTATAATTTTATAATTTGTTTTTAATTTTGCTTCTAAAATCTAAAAAAAAAAAAAAAGTCTTAGAGCGAGGGATAAATTCACTGTTCTGGGTTTGAGGGTATAATTCTGTAAGAAATCGAAGTATGTCATCTAAAAGTATGAATTTACTAGCTTAAAAAATGCAGGCTCACTAAATATTGTTTTGCAAGTAATATTACTTAATGCTACACTACAACTGAGCTTAGAAATTGGGGTGTTATTTCAGGCCAATTTTCTTAGAATGTAATGAACATTTAGTTCAGTGTTTTATGATGCACATCTTTCCCTTAAAATTCCTCCCTCCCCCACACTAAGTTTAGTTCAAGAAATAATCACAAAACTTATCATATGAGTGAAATGGCATTAGAAAAAGTTTTAGAAGGCACAGAAATAGATTTCATCCATGTTTAGACTATCTGTATGGGAATTGACTGTGGGCGGGGTGGAATCTGGAAATATGCAACAGATGCCACACTGCTTGTAACATAAATGTCAATTAAAGCAGTACCATAAGCTAACCTTAAGTAACAGGGTAATAATTGATGTCATGGCTATTCCTGGACTTTATACACTATAAATTTCACTAAGTTATGGGTTTTTACACTGGAAAGAAAATTACTTAGTCAAATTTTCAGGTAGGACCCATACCCTTTCTCAAGACTACACTATAGTAGGTGTTGTCATTCATTAGCAAAATTCCAACCTTTCACATCATTTAATGTTATACCCCTTTTCTCAATTTCCAGTCCTGACAATTTTCTCTTGAAAAAGTGCTGTTGATGTGTCAGAGCTTCTATAGCATCCCAAAGCACTTTGTCCTGTATTTTGAACATGTCTGTCCAAACCTGTTTTGTTTGTCAAATTTCTATTTGCAGCTTTATGTTCTATAGTTCTGAGGAAGGGTAGGGGTGCTACCCAAAAATTGGACTGTAAATAATTTACTTTATTATTGTGTAAAACCCATAATTTAGTGAACTTTAGTGTATTAAGTAGCATGTTAAAGTACTATGGTTCAGTGGTCATTATAAAAGTTGACTTTTTTTTTTCCTTGACAAAAGGTTTTGCACTTCTAACTTCTGTCATTTCCTCCCCATCAGTGTATCGCTATTTAAAGCCTTCAGCATTAAATTTGATTTTGATAGCTATTGTATCTTTTAGGTTATGGTGACAACAAGCCACACACACATAGAACCACCACCATGTAAAAAGTGCCGCCCCTGTGGCGCAGTGGTCTAAGCGATGGCCTCTGATCATTCGTCCGAACGGGGTCTGGGTTCGAATCCCGGTGAGGCATGGATGTTGTGTTTGTCTTACGGCACTGGCTCTCTCCGTTCCCTGGAACCAGTGACCCTAAATTAGGGACGGGCGACTGCTTATAGCCCATTGAGTTGCTCACGGTGGTCGTTAAACCTCCAATAAAAAAAAAAAAAAAAAAAGAAATGTAAAAAGTCAAATTATGTTTGGGAAAGCCCAAAATGGATATTTCTGTTGAAATCTGGAAGTCCAATTGTTTTTGTGATTACAATACTCTTTTGTACATTAGATGGGAAGAGTAAAAATGTGCAGGTTATACAAATATTTTAAGGATTCCCAACAAAGTGAAGGGTCCCCAAAACTAATGCCACTGGTAACTCTAAATCCGCCACTGGATAGACCCAGGTTTGAGTACTGGATGAGGCATTAGTGGTGTGCTTGTTAGATGCCACTGACCCTATCTCTTCACTGGAACCAGTGGCCCAAAATAAGGAACAGGTGCAGGTGGGATGCTTCCAGAAATCGAAGTACCCCCCCCCCCCGCAATTTAAGCAGTTAGAACACATGGCAAGTGCCACCATCTAAGATGTTTAAAAATGGAATATAAAAGCTTGAATTTTTTTGCATAAAATACATTTTTGGTTAAATTTAGTGTTTGTACTTCTGTGAAATGGAATGAGTTCCCTGAGTAGATGTCTAAGACAGTAGTAAAAAGACACCATTTATGTAATTATAGTTCAAAAAGATATTTTGCGAGGTTACAAACTAAAATTTCAGCCTTATGACAGCAAATATTATGAAGAAAACTGATATAAATAAGCTAAACTTTTGAAGAAATAACTTTTCAAAAAGCCATGGAAATTTGTATCCATAATTCCCAGTACTACATACACTGAATAAATGGTATGTGCAGTATGCCATTTTTTTTTTTAGTTATTTAAAAATATTGTGATACACTAGTTTCCATGTGTATCATGTTTGCAAATTGTCTCCTACTGTGGAAAGTGCTGTTATAGTTTTCTTCAATTGCTGGTTATACAAATATTTTCATTAACAACATTGAAAAACAGGCATCATACAGTTTTGATGCCAGCTTTCAAAACTCAGTGAGCTAATCAGGGGCTGAGTGTGTATTAATTAGGAAGAGGGAAGAGCAAACTCTTGTGTGGTTTGATAGCGATTTCATCAGAAATGTGTTTATCAATTTAAAGTGACCTATACTTAAAAGGCTGAAAAAATTCCAAAGGATACAACTTTCTGTGGCTATAATATATTTTTTTAGGCTTTTATCTTAAAAGTATAATTTAGCAATACGAGGATTACTAGAATGACTTAATTTCTACTTGAAACATTTGACAGACAAGTAGAAATGAAATCATTCTAGTAATCCCCATATTGCTAAATTATACTTTTAAGATATCACTAGGATTTTGCTATAACTTTATTTATACACAGGATTAGACTTTCATGTTACCTGTTTTTAATTATTTTTCTATCAATTAAAATTTTGAATATCAATGTCAACTATAAAAACTAACTCAAACTGAATAAATGCAAAGTATTCAAATTTGTTGGTCGCTGAGTGGTCAGAGGCATAGACCAAGCCCGATGGCACAGTGGTCAAAGTGCTGGCTTGTGACCATTTATTAGAGTTCAAATCCTGGTGTGGCATGAATATCATGTTTGTCTTATGGCACTGGCTCTCTCTCCCTTCCCTTTAACTAGCGTTCCTAAATTAGGAATGGGCAAGTGCTCATTGTCCTTTGGGTAGCTCACGGTGGCCATTAAACTCCCCCCCCCAACAAAAAAGCCTGGATTTCTGACTAGTAGTTCTATTTCAGTCTGGGTTCAGGTCTCAGATGTGTCCCAGATGGGTGGTGGTCTTGTTTGTTTGTGCTAACCCCCTTTTCTGGAACCAGTAGCCATAAATTTGGGGTGGACTACTTCTTATAGCACCTAAAATGATTCATTATGGTTGTTAGCCTTGATATAAAACAGAAAAACATTTGTTGAATCTAAAACTGTTTCATTCAGCATGTATGCCAAACATTTGAACATTGCCCTTTTGGTGTGCTTGTCTTGTGGCACAAGCTCTTCCCTGGAGCCATTGGTCCTAAATTAGGGGCTGACAAGTGCTTTCTAGTCCATTGAGTTGCTCCTGGCAGTCATTAATCCCCCAGTAAATTAAATAATTCTTTTGGGATTTTGAACCCCAAAATTTTTCTTATTTGGGTGTGAGGGTTGGCTTTGAAGGTTGACTGAGAGCAGTTGTACCCTCAGTAGGAGTGGCCTGGGCCTGCCCACAAAGTATTACTTGGTCCTTCAATCTTTGTTATTGGCTGCTTATTTTTAAATGAATCTGTCAATCATGAATAGAATACGGGATTACACGATACAATAAAATTTTGAAGATGTGAATCCGTTTTTGGTCTAAATATGACATGGATGTAAGTCGGCTAATATCCAAAATCTTGACAATTTCGTCATCCTGATGTGGGAATCGAACCTGCGTCTCCCGGATAGCACCCGATTATGCAAACCACTGCACCACCCAGAACAACCAAGTTTCCAATTAATTTGAATATAACCATCTCAGGATTCGCTAGTCAAAGCAACCGGCATTCATGTTTAGCGAATCTGGAGGTTAAGAATTTTACCCCGTGATTGCCCGGAGGTGCAGATAAATCATGAATAGAATACGGGATTACATCGTACAATACAAATTTTAAAGATGCGAATCCATTTTTTTGGTGTAAATATGACATGGATGGTAAGTCCAATATTCGAAAACTTTACTGCTGGTTGCTTCGACTAGTGAATCCTGTGATGGTTATATTCAAATTAATTGGAAACTTGGTTGTTCTGGGTGGTGTAGTGGTTAGCATACTCAGGCGCTATCTGGGGGACCCGGGTTCGATTCCCGCTCCAGGAAGATGAAATTTTCAAGTTTTCGGATATTATGCGACTTACCATCCATGTCCTATTTACACCAAAAAAAACGGATTCACTTCTCCAAAATTTGAATTTGTACACCCTTTTAAATGTATATTTTACAAATAATTGGAAATGCACTTTAATATGACATATTTATTGCTTCCCAATATTTTGGGAGATGTTTTCTCCACAGTATTTTTATTTGCATCTTCAGTATTGTGTACCATGCCCATAAAGAAATCCGGGGTGCGCCACTGGCGGAGAGAAAAATTGGAGGGGCCAAAAGCTCCCTAGCCCACTCCTCTCCTCAGCATTCTTGGTGTTAATTTGCAAATTCCAGTTGCCATGCAGTCTCAAATTTTACAAAGACATATTCATCCTGCAAATGATCAGGTCAACTTAAAACTGAATAGATTTAAAATCAAACATACTTATCAAAATGCCACTAAGGAAACTATTATGGGCCGCCCCGGTGGCGCAGTGGTCTAAGGCGCTGGCCTATGATCATTCGTCCGTAAGGGGTCCGGGTTCGAATCCCGGTCAGGCATGGATGTTGTGTTTGTCTTACGGCACTGGCTCTCTCCCTTCCCTGGAACCAGTGACCCTAAATTAGGGACGGGCGACTGCTTATAGCCCATTGAATTGCTCACGGTGGTCGTTAAACCTCCAATAAAAAAAAAAAAAACAAAAAGAAACTATTATGGCTCTAGTCAGCTATCAGATTACATATGTTGCTCCATTCTTGATCAGCTTTTGAATCCTTTATCAGAGGGTTGTGGTCCTGTGCTGCCATCTCTCGACAACCCTGTGATAAAGGATTGAAAAGCTGATCAAGAAGGGAGCAACATATGCAATCTGATGGCTGACGAGAGCCCTAGCGACTGAAACCATGGTCCCATAAGTTTCTTCATTGGCACATTTTTAATAAGTGTAATCTTTGATTTAAAATCTAAGTATAATAAAATGACATTAGCGGTTTTTGCTCTGATTTATTATATAATTAAAACTGAATATTAATTTTCAAATATTTAAAACAAGTGTTGAAAAATATTAAGTTGGGGGGGGGGGTTTGGCTTCAGTTCCATTTGTAAAACATTTTGAACATGTATTATGGGATCTCTTGTGTAAAAAGAAAAACAAAAAAATCAGTTCCATTTGTAAAACATTTTGAACATTGAACATGTATTATGGGATCTCTTGTGTAAAAAGAAAAAAAAAAAAATCAAGTCAATGTTAATATGCCAAAATGTTCTGGTAGAGGTGGGTTCAGAAGTCAAATTTCTACTACTTTGCCACTTTATTACCACTGACTAAAAGTATTAGTTCCAAAATCACTGCTAAGGTGTTACAGCCATGTCACTATCAGTGCAATGCTTGAGCTCCAGAAATCCTTGTTACTTATTTTAAATTTTGGTCACCATGTTCTAAGATAGAGGTCACTAGTGGCATGATCTTTCTGTTGTCGCTGTTTTTTCCATGCTAGATAGTTTTTTTTGTGGCTTTCGCTGTACGTTCTCTTGTAAACAGTGAATTCAAATCAAGCCGATTCAATCTTTTTTGCTCTGTCCCTGTTCTGTATCATATCTACCAGAAACTATGATTTTGTCGCTATTACAAATAAGACAATGATTTGCAGTTCTGACTGCTTTACAGCTCTATCCCCACGATGGTGAACGGGGATTTTTTTGCCCTTTAAAGTCTCCTTTATTTCTGTGGAATTGTCACCATAACAGGAAAATCGCTGTTCAGCCCTTTTAAACTTTCTGGGTTAAAGAGAAGTGTAATTTTGAAATTAGTAATTCCTTAGTTCTAAGTATGTGCCTTGCCCACCATGACAGATTGTGAACATAAATGAGCAAATAGTTGCAGTAATGAATAGTGTCATTGATCTGACATTCTAAGTATATAGCTGCTGATATGAATACAATGGCCAAAGTGCTTTTGTTGCATCTGTTGAGTTTTAAGTATGATTGCTGATGACCGTGTAGTGAGACAGATGTACCCCACTTGTGTTTGTGATTTTTATACTACTTAAAGAAAGTAACTTAGTATCAATGCTGAAGTAGACAATTCTTGTCAATTGTTTCTTGTACTCTCTTGCTGAACCACCTTGGTGTCTGAGTGGTCACAGGCATTGGTTTTCCTGGCTAGTCATCTGAGCTGGGTTTGAGTCCCTAATGAGGACTCAGTACATATAAGGACAGTTTGTCCTTATATTGGTTGGTAGATAAGACATTGGTCAGAGTTGTATAAAAATAAAATGTATCTGCGTACACAACCATTAAAACAGAAAACTTGCTGCAAACCCGCGAATCACGTTAACAATAGAATGAGATAATTTAAAGAAAAACTCATATAACAATAAATAATTATTAGGACATTAGATTCCAGAGAGGACAAAAGTACATTGTGCCTGCATGCATAGAAATGTGTGTAAAATGGACCTTAAGGCCAAAAGTTTAAAATATTGAACTATGAACTTCATAAAAACAAGATACTAATTAAAGTTTTTATATCTAGAAAAGCAGTTCCGTTAAGGAACCTTCAAAAATTATAAATAGCATTTTCAACAACTTAATTCAAAAATAGACTTATAAAATACAAAAGGAAAAGATTTTAATTTTATAACTGGCAACTGCAAGAGAAACCTGGCAATAAAATATAAATTCTTTCTGTGTTAATGGAACTTTTGTTACAATTCCTTTATATTGAGAATAGGCCTTAATAAAATCAAGAGGCCAGAAACATCTGTAAAAACAAAATAACTCTATTGGAAGATGTGAAAAATAGTTTAACATTCTCATGTTGAGATATAATGAAATATATTAATCTGAGTGAAGCCTTGAGTATGTGTTTTAATTGCTGTAAATAACATCTTTATTTTTCTAATCTACAAGCCAAAACTATTTGCAAAATTTGCTAATAATTTGGAAACTATTTATGTACGTGCGTACATCTATATTCTGCGACTCTGCCCCAGGTTTGTTATTTGACTTGCAAACCAGTAGCTTATCTAGGAATTTCAAACTCTGAGTGTGCTGGAAAAGTTTTGGGATGGGTGTTAGATGAAAGCAGATTTCTTTGGAGGATAGAAATTTTTGTAGTGAAGTATTTAGGCTTTAAAGCTAGGCTTAGAAATGTCAACTCTTCAAAAAATGAGCTGTTGAGAATTTTTTTATAATTAAAAATGAAAAAAATCCAGAATCATTCTCCAAAGCTATGTAAAGTTATTTTCTTTGGCTATATT
The DNA here is from genome assembly GCA_039090855.1 of Macrothele yani. Taxonomy (NCBI): domain Eukaryota; kingdom Metazoa; phylum Arthropoda; class Arachnida; order Araneae; family Macrothelidae; genus Macrothele; species Macrothele yani. Next base: position 119,192,558 of record CM076993.1, read on the forward strand.
TTTTTTTTCGTGTAATGTTTCCCAAACAAGGCTAGCGAAGGATCATCAACACACATTAGACTAGATAAAATTTCAGCAAAATTTTTAGCAAACTAAAATGAACAATACTTGAATATGTTTCGGGGTGTAAAGCCTAGTTTCTACATAGCAGCATAATACTCCATTTTGAAATACCATTCAAGCACAAGGCTGGACTGTTTTAAAGTTAACACCATCGACAACAATGTCAAACTGCTGCAATAACATTGATTGTACTGCCATGTACACCAATGAGCCATTACATTATGACCACCCCCAGCCTAGAGAAATGACTGCACGTGGAGATCAAACGGTGGCGTGGGTGAAGTTCACAGATCAGTGTAATATACAACCAGAAGACCAGCTTTCGGTTAGTGTTCAGAGTCAGAATGGGAAAAGCTGCCAATTTATCAGTTTGATTAAGGACAAATTATGATGGCACAGTGCCTCGGAACTACAATCTTGGAAACAGCGCGGCTTGTGGGTTGTTCACATGCCACTGTAGTGAGTATGTATCAAAAGTGGTGCACAGATGACCAAACAGTGAACCTTAGTCCAGGCATGTGTTGTCCGCAGCTCATTGATGCCAGAGGGAAGCGGAGACTGTCGCGCAGTGTTCGGCGACTGCAGGGCCACAGTATGACAGATCACCCCCAGCTACAACAGTGGTGATCAGGGCAATGTGTTGCAGCACACAGTTCATCGCAGCCTTCTGCGCATGGGGCTGCGTAGCCAAAGACCCAGCAGGGTCCCCATGCTCACTGCACGTCATTGCCAACAACCCATGAAATGGACCCAAGATAATTGAGAGTGGGCCATGATAATTGAAAGAAAGTGGCCTGGTCCGAAGAATAAAGATTCCCGGTGTATCACTTAGACGGTTGAGTGCGGATACACCTGTTGCCAACGGAGGCTATGCGCTTTTGGGCAGAAACAGGCAGGCACTGGCGGTGTTATGCCATGGGGATGTTTTCTTGGTCCACTTTTTAGGCCCCATTATCTTAATAGCACAATCCCTGACAGCTGTCAGTTATATGAACATCATTGCAGACCAGGTTCACCCACTTACTGTCAGCGTTTACTAGATTGTATTGCTGAGAAAACAAACTGCCCGTGTACATCTGGAGGGTATTTACTCATTGGAGTCTATCCCAGAGTGCCATAAGTCCACATAGCGATGTATTCCACATACTGGCTGCAATTTTCCAAACATTAACAGGGGGGGGGGTCTTGCTATCATATGAAGGTAACTTATATACAATTGTTATTGAGTTACACCAGTGTATATTATTCAAAGTTTTACTAATTGACAGAATTTACAACAGTAATTGCAGGATGAAGGGTGTAATTTACGCACATTGGGCATCTTGTACTGTGATAGTACTTGAAATTGATATGTCTATATACCCTTCCGGTATTCTTCACAGCCCAAATCTCAGGTTTGGCTGCCTCAGCTGTACCTATCTGTTAGTATATTGTTCATTGAATATATGGGGGTGTCGAACAACTTTCCAGTAGTTAAATATATCCATTGTAGCCTCCCCCATATATTCAACAAACAATATACCAACAGACAGGTGCAGTTGTGGCAGTCAAACCTGGGATTTGGAATGTGAAGAATACCGGAAATATATATAGAAGTAATATCAATTTCAAGGACTATTGCAGTACAAAGACACCCAATGTGAGTAAACTATGCCCTTCATCCTGTAATTAGTTTAATGAGGGTAATAAGAACCTTACCTTTGCCAAGGTCTGTTCTCATTTGAAAAATACATTTCTCTGCACGTTTTTTTCCCATTTTGAGTTCTACAGTTGGTTTGGGCTTCTGGTGCGGCGGTTTTATGTTGTCTTCAGCTCCTTCTTTATTTGACAGAATGAGTAATTCTTTTATCCAACGTTTTACTAATTGAAAAATTTACAACAGGTAATTAACCACTAATTACTGTTGCAAATTTTGTCAATTAGTAAAACGTTGAATAATATATACTGGTGTAACTCTGTAACAACTGTATGTCACCTTCATATGATAGCAAGTAACCCCCCCCCCCCTGTTAGTGTTGGGAAAATTGCAGCCAGTGTGTGGAATATATTGCTATGTGGACCTGATGGCACTCGGGGATAATGCTGGATAGACGCACCCATATGCCAATGAGTAAATACACTCCAGATGTAAATGCGCAGTTTGTTTTTTCAGCAATATACAGTAAATTTACATTGCAGTACGTTCTTCAACAGTGACATTTGAACATGTCACGATGTGTAACCAACAGAGTTGTATAAAAATAAAATGTATCTGCATACACAACCACTGAAACAGAAAACTTGCTGCGAACCCGCGAATCACTATAACAATAGAATAAAATAATTTAAAGAAAAATTAATATAACAATAAATAATTATTAGAACATTAGATTCCAGAGAGGACAAAAGTACATTACGACTGAATGCACAGAAATGTGTGTAAAATGTACCTTAAGGCCAAAACTTTAAAATATTGTACTATGAACCTCATAAAAACAAGACTAAAGTTTTTATATCTAGAAAAAACAGTTTTGTTAATGAACCTTTAAAAATTATAAATAGTATTTTCAGCAACTTAATTCAAAAATAGTAGACTTATAAAATATATAAGGAAAATATTTTAATTTAATAACTGGCAACTGCAAGAGGAACCTGGCAATAAAATTTAGTCTGTGTAAACGAAGCTTTTGTTGCAGTTCCTATATATTAAGAACAGAACTTGCTAAAATCAAGAGGCCAGAACGTCTGTAAAAACAAAAGAACTCTCTATCAGAAGATGTGAAAAATAGTTGAACATTCTCATGTTAAGATAGAATTAAATATATTAATCTGAGTAAAGCCTTGAGTAAGTGTTTTAATTACTGTAAATAACATTTTTTAGTCTACAAGCAAAAACTACCAGCAAAATCTGCAAATAATTTTCGAAACTATCCGCGTACGGCGTACATGTGTACTGGAGCCGCGGATGGCTTAGTGGTTAACGAGTCAGACTATCGATGCAAGGTCCCCAGGTTCGAACCTGGGCTGATCTTTCAGAGATGGTGTGATTTACTAACAGTTGCTGAATATCGCCATGCATCGGAAGAGTACGTTAAGTGACGGCCCCCAGGCTGAACCCACTAGTTAAATGGGTATCCTTTCCTATGCCCCCTGAAATTCTCTCGCCCATCTATGTGCAATATCGAACTTGTACGGTGGCGCCATCTACTGTACTCTAATCTCACTACAAACTGTTCTGTCAAAGTCACTAGACTTGCTCTCATTCCTTCCGTTTCTATGTCCTGCCCAAAAGGCGATCTCGCTGTAGGTGGCTGGGATCTAAACTCTTCTGGATGCTAATATATCATGAATCATGTATTGCAAGAATTGAGCAGATGTTAATTCATTCATAAATTATCAAGGTTTGCAGCAGAAAGGGTTACTGGATTCTTGATAGCACAGTGTCCTTAATGGAGCAGCAGATGTAAGGTCACAAATTTCAAACTATTTCTACAAAATGTCATGACTGGCTAAATCTAACATATAGGAGCAAATTAACAGGAAAGCCCAGGTGTAAGGCTCTGCAATTCTGGAGAATCCAAAAAAAAAAAAAAAAAAAAAAAAAAAAAAAAATACGTACATACACACACTGAAGTGCCAGAAAAACTGGTACACTAATCTAATACTTGGTAGGATGCTGTAGGCAATGTACACCATACTTCCTGCAGAGCTTTCAAAATTCGGGTGTATTCAGAGGTCTCAGATTCCTGTGTTCGATAGCGCGTTGCATGGCATCCCAAATGTGTTATATCACGTTCAGATCTAGGGACATGGGTGGGAATGACAACACTGCACCCAAACTCAGATGAATGCTCCTCTAACCATGATGTGGCGTCCCGACACTTGTGTGGAGGTGCATTGTCCTGTTGGAACAGGCCCACCCCATCAGCATGAATGCAGGACATGAACAGGTGTACGTAGTCAGAAAAGATGTGCACATAGCTTTGGCCGGTCAGATGTTTGTAGACGTACCAGGGTCCCACTGAAATCCAGCTAAACACACTCCACACCATTACGGACCCCCTGCTAGCCTGTACAGTTCCCTGTTTACAGGCGGGCTTCATGGGGTTTGCGCCACACACTAATCCTTCCATCTTCCTGATACAGTTGGAAACACGACTCATCAGACCAGGCTACTTGTTTCCAGTCCAGTGGCAGTGTTGCCGTGTCCAAGCGAGGCACATAGCTTTGTGTTGTGCACCCATCAAGGGGACTAGAGTTGGGTGTTGGCTCCCAAAGCCCATATCATGCAGGGTACTTTGCACAGTCCGGACGCTGATGCTTGTTGAAGCTCCAGCATTGAATTCCGATTATACCTGCGAGAGTGTTACATGCCTATTGTGTGAAACGATTCTTAACAGCCGATGATGGTCTCGTTCTGTCATTTTACGGCCACACTGGTATCTTAGGTTGGAGGTTTTGGTGGAATTCTTGTCACGTCGTCAGAAAGTTGTCCGTGAAAATCCGAATTTAGTTTCTACCTCCGAAATTCTATGGCCCATCTCACGAGCGTCAACTATGACACCGCATTGAAAATCGCTTAAATTGTTGTCATTCTCATGCCAAAAACAGCTCTAACAGCAGGCAAGGATGTTTATCGCTTTACATACGCACTGGCGGACACAATCAAGTATGCACATAGGTGACGTTGCTACATGGTTTGTACGCTCCTTGAAAAGTCCTTGAATAAAAAAAAGTTCATTTTCAAGTCCTTGAAAATGTTTAAGGCTGTGTAAATAGTACTTGAAAAAAAAATTAAGTAATGATATGAAAGATCATGTGTAAAATAATGTTTATGCTAAAAAGTTGTATAGGAGATTTCTGTGTAGTTCCAATAAAAACACAAAGATGATCAAATAGTGCAGAACTTGTTTTCAACCCAGGGAGTTTGTGGACAGTTAATGCCTTGGCTATGATATCACTACAGAGTAAAACATCAGCCATGTGAGTAAAATAAGTGGAATGATGTATCCACAAATTGTGATGGCAATCTGTTTACTGGGGTTAGGGACGCATTCTTGCCGGAGGGTGGAACTTCTAAGAATTGCTTGTGCTTCATCATGGACCCTTAGTCTCCTGACTGCATTAAAAGAATGCATCAAAGTCATGCATCAATAATAAAAAGTTAATGCAAACAAATAAGTGTTATACTAGCAAATGAGTATGAAAATAATGTACCCTTTCAAAATATTCCACAAGATAAAATTATTTCGAAAAATACCAAAACAGAGGGGCAATTCAAAGTTAATAATATAAATGAACTGTGGGCATATAAATGAACTGGGTCAAACTGTGAGCATATAAATAAACTGTATATTTTATGTTGGCATATAAACTGTATATTTTAATGTGGACAACTGTATATTTTAATGTGGGCATATAAACTACATATTTATATAAACGCCGATTACCATATAAATAACTGTATATAACTGGGTCAAACTGTGGGCATATAAATAAACTGTTATATTCTCAGTATAAATGTGGGCATATAAATAAATGTGGGCATATATAAACTGGGTCAAACTGTGGGCATATAACTGTGGGCAAAGGGGTAACAGGCAGGTCATTGAAGGTGTGCCAGCCCCAGCTGAGATTAATGGTCTGTACACACGTACGATTATTCGGGTTTAAAAAGTGCTTGAATTTATTTTGCTTGGAAGAGTACAAACCACGTGGCTATGTATTTTGCATAACCTCGTCTGTACCAGTTTTTCTGGTACTTCAGTGTTTATATATAAATTTTTTTTTTCTCAAAAAATAAACTTACAGCATAAGATAAATTGGCTGCTTGGGGTTTGGGAGCACCATTCCACCTGATAAAAATAAAAACAACTTGTCATCTAAAAGTATAAATTTGCTTGCTTAATTGTAGGCTCACTAAAAATCATTTTGAAAGTAATATTACTTAGTATGACATTGTAATTGCTGGCCAATTTTCTTGGACTGCAATTAACATTTTGCTCTTTAATTTGAATTTAATGACTGCCCATCTTCCCCCTTAAAATTTCTTTTACTACATTCAGTAAAGTTTAAGAGGCAGTTACAAGACTTACTGTACGAGTAAATACATCACATTGGAAAAGCTAGTTTTATGAGACACAATAGGGATATGACTGGCAGGTCCCAAAAATGTATTGTCTTATTGCAGCAAGTGCACATCTTTGGTTCTTAGAATTCTGGAATGTGCTTATTGTAGAAAATAGAAATCAGTGTGATAAAAATTATAACATCAGACTTTATCTGCACAATAACTATCTTCAGTTAATCTTTTAAGTTACAAATTTCTGTGCTGCTCAAGTACTAGCTTGTTCTCAGTCTCACAGCCAGTATGCTTCCTAGGAGAGCACTAGCTGACAGAAAGGACTGTTTCAAAGTACAAAACCCAATAACCCATCATTGTTTTTATTATGTGCAGTAATTAAGTGAAAATTTGACTTAAACTGGAATAACATTAAATCTTAAGTATCTTCAAACATTTTTAGTTTTCTAATTTTCGATGTATTAAACCATATAACACATATTTTTATCCCCTTACTTTTCACTTTTATGTACATTTATGATGGGCTAAAACACATAAGAGATAATTAGATGTAAAAAAGATCAGGTTTTGTTACATTAGAAGATTATACCTTTTAAAAAGCTTATAACTTGGAAGCTTTTGACATTAGCTTAGGTCTTCATCACTCCAAATGGGGGGACTGAGATTGGTTTCCAGATTCAAAGTTCAAATGTGTGTGTTGTAGCTATTTGTTGCCAGAATCTAGAATAGATCTCCAGATCGTTAGGATGTAAAGTGGAAACAATTTTTTCCCCAGACGTACAATTCAGTCTCCACTTTACATCCCAATGATCTGGAGATCTATTCTAGATTCTGACAACAAATAGCTACAACACACACATTTAAACTTGGAATCTGGAAACCAATCTGTCCTCCATTTGGCATGATGACCTAAGCTAATGTCAAAAGCTCCAAAGTTATAAGCTTTTTAAAAGTCATAATATTCTAACATAACAAAGCATGATCTACTTCACTTTCAATGTACATTTATTTCAAAAATCGTGGAGGATGCCTGTAATAAAATATTTTTCTTTGTGAAAGCAATAATGTAATATTTTACTTGGTTTTGCTTTTCTATTGTTTTGGAAGGTGCATGGCAAATGGAAAAAAAAATGTAAGATTGAAAAGATTCTTTTTGAAAGTGACAAGATAATCAAAGGAAGAGGAATTCACACCGGGTCTTATGCTGCTCCAGCATTCTGCCTGTGTGTTTCAATAAATTTTTCAAGAGTGTAGATATTACTACAAATACATCAGAAATGGAATTATGCATTTACAACCCCTAGTGCAAAAGTGTTCTTTATGAAAAAATAGGAATTACTTGCCTACCATTCTTCACCACAAACTTGATCTGATGCAAAAATATTTTTTTCTTTTTTGATTGGGCTTTTAAGAAGCACAGATACAGGAGGGAAATGCAATTAACATTTGAAAAATAAACTGTGCCCACGTGTGGTCTTTGCTTCAAGTGGTATTGAATGAAAGAATTTTTGAAATCTGACAGAACCAGTAATGCGGAATAAAATGCATTTTGGATTTGATAGCATCTGCACCCTGTAGCAATGAAGTTGTGCATTGGGAAAAGACTAGTATGCTAGGATCATGTTCTCACATTTCAGGTTTCCCAATGGATTTTTTTTTTTTTTTAAGTGTACTATTGGGTGTAGAAATGGTGTACACTGAGAGAGATGGGTGGATATAGTGATACTATAAACACATGCTTTTTTTTTGTGAAGTGATGTACTAAAAGAATAGCAAAAAAAAAAGATATTTTGTGTGGTTGTAATTAAAAAAAAAAAAAAAAAAAGAAGCACATACTCGTGCAAAAAAGGTAGAACAAATGTGTTGAACTTGTAAACAATTAGCAGGGGCAATCCAAGTGTGATTTGATACCTTTTGAACAGTAGCTTTACAGAAACATATTTAGCTCCAATGGTATTTTTGCCACTCTGGTGGCACAATGGTCTTTTAAGTGCTGGCTTATGACCATTCGTCCAAAAAGGGGTAGGGGTTCAAATCTCAATGGTTGTGTTTGTCTTAGTCCTGTCTCCCTCTCTTGAAGCCAGTGGCCCTAAATTAGAAACAGGAGACTGCTTTATAGCCCATTGAATTGCTCAGTGGTTGTTGAACCTTCAATAAAAAAAAAAGGTATTTTCACAAAGACAAAAATATTCTGAATTGTAATGGTATCTTCCCAAAAATAGTTTGACCTGTAATAGTATCTTTGTCAAGTATTTTCCATAAAATTTTATGTTAAAAATATTTTAGTCATCAGGGGGGGGGGGGGTCGAATATTGTTTAACTAATGTGCTTTTTTTTTTCATTCTGACTGTTTATTTTGTTGTGAAAGCAAAACAGGACAGTTGATGAAAGTGCTGCCCCGGTGGCGCAGTGGTCTAAGCGCTGGCTTATGATAATTTGTCCGTGAAGGGTCCGGGTTCAAATTCCCTGAGGCATGGATGTTGTTTGTCTTGCGGCACTGGCTCTCTCCCTTCCGTGGAACCAGTGACCCTAAATTAGGTACGGGCGACTGCTTATAGCTCGTAGTTGCTCACGGTGGTCGTTAAATCTACAATAAAAAAAAAAAAAAATTCATATACCTGGCCAGGCAACTAGATATCTTATTTACATGCCCGGACCAATCATTTTGATGACCTTTGCATTTGGGCAATGGCATTTTGCTAGTCCAGATCTGATAGTGATTATTGTGTCTATGAACTCGCATCACTTTTAACCTTTGAGTACTTTTGAGGGTTATTTTCAACAAAACTTCTTGGCAAAATTAAAAAAAAAACTGAAAATTTCACACACAAAAAAAAAAAAAATGGATATCTTTAAAAACATGGATTGACCCCTGATTACCTACAATTTTGCTTGATGCTGTGCTTTCAGATATTTAGTAATTTTTGGAGCAAAAATTAACGACAAAATCTGAGAAATGTAAAGTATTGTTTCTGTGTTATGTAATTTCCACACTGATATTTACTTAATGGAAATTTTTCAGTTGTTACAGGTGCAACTGATGGAATGGGTAAATGTTATGCTGAAGAGGTATGTGTACAAATGTATTTATTAACTATTCATTTATTCTTTATTCTTGAAATGAATGAGCACAACTGCATCAATATTTTTTAACATAATAAAGGTACAATTATTTGTTAAATGAATTTCATTACTCCACAATGCACTACAGCTTTTTCTTAAATTGATGTTATAAATATACAATTACTAACCATATTTCATCTGTAATTGCAGAATAAATTAAATTCAATCACATTTAAACAAAAGTTCACATTTTATCATCTGTTGCTCTTTAATATGGAAACTTTTTGTAATTAATGTTATATCTGTTTATATAAACTGATCATTTACCATGGTGATGAAGTGGAATGAAGCATTGGCTTTGAATCATTCATCAGAAGTTGATCTGGGTTTAAATCCAAGGTGAGGTATGGATGGTGTGCATTTGCTTTAAGCACAGACTCTCTTCCTTCCCTGGAACCGGTGGCCTCAAATTAGGGAAGGGTGAATGCTTATACCCATTGAGTTACTCACACTGGTTGTTAAACCTTCCAAACAAAACAATCTGTTTCAAAAATTATAAGGTAATAAAATCACTTAGACATTGCCTATTTACTGTTAATCCAAAAAGACCCAGTGCAAAACACATTGAGAAGTGGATGCATATGATCAAGGATGGGTAAAAAATGCCAGAAAACATGATCTTAGATGACAGATACTTCCAAAAACTGTATCTAGATACTTAGAAAAATGTTAAGATGCCAGACTGTGTAAGTGTCTTTTACCTGAGGTGCAAGATTCTTTTTGTGAACAAATTAACAAAATTGAATTCAATGGAAAACTGTTTTTATGTATTATGATGTATGTATGTAGTGTTCCCGTGCCCACTGTTTTTCTTCTTCCTGTTTTAAAGTTCCTAAAAGTCACAGCTCAGTTACTAGAATCTTGCCTAAACAGTGATTTCCAAATTCACACATATGCCTGTATAACCCGAACAGTTCTAGAGGCCATATCAACTATTCCCATAAAGAATTTTCTTCTTGATATTTTGTAAATTTGTTAGAATTTTTGTTTTGCAAATATTGTGTAGTTTTAAATTTTTAACACTTGTTTGTGAAAAAACTTTTGGTTCATAGGACCCTGTGGCTTTGGGTGCTTTTGTTGTGTAAATGCTAAATATATGCGTGTCCTTTATGGTCTTCAGGGTTTATATAAGTACATGCATGTCAGCTCAGAACAGTCATTGCATTAAGGCGAGATTCTAGTTACTCAGCTCTGTGAATAATGTTGGCAGCAAATTTGTGAGATATTTTCAGCTTTCTTGAATTAAAATACTTAATGCTTATGGCATTTCAAAAGGAAAACTTACTGAGGTGCTGTGTAACTGAGAATCTAAGGCCCTCAGTATCTTGGAGATGTATTGTAGGGATGGCAGTGGATCACTTAAGGAATAGCTCACTTTCTCATTCATTTTGTCAGGATTTTTAGGAATGAGCGAATAATTATTTTGAAACTTGTGAATAAGTTTTATTTTCTTAAGAAAAAGCATTTCTTCTGTCCATATTTTGGGCATTTCCTTGGATATGACATAGCCACACCTGCCAGATTTTATTGCGATTTACCCGTAAAATTTACGGAAATGCGATGTTTTATGGGCAAGATGTTAATTTTATGGATTTAGCGTTTCACCCAGATTATTTTTTCTTCTGATAATTTTGCACCTCCACCATTAGAACTATTTTTAAGATAAAGCATGGATGTAAGTTAGGAATAAACTTCTTTTCAGCTACATGTACTTTTGTGGGGAAACTTCATCTGTAGTTTTCTCACATTATCGTTTTGCGTCATTTCAAACACTAAAGTTTGTGCCGTGCATAAACTGAACTGTCCCAGCTTTGGTCTTGTCTGTCTCTCGCTATGTTTACCCCCTCCCCTTTTCAGAAAATGCATTGTTCGTCCCCCAAGTAGCAACTTCTCAGTAGGCCAGCATGGGGTGTCTGGTATCGGAGCACTGGTCTTTATTATCCCCAGTTCAAAATACTATCTCAGAATGACAGAATGTACCGTATATACTCGTGTATAGCTAGACTTTTTCTAATGAAATACTTAGGTCAAAATTAGGGGGTCGAACTATGCACGGAAAATATTTCTGATAGGTTGAAAACCAAAATTTTGATGCCTTGTGGAAATGCGCATACTTAGCTCTTTGCACCATCAGTTCATTTGCAGTTGTATATTTAGCCATTTTCCGGGTGTTACTGGTACAGAAGAAAATTATTGCTAAGAATTTTCTTGAGTTTATATGTAAGGCTTTTTTATTTAGAAAAACTCATTTCGCAAAGATGTCTCAAAGTCAGTTTTAGATCTGGGGATATGGCCTTGACTGCCCCGCTGGTAAATCACCCAGAGGAAAGAGGTGAACACATCAGCCAGTAGTTTAAGTTGCACCGTGCCGGGATCTACGACCGTGCTCAATTCTCAACGGGGGGGATGAAGATGGAAAAGGACAGACTATTGCAAAAGGAGACTGCTGCCCCCAGCTTAGTGACAGCGAAGAGAGGTGCGACAATCTACAGAACCAGCGGTAACTTGATCAATGCATCCCGAAAACGAAAGTTTAAACTTGGCTGATCGCTCAGAATAACACTGCCACTGATAGTAAATAAGTGCATTAGTTTAACAACCTACTTACGGTCTGCTATTAAATTGAGTGTGCTTCGGCTCTAAAATCAAACAAACAGTAACCTTTTCTGAAGACAAAGAGCGAGCAAAAATGGATTGCATCTTTCCTGAATGGGATGATGTTTGATTTTTTCACTAAAGCAGATTGTTTTACACAAACACAGTGGAGAGGGGATGAAACTCTGGAGTAGATAAATGACCTCTGTCAATCACACACTCGTACAACTCGGCAGTTGACACACAGCTGCTACGCTGCACAGGGTAGTGGGAGAAAATTTTATAGAACAAATTTTCAATTTTTTAAATAGTTGCGTGCAAATTTTAGTGTCTGCAGCACATCGAAATAAAGATTCATTTTAAATTTTGAGGAAATCCATTGAAACTTCAACAGTTACACATTTATTTTTTACATTGTGCATATTCTTTATGGGATAAAAAAAAAAACTATCAGGTTGACATCAAGACCTATTTATGCTTTCCAAATATGTTTCAGGAAGTTTTTTTTTCTTTTTAAATGATGTGCATTACGACGTTTGGTAAATGCATCACTATTCGTTTGCTGCGGGAACAAATGCTTTACTCTCCATGACTGAAATAACTGCAGAAAACTTGCTCGCAAAAAGTGGAAGGTGGTGGGGGACTATGCAAAAGTGGGTTCATATATTGTTAAAATGTGTAACCTTCCCTGAAAACTCTCTAACCAGTGTGGTGAGCCCTATCATCTTACCAGAACTGTGCCTCAATTCCACCCACATTTTGCGGGAAACTGCCGCAAGCAACATTGAGAGAGCCAGCTACAACAATAAATAGTAGGTTCACATTTTTGCATTTGTTATTAAATTGATTCTCAGAAAAGAAAAAAAAAGTTATTTATACACAAGATAAGTTGGTATAGAAAAACTGCAGATATTCACATAAAAATCGAGAGGGTCTACTTATACACAGGATGTACAAAAACTGCAAATATTCAGATAAAAAGCAGGGGGGGGGTCGACCTATACAAGAGTATATATAGTAGTTATCGTAGAAAAAAAAAATACTCAAACGAATTTTAAATCTGCAGAATTTTTGAGCTGAAATCGATACCCCCACATGGCGAAATTTCGGTATGCTCTTTGGGACGTGTAGTAGACCAATCCTATTGAAAATGGTTATCAGCACTCGTGGGGACAGTGCTCACATGGTCGTGATTGGTCAGAATTTTCGCACAATAACTTCAGTGAAAATGGACTGATTTGGATGGAATTCTTAATTATAAAATGGCTCATGTGTGATAGCTCTTTATTTTAGAAATTAATGCACAAAAATCTAACAAAGATTAAAAGTTAATACTTGATTTGTGCAACATATCTACTTCTTTGAAGCAACGTGTTTGCTACCTTTAACCAACATGCTAGATAAGTAATTTCATCAAAGATATCAATTGAATTTCTCATTGAACATATAGATTTTTTTTACGGCATTCAGTTTCTGAAAGTTGGCAGGCATGCATAGCAAAATTCTCTGTACTTATGTGAGAGAAGTGCCACAGGACTAACAATTCTGTTGTAAATTAAGCTAAACTACAGTTAAACGTATATTGTTGGACTTGGAAGCCCAGCATCATTGTTAGGACCTCCTCTTCCTTGGAGACAGTAGTACCCATTGTGATGACTCATCATCCACACACCCTTCCTTATCCACATAACGGCATAGAACGCAAGAAAATTCTCCTGCAGAGGTATTCTGAAATCTGTGCCCCACCCTCATTTATCTTAAAAGAAACAATTGACAAATACTGGTTCATGGGTTATCTGGTTGATCAGTGACTAAATAAATATAAAAATGAAGTGCAGAGGAAAATTACTACGTGACATGTGCAATTTCAACTTTCAGAATCTTTGTGATTTAATTGGAAATGAGGTATTTGAAAGGAGTTTGCATGAAATTCAAACTGAGTATAAACAATGGAAAAACCAAAGTTATGGTCTTTGAGAGAAGAACTGGTAGCACTGACTGTAATGTAAGTATAAATGGCAGTGATTGACCAGGTGAATAAGTTTGTATATTTAGGAAGCATGTTTGACAGAGAACAAATTGGATGATGAAATTAGTAGGCGAGCGAATTCTTCATTGAAAGTCAAAGGTGCTCTGGTAGGTTTTCACAGGAATGATGGGTTCTCTAGAGAGTCCCGTATGGCTGTGTATGAAAGTGTAATTGTTCCTACTCTGATGTATGGTAGTGAAACCTGGGGTACTACAGAAGTACACTGACGGGGAAAAAAAATCCCAACACCACGAAAAAATAGTTGTAGAGGAATGAAATGGCTGCAATACATTTGTATAGGTAACATATTTAATCGATTAAGGTTTCAAGATCACAGCTTAATGTAAGTGCGAGAAGAGCCATTTTAAATGTGAAATGCTGGTACATTAATAACCGGTGTAACTGCCAGAATGTTGAATGCAAGCACGCAAACGTTCATGCATTGTGTCGTACAGGTGCTGAATGTCAGTTTGTGGGATGGAGTTCCATGCCTGTTGCACTTGGTCGGTCAATACAGGGACGGTTAATGCTGGTTGGGGGTGACGCTGGAGTTGTCGTCCAATGATGTCCCATATGTGCTCGATTGGTGAAAGATCTGGTGATCTAGCAGTCCACAGCAACATGTAGACACTCTGTAGAGCATGTTGGGTTACAACAGTGGTATGTGGGAGAGTGTTATCCTGTTGGAAAACACCCCCTGGAATGCTGTTCATGAATGGCAGCACAACAGGTTGAATCACCAGACCAACGTACAACTGTGACGTCAGGGTGCGTGGGATAACCACGAGAGTGCTCCTGCTGTCATAGGAAATTGCTCTCCAGACCATAACTCCAGGTGTAGGTCCAGTGTGTCTCGGCCGCAGACAGGTTGGTTGCAGGCGCTCACCTGGCCTCCTAACCAACACACGGCCATCACTGGCACCCAGGCAAAACCGGCTTTCATCAGAAAACACAACAGATCTCCACTCCATCCTCCAATGAGCTCTAGCTTGACACCGCTGACGTCGCAAACGGCAGAGGTTTGGAGTAAGTGGAATGCACGCTACAGGGCGTCTGGCTCGGAGCTGTCCTTCAAGTAACCGATTTGTAACAGTTCATTGTGTCACTGTGGTGGCAACTGCAGCTCGAATTGCTGCCACAGACGCGGTACGATGCTCCACGGCCATACGCTGTACACGACGGTCTTCCCTCTCGGTAGTGCCACGTGGCCGGCCAGAACCTGGTCTTCTTGAGGCAGTACCTTCCCTTGACCACAGCTGCCAACAATCGTGCACAGTGGCTACATTCCTGCCAAGTCGTTTTGTAATATTGCGGAACGAAAATCCACCTTCTCGTAGCCCTATTACACGACCTCGTTCAAACTCCGTGAGCTGTTGATAATGGCTTCTTCATCTTCTTAAAGGCATTCTTGACTAACATCAACACACTGCGTCGAATCTCAATGATAACTAACGCTCACGAGCGTTACAGCGCGTATTTACAGCAAACCTGCGTTGCATGTTCCGAGGGGCGTTACTAGCGCCGCACGTATGCGCCGAGCGCGAAATTTACATAGACGTCATCTTACAGATGTACTCTCACCGCCTACCAACTGTCGTTTATCTAACACAACCCCTTCTTGGTGTTGGGATTTTTTTTTCCATCAGTGTAGTTTGTGTGCTGCAGAAATGCGTTATGTACGGGGGGTTTGTGGCAAGACAGTCTGATTGTGTGAAGAATAAAGATGTGTTGCAGTTGTGTGATGTGAAGCAAAATGTTGTTAGCAAGGTGGAGACCAATATGCGTTTGGCCATGTTGAAAGAATGAGTGATGAGATGCTTACTAAGAATCTTTTTAGCCCAAGTGGCAGGAAGGAAAGGCAGAGGAAGGCCAAGGAAGACATGGGTCGATCAGATTTGGGAGTGTCTGCATGTGAAAAAGATTGAGTGTGAAGTATAAAAGACCTTGTGTACGGTGTGTAATGGATATCAGTAAAGCCCAAGTTGTATGTCAAAATTGCTGTAAGTGGAGAAGTTTGATACAACAACAGTAAGTAAAAATATCTGGTGGTTTGTATTTTTTTGGAGCTGACCTTTGAATCTGAGAACAGCTTGGTGATATAACCTTTTTGTCATAACCAAATTTTTAAAAGGAAAATTATCTGGAATTTTTAAAATCAGCTAGTGATTGAATGTAGCATGGTTTAACACTACATTCAATCATGAGTGAATTTTAAAGCTTCAGTCACCCTTGAATTGTCGTTTGTTTACGACTGAATTTGTATTACAGTGCATATTTCAGCAGTTCTTTCATCCAGGATTTTTTTTCTTGAGGGAATTTAAGGTGTTCTCTTCTAGGTAGTGTGTTTTTGTAGTAAATTGCAAAACTAAAACCAAAAAATAAAATAAAAATCACAAATTACTATCTAAAACCCCCAAGTATTACATTCTCAGCACTTAAAAGGTATCCTTGTTTTTGAGGTTTTCCCTACATTACATGACAAGTGCAAAACCACCCCTATCCCAATTCTCTGTGGGGAAGTTCCATCTCTTGAGCTACAATCCATGTCAAAAGAATTAAATTCCCTACAGTCATCCAAAACACTACCCTCCCCCAAAAGTAAAATCCCATTCTTCTCCCCCGTTCTTGTTTGTTCAATTTACTTAAAAGCTTAATATTAATTCAATGCCTGCTATTTTCAACTAAGCAAGAATAAAATTGGTGGCCTGGTTTGGTAGTTCCAATGCACCCCTGGATGAGGGTCAATCTTGAAATGAACTGCACCAGATTAAGTTCCATCTAAGGGAAACAGTAGCCACCAGAGATAATCACATGTTAGGAAAGCTGACACAAGTATCATAACAATTTTTATTGTTGATTGAACATAGACTTCTGTCTGGTGGAGGGGGAATCGAACCTCATTGTGTCTGATCAACATTATGCCACAGTTTGGTTAACATAAAATTTAAGCTCATGTACTTAAAATAACTGATCACCAATCTGTAATGAGCCTGGTGTATTATTTTAGTGTCATTTGTTTGGCCTTCTCTAATTATTTCATCAAATACTGCTAATTTATATGGTGCTACTACTTTTTCTTTGCCATTGTGTGAATTATGCTTCATTTTAAAATATTTTTATTCTCATTTTTTTCAGCTTGCCCATAGAGGCTTCAGTATTGTTCTGGTCAGTCGAAGTCAGGAAAAACTGGATGCAGTTGCTGAGCATATCAGTAGGTGTTTTGTTTTTTTCTATCTGTTGCGAAAAACTATTTTTTTATATGAATTTGGCAATCAAACAACTGTTTTAAAAACTAACACAAATTTGTAAATTTCTTTTCAAAATATGAGAAGAATGGATCTACTAAATATCATCTACCTCTAAAGTGTTTTTATGAAAATATGTATAATTAGCCCTTAAATAATTGATGGGGAGGAAGTGGAGGTCTTAGACAATTTATTTTCTTGGTCTCTAGACTAGATAAGAGGGGCAGTGTATTTAAGAATTAAGATTATGAAGGATTAAGACATTTTGTTGACAACAAATAACTGAATTGTTAAAGCAATGGTCTTTCCTATGTTAATGTATGGTTGTGAAAGTTGGACATTGAGGAAGAGTAAGAAGATTGATGATTTTGAATTGAACCTGGAGATGGCTACTTAAAATTCTGTGAACTGCAAAAACCCAATCAGTACTGAGCAAAGAAAGCCGAGCTGCTTCCTTGAGGCAATGATCTGTAAGCTAAGAATCATATTTTGGACATGTGTGTCAATGAAGGGTTATAAGAAAATATATATATATATATATATATACTTGGCAAGGTTTGAGGAAGCAGAAAGGGAATGATGAAGAACAAGGTGGTTGGATGGAATCAAAGATGCTTGTAAAATGACCTTGGAAGATCCGCGAGATCTTGTGGGAAACTGGTAAAGATGTCCTGCTTTTGTTCATACAATTGCCAAGAGTCGAACACATGTTGGAACCTAACATAATGAGTACTTCTAGTTTTGAGGACTCTTTGGTCTTATTATGATTAATAACTGGGAACTTAAAAGTTGGTATTTTGACAACTAGAATTGAACAAAAAAAGAAATTGTGCTCGTGTGTTAACAGAATTCAAAGTTCTAGCAACTTGATAACTGTCTCTGCTTACATGATAAATATAAACTTTATGGGCTGTTTTGTTTCTTAACATAATAGAATATATTACTGAATTAAATACAGGGTGTCCGAGAATTATTGGACACATTATAAAATTATATAAAACAAAACATTAAACAGGTAGAAAGAAACTGACTGTACTAACTTACAATGTAACTACACAAGTTAATAAATTTTGATGTGAGATCCCATGGTTGCTCGTAGTACGCGCAAGCGATACTCAATTTCATTCCATGTATTGGCAAGCATCTGAGGAATTGTGGAATTAATAGCATCTGTGATACGCTGCTTCAGTTCCTGCAAATCAGTACAAGGCATCTGATAGACACGATCCTTCACACAACCCCACATGAAATAATCCAATGGAGTTAGTTCTGGAGAGCGAGGAGGCCACGGGATGGGACCACCACGCCTAATCCATCTGTTGGGGAAATGCTCATTTAGGCACTTACGTACACATGTTGACCAATGCAGAGGGAGCAGTCTTGTTGAAAAATGTCATATTTTTTGATCTGGGGTATAGCAAAATTTTCTAGCATATCCAAGTAAATGTCGCCATTTATGGTTTTTTCGCAGAAGAAGAAAGGGCCAATCACCTCTTTTTGATAGGGTGCACCACACATTAACTTTTGGAGAATCACGTTCTAGTTCAGTAGCACCGTGAGGTGGTTCACTGCCCCATATCCTACAGTTGTGACAATTCACAATACCTGATACATGAAACGTGGATTCATCACTAAAAATTACAGTACTGAGAAAGTTTTCGTCGTTTTGCACTCGATTCAGCATATCCACAGCGAAATCGTATCGCAGAGTGTGACCATTTACATTCATTTTTTGCACTATTTGAATTTTATAAGCATGAAACTTTTATTTCTTGGGCAAGATATCATGAACTGTCTGTTTCGGAATGCACAGTTCTCTGCTTGCTTCACGAACGGATTTCCTGGGGCTTTGTTGGAAACTTTCATTAACTTGGTCCACTGTCTCACTGCTGACGCTAGGCCTACAGGCTCCTCCAAGATGTTCCACATTGCCAGTTTCTTTAAACTGTTTCATCCACCGCTTAATTGAATTTGTTTGCTGAGGATTACAATCATACTCTAAACGGTACCATCTTTTAACTTTAATGACAGACTTTAATTCTGCAAGCCATAACACACACACATTGCCTTCTGCTGTATGGATGACATGACTACTGATTACACATTTATCATACATACCTCATCAGGCCACACCTAGTGCCATCTATCGGATTCTGGGAATAACAATTCTGCAAAACAAAAACATAGAAACTGTGTTAGTAATATGTGACATAGAAAAACAGACAATGCTCAGATGTTGTTTTTTGTACATAATTTTGTAATGTGTCCAATAATTCTCAGACCCTGAGGTAATGTAAGAATAAAATGCCTTCTAGAACCTTTTTCAACAAATTACCATTAACACATCCAACAAACCCTATGAACATTAAAAAAAAAAAAAGTCAGCTCTAAAGCCTTTTAATCACTATTACTTATTTCAGACTCCCACTGCTTTTACAACCTATGACACTTTTAACTGACAGTTTATAACTTCAGTGTCTGAACACTATTTTTTTTTTTTGCGCTCCTGGAGTTCTAATACTACCACATTTATATTCTGAACTCTACTATCAGGGTACACTTCTTGCTCCCTTCTTTCAACATTGAACCTATGTATGTTAGTCACAATTTCCAGATTGTCGGGGTCCTACAAAGCAATCGTCATACAGGCAACTGAACTTTTTGGAAATCGTCAGTTGCCAAAAAAGCATACAATAAAATGAAAATATAATATATGAGAATGTGAGAATAAAATGTCAATAGTGAAGCCTTAATAACCAGTAAAGAATAATAGCCGGATAATTATAGCCTTGGTATAAAGTACTTGCCACAGAGCAGATAATTACTGCCAATGTGGTAAATGTTGCATTATCAAAATTGAGTTAAAAATGGTGGAAGCAAACAGGTGAAAAGTGCAAAAAGAAAATGTATGTATAATTGTTGCCATGTGTACAAAAGCTGGTGCACTGTCACATAACTGTTGGCATATAGGTGCTGTGCATTTCACTGTTTCCCATGAAATCATCCTTCAGAAAACGGGCAAATTACATTCCCCCGGAATGGGAATCAAATCCACATATTCTGATTTACACTTGAACATGCAACTGTTACACCATGCAGGACAGTATTCTGAATGATGATTACAATGGAAATGATAAAATTTACTGCATCTATATGCTGATGGCAATGCTTATCTGCTTTTCACAAGTTTGTGAAGAATTCTGTCTTTCTGGGATTTGCTTTCTATTCATTTCCATTCTGGTGCATTGTAATGGGTCATATCTGAAGGTAAAGCAGGTTCTACTTGTCAAAACATTGTGCTTTTCACATTCACAGCAACTGCCTGATAATAATTATGGAATGTCATAGCATTTTGGGTATCTGATATCAGCAGTTTGTTGTATCCTGATGATTTGGTTCTAATTTCTGGCAGTGTAAATAAAGACCTTCAAGCAGTCTAGTATTTTAGTTGTCCAATGCTGGTCAGTTATATCTAGTCAGAATAACTGACCAGCATTGGACAACTATAAAATACTAGTCTTCTTGAAGGTCAACAATTGTCATAAAGTATTCATTTCTGATCACACATGACGAGGTACCTCAAAATGTCATTTGCTTTGATTGTGAATAAGCTGAGAAGAGCTGACATCAGATCTTCATATTTTGAGCAGTCTCATCAATTCATGTGGGACTCATTTGTCTGTCTTCTTCACCACTTTTATCCATGGTCAATTTTAATATGTCAGGAAATGGTTGCAATAGTGTATTCAATTTTTCACCAAGTTCTCGTACCATTTGACACAGATCGAATTCAGTCAAGGGTTCCAACTCAGCATCATTGATAGCTCCTCCTGATCTGCTGCATGGTTCATTTTTGAGGCTATCACCAGACTGGAATTTAGCAGATTAATGTTATCTTGTGTTCACTAAAAGTGCCTTCCCCAAATGTTGTGTTGATTTTTTTTTTTTTTTTTTTTTTTTTTTTGGAGCTGCCTCTGATGCATGGTGACAGAGTTTAAACTCTTAAAAGGAAATGACCTGAATTTGGCTCTTCTCATCCATCATCCTCTTCACTTTAGCACAATGGACTAGGAAATGATGCTGCTGACAAAATGCACAATGTTTTAATTCCTAAGTTATATATATCTGCCAAATGCAAGAGTGCAAAATCCAACATTTCATCTGCAACAACTTAATTAGTTGAAAATGTTTTCTCGTAAATTAAGAAAAAGCTTTCTCTGTATGAATGTTTTGATGCTGTAATGGCCAGAGATCGCATTAATGCCTGGACAGGCATATTTCACGCATCAAAAACTAAAATTACTTTCTAAAATTAAAAAAAAAAATCGAAGTAACTTTACTGCTGCAAAAATTATCCACCCTGATTTAGAAACCAACCTATGAGCTTTTTTTTTTTTTTTCTCCTTTACTGTTGTTTTTTTCCTCTGCTGTTCAACACGTCGTTGCACCATTGAGAACATAATTCCTTTCTTGTTCTCTACCCCACCTCTGCATCTCTTCTTGGATTTTGCATATCCCAGGCTGCAGGAAAACATAACCACAAAAGCCCAAGGCATGTGTGAAAAAAAATTAGGCATCTATGTCACAACTTGGGAGGAGAAATTCCACTGACCTTGAGCTCTGTTGTGCCAGGCACATGTGCGTGAAAGCCAAGACGAAATGGAGGGAAAGGCAAAAATTTTTCGAGAGTTCCAAAGTTTTGTGGACAACATTATCGAAAAAGAAATAGCTTGTTCTGCATCTAAAAAAGAAAAAGCTAGATGGGGGGGGGGGGGTTGTTTTAATGATGTGCATAAAAACAACTGTTCATAAAATTAAAAATAGTAAAACTATACTAATAATCCAATTTATTGGAATAAGAATATAAATGGAAGTTTCCAAGCTTTTACACGTCAACCAGATGGCATTTTCAATCAAGGCAGACAGAACCTTCCTTGAAAAAGCCATCTGGGAACATTTATTTACATTCTTACACAATAAATTGGACTACTAATACTGTTTCATGCAGAATTGTTTTGCTTATGTGTGAAGGGTAGTAACGATGCAGCATCCATTGAAAACTAAGCATTTGGATGGACCAGAGGATGTGCTTTTTTGTAGGATAAAACATTACCAACTGAAAAAGTTGACAGTTGTGCTATCAGAAAAGGAGTGCAAGGACATAACTTCCTGCTATATCAGTCTTCTTTGGTGAATTTTGTGTAATTTGGCATCTTTCTCTGCAAACTAATCTTGAAGACAATGCTTATTTTTACATAGGTTGTTTATTCAAATCAGTTTAAAATGTCTTAAGTCTGAAGTATTGATTAATGACTTACATGCTTAATTTTAATTGCTCATGTGATTCTTCATATTTTTTTTAAGGATCTAAGCATTATTGTGCTCACCAGAAGTATTTCAAATTCAGTCTAGCATAGAAAAACATTTTTTTTAGTTGTAAATGAATTTATGGCTCCTCTATTCATAGTTTGCTGTGGAAATAACTATTTCACGAGTCTTATACCCATAAAGTGACATGGAGGAGACTGGCACAAGACAGACCGTTGTGGAGGAAACTTGGGGAGACCTTCGTCCAGCAGTGGATTGATAATGGTTGACAATGATGATGATGATGATACCCATAAAATAGTTATTTATCTGTCTAGCACTGGGTTTTTTGTTGTTGTAAAATAACTATTTTAAGTTTCGTTAATTGTGGTACTTCTCGCTATTTCCATCTCTTCTTCTAGCTTCCTCTTTACTAAGTGTGATTGGCGGGCAATTATTCTTACTGAGTCCCAGTATATGGAGTGTCCACTTGCTTGTACATCTGTCTAGCCCTGCTTTGTTACTAATGCTTTTAATAGCTGCTTGGTGTTCTTTCATTCAGACTTTAATACTTTTTCCTGTTTCTTCTATATAGCTTAGTCTGCAATTACAGTAGATTCAATAGACTACTCCTTCTTACAATTGGATGTCTCTTTCTTTCTGTTTTAGAGCTGGCAGGAACTTCTTTAACTTGTTATTTAGATCTGGGGCAAGTCTGATATATTTTGCTCCGATCCTCTTTAGTTTTTTGAAAAGTTCTTTGTGGTATGTAATTTTGCTCGTGAATTTGAAGTTGTTCACTTGCTGCTTCTTTTTTGGCATTTTTTTAAATAACTGGATGAATGGGGAGGGGTAAATGTTCTCTGCCAATATTCTTTTTGATTCTTCTCTGTGGATGCCTTTTTGGGCATCTGTAGAGAAAAGGACGTCAATTTTCTCCAAAAATTGTCTCGCCGTGTTAGACTTAATATAGTCAGGGTGGAATGAGCAACAGTCTGAGGTGTCATTTCTGTCACTTCAAACTGGTTATTTGTCCCTTTCTGAGAACTGACAATATTGGCATCTCCCCAATAAGTCATTTATTTTTGACATCATGAAAGCTAAAACCTATTTCCACCAAAAAACACATTTTCTTTTTCTATTTTTTTTTTTTGCAATGAATTTACATTTCAAATTTATCAGTGGATAGTACCAAATATTGTTTATGAATAGTACATATATAATTCTAAGTGTAGTTAGCATTAAATTGTTTGTTGATGTAATTTCAGTGTATACATTTAATTTTTTTAAATGCAGTGTGTATTTTCTCAGGGTAAGTTATTAGCTTTGTTTTTCAGTACATTTTTTGTTTTGATATTGCAGGAAATTTATATTCTGTGGACACAAAAGTTATCTGTGTTGATTTTGCTGATGGACCAGAGATATATGATAAGATAAGGGACGAGATTGAAAGCTTAGAAATTGGTGTACTGGGTAAGTGAAAATAAATGCCCCTAGCCATGCTCAGTAAGTGTACAAAGTTCACCTCTTTATTCATTAGGATAGTATATCCCATACTATTAAAGGAGCAATTCTTGTATCTATGTAAATATTATTTTGAAAACAGCTCTAAGGATTTTGACGTAAGTGGTTAACCTACCGTTTTCTGGTACTAGAAATCGATTTAGCTTGATCTCTACTTTGGAAAAATTCTTTTAGTGGGTTAAATAACCACCCCGAGTTACCACATTTTTAGTGTCGTGGCGTCGTCCTATTAATGTTTCCCATGCTTAGAAATCTTATGACATCACACTCTCACGATTAAGATGTTGGCACGCAGTCACGCCATCTGCCTCATTAAGTCACACATTGTGTGTGGATCCTATTAGTTTTATGACGTCACACTTTGCGACCATCTGCCTCATTAAGTCACTCGTTGTGTGCGTATTACGCATTACTTCTATTTTCTTCTAGAACAAAAAGTGAGTTGTGCCAGCTGCTTGGAGTTGATGCGTAGTACAGTATAAGCAGTGGAACGCTGATTTCATGTGTTTTTCCCTTCAAAAGGGAGACTGTTAATACAACATTTTTTTCTTTGTTACATTTTTGAATAGTCATTTGATGATGAGCATATCCGCTGTGCTAAAATATTAGTCCATTTTTATTAATTACTGTTTACAGTGTCACGTGGATGGTAAACTTGAGTGTGAAGAAAGCTGTGGAAGTTATCCCAACAACATGGAGGACTTAAACACCTCAGCCAAATATCTACAAAATATAATTCAATGAAGAACCCCATGTTAACATTTATTGTTTGGCGTTTCATGTTCGGAAATAATAAAAACAATTAAAAAAAATTTCTTACTCTAACACAAATAAAGAAAATTATCATTTATCTTTGTTTTGATGTTTATTCTAAATTAATGTCTCTAATTCGTCTATCATTATTAATCTTGATGGTTTAGACTTAGCATTACAATATTTGGAAATAACATATCAAAATATAAATTTTTTGTGTGCCCTCATCCCTCCTTTAACTGAGCGATGCTCGGTGTTCCTGATATTGTAAACTGAAGGGACAATTTACTATACACACCCACCAAATACCATGTGGGTCTACCTTTTGCCCTCACACCAGAAACAGCACATCATGGCATGGACTCTATCATGTGTTGAAACATTATTATACACAGCCACTTGATCATATGTGTCCACCATTAACCCTTGCAACAGCAGCAGTTTGTGGCATGAAACCTACCGTGTGTTCATTTGTCAACATTTGCAGTTGAAACCATGATTTGTTAAACATTTACTTGTTAGTCTGTCAACATTTTGTAGTTGGAACCATGGTTCATTAAACGGTTATCTATAGTCCAGTATAGTGGCATTCTTTCACCCACTGCAGTCTCATGTCCTAGTGATGTGCTGTTTACAGTGGTACTCAATACTGAAAGAAGTCATCCTGTTGTAGGAAATGGATAGCATTGAACAGCTTTAAGTGGTTGGTAAGTTTGCCAACATAACCTTGTGCATTCTTGGTGGTCTCAATAACTACAAAAGGCTCCAAGGTGGCCCACCCAAGAGCACACCACCTTTGTTGGCCTGTAACATCGCAACTTGACAGTTGGGTTCCAAGGCCATCAATAGTACATACACACACACCTTCACATCAGCATGTTGTAGTTGAAAATTTGATTCATCGGACCAAGCTACCCGTTTCTAGTCCTCTGTGGTCCAGTAGTGGTGTTCCTTCACCCACTACAGTCTCATTATCATGGTGATGTGCTGTTAACAAGGGTACGCAATATGGACATCAACTGTCATAGCTAGGTTGTGCTATTGTACATCGAATGGCCTTCGCACAAACCTTTGTGGGTGTCCATTTTTGAATGCTGACATTATCCCCTTCACTGTGACCCCCTGCTTCAACATTGATATGGGAGAGGTGGTGCCCACCTTGAACATCAGCAGTCTGTTTGTCAACATTTTCCTTGGCCACTTCCAGTTGTGTAGTCTTAGTACATATTTGCAACATCACACAGAAATCTGATATTCTGGAATTGCATAGATGGAGCAACCCATCTTCCTTGCATTGACTATCAGCCCACGGTTGAACTCCGGTTGCCATCATCACAACTGTAGGTACAGCATATGGCAAGTAGGGTCTGATGTATTTATAGTCCCCAGTTTTTTTTTTTTTTTTTTTTTTGGCAGGCCATGTCATTATGATTGTGTAGGGAATATTTATGGTTGTGAAGTGTGTGTAATAAATTGTACTTTCATGTTTTCAGTGTATATGTAAATGGCAAAACTTTTAAGTACATCTGGCTGAGTTTTTTTTTTTTTTACTTTTATTGGATTATAACACATCTTTATTCAAATGTCATTCTTTCAATGAAAATTAAGAACTACACGAGGTTACTGCATTGCATACACTGATAAACAGTGAACTTAAATAATCAATTTACTGATGTAGAATTAACTCGAGAACTACCAAGCTTTTGCTTTCCTCGGGGAGGTTTTTCAAGGCTGTACATTGGAGCAGGATTCAAGATAAAACAAGTACATGAAATTGAAATATCGCCGATTTAGGATGGGCACATGTTAATAATGACAGATAAATGAAGACACATGGAATGCTTAGTCATTGTTAGTCAATGCGTCTTAGTGTTAACCTTGATCCTGTGGTCAGAAGGTAGCACCATGTACTTGAGGGTTCCAAAGAGGATCTTCAGAGGTAGCTTTGGCACATAATTGACGTTCCTTTCTTTTCACAGAAAGTTTGTGTATAATTTGGTATGCTCTGGTGCAATGAGGACCTGCCAGCCTTTATTCCAGAGCTGTGGAGGTTACTGACTGCTTTTTCTGCAAATGATATGGCTTATGACGAACAAGCTACGCGATTAGCTACTATTTTCTTCTTACTGATTACAATGTTTGTGGCAACATAGAGCCTAATGTATCGTGGGATGTCTCTGTATCTAATACTAGCCCCACTGTTTCTCTGACAGTCTGCTTGATGATGAGACTATAGTTGGTCCTGAAAGATCTTGCAAGTAGTTTTTAGTCATTATGTTTTAATTGTAAATAAATCTCTTATTTTAATTCTGCAATTGGAACATATTGGTTTAATTTAATGTACAAAGACAGCGTTTAACTTGATATGTTTCCACATGTGTTTTTGAGAGGATCTCATTGCATAGGTGATGAATGAAAATTTTCACACTTTCATGTGCCATCGTGCTCCTATAGCTAGTATATAGTGCCAGTCTTTTTACCTTGTTGCATATCGGTATAGTATCATTTATGCAGAGCTGTAACCATTTACCCTCCCTAACATCTCTCTTGCACTCCTTAGTCCTGGCTTCGAGGTATCTTTTGTCATTCCTACGTACAATTTCTTGAAGCTGTTTGGGTAGCTTAAGGCTATTCAAAATATACACTCCTGCCTCGATTCCTCTGTCTGGAAAGCACCTGGCTCATGTTGTGGTGTCTGATATGAATACAGGGTAGGTTATTCCAACACTCACTCCAAATTTGTTCATGAGGTTTTTGAATGTGAAGGAAAACTTGGGGAAGAATTAGGTGTGCAACTTAATTCTCGTCCACAGGCATACACGTTAACAGCAAATTGAATATGTAACTAATCAGGAAAATAATCCCAGTCATGTTGGATACATTTGAACCATCAATCAGGGATCTGCCGAATGCCACTGCGGAAAAAAAGAGGGCTGTTTCGAGTTGATAAAGTCATCAATATTTGTGTGGACCTCCTTGATAGAAGTGAAGTGCCTATCACTCAGGTGATGTTGCAGGGAGCGAAAGAGGTGATAATCCGATGGGGCGAAGTCTGGAGAATATGCTGGGTGGGACAAAATCTCCCATCCCAGGTCTGCCCTTGCCAGTGTATGGCCTTTTCGCCTCCATTGCATCACTGACACGAATGAGTTGCTGACAATAACACTCAGCATTGACTGTTTCACCAGGTTTGAGCAACTCATAGTGTAAGACACCATGCTAATCCCACCATATGCACAGCAACAACTTCCTGGCATGCATATTTGGTTTGGCGGTACTGGTAGTAGGCTGACTTGGATAAACCCACAATTTGCGCCGCTTAGGATTATTGTAGAGGATGCACTTCTCATCACAGGTCAAATTCTTTTGGAGAAAATTCTTCTTCTTGAATCTGGAGAGCAAGGACACAGCAACATCATAGTGTCTAGACTTGTTGGCGTCTGTGAGTTGGTGGGGCACCTAACGGCCCTCCTTGTGAATCCGTCCAAGCTTGTGCAGGCGCTTTGCAATGGCTTGCTGTGTTACTCCGAGTTCCTGGGCAAGCTCTGACTGTGTGCGACAGGGATCCGCGTCCAACAGTTCTAGTTCCTCATAGTCAACTTTCTGCGGCTGTCCTGTACGTTCTGCATCACAGAGATCGAAATTTCCCTGCTTAAACCGCTGGAACCACTTCCTACACGTACTGTAGGACACAGCAGCCTCTCCCAAACCAGCACAGATCATTTGCTGAGCTTCTGTGGAACTTTTTTTCAGCTGAAACACAAACAGGAGGCAGTGTCTCAAATGTTGCTTCTTGAACAACATTGCTTTCACCATCAACTTTCGTTCCTTCTGTCACTACAGCTGCGAGTGGTTACGGTTGCCTGGAAAGCTGTTGATGGCACTGCAATCGGCCATTATCACACACAGCTATTTGCATTTGCTGACGTTCTATGATCGCTTGCGGTTAGGGGCCAAGAAATAAGTTGCACACCTAATGTTAGATTCAAAGTGCCTCCCCGGTGGTGCAGTGGTCTAAGCAATGGCCTCTGATCGTTCGTCCGAAAGTGGTCCTGGTTCGAATCCCAGTGAGGCATGGACCTTAACTAAAAAAGACATACAAGGGCTGCAGACAACTCAAAACAGCATGGAGAGGTGCATGCTTAGTGTAACCAGGAGAGATAAGAAGAGGAACTCGTGAATCCGAAAAAATGACGAGTGAAAGACATCATGATCAGAGTTAAATCCCTGAAATGGCAATGGGCTGGACATACTGCCAGAAGAACAGACCATCGATGGACAGCCGAAATTTTAGATTGGATTCCAAGGGACAGGAAAAGACCCAAAAGAAGACCACGTGGGAGATGGGTGGATGAAATTCGAAAGTATGCGGGAGTGACATGGAGGAGACTGGCACAAGACAGACCGTTGTGGTGGGAACTTGGGGAGACCTTTGTCCAGCAGTGGATTGATAATGGTTGACAATGAGATATACATACCGAAGTGCCAAAAGCCATGGAATACATTACACACCTAGTATTGTGTAGGACCCCTGTTGTAGCCCTGCGAATCCATGATTTTCCTGAAGGTCTGTCTAAAGGGCAAATCCATGATTTTCCTGAAGGCAAGTGTGTAAAATAACCGGGGACCTTCCTGATATTTTTCCTCAAAATGAAAGTGTTCATAGTATGTCTATAAATTCTTTCAGTTTATTTAGGAAAGTAAAGTAATATACTTTTAAATAATACTTTCTTTCACGAAAAATATTTTAATTTCTTGAAACCTAGCAAATCAAAGCTTTTCCTTGGCTAAGAGGACTATGCATACACCCCCCCCCCCCATGCCCCCTCTGGATCTGCCAGTGCTGCGAAATGCAGCAACTCAATGTGGCATCAATTCCACAATTGGCCGGAAGACTTCTGGAGAGATGTTGAGCCATGCCATCTGAACAGCTGCCCACAGTCCTCTGGTATTTGTAGGTGCATGATCTTGGGTGCAAATGGACCTTTTTACCACATCCCATAAGTGCTCTATTGGGTTCATGTCGGGCGAACGTGGTGGCCACACCATCTGTCGCAGAGTTGTGCAAAATCGTAATTGAATTGATGGGTAATGCATTTCAGCGTAATGGTAATGGGAACAAGAATTGTGTTACCATCACATGGTAATGGTGAACTGGTCATTAGAATTACATGGTAATTGTAATGGCATGTCATGTAGCAGTTACCCATTATAATCATAATGGTTAATGGCTAACTATATGTAGGTAATTAACCAATAACTTATGGGGAAACAATACAACTTGAATAAACCAGCATCCAGTACACCCTGACACGTTGTGTAGGTAGGTTATTTGACAATTGTTCCAGCAACAAGTACATCCTTACTGGTAATGCTAAGTTCTTGTTCCCATTACCATTATGTAGATTATGACAATTGTTCCACCCCTCGAACCTCAAATATGCGTATGTAGGTTTTGGAGATTGTACGTGTATGACATAAGTAGTTGCCCACTCTTCCCCGCAAGTAAAGTGATTTGAACGAAATACATATGAAGTAAGTACAAAAATGGGATACATATGAAGTAAGTACAAATGGGATGTTTATTTCAGTTTGAGATACTCATTTTGTCCATCTCCAGTACAGTATTCTTGTCCATTACATACATTTCAATGTCCAAAATAATTACCCACTATAGCCACAAGCACATATTAGCACTACACTCACTGTTTAGCAACTCGGGGTCCACTGCCGAATATTACAGAAATTTGCAAACTCTTGACATTTTTACCATACTTCAAGTGTTATTGTCCATTACTTGTCCAATACGAACACTGGACTAGCAAGCGACTGACTCCTTTATATATTTCACGACAGGACCTGAACCTTCTGGAATATTCTTGATTTACATAAAGCTCTCTAACTTCCCACTGCACGATCTTTCTGGAACATTCTACAAATGTCTAGTACATTCTTGCCACTTCTAAAACATTCTACACAATACTTCGGTCTCTGTCTATGTTACATGGCCAACTTTTCTAGATATAGCTTTTGGCACACGTACATTTCTATGAAATATTAGTATGTAATTATTTGCAAATTGTGTAATTTCATTACCAAATAATTCTATTGCCTTTGAATGGCATTATTAAATAACTGAATTATATCCTCTTCATTGTAATGCATTAGATTAATTCCATTACCTTGTGCAAATCATACTTGGGATTACCTTGTAATGCATTACACATTAATTGTAATCTGTACTTCTCTTACTTTGTAATGCATTCCTGCCCAACTCTGATCTGTCGGAACTGTCCAGAATGCTCCTCAAACCAGTTTTGTACAACTTGGGCCAAATGACATGGTGCATTGTCCATTTGGAAAACCCAATTGTTGTTGGGGTACATGAAGGACGGGAAATGGTCAACCAGCAGAGCAACGAAGTGAGTACCGGTCCATGACATGTTTACAAGGACCAGAGGACTCAAACCATTCCACATAAAGACACCCCACACATGTACTGAACCACCACCAGATTGCACAGTGCCTTGTTGACAGCTTAAGTCCATGGCCTCATGGGTTCTGTGCCACATTCAAACCCTACCATCAGCTCGTAACAACTAATAGTGTGACTCATCAGACCACGCCACATGTTGCCAGTCTTCCAGGGTCCTAGTACAGTATTCACGAACCCAGGTGATAAGCTGTGCCTGATGTTGTGGTGTTAACAAAGGCACTCTGTTGGGTCTTCTGCACCCATACCCCATGGATGCTAAATTACTCTGCACTGACCTGATGGCTATATCTCTGGTACCTTCTGTATTGAATGTGGATGTTATTTGAGAATGTGTTGCTTGTCTGTTAGCATGGACAATCCTGGTCAGATGCCACTGGTCACGGTCATTCATCACCCGTGGTTGGTCACTCCGCTGTCCACCGTGGGTGGTAAGTAATGCCTTCCATGAGGTATTCTCGGTGCAAACATGACACTTTGGATCGAGAAATGTTGAATGTTTGCACTACTTTGGAAAATGAATGTCCCATCCATCTGGTTTTCACTACCATGCCTCGTTCAAACTCTGGTAATTTAAGTCAGCTTGCCATAATCCTACTGGCAGTTGTTCAACCTGACTCATGAGATTACACCTTGCAACTGATAAAAATCGCAGCATGCGTCGAAGCTTTTATATGACTGAAATGACAGTTAAAAATTTGCATACTACTATCCCATGACTTTTGGCACTTCAGTGTATAATAGCATTCGGAATAGCAAAGGCTTTTTTGCTTCATTAAAGGTAGTTCGTTCTGCTCCCCACCCCCAGACGTTCATCCTTTTTTTTTTAGTATAACTGCATATTACCTTATCGATGCCCTCTTTGATATCCACTGTTTTTACTGGGCATTTATTTAGCACATTTTACAAATGTGTATGTGCATTTTTCTAACAAATTTCAAAATGCTAAGAAGAAATCACCTTACATTGAATTTCTGATAAGTGATAATAATCTAAACTTATGCAATAAAACACATAGAAGGAAAAACAAATTGGCCATTCTTAAAGTAAAATCATTTGCCTTTTTGAATATTGTCCACTAATTATAACATATAACACTTAAGGCTTTACCCAGGTTATCATTTAATTCTATTTTAACTTGACAAATTTTCAAATTATTTTTTCATCTGAGTTGTTTTTTTGACATTTCTGGCTTCTAGATTTTTGTCATGGTGTAGAAAACATAAACTGTGACTGGTAGGTGTTGGTTTTCTGTGCCAATATTTTATGCATTTTCCTTTTTTTTTTTTCCCTTTTGTTCTACTTGCAAATTGAGTTTAAAGTTTATCAGTTATGTTCAAACTAATCTCATTCAGAGGGAATGTTTTATTAGTTTTGTTGGATATTACCGTTTCCTTAAAGGCTTCTTTGTAAAGAAAATTTGTAAATATTTGTAATATCTTGATTTAAATTGTTTTTTGGTTTTTATAGCTGTTATGTCCATTTATTGAACTAATTTTTTATTTTTATTTTTTTAAAGTGAACAATGTCGGCATGAGCTATGATCACACAGAATACTTCAATGAAATTCCTGATGGGCAAAAGGTAAGAAAACAGTTTGGCATATAAATATCATTCAGCATAAGACGTGTACTTGTCTCTAGTAGTAATCATGTTATTTATTACAGACCAAGGCTTATTAGGAATAGACCATCTACTTGTTCACATTTAATGAGATTTTGCACTGACTTCCAACATGGATGGGATTAATTTATTACATAAGGTATTGTATTTCGTGGTAGAGTTGGGTTTTTCACAAGTGATTCATTCTAAAATGCCTAATCAACAAAGTGAGTGAAGGCTGTTGCATAATTGCATGAAATATCATTCATGCTTGATATTATGTGAATGATTTGGTGATCAACTGAGTTGGTCATGGGTTACTTAACTGACCTGATCTTAAAGAGCCAGTTCACAGATAAGTGAATCTTCCCATCAATTATACTCCCAAATGAATTGGATCACAGGAACTGAGCTAAGTACAATGTAGTTTCACTTTATACTCATAGTTGTCAGAGCTACAACCTAAGAGTTGCCTACAATTGTAAATAAGTAAGCTGCAAGAAGGGAAATTCCTTTCCCTTATCTGTTTGATGCTCCCTTTCACTTTAGGGAGTAGTCTTTCATAGTTGAAGTGACAAGTGTTACATTCATCATAACATTTAAAGCATTGTATAGTTTAACTGCCTTGGATATTATTGTTAAATGTATTTGATAGCCAGATTTAAATGGGTGCAAGTTTTCTTTCTTTGGGATAAAATTCAGTTTTACAGAACTTTCTGGAAATGGAAGTTAGATGGAGTTTGTAAGTTTCTGATAACAAAGTTAGATTTCTCTGGCAATAACAATTATTTTTGGTTTTTTCTTCATGTTTCTTAGCTCTGTATTGTTCAAAATTATTTTGTTCCAAAAATCTTCATGTTTCAGCTTTAAAATGGAGGCAAAACTTTCCAAAAATGGAAATTAGATGGAGCAATGATTTTGCCAAAACCAGTCTTTTTCCCTTCGTGATTCTTACTCTGTCATGTATTGTTACATATAATTTTATTCCATAAATGTTAGCATATAGGTCGAACTTTGCCGTTTGAGCTTTGCAAAGTGTACCAAGAAAGCACATTCTGTGCTCACACAGTATCAGTCACTCTTTAACTTGGCTGAAAATAGGACAACTAAATAGCTGTATTAGGTTCTCCTAAATCGAGATTAATCTAGAGTGTTAGGTTAAACTATCACTTATGGGGGAAATATTTGACACTGAATAGTTGATATTTCTTTTAAAGATGGCCCAAACTTGGAGCAATTAATATCAAATTCTGCAGTTATTCTTGTGTCGTTAGTTTTTGAGTAATTTTTTGGGGTAAATAGATGTCACTCATTCCAAGAATATCTTGCCTTACCCTGAAATGCAAATACAGGATCTAAACACATTTCTTGAAATGAGGTATGAGTTCATGATTTCATAGTTTTCTACGTCTTAGCATATATATTTCTTAGTTACCTAAAAAAACAGTCTAAAGAAAATTTGTCATATCAGTAAAGATCAATCATACCAAGACAAAGTTTCCTTTGATTACAAGTATGCAGATTGAACAATGCATATTTCTTAAATTGCAATGCACAGCAAGACATGTTCAGAATAAGGACATACAGATTTTTATTTAAGAGCCAGCTTTGGATTTTCATTTATTTTCTTAAAAAAATATTGAATAGTCAGTTTCTTTAAACTGAAGTAAAAAAAAAAAAAAAAGTTTTACTAATTTCTATTTTTACAAGAATGTGATTTATAGGTCAACATCTTCAAGTCCAAGGGTGTGTATTAACTGAAATATTGTTCATCAGACCAGGTGACCTTTTTCCTGACCTCAAGCATCCAGTTAATGCTGGAATCCATTGATTTGTGTTATTGATTCATATGCTAGTGAGTCCATGGGTGTGGATTAACTGAATGTTATTCATCAGACCAAGTGACCTTTTTTGAATCTTCAGGCATCTAGTTTTGGTGCTCCCATACCCACTGCAAATACAGGGTGTTCCATAAACTGTTCTGACAAGAAAAGGGGTGATAATACCCATCAAGACGAACAATATTTACAATGGAACCTAGGGTCGCATTCCACTCAGTGTCAGAAAAGAGCAACTTCGAAATACGTCCAACAAGCACAAGTAGTCACCTCAGAAGTCATTTCTTTCGTGTTGAAGTAGCACATTGCCAGAACATCGCAGTCAAGCATTTACCGTATTCAAATTGCCAGAGAAAAGATGCAGCATAGACAGTGCAGCTGATTGGCTTATCAAGGTGCAGTAGACACTTCCTGAATGCCACATATCCCGCACGATGGATTGGATGTGGCGGACCTGTGGCATGGCCTCCATGCTCACTGGACTTAAACCCACTGGACTTCTGGGGGCACCATTAGTGCATGCAACGCCTGTGGACTCTGTAGAAGATCTTGTCACAAGAATCGTTGTTGCAGTGGACAGGATAAACACAACACCAGGAGTCTTCGAGAGGGTGCACCAGTCTTTCATTCGCCGGTGTGAATTGTGCAACGGCACCCGTGGCCGCCACTTTGAGCATCTACTTTGAGTCTTCCCTGATCTCCGTAAATGGGATTGTGCAACTTATGATGGTGTTAATTCTCCTCCTTTGCACTGTTGAAAGTTGAACTTGGACATCTAACTTTACTCTTTTCTGACACTCAGTGGAATGCGACCCTAGGTTCCATTGTAAATATTGTTCGTCTTGATGGGTGCTATCACCTCTTCTTTTGTCAAAACAGTTTACAAACACCCTGTATATTTGTCAGTTTTTAACAGAGATGAGTGGTACACCTGTGAGGCATCTGGTGTTAAACCCCATTTGTGCCAGTGTGCAGTAGACTGTATATTGAGGTTCTTAAAACTGCTGTTGTACTGCACAATTACTTCATGCACTAGAGCTCACCAGCCACTGCTGCCCTGGAACATAAACCAGTCCTTTCCACCCACAGGAAGACTGCTGACTGTTTGTTTTGTTGTCTGTGCACCACTCATTTTACGCCCTTGATGCAGTTATTGCATAGCTGAGATTTTCAAAATCAGGACTCTTTCCCATATTGCAGCTATCTATGTTTCACATCTGGATTCTTTACAGTGAGCTGTTTGTAAAACCATCTGAACATAATAGTTGAGTACATAAGTGATGATGACACATGTCTAGTTGCTATTGGGTGTTCCTAATAATTTGCTCTTTCAGTATATAACTACGAGGGTTGTAACGAACATAATGCGAAAGTAGGCATAACTTTATTAAGTGAGAGGTCGTTCTAATTGCACATGTTGATAGAGTAACTTTCTCTATACAAAGGTATTACTCAACATAGTCTCCATCACAAGCGATGCATTTGAGCCATCATTGAACCAAACTCTTAAATCCTGTTTGAAAAAAAATCGGGTGTGGATTGTTGTACCCACTTTCTCACAGCCACTTTCACCTCATCTGTGTCATCAAATTCTTGTCTGTGGAGACTCATTGGACTGAATGGGGTGGAAGTTGGTGGGTGCCAGATCTGGGCTGTATGGTGGATTGGGGACCACCGACCAGCCTAATTTGCTGATTGCCTGATTTGTTGCCAAAGATGTTTGTGGTCTTGCATTGTCATGATGAATGTGGATCCTTTTCAGATTCTTGTTTGGTCTCTTCCTCATTATGGCTTCTTTAAGCTTCTTGAGTGTTTCAATCTACTACTCTCTGGTTACAGTACCGTCATGTTCCAGAAAATCGAGGAGAATGACACCCCTGTCATCCCAAAAAAACTGTCGCCATGACTTTCTGTGCTGATCGCTGGCTCTTGCACTTTAGTCTTTAGTGAAGAGGTGCAACGTTGTTCCATGGATTGAATCTTAGTTTCTAGATTGTAAATATACACCCACGTTTCATCTCGTCACCAGATCAGGGGAAAAAGGTGTCTTCATTGGCTTCAAACACTTCCAGCAGATCAGAGCAGACTTCCACCCTTCTCTCCTTCAAATTCGGTGTCAACTGCTGAGGTACCCATTTTGCACATACTTTCCGATACCCTAAGTCTCCCACCTTCTTCTATATGCATTGTGACCACAGTCTAGTTGTGCAGCAAGCTCACAGATTGCAACTAGTCTCTCTGCTAGAATCAATTCCTCCACTCGTTCACTATTTGTCAGTGGTCGCAGATGATGGTCTCCCACTGAGTGGTTTGTCTTCAATGCTGGTTTCTCCTTCTTTAAACTTCTTCATCCATGTGTGCACATTGCTGTTATCTATGTAAACATTTTGTAGCCTTCTTTGGATACCGGACAGTCTGCACCCTTCCTTCATCAAGGACTCAATGATGGCACATTGCTTTTGCTTGGAATCCATTACTTACCTGCAATGAAGAAGGGTTTCTATAGAGGAAGAGTTCATCTACCAAAATGTGCAATTTGAATGACTTGTCAGTTAATAAAAAAGTTATGCCCAATTTTTTTATTACTTTCAGTACAACCCTCTTGTAATGCACAATGTACCAGAGGTAGAAAAGACTAAAAATGTGTTCTTATAAGTGTAGTTGTCTTATACATGGTGATTCATAAAGAACAGTTTCAATGCATTATAAAACAAGAACAATGTAAGATATTTTGTTACCTGTAACAGAATTGTAGGGGAATGTTTCAAGTTCTTGTTATGTAGTTTCATCGGTGGAACAGTCATTTTCAAAACTGTGCCGCATTTCGGCACAAAATTCAAAGTGCTTTGTCTTGTCAAGGTCAGTGAGATTTTGCAACATCTGCACTTTGTATGGAATCATTTTCAGCTTTCTCAAAATTCTCCAGACAGTGGGCTGTGAAATCTGCACTTCACAACTCACACTCCACGTTGATTTTCCCGGACTTCATTGAATGGCGGTGCAAACACTATCAACGGCTTCTTCCAATACACGTGGTCGTCCAGGACTTTTAAGTTTGCACAAACAGCCCGTAGTTTCAAAGTTTTTATGCCAATCGTAGATGGATTTTCTGGTTGG
The DNA here is from genome assembly GCA_039090855.1 of Macrothele yani. NCBI lineage: Eukaryota > Metazoa > Arthropoda > Arachnida > Araneae > Macrothelidae > Macrothele > Macrothele yani. The sequence goes on from CM076993.1 coordinate 119,230,308, forward strand.
AGGTTCTTTTCTGAATCTTGATCGAAAATGACGTTGCACAACAGTTGCAGATTCTGTTTTTGCTTAATTCAAGTACACAAAATGCCTTCTCCACTGCAGACACTGCCATTTTGACTGACTAGTCACGTGATACGCCCTCTATCCCGTATATCACTTCCCTCATTAGTGGGACACAAACTTTGAGTACATCTACTTAACGGTTTGCCGTTGTGGTCAATGTCTTCAACTGTTACTGTTTTACAGCATCTGGAAACTGTATACTTCTTTATGAATCACCCCGTATTACATGTAATATATTGTTCAAGACACTTTTGCCAACATATTGCACGTTACTGCATATTTTGACAACTCTATTTACAGGTTTATTGAACTACATTAATTTACAGATTTTATGCCAATGTTACTTTATCTAATACATAGTGTAAATATTTTTAATGTCACCTTTTCTGATTTACCTAGAACAGTTTCAATTATTTTTATACCACATCCACCCCAGAGTCCTACGTTTCTTTGAGAAAACATTTGAATTACTATTCTAGCTAATCATCCAACCGCAATCTGATTCGGAGTATTCATTTAATAAAAAAAAACCCTTGTTCTGATTCAGAGTATTCTTTTAATGAAAAAAAAACAACTGAACTGTGGACTCAAAACTGAGCTACTTCATTTTGAGTTACTATGAGTGTTTACTGAAAGAAGGTATAAGTGGTTAACCTTGATAATAGTGGAGAGCTCAAAAAAAAAAAAAAATTCATAACTTTTCCCCAAAATAGATGGTAAAAACTTCATTTAAAATATGAATCAATTTTTGAATAACAGTACATAAAGCCATGATATTTCTGAAGCTTTAAGTGTCTTTACTGCTGCCTTGCATATAGGGGAAACCATTTAATATGTTCATGATCTGTCTGATATGAGTCAGTGGTGTATGGTTTAATAGGATTTGTTTTACTCAGTCTGGAAATACCAGTAACATAATATTCAAATCAGATTTATTTTATTAAAGTAGGAATCTCATGACATAACATAACTGAAAAGAAAATTATGAGGCAATGCATCACAAATGTTAGACATGGGGGAAGGAGGGATATCAGTTGTTTGATGATACACAGACCAGTAGCTATCTTATCTAATGCACTGAAATCAAGAAAAAATTAATATTGTGATCCTAACTTGATAAATGATTGCTGATCTCTTAACATTGTATTCCACACAATTTCAAGGGCTACATAGAGATAAGCCATTTTTCATTCTCTCTCTCTCTCTCTCTCTCTCTCTCTCTCTCTCTCTCTCTCTCTCTCTCTCTCTCTCTCTCTCTCTCTCTCACACACACACACACCAAATCTTCAAAGGAAGAGCATGTTTGAAAGTATATTGTTAACTTACGTTAATTCCCTACTCCTCTAATAGGTAAGACAGCAGATTTTGAAGAACTGATAGTAGTTTGGTAATGTGACAGATGTTGATACTCATTAAAAACTCAATGTATTTGATAATTTGTTTCTAACTTCTTTACACCTATAACTTTTTTCTACAGGTTATCGATCGACTGATAAATATCAATATTGTTTCTTGCACAATGGTAAGTATTGCTGAATTCCGTATCCTGGATGTTTCGTTTCAAGCTGCTGACTGTTACTTTGTTTAATTGAAAGTTACAGAATTAGAACAATAAGAGATCTAGATACATTTATAATTATTTGCTAATTTTTCTTATTGCTTAGTTTTATTTGGCTATTGCTCAATCCTTTTTTTGTTTGTGTTTAAAATATTGGTGTACAAATCTATATTTAAAAGAGCCAGCTTTTAATTTTAATTTATTTTCTTTAAAATAAACCTTCATGCAGTGGAAAGTATTTTTTATCTGAAGTAACTGCCACCTCTGCTGGCTGTATCTTTAACTTGCTGACATTTTGCTAATTTCTTCAAAAAAATTTAATTTTGTGACATTTATTAAAAAGAAACATGTAAATGATTCCTTGTTGGCATTAAAAAAAAGAGCAAAACTTGGTTGTTAAATCTGTTGAACAGGGAAATGAAAAATGTGAAAATTATTAGATTCTTTGATCTCCTAAAAGGTGATCTGACACAGAATTTCAAGTTCCTAAAATAAATTGTGGCTAAATTAATCTGATATGCAACATACTCATTTTCAGGGCTGTTTTGTTTTTTCTTTCTCACAAGAAACCTAGGTATTGATAACATTTCCTCATTAATTTAATGCTGCAGGTATGTGCCAGCTTTGCTGAACAGATTCTGGCACATACTAGTTGCATGTCATATAAAAGGTCTGCTCGTTTTTGAGATACTTCTTTCAGCCTTGAGGGCTGTTTCGTCAGCAGTATTTCAAGAAAATGGTTAAAATTTTTAACCATTTTTTATAAAGCTTGTAGCAAAAATGCCTTGCACATGTAACTATTTAGTAAGAATAGGTACAGTGCATGTACAGGGTGTTCTTGAAGTAACTATACACTTATTTCAAAGTAATGCATTATCATTATCTTATTGGTATTTTTGTTTTTGACCATTTGTTTCTTAAGTAACACTAGTCAAGATTTTCAAACTTTTGTTTTCATAACATGGGGGTGAAATAAGGTGTTTTAAGCTAATTTTGAGGTGCTGAATTCAAATATGACTAAAAACTCTCCATCACGTACAGTTTTTTGTGTATGAACATTTGCTATATATCCAGATACATATACAGAGATGCCAAGTACTACAGACCTTCCGTAGTTTCTACGGATATCATGTTCAAACTACAGACTTATTGTGAAGGTGGGAAAAACTAATTTTTCCAAAAATCTATTTCCAGAAAACTTTTTTTTTTTTTTAAAAGATTTTCTGAAAAACTACCGTATATACTCGTGTGTAGGTCGTCCTCTGATATTTATATGAATATCTGTCATTTTTGTATATCCCATGTGTAAGTCGTACCTGCTTTTTTATATGAATATCTGATATTTTTTTGTACATCTTGTGTATAAATTGACCTTCCTACCACGTTTTTTTCAGATGCCATATTTAAAGCTTTTTTTTCTGTTTATGAGCGGGAAGTCACATGGTCATTATGTTTAGAGAACACACAATCGTACTCTGGGCAAACTTAATTTGGTTATGGATAGTTTTTTTTTTTTTTATCCCATAGTTAACCGTAAAAATATAATGCAAAGTTCTATTTATTTTTATTAAGCATAGTCAAATGTAGCGATTTTGGCGGTAACGTCGTGAAGCCATCACGTGGCAAGCATTTTTGGCTGGCTGGCCGACGAGCAAGCGGAAATGTTGCTGTGGAGAGCCTTCTGTATGATCATGCGACTTTGTACTTGGCTTGTCCTGGGATGGCGCAGATATGCCACAGATTCCGTGTACAAGAGCTATTTCCTACGGAAATGCTACGCAAGAGCATTCAGGCCAAACCCCACCCACGTTCACCAATGCGAACTTTTTTTTTTTTTAAATTGATTTTTCTGAAAATTGGAAAAATCAGTTTTTTGTATTCCGTAGAACAAGAGCTATTTCCCTCTTGTACTACGGAAAACTGATTTTTCTATGGAAAATTAACAGAAGTTAAGTTTTTATCTTGCTTGTTCCCCTTCCCAACACAACAGCAGCCACTTGATAATCAGTCATTCGCCTTGCTTGCGATATTGCCTGCACCTCCAGTTTTGCCTCTCGGGGCTGCTCGGATCTTAGTGCGAGCGACCGCCACTCGATGAGTGTGGCCTTGCACTGAGTTATTCTAAGTAAAAACCCTCCCTCCCCAGCATGCAACATTCTGGGGACATTGAGAGTAGTTCGCATTGGTGGACGTGGGTGGAGTTTGGCCTGAATGCTCTTGTGCAGCGCATCGACAAGCTCTTGAAAATCATTTGGTGCAAAACGCGAGTGTCATTGCCTGGCATCGGTTTTTTTTTTTTTTTTTTTTATGCGTGTGTCTGCCATTCATGTCAGTAATTAATATTTTGAAGTTTTTTCTTGCGTTGTAGAAAAGTATGCTTGGATTTCGTTCTTATGTGCAGATTTCGCCAAAATGCATAATTATGCGTCTAGTACGCATCAAAAGTGTGTTTACGCATCGAAATTTTACCAACGCATAAAAATATGCATTGGTAATCTTTCGCGATGCGTGGAAATACATGTCGAGAAACATGTAAAGTACACATCAACGGTAAAAACACGTATCAAGAAACGCATAAAATACACATCAGTGTGTAAAAACACGCCTTGAGAAACGCACAAAACTACGCATCCAAGAATTTAGCTTTCAAAAAACTGAAGTGAACGAAATAAAGATTTTTTTTCGTAATCATCATTTCGTTTTTCTGCGATGTTGCCTCTGTCCAGTATTGTTGTTATACATGATTTTATTTCATAAATATTTGTATTTCACTTTGAAAATGGAGGGAAGATTTCCGAAAAAGGAAATTTGGCAGCGCAAAAATTCCTGTAATCTTCAGGCAAGAATATTACACGGGAATTCAAGGAATTTCCCCTTTTTCATCGTAATTTGGGTTATCCTGGAGATAAATGCATAACTGAACAGAAATTTTGGGGCAGTTGGTAGTGGTGAAGGATGCTTTCCACTTGAAACTTTCGAAAACAGAAATTTCGTCTTTCAAAACTTTCGGAAACAGTAAAGATTTCTCCCATAATTATAATTTATTTTTCACACTGTTTTCTCTGCCTAATATTGTTAAATTTCATTTTATTTCATAAATATTTGTATTTCACCTTGAAACTGGAAGGGAAATGTCTGAAAATAGAAATCGGATGTAGCAAAGATTTTTCCCATAACTAATTTTTTTCCCCAGTGATGTTCTGACCATGTATCCTGCATTCTTTAAATATTCCCCCAAAAAATGTTTGCATTTCAGCTTGATAAAGGGGGAGAGTCCGAAAACAAAAGTGACTAAGCTGAAAAATTTGTAAAAATTGATTCATGATATTCAAAAGCATTCATATTCTCCAAGTCACACTATCTTTTATCTAAAATAGTGAAGGCTATCATGAAAATTCTTTGTCCTCAGACTGAAATTTCTTTCAGCATGATGGATAAAATTGTCATCCAAGGGATTTGTGAAGCCTACTGTCGTAGCTGATGGTGATGTTGAGCTTAATTTTTCAAATAAGTTTTTCAAAAAAGAAAAATCCGAAAGAGGACATAGAACTGGTAATTGGAGTAAAAACAAGAATGTATTTAAACAAAATCATTTTAAACAAAAATGAACTTTCTGAGTTCTATACATCTGTCAGAAATTTTTTTGTTGAAGGATGTTCTTATATTCAAGAAAAGATACTTATCTATGATGAATTCTTAAAACATGCAGAAGTAGTAGATCCTTCACTTAGAGCCAGAACATCATTTACTTCTGTATTGTACATAGTCAAGCACTTTCCATTTATAAAAACTGAAAATGAACTTCATATACTGGAAGTGGAATTGCTTGTTACCAAGCTGACAAATTACAGACCATAGCAGAAACAGATAGAATAGATGTCACTTGGTCAGAAATCTCAAAATTAAGAAGCTGTAATGGAGCTCTTAAGTATACTATTCTCCCGAAAGTAATGTTTGCAATACTAGTTGTTCCACACTCAAATACTGCAAGTGAGAGAGGTTTTAGTTTAGTGCAAAAAAATCAAACTAATTTAAGTTTAGAAACTGCAGAAGCACTTCTTATTGCAAATAGGAATATGTTCTCCTCTGGGCAAGTGTTATGAAAAAATAATTTCTGCTAAGAAACTCAAATCTGCAAAACAATGTACAGCCAAATCACTAAAGAAAGCTGTTTAAATCAATTTTTTGTTGTGTAAAAAAAAAAGTTTGTCATGGTGTATATTATTTTCCATGTTAAAAATTTTAAATATTTTGATACAGATTTTCATTTATACAAGTGAATAAGTACCGTAATTTCTGGTAAATAAGCTGCACTGGCGTATATGCTGCAGCGATAAAAAAGGGGCGGAATGAAAAAAATCGCCAGAAACGCCGCACCTTCGCAGTAAGGTGGGGTAGTACCATGGCGGAGTCTTGAAAACCTTACGTAGATAAAAAAAAAAAATAGTGATCTTTCAAATAATAAATAAAAATATCAATTAAACAAGATTCAATCTTAATGATAACACTTACCCTACTACCTATTTTTATAAAAATTTACTCTAAATTCATAAAGCGCTTAAACCAATTATAAAACATTTATACCTCAAGAATTTAAAAAATACATGCACAACAGTCTGAAAATAGCTGGTACACATAGTTTTTCAATTAAATCCATCAAAATTGGAAACTTCACTGTCTGAATTAAAGTTTTAAAAGCTCATCTAAAAAAACTTCTGGGTCATCCGCATCACTTTCGCTGTCTTCTGGCGTTTCACTGCAGTTGTTTTTGGAAATGTTTGCTTCAGTGAAGCCCGAAATAATCGCTGAAGTTTTGATGTTTTTCCAGGATTCGGAAAACCATATTTATTTATTTACCATTAGCTTAAAACTAGAAGTATAACTTCTGCGTTTCGTCATTTTACTTTCCATGATAACGTAGAACTACGCGTAACGTACTTGAGAAAATTCGATTTGGCGAACTGAATGCAACGAACACACAAGTCACTGTTTCAAGAGGGAGAGAGAGCGTTAGCTCGGATCCTTGGAGCGAAGCTGATGAAGTCATGAGTTCAAAGAGTTAGTTGCCAAGAGCATGAAACAAGGGCGATTCTTGCTAAAAAGATAGAAAAATCCGTGGCTGGGGGAAACTTCGCAGGGAATCTAAGTTTTATCGGTCACCTCTCTTCTGCCTGTCCCACCTCAATCCTATAACCTATTATTTTCATGTCTTGTTTTAAGAGGGGGTGGGTGGAATTTATTGCATGTGGCTGTAACATCGTTATTACATTACCTCTCTATTGGGATATCTTCCCGCGGGGAAAAAAGAATGGAACAAGCCAAAACATTTTTTTTGTTACATAATTTTGTTCCGCCAAAAAAAAAATGCCGTACATGCCGCCATGCTGTACGAGCCGCGCGGGCCGAAAATTTAATTTTGAACTCGTATACGCCGCGGCTTATCTACCCAAAATTATAATATGTAAAAAATACTAATTAAATTAAATTAAATTAAATAAGTAATAGCATGTTTTCCTCTGTTAAAATTATTCTTTTTGGTATGACTACTGAAAAATGGCCAAAACTACTGAAAATTTGTGCGAGTACTACTGAAAATATCTGAAACAGGTTGGCATCTCTGGATGGCGTTTGCAATGCACAACATCTGTTAATTTTTGGGAAAACCTTAACAGAGTTCTGAACTAACATAAACTGTCAGAGGCAGACTCTGTTCTATGTTGTTTTTTCTTGTTATTAAGTTGAAAGTTGATTAGTTGTGGTGTGACACGAATTGCTGTAGTTATGAAATTATGTGATTTGGTGGCTTCCAATTCCAGTGGTGCAAAAAAAAAAAAATTAAAAATTTGCAGCAGTACAAGGAATGTTATTCGTTGGAATTTCCATGTTTACAGTGGTCGTGTGTTTCTGTGAATCATGTGTTTTGTAGCGTATGTAATTGTGATTTTTCGGGGGCTCGTGGTGGACAGGACGATTGCTGGAGGCCTGTAATTTCAAAAAAACATGAACAATATGGTTTATTGAAAGAGTATTGTCCTCCATCCAGATTAAAATGTTGCTAAAAATGTAGCAGTGTACTCTGGGAAATAGGCATGCTAGTCTGCAAATTTTAGTGGGGAAACTTCACTACGAAGAAACTACAGGCACCATGCATATGGACTACTGGTGGCTTCCTTCAGATATGGGCATCTCTGTATATACAGGGTGTTCAATAACTGACCAAACACTTAGTTTGTAGAAAAAGTTTAATAGACAAAAGATATAATTTAAGCAGTGTTTCTTTAAAGTGGGCTCAAAAGGTAATTAAGTGATAACATTTTCAAAGTGTTTGCCTCCCATTTACCACAAGATGGAGCATTCAAGCTTCAAAGTTTTCTATAACTTGGCCTAGAGTAACTCGAGTTACAGTAAAAAAAGCCTCTGTGATAGCGTCTTTGATCTCAGTCACAGTGTTAGAGCGTGATTTGTAGACTGATGTATCCACAAAGAAGTCGCAAGGATTTGCGTTGAAAATAAAGAGGCCATTTGATAGCTCCAGGGTAATGATTGGGGTAGTTGAGAGAAAGCACGTCGTGTCCAAAGTAGCTGCTTATGGTCTTAAAAACATCCAGAGTGTGATGCGGAGGTGCACCATCTTGCATGAACCAGAAACCATCGACCATTCCCAAATGGCAAATTCCTGGGAGAAACTTGTTTTCCAGCATAGCTTTGTAGGAATTGCTTTTCACAGTGGAGTAAAAAAAAAAAAAAAAAATACAGGACCAGCCAGACTGTTCCTGCAGAGAGCTGCCCAAACTGTAACTTTAGCTGGATGAAAAGGGCGTGATTCAATGAAAACTGGCTTCTCTGATTTCTGTATCTGGTAATTCTGTTTAACATATCCAGATAACCAGAAATGAGCTTCGTTGCTGAACCAAACAGAATCCAAATTTAATTGTTTGTTGTCAATGACATCAACAATTGCATTAGCAAACATATCCCTCTTTTTGATGGAAGCCTCATTAAGGTGTAGAAGTGTGTGAATTTTGTACGGGAACAACTGGAGGTCGTTTTTTAGGATTAAGTGAGCAGATCCAACATTTGCCTGAAGTTGACTGGCCGACATGGCATGACTTGGCAGGATCATCAGTCACAGTCCTCCAGGCTTGTTCCACATTTTCCGGTGTCCTGGCTGATCTTGGTGCACCCACATTTCCTTTATGAGCATCAAGAACAGAACCAGTTGTCTCAGATTTCCTAACTAGGTCCAAAGCTGTTGACTTTGATAGCTTTTGAACATTCTTGTAAGCTGTTTACCACTTTCTCAGTGTTTCAAGACTTCTGTTTGTTTCATACCAAGTTTTCACAATAAAAACTCATTGTTCAGTTGAATACACCATTTTTAACTTGCACTAAAATACAGTCGAACCAACACTGAATCAATTACCTATAAGCACTTGGTCAACGAAAAACTGATAATGCTGCCCTCTTGTGCATATTTCAAAAGTTATTCCCAAACTAAGTGTTCAGTCATTTATTGAACACCCGGTATACAATGCAAGATGTACACATTACAGCTTCACATTGTAATGTATTACAGCATTTATGTATCTTGTTAACTATAGAATTAGTGTTACAAAGTATAAATACCATATTCACATCACTGCATATGAGACAGAAAAGAAAAAAGAGTAAACAATATTAACACAAATGTAAATGTATACACATATATTCATATACCTGTACAAGTAGTTCATTTTTTTCTCTTATGTGTTGTGTTGTCGTCCTGCAAAAACCAGCTGTAATCACTCTTCACTGAGGCATCCCACCTGCCTTGATGCCTCTCCTCCATCGTTCGGATATCTTGGTGGAACCTTTCTCCTTGTTTATCACTGACTTCTCCTAGGTTGTCAGAAGAAGTCCAGATGCTAATGGAAGAAATGTACTTTTAAGGACATCCAAGCTCCCAAGGTTTTTATAGTTCTTTAGAAGGTTGTGAATCAACTGTTTGTAGTTGTCCTCTTTGTGGTTCCCCAGGAATCCCTTGGCCACAGATGTGAAAGATTGCCGTGCGGCAAGCTCCGTGCTGTTTAGCTTTTCAGTAAAAACAGAATCTTGCAGTAGTTTCCATATCTGAGGACCAACAACGATGCCTTCTTTGAATTTTGCATCATTTAACTGCGGAAATGTTTGCTTTTAAGTGCGAGAAACCTGGGCAAGATTTGTCCATAGCAGTTACAAAGTTTTTCATCAGTCCCAGTTTGATATGAAGTGGTGGAAGCAGCATATAAGAGTGATTAACTAGGGGACTTGTGACGAACGTTACTCTCTCCAGGAATGAAAACATCTCGTTTAGGCTAGTCTTTCTGTTTGTAGTGTTCTGCTGTGGCCCTACTGTCCCACATGCAAAGAAAACAATTTGATGAAGCCACTTTGTATCCAAGCAAGAGTGAGATCACTTTCAGATCACTGCATAGTGACCACCTAAACTGGTCATATTGTATTGCAATCGGTATTTTGTCCATGTTTTCATATGTCTCCTTCATTCCTACAGCATGTGTTACTGGAATGGAAGGCTTCTGGTTTCCATTAAAGAAAATGACAGCTTTTAAACTAACCTTGGATGAGTCAATAAATAGACACCATTTTGTTGGATCATGAGATATTCGTAATTGTCATTAGCCCTGGAATATCTGAACAAACACATACCATCCTGCATTTCATAGAAAAAACATAGACCCAAATTTCTGTTTCTGAATACAGACACACGTGTACTCTTCACTAGCAGGTTCCACTCTTGCAGTCAGGAACCTGAAAGTTCAGCTTGTTTGGAAAGATGGTCTCAAATGAGATCATTCAGTTCATTTTGCTCAATGAAGTGGGGCTCATCTAAGTGTTTAGGAGTGTATGTAGGATCTGGATCTTCACGTGTGTCCATATCTTCACTGGATGAATTTGAATTTATCTCTTCACACTTCAATGGAGGTTTTAGTGTAGGAAGACCATGCAGAACAGGCTGATGGCAAATTTGGATACTGTATTTTACTTTTATTTTTGTTTGAAAAGCCACTTGCTGTGGTTAAACAGAAGTAACAATCTCCCACATGATCAGTTGGGTAGTGCCAAATCATCGAAACTGCGAAAGGCATGGATTTCAGCTTACCTTTCAACCATTCACTCAGGCCAACAGAGCAAGAAACTCAGCAGACATGTGGAGCCTACAATTTATTTTGATCTCCAACTTGACATCCAAGTACAAATAGGTTTCTTCAATTATGACTCTGCAGTTTTATAATATACTGTCCGCGCACATAGCAAAACTTATCTGGAACATTAATACATCCGCAGCGATCCCTTTTCTCAATTTTGCTAACTTTTACTCATAAACATGCAGCACGTGTTTCTCCTTCAGTGTGAAAAATAGCAATGGCGATTGATTGGGTTGCGGTTTCCACATTTTCTACCTGTAAAAAAACATCAGTGTTACCACCCATAACATGTCCGGTGGCGAAATATGACAATAAAAAGATGTAGTGTCCTTTTACATGCCTGCAAGCACTAATGTGGAACAATAGTACATGTTTAATGGCCCATAACAAGATGTGACATATTGGACATTACTTAAGGTCAGATCTGAAATCAGCACCCAAAAACTAGTTAAAAACAGCTACATTTGTTCATGTTATAAAAATCTTGTAGACCAGAGTAAGTCCATTATAGTAGATCTTGACAGTGATCTCCACAAATGTCCAAACAAGCCTGTATGAGAGCAACATGCAAAACCTTCAGGCTAACACAAAAATGTGAAAGAGAACCTGTAGAGAAAACTAAAGGTCAACCCGTAATATGGAAACAGAGGAATGGGGTGAGGAGGGTTTGCAGGGAAGACTGAAGATCAGCCAGTATGTGTGTGTGTGTGTGTGTGTGTGTGTGTGTGTGTGTGTGTGTGTGTTAAATTTCCAAGTCGTTGCATGTGTTTGACGTAGTTTTGTCATGGGTGGAATGACTTTTTGGCTTAAGTTTTACATAAGTGTGGCTAGTATTCTCAAAGCATTAAAGAAAAGTTGTTGAATACATTTAAAAATAAGCTAGTACCATGTTGCCATTCAGAGTAGGCATTAATGGACAAATTGTGCAGGACAGGTTCAGTACATAATACAGAGCATAGTTGAAAGCCACCTAAACTGAGTGAATAGAAACTCTTGGATATTTCTGAATCGGTGATACAAAGTTCTTCAAAATTGATGCTTGAAAGTTGTCATGACAGCAAAGTATCAGGCTTGCAACTGCATATTTAGGGGTAAGGAAGAAGCTGTCTTTTCCCATACAAAGTCTCAACAGTCAAAGAATTTCAGATCACCAAAACTGAGTACATTACTAACATTGTTTTAACAGTGTACCATTGAAAAAGTTAATGGTATATTCTAGATCAGGGTGGGGAATCTGCAGCCTTTCGAGTGAATCCAAATTTTGCAGAACAAATCCTTTTATTTTTATTAATGTTTTTGTTCATCTTTTATTATTTCAGTCTTAAAATGACCATATTTAAAATACCAAATAGTAAAAGAAGATTCAACTAAATAATGCTCCCCAACTGACAGCCACAATTAAGACAATAAGTCGTAAGGGCTATTTTGACATCTGCTATGCTCATGATTTTGTTCTATAGCTCCTAAAGAACTACAGATATGGAACTGATTGAGTTCTCAGAAGGTGACATTTTAAAGTCCTTATTTGATGCAAAGATAGATCCTGTTGAAATGTGGAAAAATGCAATAGAATACCCATGCCTTCGGCAACATGCACGAAAAATGCTTTTTCCTGAAAACAGACGTACCCTATGAGAGTTTAAAAATATATATATATATATCTTGGCTTTATTTGAGTAAGGTATATCATTCAAAGAATAGTCAGTGCTAAAGAACTTTTGAAGGCAGTGACTTTGTGTTATCTTTGCAAAGTCAATGTTTCTTAAAAATAACTAGATTAGCATTATAATACTAGAAAAGCAAAAACTCATGCTATTCCACCTGTTAGTAATATCTAAAGCATACCATATCCAAATTGCATAAGAAGCATTAAAGAAAAACAAAAAGAACTTGGTGCACTATGTCACAATACACTGCTAATTAAATAAGTGAAATACAAAAAAAAATTGAACTTCCTTAACTAGCCCAATTTTACAATCAGAATGACTGTCAACTATATTTTGAGAATACAGAGCTGTTAGTACATCATTCAGGTAAAAGTTAGATATATGGAAGCTATCTTAATTATGAGAAATGAAATGTGATGAACTCTGACAGAAATCTTATACTTATTGAAATTTCTCAACCCAAAAAGGGAAAAATATATGTGCAATCAAAAGGAAACAGAAAAGAGGAAAAACTAACATCTCAAAGATCACTACGAGATTCCAAAACATGAAGAGAAAGTCACAAAAAAAAAAAAAAAGTATTGCAAGAATCCCCATCAATTACACTGAAATGGCCATTGCAAACTGCACATTCATAATGAAAATGCAGATTAATTCCTTCTCAGGATCCATCCCCAATTATAAGCTCTAAAAACTGAAAGTGTCTAAGGGAATATTGCAGATTCATGGACACTTGTGATTTGCTAGAAACCCAAACATGTTACCTAAATTTATAGTAAAATGCAATATCTGCCATTTCCAAATGATGTGCCATGGCCAAATAAATTTCCTTTAATATTTTTCAATTGAATTTCCATTTTGTGAAAAATATTTCATGTTTACACTAAAGAAAGATAAATTTTTGAATTCTAATTTGGTATATTGGTTGCTGTATTCTGGAAATGTGCATCACATTTGTGGCATTTGAAGCAATTTAGTCAATGAAGTACAAAAACAACCTTCCACACTTGTTTAGCAGCATAAATTTTAAATGTCAGGAAAAATTGCAACTATTAGTGAAGACTTCTGACAATTGGAATTTGCAGTAATTTATTTAAGGCTTATTTAAAAAGCTCAGAGTAAAAAGTTCAAGAGACATTGTGATTAGTGCTCATCTGCAATCTTTCCACATATGTATTTGTTCATTAATAATAGAGAAAGGATTAGTTTCTAACCTGAGGTGGTATCAGGATTTTTCCCCTTCTATGTAAACTAAAGCTGTGGTGAGAACATGTGAATCAATTTTGTCTAAATTATCCTTCATTTTTTTTAATAAGGCTATTAATGCATTTTCATCAAGTTCTGTGATGTTTGGTATGAGAATGTGATTTCATGTACTGAGCATCTACTGTGTATCAGTTTTAATGATGTAAATTATAATTTGTCTTGAAAATAGTTTTCAGGTAAATATTCATATTTGAATACTGTAGTTTGTTCTTTAGATGACACGGATGATTCTGTCTCAGATGGAAGAAAGGAAGAAAGGTGTAATAATAAACATGTCATCTTTAGTAGGATTGTACCCCACGCCTTTACTTGCTGTGTATGCTGCATGCAAGGTGTGTATTCTGCATTTTCTCATGTAATTTAGAAATGTTTTATATTTCATTATCTACATATTATCCACTAGAAAAATATGAACATCAGTTCATTATTAAAATTTTTTATGCTTTCACTGGCCAAAGTTAATAGTAAAACCAGTAACATAAGCTGCCATTATTTGTTTTAGAGGCACACAAAAAAAAATCCCTCATAGGCTCATATTCTTTTTGAGGGGAGGCTCTTGATCTTCCCTAAAAAGTACAAAAGGGAAAACACTAGATAAGGGAGAAAGTTCACTAAGTATTGTCTTTGATGAAGGGGTGTAATCCACTTGCCCATAGGAACAAAGAAATCTAGTTAATGTTGTACTACTTATGGTAAAGAACTCATTTAATTTCCAATGCAAAAAAAAAAAAAAAAGTTTAAGTATATATTGAACTCAATCTTTCACCAGAAAAATTGAAATCATTCAGCATAGGTAGAGTGAAAGAGAATGTAAAACTGAATATACCACAGGTACAAAGTTTCATATTTGGTTGGGGGGGGGGGGGGTATAATATAAAAGCAATACACATAGTATAAAATCCTACAACTCATTCTAGCTCATTCCTGAGAAAAAAATTATGCTATCCTCAACTAGCTACAACTTCCGTATACGAAAATAAATAATGTAGTCACATACTAAAAATTTTTACGAAAAAAACTTCATCCTAAACCCATTCAAACTCTCAATGAATATAGCACCAAATTACTTTTAAAACTGCAGAAGACCCCAATTTAAGCTACAATTTCTTCCTTTTCTACTAGAGAAGGAACCTACAATTTTCAAAACATCTATGATATCCTTAAGGATTGTCTCAGACCATCTTGAAAATTCTTTTAGAAGGATTGTCTGACCACCTTGAAAATTCTTTTAATGTTAAATGCTCTTAAAAATCTTTCAGGAAAAGGAGAATCACTCTTGGAGGGCCTACTTCTATTTCCTCCCTTAAAATTCTGATCTCCCCTCACCAAACACAAGTAATAATAATAATAAAAAATTAAACCTTCATAAACCCAATTTCCAAGTAGTAGTACTTTACTGCCCTTTTCTCCAAATTAGAAAAAAATCTTATTGCACCTAATCAAAGTTTTGATTTCCCTGGAAGTTTTGTATCGCCTGTTTACTGTCCAAGCTCCCCAAAATTTAACAACAGTAAACAAAGTTTGCGTTGGTCCCAGATCTCTTTAAGGCATTTTTTCTCCCCAAAATTATAGGGAACGTATTTGGGGGGCGGAAGGCCCTTTTAAGAGCCAAAAATTTTTTTAGTATGTGATCTCTGTACAGTTACTTTAATAATTTCCAGATCCCTTCCCCCGTGACTTTTTATTCTTGCCTCCAAAGCCAGAAATTGTTAGTTGTACTTGGAATTCCAAACAGTGCATCACCATTGTAATATTTCAATTATTTATATTAGCAAAAACACAGCTTTAATACAATATTGCTTAAAACATAAATAATATCCTAAATTTGATGAAATAAAAATTTTCAAACAATAAAGAAAGGCATTTACGAATTGCAAAATCAATACGTTTAGGGGAAAAGTAGAAGTTTGTAATAGTAATACATCATACATACATATCACTAAGCTGTTCTCTGAGATTCAGAGGTTAGCTCCAAAAAGAAATACAAACTTCCAGATATTTTTACTTATTGTTGTCGTATCAAACTTCGCCATTTACAGCGATCTTGACATACAACTCTTGCTTCACTGATATCCATTAACTGCCTTACACAAGATCTTTTATACTTCATACTCATAATCTTTTTCTCATGCAGACACTCCTGAATTTGATCCTCCCATGACTTCCTTGGCCTTCTGGCCTTCCTCTACCTTTCCTTTCTGCCACTTGGGCTAAAAAGATTTTCTTAGTAAGCATTTCATCACTCATTCTTTCAACATGGCCAAACCACCGAAGCATATTGGTCTCCACCTTGCTAACATTTTGCTTTATATCACACAACTGCAATACATCTTCATTCCTCACACAACCAGATTGTGTCTTGCCACAAACCCCACGTAAGTAACGCATTTCTCCAGCATACAAACGACTCCTATGTTTCTTCTGCAGTACCCAGGTTTCACTGCCATACATCAGAGTAGGAACAATTACTGTTTCATACACAGCCATGCGGAACTCTCTAGAGAACCCATCATTCCTGTGAAAACCTCCCAGAGCAGCTATGACTTTCAAAGAAGAATTCACTCGCCTATTGATTTCACCATCCAACTTGTTCTCTCTCTCAAGCATGCTTCCTAAATACACAAACTCACTCACCTGGTCAATCACAGTGCCATTTATACTTACATTACATTCAGTGCTACCAGTTCCTCTCTCAAACACCATAACTTTGGTTTTTCCCTTATTTATACTCAGTTTGAATTTCATGCAAACTTCGTGCATCCGAGTCAACATACTCTGCAACTCACTTTTGCTCTCTGCCAACAGGACAGTGTCATCAGCATACAGCAATCTGCACACGGATATCACCAAGACATAAGCCGCTATTATCTATTTTGGCCTCATGCATGCATGTGTCCATAAATATATTAAACAGCCATGGTGACATTACACAACCTTGTCTAACTCCTGCACCAATGGAAAACCATTTTGATAAAACACCATTCACTCGTACAAAAGCTCTACTACCAGCATACATGGCTTTTACACTATTAAGTAGATTCCCAGTAACACCATATTCATTCAATATTTTCCACAAAAGTGTCCTATTGACTTGGTCGTAAGCTTTCTCTAAATCTATGAAGACAGTAAAAACTTTCTTCCCAACAGCCAGATACTTTTCAATCATCATGCGTAATGCAAAAATCTGGTTAGTGCAGCCTTTACCAGGCATAAAACCATTCTGAACATCCCACACTTTCTCTGATGTAAGACCCCATACTTTTTCAATAACAACCTTACCAAACACTTTCCCTGGCACACTCAGTAGGCTAATACCACGATAGTTCTTGCATTCAGTCTGATCACCTTTTCCCTTATACAAGGGAACAACGATAGCATCCTTCCAATCCCGAGGGACCATTCCTAACTCCCAGCACAACTGGCAAATTTCAGTTAACCAGTCAATTATAGAGTCACCACCATACTTCAACATCTCTGCAGTTATGCCATCAACTCCTGGAGCCTTACCATTCTGAAGAGATTTTAGAGCTTCACACACTTCTTCTCTTGAGATCCCTCCTGTGCTTTCATCCCTCATTGTGACATCATCTGCATCTGTCTGAGAATCATTTTTGCTCTCCTGATCTAATAACTCACAGAAGTATTCGCCCCATCTGTCACTTAACTCATTGGGCTCCCATATCATTTCCTCAATCTCATTCTTCACACAACTTTGTTTCCCCTATTTTTCCTGAGTCTCGTGTACTTCCAGAAGGACTTTCTATCTTTCCAAAAAGCCAGTTCATGCCTTTCCACTTTCTCTTTCCTATCTTTTACCTTACTGTGGCGAACCAGCTTAGCAGCTTCACGCTTCTTACAGCGATATTCATCCACAGAGACTCTCCCTTGCAACATCCCCAAATAGGCTTCCTTCTTTTTCTTTACTGCCTCATCAATCTCACTATTCCACCAAGCATCACCTCTATTGTTACCCACTATTGTGGTGCCACAGACCTCTTTAGCAGCAGTAACAACACAGTTCTTAAAACATTCCCACTTCTTTTCTACATCCCTCTCACAGGATTTCAGATCCTTCAGTCGTTCTCTGAGTAAGTCAGAATACCGCTGATGATCTTCAAGGAGCCTATCAACCTTTATTCTTTCTATCCTGGGTCTCTTCCTATTCCTTTTCCTCCAACCAACATTAAGTTTCACTCGTGACACTACCAAGTAATGATCAGAACCAACATCCGCACCTCTCATCACACGGGTGTCAACAACTAAGTGTTTCAAACGCTGATCGTAAACAACAAAATCTATGACACTCTTTTGACCAAGAGTACGATTTTCCCAAGTATATGTGTGTAATACTTGTGGTTGAAAAATGTATTAGATACACACAAATCATTCTCAATGCAGAGTTCAATTAATCTTTCACAATTATCATTCACACAAGGATCATTAAACTTACCCAGAACATTGTCAGAAATTGCATTCTGCACACCTACTCTAGCATTGAAATCCCCTGCTATTATAACTTTTTCTTTAGCACCAAACTGGCTCAAAACAGCTTTTAGCTCATTCCAGAAATCTTCTTTTTTATCAGAAGGTTCTGAGTCACAAGGAGCATACACTACAACAATAGCAATTCTCTGAAGTTTCACTTTCAAACGAATCCAGAGAATTCTCTCATTTACACAACTATAGTGAATCAAGTTGTTCATCTTTTCACTTAAAATCACACCTACACCAGCCTGTCCTCTCATATTATCCAATACTCCAGACCACACACTCACCGTGCCATTCACTTCTTCTACCCCAATTTCCTTCTTTTTTGGTTTCACTTACACACAGCACATCCAGTCTGTACTTATTCATCTCCTCAATCACCTCACTCATCTTGCCATTTATACCTCTAGTATTCCATACACCAGTCTTACATTCACTCAGCTGAGATCGCTTTCTCATACGCCATTTAGAAAGTCCAGGTCGATTCCGTGGTGGACCGTCCTTCTCAAGTGTGGTAGGTCCACCATATCCCACACTTGAGTCATTCTTAATATTTCTTTTTGTCTTTTTAATCAGGTAAGTACATCAGTGTGGGGGATTAGCCCACAGCTGAGGGTTCCAGTTGGTCATTCAACCTAAGGATTCTGGAACAAAATCCAGTGAGTTGGGGTCTTTTCGCTAATGTCACACAGAACTAGCTTGCACCTCTCCAAGATTCACAGAGGCCCTAGTTGCTGTTGTGTGTGCCATTGTTACCACTGAGCGCTCAGAGGAGGCAAACCCATCGCTCACTGCGACCGCCGGTAATATTGCATCTGTTTGGAAAGAAATAACAAAATTGGAAAGAGTTCATATATAGAAATAAGTCATTTGATTCCATGTGATACATAAGATGGTGCAACGAGTAAGTAGACTTCAACATAATGAACTAGAATTGGCTCAGCATACCATCACTCTGCAATGAAGGAAGGTGCTCATAACGATGTTAGCGCTGTGTCAACATGAGCCTGAATTGTCAACTAACGACTTACCTACTGCCAGATGAGGCTTAAGTGTTGACACACTTTCTATTTGAATACACACCTATATACCTAACTTCAACATTTGGATTCTATCATTTATACCTCACTTTTTAGTATCTGTAATAAACAATGTAACTTTTAAAAGTATTTTTGCACGTAACCTTTAATAACTGACTATTTCTATGTCTTCAATTTCCACCTTGGAGTGATTTGGACACTGTAGTCCTAATTCCATTACATCCTTTCCTTCAGCAAATACTGTGTGCACTACAACAGATATACACTGAAGAGCAATTGAATTAGAGATACCTGTCTAGTAACGTGTAGCACCACCTTTCGCACTGATGACGGCGGCGATTCATCTCTGCATGGACTAGATAAGACACCGGAAGCGTTGGGAAGCCATGTGGATCCACGACCCCTGAACAAGCTCCCACAGTTCACGAAGATTTGATGGAGGGGGTTCAGAGCCTCGAACGTCTCTCTTGATGGCATCCCAGATGTGCTCGATGGGTTTGAGGTCAGGTGACCTAGCTGGCCAAGGAAGCGAGGTCATGTCGGCGGAGTGTTCATCCAACCATTTTGATACAATTCGGGAGCAATGGCCCGTGCATTGTCTTGTTGCAGGATGAGGTCCCCAGTGGGATGTTGAAGACGCACAAACTGGAACAAATGGTCGTCCAGGATATCCCGGTAACGTTGACCTGTGAGGGATGATGTCGCACGTACCAGGGATCCCATTTCAGTCCATGAAAACAGTCCCCAGACAAGAATGCCACCTGCTTGAAGAGTACCCTGCTGGCAAGAAGGATTCATCGCTTCATGTGGTTTGCGCCGTACTCGTATCCTACCATCCGCATGTACCAACGTGAATCTCGACTCATTAGTTCAGGCAACATTTTCCCACATGTCTAGGGTCCAGTGGCGATGTTCCCGCACCCATGCTAATCTTTGCAACCTGTGATGTGCGGTCAGCAGCAGTACCCTCGTGGGACGATAGCTTCTGTACCCCATAGCGAGGAGATGGTTATAGATGGTGCGGTTGCTTACATGTTTTTGTACACCAGCGTTAAATTGCAGAGTGATTTCTTGCTCTGTGGCCCGTTTATCTGCTGTTACAATGCGAGTTAGCCGACGATGACCCCGCTCATCCACACGCTGTTGTCCACGGCAGTTGGTCCTTGCGTACTCACGGTGCACCCGTGACACAGTGGCTCGTGAAAATCCCAGTGCCTGCAGGACTTCCAAGAAGGAGTGACCATTCGTCAGGCCCCGGCAATTTGCCCACGATCAAATGCGCTTAGATCCTTCATGTTGCCCATACTGCATCCGACTCTTACTGATTCCCATCAGATCGCTGCATACGTCATGTCGTTTCCGTTTACATGGCCGCCCACAGTGCCACATTTGCATAACGTCAGCTGTCTAATTCAATTGCTCTTCAGTGTAAGTACAGCACCACATCAACACATGAATTTCTGAAACAACTAACCAAAACGTGTACAGAGTTTAAATATACTCGTGAAATGAGTTGAATACAATTTTTTTTTCGCACATTTATAACCAGTCACATCTGAACATGTTGCATGTTCATGACATCACATATGATGACATTAGTGAATGTCACAGTGGCAGGGTGATGACCAGTTCAATTTTTAAACTTTTAAAATGTTTTAAGTGTAAGAAACAGGAGTGGTATCATATTTGTAAGGTTAGCATTTGGTATGATACATGTGATTTAGAATCATATGGCTATTAAAATAAACAGTGCTTTGTCAACCATCATAAATACACGGTCGAGTCACATTGTGACCTCCAACTAAAATAAAGAGTAACCGCCGTGTGCAATGCAGACAGCAGCTAGATGGGCTGAGAGTGACTCAGTAAGGTGCTGGAAGGTATTCATAGGTATGTGGAGCCATGCTGACCGCAGTGCATCCGACAGCTGCTGGAGGGTGCGTGGTGGAGGATCCATAGAGCAAACAACATGGAGGTGGTCCCACAGATGCTCAATTGGGTTTAAGTTTGGGGAATTAGGGGGCCAGGGAAGTACTTAGAAGTCTTCATCGTGCTCTTCCAACCACTGTCGGACATTTCTAGCTGTGTGACATGTCGCATTGTCGTGCTGGAAGATCCCATCCACCCCAGGGAAGACAATCGGCGTGTATGGGTGTACATGGCCAGCAAGGATGGATTTATAACTAATTCCATCCATAGTGCTTTCCACGGGGTGAGTGGACCCAGAGAATGCCATGAAAACATTCCCCAAGCCATAATGCTACCCCCACCAGCTTGTGTTCTTCCAGCAATGGTTGAAGAGAGTTTGTTCTCCGATGTTTCTCGCCTTATACGCCAACGTCCATCCACTCGATGAAGCAGAAAATGTGACTCATCAGAGAAGGCAATCCTTTGCCAATCAGTGGAGGTCCAATTCCGATATTGCAGTGCAAATGTAAGCCTTTTCTGACGATGCATCTTTGTTAACATAGATTCAGTGACCATCAGTCTGCATTACAGCCCCGTATGCCACAGGGTTTGCTGAATTGTCATTTTAGACACAAGTCCGGTAGCCCCCTGGTTCATTCAGCCAGTGAGTTGCTCCACTGTTGCGTGTTGATCGGCCCTCGCACACCTTTGCAGCCAACGTTCACCTCTCATATGAATGGCACTTGATGCTCCACAGTTTCAACTTTGCTTATTCACAATGCACTTTAACCAGAGCAGCACGCTAACAGTTCACAAACTGTTCTGTTTTAGAAATACTGCCACCCTTGGCCCAAAAGTTAATAATCATCCCATTTTGCAAATCTGATATATTGCTCCTTTTATCCATGACAGCAATGAGTGATATGTTTTTAAAATCCCTACAGCACAGCAAAGTAGGAGGTTGTCACAGTGTGACTAGACTGTGTAGAAAATTTGTGTTAAGTAACTTGGTAAATAGTTCTCTCTATTCTAAAAAAAGTTGCTGCTGCCACTGTTTTAGAAATTTCGCAACACTTTTGCTTTCTTAGCTCGCAGCGGAAAACGTATTGAACACAAAAATACGAAATTTACATAGTTTGTAGAGAATTGTTTGGAGAACACGCCGAAATAAACCGTTTTACGATTCTGGCGATACTTAAAGAGCTATTGTATTTCAAACTTAAGGTAAGCAAAAAAGTGCTATCAGGTCCTGTTCCGTACACACTAACAGCAACAGAACCAGGAAACTTTGTAGGCATGTAGTGCCATGACCGAATTTTTGCACCTCATCACCCTTTTTCTGAATTTCAAGTTAGTTTACAAGAAATTAAATTTCTGAATTTCACAAAATTCTCTATTTTGCGATGGGATCCATTTAAAAAACGGATACATGGCAAACTATAAATCATAATGCATTGCAATTTTTACAGCATAAACTTACAACTATCGTCCTGTTTTCACAAAAAAAACAACAACATTTTCTGATTTTTAATCATTTTTTAAATACTCAAAAAGAAACTAACGGGTCGTCTGTCTTCACAATAACCACAGGAACATTCTGGTCCCATGACCTGCTGCCATGGTGACGCAGAGAATTTGTTATGCATATGCTTTGTTGGTAAAGCTATCTCAGTTGTTTAAGGTGGGCATCAAGTAATTTTGCTTCCTATACTTCAATGGAAAAACTTCTGTACACATTTTCTGGACAATTAATGTGTTCCCAAGGATGAAAATTTGAACATTGATTAAAATAGCTTCATTTTATAACTTGGAATACTTAATATTTTCTAAAACATAACTATAATTATGTAATCCAACATTTGTCTACTGACGTCATCAAAGTACAGGTCACGCCATCTTTTTTCTGGTTCCAACACCACCAAAGGAAAAGTTATTGATTTTTTATATAATTATGGTTGTGTTTTAGAAAATATTAAGTATTCCAAGTTTTAATATGAAGTTATTTTAATTTATGTTCAAATTTTCATCCTTGGGAACACAATAATTGTGAAGGAAATGTGTACAAAAGTTTTTCCATTGGAAGTATAGAAAGCAAAATTACTTGACGTCCACCTTAAGGGTTTAGCATAACGGTTTATGGAAATGCTTTTTGGACCGCTTTTGTTTTCCTTAGTGGTAAATTTAGTAAGTGCTATAAGTTTAAACGACAAAAGTCCGACCTTCCAAAAATTAACGACAGTAAAAAAAAACAAAAAAGAAACTCTGAAATTTTGGAATAACAAGCCTTATTTGCTTAGACATGCAATAAAAATTGAAATTTATATGAATTTTCCAGTTTTTATTTCATGTGATATACTTGGAGATCGGAATGCAGGGCCCGAGCGCTACTCTGGTACTCTGGAAACGAGCGTAGCGAGCCTAGCGGCGCAGCCCCTAGTTAAAAAAAAAAAAAAAAAAAAGTATATAAAAATCAGGATAGTAAAAGTTTTTATAAGGAATTAATGAGCATTCAGACATTTATTAGTGATATTGTATGTACTTGTCGGCCATTAGTTGACATATTGTGTACTGTTTCTCACGTTATATGTCAAAGTGCTCTCTAGAAACTTTCATCTTTTGTTTAACATAGGGTTATTGTCATTGAATGCAATAGAATATTATAATACCAAGGTAAAAAACATTATATAAATGAAGACTGTTACTCACTCCCTGGTCACATGGAGTATTTCGGAAAATTAAACCCCATTTGACGAAATCTTGAATTTCTTCCCAAATTTGTCGATAATCACTTCTTGTAGTCATTCCGTGACAATATTCATCTTAAGTTGCAAAATATGAGCAACATTTCTTAATGAACAGTGATTCGGTTTAACCTTCAAATTGAAGTGAAAACGATTTTGCAAGATATTCAGTCTTGACAATATCCCATACATCGTTTCTACTTGATAAGTTAAAAAGTGGTGGGCGAGTATTGTCTTCATTGTAAAAAATATAATAATAATTAAAATATTGAACGTTCAAACCTTTAAGTTGAAGGGAAGTCTATCAGGTAAGAATGTTCTGTCTTGACAATAGTTTGGATTTAGTTTCCCACTGCACAAATATTCCCAGACTAGTTTTGACTGTCATTCTCGTAGCCTTCTTCCATGGGCTAAACGACGTGTTTCTCATCGTACCTGTTGTTCATCGGCCAACTATCTCACAATCCACAGGATGACTCGAAAGTTCCACGTCGACTGAACCTTTTGCGCATTCAGATTTTAGTTTTATTGCACATTCTACGTCATGCATGTGCTAGTTCTTCATTGGAACATCCGTATTTGCTCCCGATTTCAAATTATCTGGTGTCGCCATCTTTCGTACATCAATCGATTTAGTACTTGTCATGGTCTTAAACTTTTTATTTTGGCTGTTTTCCTGTTCTTTTTTCTTTTCTTGCTCAATGATATATCTCCATGCATATGGAAGGTCCATTGGGTCATTGTAATTACAATTTTTTTCTCTAGTTTTTTCAACTGCCTCTGATATAATTTGGGCCTTAGTTTTATGCGATGTAATTAATTTAGCTTCCTGCCAATCGGGGATTGCCTTTTTTTCAATACAATGTTGTATTAAAGATGTTTTATTTTCTTTTTTATTCCAGTTAGATATGTGTTTTTCTAGTCTTGTTTTAAATCTTCTTTTTGGTACTTCCTATCTACATTTTACTAGTTTCATTAAATCTCTCTGTATCAGTAGTTTCTTGTTGGTATGCAGTATACTCCTGCTTTTTCTAGAATCTATCTTTTTTCATTGCCTGTTGTCAATATGGTTTTGTTATCTATGATGGTCTCCGCTAGTATAAAGTTTTCTTCTGCGCATTCCTTCTTTAAAATATTCGCAAGTGTAGGTATGTAGGGGAATTTACCTCCAAATTTTCTTTGTCTTGGGTTTAATGTTGGTGTTATTTATGGATTATTTTGTATTAAGTATTTCATCAATTAACTTTTTTCTGTATCCAAATTTCTTTGCTGTTTCAGTTATCCACTTGATTTCTGTAATCTCATTTGTTCTATTGCTTGAGTGGGTCAAAGCGCTCTTCTTATATAAAATTGCAATGCGGACCATTTGTATTTCCATGGGTGGCTTGAATCAATCTGAATAATTGCAGGAACAAAGGTTTGTTTTCGATAGACCACATATTCAATCGTATTGTTTCTCAATAAAGAAATGTCTAAAAAGTGTAGTTGTCTATTTGTTTCTTTTTCAATTGTAACCTGTATTGATGGATAGAAGCTACTGTATTTTTGTATGAATTTTTCTAGGTCCTTTTCAGATTGCTGCCAGAAGATGAGGATATCATCGACATATCTCAAATATATTAATGGTTTATTTTCATTGAGTGGTCTAATTAAATTTTCAATTCAAAGGTTAAACTGAAGCACTGTTCATTAAGAAGAAATGTTGCCCACATTTTGCAACTTAACAAGATGAATATCATCGCGAAGTGACTACAAGAAGTGATTATCGACAAATTCAGGAAGAAATTCAAGATTTCGTCGAATGGCGTTTAATTTTCCGAAATACTTCATGGGTCCAGGGAGTGAGTAACGGTCTTCATTTATATAATGTTTTTTTACCTTGGTATTATATTCTATTGAATTCAATGACAATAACCCTATGTTAAACAAAGATAAGTTTTCTGCGAGCATTTTGACATAACGTGAGAAACAGTACACAATATGTCAACTAATGGTTGACAAGTATATACAATATGGATTATAACCGCATAGTGAAGTTCAACACTCAAATGAGTTTGACGAATTGTTTGAATTTATTAGTGAGTTACATTGTACAATGTTAGGGTTACCTCCTGGGCCAGCTGTTCATTCAATTTGAATGTGCTATAGGAATGGTGAGTTTATTACGAGATATGGCATGGGACAGTTATAGTAAATATTGTTTCATATCTCAATATAACTAGCATGTTTATATCAAAGTAATGGTTTCTGAGTGTTATACCAACAGAACTGTCTCTAAGTATTAGGAAAAAAATTGTTGACTTTAGAACTTTGTCAGAAATGGTTTCTAGGGGGCTACTGTCAATTCACCTCAGGTTTCATTTTCTGGGTTTCCCAGATTTACTGTAATACCAACAGTCTTCAGTTTCTGCAAATTTTTCACTGCACTAACACTAACTTCATAAGGTTTCAGCAGTTTATAGTATATGCATTAGTAAGTCACTCAGTTGGCAGATGGTGATCAAAGTTCTGCATTTCACCACATGAGAGTTGTGGTTGCAGTGCATGTGCCCATTTTGAATTCCAGTCAGATTTCCAAAACTCGTTTAACTGAAATCACAAAACAGATGTTCTATGGTCAGGTACATTTCACAATCTCTTCCTACCTGTGTGGTGTTTAGGATGTTTTTGGTAGAACCCCTTTAATGAAAAAACAAACTAAAAAAACTTTTCAATAACTGCAAAATTCTTAACCTGCACCATTGGCTTTCACAATTCTTAATGGCTCATTTCACACTTACAGCCAACCTAATTCTACCACCCAGTCTGTAGTCTGACTCTGCAGAATTTAATGCTTGTCTTGGTTATCTTTCTTCTCGTAAGAGGCAAGTTTTAACCATCCCAGTATGTTTCTCACCAAGATTTTGTTCTACCAAAGAAGTACGCAGCTCGAAGTTCTAATGTCTGCATTAGAAATTCTGTTTTAAGTTGCATCAAATTAAAAGAAATTTGTTTTCTGCTCCAGACTTTTTTCTTGCACTGGAATAGGATTTTTCGAGTTCAAATTACAACCATTGATTTAGATTTATCTACATTGACCATCTCAATTACTTTTTGCATCTCGTTCTCAGCTGATTCAAAAGTTCAAATTCAGTGAATGATGTGCAATTACAAGAAAATGGAATATTTGTTGTTAATAGGACACTTTTGTGGAAGGTTTTGAATGAATATGGTGTTACTGGGAATCTACTTAATAGTGTAAAAGCCATGTATGCTGGTAGTAGAGCTTATGTACGAGTGAATGGTGTTTTATCAAAATGGTTTTCCATTGGTGCAGGAGTTAGACAAGGTTGTGTAATGTCACCATGGCTGTTTAATATATTTATGGACGCATGCATGTGTGATGCCAAAATAGATAATAGTGGTTTATGTCTTGGTGATATCCGTGTGTGCAAATTGCTGTATGCTGATGACACTGTCCTGTTGGCAGAGAGCAAAAGTGAGTTGCAGAGTATGTTGACTCGGATGCACGAAGTTTGCATGAAATTCAAACTGAGTATAAATAAGGGAAAAATCAAAGTTATGGTGTTTGAGAGAGGAATGGGTAGCACTGAATGTAATGTAAGTATAAATGGCACTGTGATTAACCAGGTGAGTGAGTTTGTATTTAGGAAGCATGTTTGACAGAGAACAAGTTGTATGGTGAAATCAGTAGGCGAGTGAATTCTTCTTTGAAAGTCATAGCTGCTCTGGGAGGTTTTCACAGGAATGATGGGTTCTCTAGGGAGTCCCGCATGGCTGTGTATGAAACTGTAATTGTTCCTACTCTGATGTATGGCAGTGAAACCTGGGCACTGCAGAAGAAACATAGGAGTCGTTTGTGTGCTGGAGAAATCTGATTGTGTGAGGAATGAAGATGTATTGCAGTTGTCTGATGTAAAGCAAAATGTTGTTAGCAAGGTGGAGACCAATATGCTTCGGTGGTTTGGCCATGTTGAAAGAATGAGTGATGAAATGCTTACTAAGAAAATATTTTCAACCCAAGTGTCAGGAAGGAAAGGCAGAGGAAGGCCAAGGAAGACATGGGTGGATCAGATTCAGGAGTGTCTGCATGAGAAAAAGATTATGAGTATGAAGTATAAAAGATCTTGTGTAAGGCGTGTAATGGATATCAGTGAAGCACGAGTTGTATGTCAAGATCACTGTAAATGGCGAAGTTTGATACGACAACAATAAGTAAAAATATCTGGAAGTTTGTATTTCTTTTTGGAGCTAACCTCTGAATCTCAGAGAACAGCTTAGTGATTTGTATGCATGTACTATGATGTAAAACAGAATGGAAAGCAATGAAAAATTAAAAGGAGATAATGAAACAGCAAAGCATGGTTACCAGTAAGAATTAAAAAGCAAATGGATGTATCAAGTAACCAAAAAAGTTCATGCGGTTTTATAATGCATGTGGGACCCATTTTCTTAGCCTCGTGATTTTCCCAATTGATAAAAGTGTGAACAAATTGTTTAACTACTCAAGTTAAAAATTTGTGAAAGTTCTTGCTATTTTAATCTAGTAATAATTGATGGCTTGGCTATTCCTAGACTTGATATACTATAAATTTTACTAAATTAAGTTTCAGTTAACTAGAAAAGTTACTTGTATGAATGTGGTCTCAGCTATGTGGGAAAAACAGGCAGACGGCTTAAGACCAGATTAGCAGAACATAAAGCTGAAATTAGAAATTTGACAAACAAAACAGGTTTGGACAGACATGTTCAAAATACAGGAATAAAGTGCTTTGGGACTCTAGAAGTTCTGACTCATCAACAGCACTTTTTCAAGAGAAAATTGTCACAAGGACTGGAAATTAAGAAGAAGAGGTACAACATTAAATGATGTGACAGGTTGAAATTTAGCTAATGAATGGCAACACCTACTATAGTTGTAGTCCTGAGGAAGGGTAGGGGTACTATTCAAAAATTCGACCAGGGTAATATAATTTATTCCTGAATAAATGCCATAATTTAAGGAAATTTATAGTATGTTAATGTAGAAATATTTTCAACCGCACCATGTAATTCTTCATTATCATTAACAGAGGGACTTCTTGAACATGGTGCATCTTCAAGTGATTCATCACCAGAAACACATTTTGTAAATAATTTCTGCATAGTATGTTCTGCTGCCTTATCTTTCCCAAATGCCACACATATCTTACAGGACTCTTCTGAAGCCTGAACAGTTTAAATTCATAAAGCAGACAAGCCCGAATTACACCGGGTTCAACTGACATTGGAGAATGTCATCAGAAAGATTTCCTAAAATTCTAATGGAGTGGGAGGCTCCAGGAAAGAGAGGAAGACCAAGGGGAAAAGTGGATGGAGGAGATTAAATCAAGTTTAAAAAATAATGGACTGGATGAAGTGATGGCCTTGGATAGAGAGAAGTGGGGGAAGACTCTGGCTGAACTGCATGGTAGAAGGAAATCCACTTGGTAGTTGAAATTCCTGATGACAACGATCAACTGACATTTTAAAAGGGTCCAAAGTCACAGAAAAAGAGTACACACCAAGTTAGAGCACACCGATTGACACATTAAAAAAAATTGCGCTTTGCAAACCACTACAAAATAAAACTAGTCATTGTGGTGAACTCTACCAAAAACTAGACTTTTTTTGGTTACCTTATATTTACAGTAAATAACAAGCCAAAGGTAGCAGGGAGTGCTTGGAATAAGCTCCAGCACTTCCCCCACAGAAACGGACATGGTTTAATGTGGAAATACGGCTGAAGTCTTGTACACTGGTGCTCAAAATTAAAATCGCAAAAATTAAATCACCAGTGAAGTGGGGCAAAGAATCCACCCCAAATACTGCCACATTATACAAGCTTGAATGCATAGGCCAATGAATCAGTTACCATCCATTTCAATTATGTCAAGATTCTGGTTGCAACTGATTTTTGAAAGACATGGATATGGAGAGAATGTAGAACATATGTGTGTGTGTGTGTGGGGGGGGGTTTGGCTACATTCTATTCCCTTCAGTTTGGCAGGTATTGTCTTCATGCATGAACATTCTTCCCTTTTTGTCCTAGGATGTGACATAGTACATTACCCAGCTTGCACCATTTTGACTTCACTTTGTTCATTGGTGTGTATTTTCTTTCATCTCTTGTGTTTATTGATTTAATTTTGAGCACCAGTGTATGCTTTGTAACCACAAGATGTATCAGTTGTCAGTGAAATATGTCATCTTATTTTTGCAATAAGTAGAATTTTTGTGTTACATATCAAATTTAAGTCTCCTTGTATTTTCTGAGATACTCTGAAATGCTTTCCTGAGGTGACAAATACCTCTGAGCAAGGTAGTGCAGCTTAATTTTCTTATGCGATTATAGCTGCATCTGCTTTCCTCCTAGGAAATGTTGCAGTTCTAATTCACTGGTAACTCATACCTACTGCTAAATAAAACTAAAAATTATGAGCTGGTCATGACCTTCCAGACTTTGTTCGATAAATCATTTATTTTTAATTTATTTTATTTATTAATATTTATGCTGTTACATTTAAGATTCATACATTTTAAAGGACTAATGTGATCATATGCTTGATATGTATAGATGGTGCCCATCACATGAATAGGAACTAGGGTGGGTACCTTATCAATAGAAGCTAAATTGTTAATGCCATCAATGATCAATAAATTTCTAAGAATGAGTAAAAAAATTAGGTAAAAATTTAACCAATCTGCAGAAAATTCTTGTTGAAACTTCATTGATAATTGATGCATTACTAATAAAAAAACCTTGATCATTTTTAGAAGTAAACATTTGAATAAAAAATCAAGCTGTCTTAGTGGTTTTCTGCTTTTGTGTGGACAAAATTTGTATAATGTAAATTAGTTTCTTGTTATAAAGTCTTGCATAGTTCATCCCTATGTTTTTATTTTTATAGGAAGTAACACAATTAATATTCTGAAATTGCCAAGATCCACAAAGATTTCAACCTTGCCAAAAGCTGTTTTCCCCTCTAGAAGCTGTAGGAAGGTAAACATGTGTGCAAAGCATGTTTGCATCATGCTCTTTTGCAGCAATGCATGTTTGTTGTCATGTAGTTACTAGGCATATTAGGAACTCTTACATTGTGTTGTGTTTGGAGTAGTGCAATGTACAATGCATGTTCTTTGTTACATGGTAAACAGACATGCAAGACAAGTTTGCCATATCTTCCATCCAAAAAAAAAAAAAAAAATGGCTACTGCCATTAATGTTTTTGTGAGAAACCAAGCATGCATGCAAAAGTGTCTTTGTCACATGTTGTTGTATTTTGAAAATAATACTACTGTGCTTTTTCTCTTTGAAGTTACACAAGCAGGCAAGAAATGTTTTCATCTTGTCTTGTTTATAATATTAAGCCTACAAGGCATACATTCTGTTTTCCTAATGCATTAATGTGTGCTGGCTCCATGCTTGGCATGTATTTCTCTACAATATTTTCTTGTTTGTTCTGGCTATAATTATAGCAGTCAATCAAGTTTATAATAAATCTGACAAAAAGTCATAGAAATGCGTTAATAACTCAATTCAGGTTGTTTTTCTGCGCACAGGAATACTTTGCTCTTCCATAATCAGCAAGAGTGGAACCATTGATGGTCTTGTGGCTCACCACATAATTTGTTGCTTGTAACATGGTGACCTACAGTTGGTTGGTTGATAACAAAATGACCACTATATACATATATATTTCTAATATCTGGCAACATGATTTTATCTTGTTGAGCATGTTTTTGCTTCTTAAGGGAAATAAATCTGACTTGGATGCCTTTTTTCCATCAGTTACCCAAGTAACACATTATCAATTTTGGAACCACCAAGGTAAAAGTATGTAGAGTGCTTGCATTAGCGAATGTGTGAAGCCACCAGAAACAAGTAGGAGCCATGTTTAATGAAGTACAGAACGAAATTCTGGTCCATGTGGTGAAAGGAACTTTTTGCAATATATGGTTTAATGTTAAATAAAGGTTATAACACAATTTAAAAAAAAAACACTTGGTAGCACACTATTGATATATTAAAATACTTTTAATGTATCATAATGCTTTTTATCATTAGTGGGTGGCAATGGTGGTGTAAGAAAGAAAATATTTTAATGGATGCAGCTTTGCTCTGTTAAATAAAATCTGAAGCCATAATTTTTAGGCATTTCACAGAAATGTCTTGGAACAAAGTGAAATATGTCACCAATAATAGAGTAAAAGAAAAAAACTACAGTAGTAGTCAATCTGCAATTTTGGTAAAAATCTTAGATACTAGACAGGGTTCACCGCCACCCTCGTGCTACTGAAAGCAATCTGAATCACCCCATTGCTTGCCACTCCAAATGCATAAGTGCCAAAAATTTTGTGAGGATTTTAATGAAAAAAACAAAACCTCGAACCAAACTTAGACCGTAAATACTCTGAGTTCACACAACCAAGACACACCAATATTACAATACTTTTACCAGCTGTTCCTCTCTTATATAATCAGAAAATACATACAATTATGCAGTATATACACTGAAGAGCAATTGAATTACAGACAGCTGGCGTTATGCAAATGTGGTGCTGAGGGCGGCCCTGTAAATGGAAATGACATGACGTATGTAGCGATCCGACAATATAAGGAGTGATGCGACTGGAATCGGTAAGAGTCTGATGCAGTATGGGTAAGACGAATGATCTAAGCGCATTTGATCGTGGGCAAATTGG
Source organism: Macrothele yani (assembly GCA_039090855.1). NCBI lineage: Eukaryota > Metazoa > Arthropoda > Arachnida > Araneae > Macrothelidae > Macrothele > Macrothele yani. The sequence continues at coordinate 119,262,945 of CM076993.1, forward strand.
CTGGGCCCAACAAATATGCCACTCCATCTCGGAAATCGTGCAGGCACTGGAATTTTCACGAGCCACTGTGTCAAGAGTGCACCGTGAGTACATCGAATCCGGTAAAACCATCCCTGCAAGGGCCAACTGCCTTGGACAACATGTGGATGAGCGGGGTCATCGTCAGCTAGCTCGCATTGTAACAGCAGATAGACGGGCCACAGTGCAAGAAATCACTCTGCAATTTAACGCTGGTGCACAAAAACGTGTAAGCAGCCACACCATCCAGAACCATCTCCTCGCTATGGGGTACAGAAGCCATTGTCCCACGAGGGTACCGCTGCTCACCGCACATCACAGGGTGCAAAGATTAGCATGGGAACATCGCCACTGGACCCTAGACATGTGGGAAAATGTTGCCTGGACTGATGCGTCGAGACTCACGTTGGTACATGCGGATGGTAGGATACGAGTACAGCGCAAACCACATGAAGCGATGAATCCTTCTTGCTAGCAGTGTACTCTTCAAGCAGGTGGAGGTGGCATTCTTGTCTGGGAACTGTTTTCATGGACTGAAATGGGATCCCTGGTACGTGCGACATCGTCCCTCACAGGTCAACGTTACTGGGATATCCTGGACGACCATTTGTTCCAGTTTGTGCGTCTTCAACATCCCACTGGGAACCTCATCCTGCAACAAGACAACGCACAGTGCCATTGCTCCCAAATTGTATCCGAATGGTTGGATGAACACTCCACCGACGTGGCCTTGCTTCCTTGGCCAGCTAGGTCACCTGACCTCAATCCCATCGAGCACATCTGGGATGCCGTTGAAAGAGATGTTAGAGACTCTGACCCCCCCCCACCCCCACCCTCCATCAAATCTTCGTGAACTGTGGTATCTTGTTCAGGGATCATGGATCCGTATGGCTTCCCAATGCTTCTGGTGTCTTGTGTAGAGTCCATGCGGAGATGAATCGTCGATGCCATCATCAGGGTGAAAGGTGGTGCTACACGTTACTAGACAGGTATCTCTAATTCAATTGCTCTTCAGTGTAGATCTTTTCAGATTATATAAAAAGATATATAATATATAAAAGATAATTATATTAGCAATTACAATTATTACTTCTGTAATTTAAGTTACTATAAATGGACTTTATCAATATATGCTACTAGTGGTAATGGGCATGGGTACACAATTTTTGTCACATAAAGAGACAGCTGGTTACTTAAATTTTTGAAATATTTGTCATCCTGAAAGACAAGTTATGTGCACACTGTACAAATTTTAGAATATGAATGCAAATGCCACAGTTACAAGACATGCTTGGCATATGTATAAAAAAACAAAAGTAAAAATTCACAAAACCTCAGTTTCTCATATTAAATAGTAGTCATGATTGTGCCCCCACATTGTAAGACTAATGAGCAGTTTACAAAATATAAGAAATAATGCAGATATTAAAATGGTTATCACCTGATTTAATCGCCAGCTACACATGTTTCAGTCCTTATGTTTTGGTTCCCTGAGCATTGGCAGTTCAACCTTTTTTAAATGAAGCTTACTTGTGAAATATAATTCTGGAATCCTTGTTTCTTTTATTTTTATGATCAAAAGCTACACAGTAAAATACCATTCTAATGTTGAAAATATGTATCCACAAGGTACTGATAATCATGAATATTCAGAGAATTGTAGCCATAAATTTGTAATTTAATATAACATCATTGAAAAGCTGACAGAACTGGGGTGACTTCTTGATACATGTAGAAGTTGTACCTCAAGAAACGTGGTGGGCTCTCCTCCTGTTGGCTTCAGCTCTTTCATTGGAGACCCAATAACAAACACTTTACATACTTCCCTCTTGTTGATTGAGACTAAGTTTTTATAAATACATTAACTGATTTTCTTTTTCTTTATTGCATTAAATAGCTTGTAGCAGAGTTTTGGAAATATCAGCATTTGGACATGGAGAATGAGCTTAATGCAATATATTTTTTCACTCACAAATGGATACCTCCTTATGAGCATTATCTGGGTTCTGAATTCATGTAGTTAGCTGAGAAACTTATTTGAAATTTGCATTTATGTTCCCCAGTCGAATGCGTTACTGTTGTTTTTCTTATCTTGAATTTAAAATTTCTCAATTGCGTGTAAATCATTGATTGCTAGAAACATTTATATTTATAGGCTTATGTTGACTACTTTACACGATCCATACATGTGGAATATAAAAATAAAGGAATCATTATTCAGGTATGTGGAACATCTCTATATGGAACTACTAATGTATTTATTTTTTGTACCTCCTTATTTTTCTGATTTTTCTTCATTGTTTACGGGTTCTAATGTGTTTCATTTAACATTTGCCTTCATGATTAATTTACCTTTATTATACAGTCATGTTTGCAAGACATTAAACATTTGCAGTTGAAACCGACTGGGAAGCTCAAAGTAACTGAAATGTTTTACTTAATTCTTTGGTTTAAGTTAAACACAGGGTTTGCACGGGTCATGAAAATCATAAAAGTTAAGAAAAATATGTAAGTTGTGGAAAACCATATATTCTAGCATATATTTTTTAATGCAGGGCTGAAATGGGTGGGGCATTTACTTATGAAAAGTGCTTTTTCCTTTAACAGCAGGAAAGTATGAATGTATGCTGTGAGTCCAGAACAAACCTGTTTTGGACAAGTATAAAGCCCCAAAATCCTTTTCACAATCTTTTGGGTCCATCATAATCAGTAGCGACAAGAAAAATGATACTGAATGCTTGGGTGTAATAATGACCACATATTTTGATTCCATTTGGACACAAATTAAATTTATCAAAGCTATACTAAGTCAAAGGTATGAAAAACAGTAGTATCTGACCGAAGAAAGTTTTTCAATCAGTTTTTTGATCCCGCATATATTGCTGCAAATGGAATTGTAATCTTACGCCCTTTGGTTGCAAACTCGTGCATTAAGAAAAATTTTAAATATATGAGAAACATTTTGCAGCAGAAATGTTCTCAAAGAATTTTTCAAATCAGACTCTTAGAAGCAGAGATATTGACATATATAAGATATGCATCTATGCCCCCAATGGGGAAAAACCTGCATTATTTTAAGAAGGAAGTATTCTCAAATGGTTTTTGGATTTGTGTGGTTAACGGTCCAGGAAATAATTTTTTCAGTCTAGTTTTCACGACCTCAGATTTTGCTGCAAATGCGTCAGAAGCAGAAATTAACACTTGTGCTTCTTGGTGGCCAAACATATTTTACCAAAAATTAGAAATTATATGAAAAGCATTTCCCATCAGGAGCTGTATGCAATACAGGAAGAATTTTTCAAATCAGTTTTAGAAGCAGAGATGTCAGGGAAAATGCAATTTACCTTTACACCACCTAGCAAGAAAGTCTTTGAATTACTTAAAAATTTTGAAATTATATGAGAAACATTTTACACTGGAAACGCTATCTAACAAAGGAGTTTTTCAAATCTGACTCTTAGATGCAGAGATATTGACAGAAATAAGATGTACATCTATGCCCCTGGCGGAAAAACCATGCATTATTTTAAGAAAATAGTCTGAAAAGGTTTATTGACGTGAGTGGCATCGGTCCACAAACTAACTTTTCCAATCGAGATTTTAGCTCAAATTTTGTGGCACATACATCAGAAGCAGAAATTAACACTTGCACCCCCTGGTGGCCAGATATTTCTTTACCAAAAATTAGAAATTATATGAAAAAGATTTCCCGTCAGGAATTGTATCCACTGAAGAAAAAAAGTTTTCAAATTAGAGTTTCAGAAATAGAGATATCAGGGAAAATGCAATTTACTTTTATGCCCCATAGCAGAAAATCTGTGCATAACTTTAAAAAGTGACTATAACTGAAATGTTCTTTGACATAAATGGAATCGAAAGGTAAGATTTTTTTCAGTCTGATGTTTAGAAGCTAATATATGGAATAAAATGTATTTTGAATTTGATATCCTCTGCATTTACACCCTCTGGCAGCGAAATTGTACATAAAAAAAAAAAAAAAAAAAACGAAATGAAAGATAATCATTTGCATATTTCCACCAGCTTCCCAATGCAAAAAAAAAAAAAATCAAATCATACAAATAGCTGCAGAGATATGGTGTCCACAGACGGACAAAACTGTGAGCACGATTTCATTTTACAAAAGACTTACTAAAAATAGCTTCCTGAAGTTAGTAGTTTGGTGATCTATTGTGATGAGCATTTTGGTGTCCTTCACTTTAATTTCTTAATCTGTTTAGACTGAGTTAGTTTTACATTGGGAGCATTTACATAATAACATATTGGTCCCCCTTTCTGTGCAATCGTGGCTCGCACATACCTAGGGGAAGATTTTACAAGGTATTGAACATGCTCCATGCAATTTACAGCTTTCTAAAAACCAGTATCCTACCTGATTAAGGAATGGTGTATGACCTGAGTACATATGTTAGTTAAACTTGCTACAATGCAGTCATACATGGCTTTCGCACCATAAAAATCAAACAGACTGTGCTGCAGGATGGTTAATGATATTTCAGAGATCTGAATTCAGTGAATTGCTACTGGAGTGAGATTTGCACACAATCTGTGTGCAAGTTTGGTTTGTTTCCAGTTTTCTCTATTAATGATATCTAACAACCAATCCAGGTGCGTAATCATGTCTGCAATTATTATTTTTGTTTGGAGGTTTAATGACCACCGTGAGCAACTCAATGGGCTGTAAGCAGTCGCCCGTCCCTAATTTAGGGTCACTGGTTTCAGGGAAGGGAGAGAGCCAGTGCCGTAAGACAAACACAACATCCATGCCTCACCGGGATTCGAACCCGGACCCCGTTCGGACGAATGATCAGAGGCCATCGCTTAGACCACTGCGCCACCGGGGCGGCCTGCAATTATTTACAGCTGATATATAACTACTGAAGGAGCTGAAGTCTTGTGAGAGGAGTGTAGAAAAGAAGTGGGAATATTTTAAGAACTGTGTTGTCAATGCTGCTGAAGAGGTCTGTGGCACCACAAAAGTGGGTTACAATAGAGGTGATGCTTGAAGAGGCAGTAAAGAGAAAGAAGGAAGCCTATTTGGGGATGTTGCAAGGTAGTTTCTGTGAATGAATATCACTGTAAGAAGCATGAAGCCGCTAAGCTGGTTTGCCAGAGTAAGGCAAAAGATAGGAAGGAGAAGGTGGAAAGGCATGAATTGGCTTTTTGGAAAGATAGGAAGTCTTTCTGGAAGTACATGAGACTCAAGAGAAATGGGAGAAACAAAGTTGTAAGCTGTGTAAAGAATAGGATTGGAGAAATGATATGGGAGCCCAATGAGTTACAGTAAGTGAAAGATGGGGTGAATACTTCTGTGAGTTATTAGATCAGAAAAGCAAAGGTGAGGCAGAAGCAGATGTCACAATGAAGGATGGAAGTGCAGGAGAGATCTCAAGAGAAGAGGTGTTAAAGCTTTAAAATCTCTTCAGAATGGTAAGGCTCCAGGAGTTGATGGCATAACTGCCAAGATGTTGAAATATAATGGTGACTCTGTAGTTTACTGGTTAACTGAAATTTGCCAGTTGTGATGGGAGTTAGGTCCCTCGGGATTGGAAGGATGCTATCATTGTTCCCTTGTGTAAGGGAAAAGGTGATCAGACTGACTGCAAGAACTATTGTGGTATTAGCCTACTGAGTGTGTAAGGGAAAGTGTTTGGTAAGGTCGTTATTGAAAAAGTATGGGGTCTTACATCAGAGAAAGTGTGGGATGTTCAGAGTGGTTTATGCCTGGTAAAGGCTGCACTAACCAAATTTTTGCATTACGCATAATAATTGAAAAGTATCTGACTGTTGGTAAGAAAGTTTTTTCTGCCTTCATAGATTTAGAGAAAGCTTATGACCAAGTAAATAGGATACTTTTGTGGAAGGTGTTGAATGAATATGGTGTTACTGGGAATCTACTTAACAGTGTAAAAGCCAGTACATGTATACTGGCAGTAGAGCTTGTGTACAAGTAAATGGTGTTTTATCAAAATGGTTCTCTATTGGTGCAGGAGTCAAAGTTGTGTAATGTAATGTCACCATGGCTGTTTAATATATTTATGGATGCATGCATGAGTGATACCAAAATAGGTAATACTGGTTTATATCTTGGTGATATCAGTGTGTGCACATTGCTATATGCTGATGACAGTCCTGTTGGCAGAGAGCAAAAGTGAGTTGCAGAGTATGTTGTCCCGGATATACGAAGTTTGCACGAAATTCAAACTGAGTATAAAAATAAGGGAAAAACCAAAGTTTTGGTTTTTGAGAGAGGAACTGGTAGCACTGAATGTAATGTAAGTCTAATTGGCACAGTGATTGACCAGGTGAGCGAGTTTGTATTTAGGAAGCATGTTTGACAGAGAACAAATTGGATGGTGAAATTAGTAGGTGAGTGAATTCTTCATTGAAAGTCATGGCTGCTTTGGGAGGGTTTCGCAGGAATGATGGATTCTCAAGAGAGTCCTGCATGGCTGTATATGAAAGTGTAATTGTTTCTACTCTGATGTATGGCAGTGGAACCTGGCTACTACAAAAGAAACATAGAAGTCATTTGTGTGCTGGGGAAATGAGTTTCTTATGGGGGGGTTTGTTGCAAGACACATTCTGATTGTGTGAGGAATGAAGATGTGTTGCAGTTGTGTAATGTGAAGCAAAATGTTGTTAGCCAGATGGAGACTAATTTGCTTCAGTGGTTTGGCCATGTTGAAAGAATGCATGAGAAAAAGATTGTGTACTGCATGTGATGGATGTCAGTGAAGCTCGAGTTGTATGTCAAGATCGCTGTAAATGGAGAAGTTTGTATTTGTTTGTGGAGCTAACCTCTGAATCTCAGTGAACAGCTTAGTGGTGTGTGTGTGTGCGTGTGCGCGCGCTTTGTTTGATGAAACAGTAAATGTACAGTTTGACAATGTTTTGAATTATTTTGGCACCTTGTGTAAATATGCACAGCCCTACCATTAATCAGTGTGTTTACAAATCTTTGTTTACAGAAAATTCAATATTATGTGCTAAAACCTTTGGCTCTTATGACAGCCCCTATTCTTCCTCCCAGTTTTTTTTTTTGTAAATGTCCTTCAATATTTTCCACCGTACATCATTCAAAGCGGTCATCAGATTTGCTTTGTTTGTTAAACTATCTCCTTCCATGCATGCAATAATCCAATTCATACCAGAGATTCTTAATAGGGTTCAGATCAGGACTTTGGGCTGGCTAGTTCAACTTTTGACTTCCACGTCCTCAAACGAATCTGTAACAAAGTTAGTAATAAAATGGTGCGTTGTCCTGCTGATAGAGCTATGAGCCTCTCCTAAAATGCTTCCACAATGTTGGTAGTGCATAACTGTCCAGGATGTCTAGGTGTAGAGCTCGGCATTCATGATTTTGTCCAAAACTATTAAGAGGCTCATCCAAATCACAGAAAACAACTTCATACTACCATGATGCCTCCACCGAATTTCATTGTTGGGGGTGATAAGAGTACAGTCCAGAAAATACCTTTCTACCTTCATCCACCACACCATGAACAACCACAGATTGGTAGACTGTGTACCATGACACCTCAGTCTACAGTCCAAGATCAGTGTTCTTTACATCACGCTAATTGGTGTGTGAAATTAGTCGAAGTGGTTAGCAGCTCATGGATGAATGCTTGACCATGGTAACTCATGTTGTGCAACATTTTTAACTTATGTACTGGTGCTAACATTAGTCTTAATAATATCACAGGGTTTGTGTGATTTGAGACAATGTTGATTTGCATTCTAAGAGACAGTGCTTTCCAGAACTCTCCTGTCATGTTCTGTTAGCATCATCATCATGTAATTTCTCAGCAGATTCAACCCCAGTCTGCTGCTATTTGCAAAACACACAAACTAGTCAACTTAGGAATCTTCCATGCCACTGAAATGTCATGTACAGAATGATTGTACTCAATGGTATCAGAATAATAGGACCATCCCCGGAATCAGTGTTCCCGCCCAGGCACATCAGAGTGCATGTGACAAGGTTGACCTCACAGAGATACAGAACAGATGAGCTATAGTGTGCAACATGAGCACAATGGACAGAGTTGGTGATTTGATGGTCGTTCAAAAAGAAATAATCCTTTGTTACTGCACCAAGGGTGGAAGCATCTTAGAAACAGATTTTGTGGGCTGTTCACGAGGTGCTGTAGTAAGGGTGTACCAAGAATGGACCGCTGACACACTGAGTACCGCCCGACATCATAACTGTGGAGCCCCAAAGGCCATAGACCCCAAAGGAGAATGTAGACTGTTAAAGGGCAATTGACCATGCAAATGAACACTAAGGCACCCAGGTATGTATCCCTGATAGCAGTAGAGCAAACCCTGTTACGCATGGGTCTTCAGAGTCTATGCAATGTGCACCAAGGGGCCCATGTTCGTTGGCAGCGACGCCTGCAGTTTGCATGGGACTATCATCATTGGAGAGTGGGAAAAGGTTGCCTTCTCTGGTGAATCGAGGTTTCTACTTCACAAAAGTGATGGGTGGGGTGGATACAGTATCGGACACACAAAAACCGACAACCAGACATGCTTGTCGGACAAGTACAGGCTGCTGATGGCAGTGTGCATGTCTGGGGGATGTTTTCCTGATATGACCTGGGACTGCTGGTACCACTAAATGGGTCCCTGAATGCCAATGGCTTCCTGCCCATCCTTGCTGACCACATGCATCCCTTCATGCTGGACGTTTACTATGGTGGTGATGGTGTCTGCCACAGACAATGTGCCCTGCCACATTACTAAGGGGGTGAATGACTGGTTCCAGGAACATGATGGCGATGCGATGTCTCTGTTTGCCCTTGGCCGGCAAAATTGCCTAACCTCAATCCCATAGAGCACTTGTGGGACTACTTGGATCAACAGATTCGACGTGCCGACCCACAACCACGTAGTCTCCTGGGCCTTCGTGCTCTGCTGCAGTCCGAATAGGTACTTGTTCCTTGGGCAACCTTTCAGGGCCTCATTGCATCCATGCCACAGTCTCGCTGCTGTCATGCGGGCCAAGGCTGGTTATTCCCATTCTTAGGTAGATGGTCATATTCTGATATGACTATGTATATGTGGCATCCTTATTATCAGCCAGCGCTGAAAATAATTTAACTCTGTCAATTGAGGCATCTTAATCTTGCATTCACAGTTGTGCTATTTCCTCACTATATCCCTATGAGCATATTAATAGCTGGATCTATAACATGATGCTCGTGTAGAACCTAATTCACTATCAGAAGAGAGGTGTTCAGATATTAATGGTACGGTACTTGGATAAAAATTCAGACCTTGTGTAAACTATTGGAGATAGCAGTCTGAGTTTGCAATGGTTACCAAATTTTTATTTAAAAAAACAACTAAAAAGTAAAACGATTTGCTAGGTCTTATATTTTTATCAGAGTACTGCTGATAGCTCTGTGGTTAGAACAGCGTGTCATGGGTTTGATCCCAGTAGCTACCTAACTGCAAAATATCTTCTCAGAGGAGTCTTCCTGCAGGTTTCACCTGAGTGACAGCAGGTTGGTATACAGCCCAAAAGTTACATAAGTGATTTGCAAAAAAACTGTTATTTCTAGTAAACTCTTAACACTGTAAACAACTGTATAATTCTTTAACACTGTAAACAATGTTAAAGAATTATGTGGTTCAAATCAGAGCTTCATATTATCAGTAAAAGTCAAAAGTAGGAGAAAGAAGTCATATTAAGCAATATCAAAAATGAGATTTGAATATACACTTTATGGTAAAAAGTATCTGGACATGCCGTTTGAGTAGGGAATATGCACATATACAATGGTGGTTCCATAAAAACAGAGTAAAATCACACAAAATGAAGAAATATAGGTACAGAAAAATGTTATTCTTTCTCAAAGTATCTTCCCTCGGATGATATGTAACAGTCCCATCGTTCAGTCCACTTTTCAAAGCATGTGCCGAAGGTATTTTGTGGAAGCTGCTTTAGCGACCCCTGTACAGCCTGAATAACTTCAGCATCTGTGTTGAATATTGTGCCACGGAACTTCTCCTTGTTTTGCAAACAACCAGAAATCGCGCAAGGCGAGGTCAGGACTGTAGACAGGCTGTGGCACGATTTCAATACTACATTTCGTAAGAAACTGTTGAACACATGCAGCTGCATGTGGGCTGGCATTGTCATGGTGTAGGGTTGATTTGCGTACCAGTTCCGGTCGCTTAATCGATATGTCATCGCAGATGCTTCAAGACTGAAATGTAATACTCAGCATTGACAGTAATCTGTGGAAATACATGCTGGTAAATTACACCTTTTATGATCAAAGAAAACTATCTTCCCGGCTGATTTGGTTTGGCAGACTTTTTCGGAGGCAGCGAGCCTGTGTTTTTCCAGACACTCGTTGCATGCTTTGTGAGAGGGTCAAAGTAGTAAACCCATGTTTCATCTGCAATTATTACTGTGTTTATATAAAGTTTGGATCCTTTGCAATAATTTGTTTCCACTCGTGACACACCTGAACTCTGGCTAACAATTGTTCTCTCATCAGGTGAGGAGGTACCCATCTGGAATATGCATGATGCAGTAGTAATTTGTCACATCGAGTGCAGAATGCCGACGTTTTTGAAATATAAGTTGACGCTGTTATGTCTTTACACATCATTCATAGATCTTCTTGCAGGATTGCCCAAGCAGTGTGAACAAATACGCTCCATAACACTTTCAGGTCGACTAGGCCTAGGAGCAGTTCTGCTGACAAATGCCCTTTTTTGAAATTGTGGTGCCATCTAAAAATCAATGACTCGCCTAAACCATTTATCTTTGTAAGCTTTTTTCATTAAACTGCTTCTGGAGCAGTTTTGCCCAAACAATAGCAAAATTTTATCGCGCAACACATTGTTTCTTAACTCTGCATCACTTGCCTCCATAGCTGTATGGTAAAATGCAGACTTACCTTAAACAACTGCACAATAATAAAACCAGAATAATCTGCCACGGCTAATAACTGTTGCCATAGGTACTTGATTTATTTAGTCTTCTGCATGGTTATTTTCCCCCTTTGCACTGTTGCTAAGTCAAAAAAAAAAATGCTGTTTTTATGGAATGGTCTCTTGTATGTCACAGCCATAACCCATACAGGTGTAGAATAGATGCACATAGCCTGGCAAACATCATAGGCGAGCATGAACAGTAGAACTAGCCTTATGACAGAGAGCAGTAACTTTCAGCATGGCATGATCATAGGATGCCATCTTGGCAGCAAGTAGGTTCAGGCAATTTCTGTCCTGCTGCAGCTATCCTGATCAACTGTAAGCATGTTACTGTGGAGTGGAAACACTTAGGGGCAACAACAGCACAATTGTGACCTAGTAGGCCATGTAAAATGACAGCATAGGACTATCAAGTACTGAAGAGGGAGGTGCAATAAAATCACCTGTTGCAACACTCACAACCAGGTTCCAAAATGCCTCTGGAAGCAATGCCAGCACCACAATGGTTCGTCAAGAGCTGAAGGGAATAAGTTTTTATGGCCAGGCAACCTAACCTCGGCAAGAACAATGCCAAGCATGGGTTAGACTGGTGTAAAGCTCAGCACCAGTCTACTCTGGAACAGTGGAAATGTGGTCTCTGGAGTGACAAATCATGCTTCACCATCTGATAGATGAGTCCGGGTGTGGAGGATGCCAAGTGAATGCTACCCGTCTGACTTTTGTGCAAACTGTGCAGTTTGGTGGAGAAGGCATCGTACTGTGGGGCTGTTTTCCATGGTTTATGCTGGGGCCCCTAGTTCCAATTCCTGGGAATCTTAATGCTGGCATTCTCAATAATTCTGTGCTCCCAACAGAACTGTTGAAAATGTCATAGGTTAGGCTTTTGCATCTCTCCCTCCATTCTTCCACATTCAGCATGACTTGTCACCTCATCCCTGCGTCATGGTTGGTGATATTGCATTATGTGTGACTGGCAGATATGCACAACATGAGATCACCATATATTTGCCACCATGCTTCATCTGCAGTGACTGCAATAGAAACATATTAAAAATAGCTGCTTGTCAGCAGCTATTTTTAGAGCTTTTGTATTAACTCCTATAAATATTTTTGGGAAAAAGCTCAGAAAGTTTATGCAGTTGAAAACTTTTTGTGCTTGTAAGCTTACCACAGTGTAAAACTAATCACATTTTGTGCCTTGCAACTACAGATTCCCTATCCTGATTAACAGCTTTTGCATCTAATTGTCGTGAAAACACCATAGTCTTGCCACTTGAAACCTATTTGAAAACATGACTGGACATTACCTTTTCTACTGTGCCTGTATCTATCACTCTTCTAACACATTTGATGCTTGTATAATGATACTCCTGTCATTCACTTAGTTTTGGTAACTGTTAAGAAATGACTTTTTTTTTCAAATCCTGTATCCATATTTTTTTTCCATACCATAATGTTTTTTTTCAGTCTGTCAGGCCTGCATTTGTTGCCACAAAGATGTCCAAAATCAAAAGAACAAGCATACATGTGCCTCTACCAGAAACCTATGTTCGCAGTGCCATCAAGACTGTAGGGACTGAAAGTTACACTTATGGATATCTGCCACATAAAATAAGGGTATGTACCTCATGCTTCTTTCGGAAGTTAGTTAATATGCTGAAAGCTTTTGTGGTTTTCACTGAAATTTTAAAACTACTGACATCAGTTAACTTTTGATTTGAAAATGTATTCTTCTGTGATTTTTTTTTTTTTTTGTCTGTTTCCTTGCTCATGTATAATGTCTAAATACACTGAAGTAGCAAATTATTAGGAATACAAAATACCTATTGAACATGTGACATCCTTACTTACATAATTATGACATTAAGATGGCTTTATAAGACAAACATAACATAGCCTCTCCTCGACAAATGTCAACACCACCTTCTCGCAGTGCATCCTGTTCTCGCTAAAGGTGCTCTGACGACTGCCACATCATCAGAATTAGAGGAAATGCTATCCCCCACACTGACCACCCTGCTTGGCCAGTGTGGCGAGTTATGGCCAACATTTCCTGGCAGCAATCAGTGCAACGAAAGCAGAGGGGGCTAACAATCACCAGAGAAACTGTTATATACAGAGCAAAGGTTAGGACTTTAAAAGACATACAAAGGCTACAGACAACTGAAGAAGCATGGAGAGATGCATGCTTGGTGTAAGCAGGAAAGATAGGAGGAACTTTTGGATCAGGAAAATGACTAGAGTAGAAGACTATCATGATCAGAGTAAGTTCTATGAAATGGCAATGGGCTGAACATATTGCCAGAAGAATAGACAGCTGAAATTTTAGACTGGATGCCAAAGGACCAGAAAAGGCTCTGAAAAAGACCCTGTGGGGAAAATTTGAAAGCGTGCGGGAGTGACGTGGAGGAGATCAAGGCAGAATGTTGTAGAAGAAACTTGGGGAGACCTTAATCCAGCAATGGATTGATAATGGTTGGTGATAAACAGGTTGCTGCAAAGAATTCAGATGTGAACATAGTGTAGATAGTGGCAATATGGAAAAAACTCTTTAAGTGACTTTGAAAGAGGCATGGTTGTGGCGGCTAGGTTCACACATAAGAATCTCTGAAATGGCAGACCTTCTCAATTATGGAACAACAAGTGTATCAAGGGTGTACAGTAAGCAAAGCACAAACAACAAAACAAGCAGACATGGTCTTCCTGTGGGTGGGAATGACTGGTTGATGTTCTAGTTCAGTAGGAATTGGACAGAACTGTATGAGAACAGAGGAGCTCCATTGTGTCAAGTAGCTGTGCAGTACAACATCAGTGTTGAGAGGAGAATTTCTGCTTGCACAGCCCACTGCACATTGAGGAGAATGAGCTGTAACTGTAGACGTCCCACCATGTACCACTTATTTCTGCTAAAAATAGGCAAATTTGTTTGCAGTGGGCATGGGAATACAAAAATTGGACCCTTGAAGGCAGGAAAAGTAACGCCTGGTCTGATGAATCACATTTTCAGCTGATACATGTTGATGGGCCAAAATGAGGCATCAACAGCATGAATTGATGGATCTCGGCTGTCTACTGCTAACTGTACAAGCTGGTGTAGGCAGTAAGTCTGGGGCAGTGTTGCCAGGTGTTTTCCTGCTTTACCCGCCCAAACAGTCTTAGAAACCAGCCCAAAACTGCTCAATATTAAAAAAAAATCGTAAAACCGCCCAATATTCAAAAAATAAAGTAAAATATTTTTTAAAAAATAATTATTGTAAAGACACTTTTTTACTTTTAATATCTATTCAGCGGTGCATTTTTCCGTATTTTAAAATATATTTCAATGCCTGTTTTCTGGCCAAGTATGATTTCAGCCATTACTATGGCCTTCATCAGTGCGACTACGATTGGTTTACGTTGCCAGATTGGAAAGGTAAGTTTTGTAATGGTAACTCCGGGCGACTTAATGCAATAAGGGATTTCCAGATGTAAGGAACAAAAATGGGGAGCTCAGAGTTGCAATTTTTGGAAAATAAAATTTCCAAACTTTCTCTAAACCTCAGAGCATATTGATTTTGGAAGGGAGCCAACTTTTTAGTATCAGACCAAAGTGGAATAGCAGAAGTGTCAGCCATGATAAAAGATAAGGCAGATAAAGGTTTTCCGGATTTCACATCAGATTTGTGTTCCTGAAGTCTTAAGAGAATTTTCCGGAATGAACATGTGTTACTGAAGTCTTGAGAGAATTTTCCGGAATGTTATACTCCATAATGACAGAGACCCAAGACCTCCGCTTTCTTCGCCTGGAGTGTATAAAATTCCGATCACGACTAATGTTGGATTAACCGCGTACATAGGAAGTTCATTCCGAAACATTCTCTCAAGGCTTCAGGAACACAAATCTGATGTGAAATCTGGAAAACCTTCATCTGCCTTATCTCTTCTTACCATGGCTGACACTTCTGCTATTCCACTTTGGTCTGATACTAAAAAGTTGGCTCCCTTCCAAAAGCAATATGCTCAAGAGATTTAGAGAAAGTTTGGAAATTTTATTTTCCAAAAATTGCAACTCTGAGCTCCCCATTTTCGTTCCTTACATCTGGAAATCCCTCATTGCATCACGTCAAACGGAGTTACCATTACAAAACTTACCTTTCCAATCTGGCAATGTAAACCAATCATAGTCATACTGATGAAGGCCATAGTAATGGCTGAAATATATTTGCATTAAACTTTTATATGTAACTTAGCGTGTTCTACACTACCTTCTTCTTAATTAGTTTGTTAGTTATGTGCATTGCCTACCACTCATTAATGGCCAAGTATGGATAGTATCAAATAAACATGGGGTTGCTTCTCTGTATATAAACTGAAAATCAAGTGAACAGTTCTAGTGTCGGAATTCTATATTGATAATCCCATCGTCGTCATCATCTTCCACCTTCTCTCTTGTAAATGTCTGCAGTAAAATGTTCACGTATTTTTGCTGATGGTTCAAAGTTATTGCAGCATATGTTTCATGACTTCAGGAAGTTTCTAAAGATCATTATAGATTGAAGCGTTTATTTCAATCATTCATTTTATTTCTCAGATCAGTCTTGATCACCTTAGTCAATTGACCACAGCTGCATTAACTGAGACACTTCAATCCACAGCTGCATTACTGTGTAGAAGCCTCAAAAGGTTTAAATCTCATTTTGCGAAGTCTTTATGAGGACATTCACCCACAGATCTTTAAAAATCATTTACCTCTTTCCAAAATTTAAGGGATTCAGCGCTGATATCTGAATCTTGAAACTTCAGGTGACGTAGTTGACTTTCAGTTACATATATCATCAAGAAAGATGACAGAGTTTTTTGGGTGTAATAAGCACGTCTTTTGAATCCGTTCTGACGCAAATTAAATTTATCAAAGCTATTCAAAGGCAATGGAACCGGTATGGAAAACAATAGTATCTGACGGAAGAAAGAAGTTTTTAAATCGGGTCTTTAATCCCTCAGATATTGGTGTAAACGGAATCTTGAGCTTACAAACTCTTAGAAACAGAGTTATCGACAAAAATAAGATTACTTTACGTCCCCTGGTGGGAAAACCGTGCATTATTTTAGATAGAAAGTATTCTCAAAAGGTTTATCCATATGAGCAGTATCGGTCAAAGAAAAAAAAAAAAAAATTGAGTTTTCAGGAGCCCAGATTTTGCTACAAATACATCAGAAGCAGAAATTAACACTTATGACCCCTGGTGGCCAAACCATTCTTTACAAAACATTAGAAATTATGTGAAAAATATTTTCCAATAGGTCTTGTATGCGATACAGGAAGAATTTTTCAAATCTGGGTTTTAGGAGTAGAAAACGCAATTTACCCTTTATGCACCCTAACGGAAAGTCTTAAATGGTTTACGTGAAAATTTTGAATTTATAAGAAACATTTCGCATCGGAAACACTATCCAACAACGAAGGAATTTTTCAAATTGAACTTTTAGAAGTAGAGATATTGACAAAAATAAGATATACATCTACGCCCCCTGGCATAGAAACCATCCATTATTTCAAGAAGAAAGTGTTCCTAAAAGGTTTGTCGACATGAGTAGCATCGGTCAGCAAAAAACTTTGTTTTCAATCGAGATTTTAGAAGCTAATATTTTGCTGCAAATACATCAGAAGCGAAAATTAAGACTTACGCCACCTGGTGGCCATACCATTTTTTACAAAAATTAGAAATTATGTGCAAACGATTTCTCATCAAGAGCTGTATCCGGTACAGAAGGAATTTTTCAAATCGGAGGTTTAGAAGCAGAGAAATAGTGGGAAATGCAATTTACCTTTAAGCTCCCTAGCGGAAAGTCTATGAATTACTTGAAAATTTTGAAATTTATATGAAAAAACATGTCGCATGGAAAACACTATCCAACAAAGAAGAAATTTTTCAAATCTGACTCCTAGAAGTAGAGATATTGACAAAAAAATAAGATATACATCTACGCCCCTGGTGGAGAAACTGGGAAATTTTAGGAAGAAAATATTCCGAAAAGGTTTATCGATGTGAGTGGCATCAGTCCACGAAAGAATTTTTGTCTATATTTTAGAAGCTGATTTTATGGCAAATACAAGAAACAAAAATTAACACTTACGCCCCCTGGAGGCCAAAGTATTCTTAACCAAAAATTTGAAATTATATGCAAAAGATTTTCCATTAGGTGTATCCGCTGAAAAAGATTTTTCAAATCGGAGTTTTAGGGGAAGAGTTATCGGAAAAAAATGTAATTTACTTTTACGCCCCTAGCGGAAAATCTATGCGTAATTTGAAAAGGAAACTATCTAAACCACTCTTCGACATAAATTTAATCGAAAGATAAAAGAATTTTTTCAATCGGATGTTTAGAAGCAAATATGTGGATTAAAACATAATTTTGAATTCAACATCTGCATTTACGCCCCTAGCGGCAAAATTGTACATCGTAAAAAACGACATGAAGGATCATCATTCGCATATTCCAAGCTTTCGAATGCAAAAAGATTTTTTTAAATTGGACTCATAGTTGCAGAGGTACCGTGGGTTCAGACGGACGGACAAACCTATAACAGAAGCACGATCTTTTTTTTACAAAAGACGTGCTAAAAAACAGTAAATGGCAAATGTTTCAGCAATTCAACATCTGTGTTCACTAAACTAAAAGCGTTTGGTGGTTCGAACTTCAATAATCCAAAAGATTCATATTTGGAGACAGCCTTCATTTAATCTCTGCTGCTGCTTTTGCAAGGAACTATTTGCACTGCAGTTTTACTTCATTTAATTCCTTAGTAGTTAGATCACATTTTAGTAGATCGCATGACTGAAGTTTAAAATAAGATACCAAATCTAAACAATCAAGAGACAAGTGATTAAAATCCCATTCGGCATCTATTCTATCAATTTAGAATAGTCTCTCTTAAATCACAAGGTGTTATAAATCTAAATAGAAAACTTTGGTAAAATGTTTTAATTGGCTATTTAGTTTTAAAGGATTTACATTCAGATTGAAATAATTGGTTCAAATAATTAAATTTGTTCAGAATAAGCACTAAAAATTGTGTTGCTCTTAAGATCCAATTGTCCTAAAGCTTATCGGGCCTGACATCTAGCGGCAGTTTCTAACGTAACATATTGCTACTGATACAAAGGGTTTGCAAATAAAGCGAAAGACATTTACCTCTACGGGGGTTATGATCGATAAAATACAAGGTCTGTGCTAATGGTTATGGATTAAACCGCACAAAATCGCGCAACCTGCGACTTGCAAATGTTTATCCACCAATGAAAATCTCGGACAGCCCAATTCCGCAGGAAAACTGCGGAACTGGCAACACTGGTCTGGGGTCTGTTTTCATGGTAAGCATTGGGTTCCTTAATACCTCTAAAACAGCATTTGGATTGCATCTTATCAATGGGAATCAAGCACACCCATACATGTGCATGGTGTTTCCTGATAGAGAGAGGGGGGGGGTGCTACTTCCAGAAGGATAATGTGCCATGCCACACTGCTTTGATAATTGCACAGTGGTTCCAGAAGCAAGCACGACAGTGACTTCAAAGTGCTAAAATGTCTCCCAAAGTCCCCAGATACTAACCTAATTTAATACAGGCTTGTGATATGAGATTGAGGGAGCCGTTCACAACAGATATCCTCCAGCGGTGAACATTTGGCAATTGATGGATGCCATCACATCCACTTGGCTGAACATACCTGTAGAATGATATTGTTACTTTGTTGAATCCATGCCACATGCAATGGAAGCTATTTTAAAGGCCAAGGGCAGCCTAAAACATTATTAGGTAGGTGTTCCTAATAATTGGCTACTTATGTATACTGTATAGGTGTGTAAGTTATGTAAATACATGTTAACTAAGAAAAATTTACTAAGCACAGTGTAAATTACATGTTCGCTAAGAAAAATGTATGTAGTTAAATTCAATTATGCAAAAACTTTGTAATAAGCCTTCTTCCATTAATGTAGAAGAAAAATAACTGGGAAAAGAGTAGCACTAGCCAAAGAAGTAGATGAATTCAACCTAAATGTGCTTTCCATCAATAAGACCAAGTATGATATGATTTATGTACTCTGGTTAAGGAAAAGTCAAACACAAGCTGGTTTGTCATTAGCCTTTGATGATACAATGACTGGCAAAATTGTTAGGTTGGAACCTGCACAGGAGCGAGCACATTGTATGGGCTGTTTCAAAATGGATAGCCTGGTGTTGAAAGTTGTGGTGCTGTACGGACCAGTAGAAGGCTTTAGTTCTGAAGTGGGTTTTTGTTTTAGGATTTATATCTGGTGGTTAAAACCATATAAAGACAAAAGATTGCTCTTGGAGGGTTTGAATGTAATGGCTGGAAATAAGTGGGGACTAAAAGATGTAATGAGTAACACTCTGGAGAGAACTGCATGGCAAACATAAATAGGGAAAAGACTCGCTATTTACTTATGTTCAGCAGTGAACTTGTAATCACAGTCAAATAGACACAAGAGCATCTATAAATCTAAAACATTAGTGTTAAGATCTTTTATTAGTTACAAAACCAAGAAAAATATGGTTTGTCATTATTGATGAAACAATGACTTAAGATGAATCAGGGTTGATAGATTGAAAAATGTAGAAGTGAAGCCAGATTCCCATAAGCAAATTACTGAAGGTTTAAAATCTTGCCAATTAAAAGCACTGAGGTTGAGTGGAACAAGAATAAAAGATGGATTATTGAGACTGCAAGGAAAGTAGGCAGTTATAGCAGTATATGAGAATAGAAAAGTTGGTATTCCTTGGTGGACAGTAGAAGCAAGTAAAATTGTCAGGAGGAAGAAAGAAAGCTTTTTATGAAGAGTGCAAGCTGTTGGTCAAAGGCTATGAAAAGGCTTTTTGTGATAGGTAAAGCAATGTACAGTCGACTCCCATTTATCCACGACGCGACTTCGTGGTAATTTTTTTTTTTATGCGCTAAAATATAGGTAATTTTTTTTGTCATGCTAATATCTTATTACAAAAAAAGAAAAATTGAAGGATGTGACATAAAGACTTTCTGGCAAGGCTATTCTTGACTATGACTTGGCAAGCGCCTGGGATTCAGTTGAACCTATCGCTATCAATAGGTCATGAAGAAAACTTCTCTCTGATGGAAATTCCGCTTCTGAAAAAAATACAAATGTTAACATCATAGAACTAACCAAATTAGTGAAATCGATTCCCGGAGGAGAAAACATTGATGAAACTAATAAAGTCAAATGGCTGGACTGCAAAATACATGACCCTGGATTTGGACATTTAACTGACTAACATAATAATGTTAGAGGGATAGCAGATGAAAATGAAGATGAGATTTCACAGCTACGGGTGAATCGTGAATCAGCATTGCAACATGTCTATGGCATGCTCAAGTACCTTGATGTACAAAATGATGTATTATTAGCTGCTGATTTGTGCAGACTGCAGTGCTGAATCAAACAAAAAATGTTTTGCTGTAAAAAACAGAAGCAAGTAACTGATTATTTTAAGAAGATTTAAACAGGCAACTTTTCAATATGTATTATGCTTGCAATAATAACTACTAGTCTGGATAAAACATAGCATTATGTTATGCATGTAATTTGTAGATTAACTTATTTTTCCAGTAAAAAAAAAAAAAATTATCCACAAAACTCCTGCCGCCCACTATTGCGGATTATCAGGAGTTGACTGTATAAGAGATTCAAATGTAAAGTCATCTGTAGATTAGCAGAATTATTTGGAAGAGATGACAACCATATTAAAATATAACCATGCAGACTGCAGGACCACAAGTGATCATGAGGTAAGTGATGCCATTTTGTCCTTAACTATGATAAAGCTGCAGGTTTTGATGACATTTACGTAGAATTAAATAAATATAGCAGGTGCCCTTTGGTTACATACGACCATTAAATTGGCATAGCAAATTGGTTGGGTTCCTGAGGAGAACCAGAAGTGTCATTGAGCCAATATACCAAAAAATAAATGAACAAAGAGGATTGTTATACTGTATTTTTGGCTTACAAGTCAATGTGCAGTCGACTGGGTTAAATTTCTCAATTTCTTTATCTTCATTCCTAGATTAGGCTAGAACAAATACAGTTAGTGTGCTAAAATTCTCTTACTATATTTTTAATGTTTCAGTAACTATTAAAAGTAGGAGAAACTGAGATACTCTGCATTTTTCTTTTCAGCAAAAAATTGAATTTAAGGTTTTTGACTTAGGAATATGAACTCTGCGGATAATATGGGGTGACTTTCGGCCGACCGCCTGTGAAAAAATAGGTCCCAATTGAAATCATTATAGCGTTAAAAGCACGTGCCACACACCAATCATGTTAGCATATTTGTAAACAGCATGGAGTCCAATTTGCATACTGCGCAATAAATCATGTGCACGACGCTCCCTGTGCGCAAGGGAGATGATGCAATATTTCTGGGTGTGCCGCGGCGTTTGATTCAGTCTCTCACAGCAACCATGAGTGCAACTCAACTGTGCGTGGTATCGTTTTAAAGCTCTCGACAAGATCTATTCAAATATACAAAGAACATTTCGCAGTTGTTTGAACTGAACATTTAAAATTTTTTCTTGTGAACTGGTGAACACTTTTGACAATATCATAGTTTATCACCTCCCCATAGGTTATCACTCCCTGTGCATTAGGGAGATGATGCAATATTTCTAGGTGTGCCGCTGCGTTTGATTGTCTCTCTCAGCAACCATGAGTGCAACATAACTGTGCGTGGTATCATTTTAAAACTCTCGACGAGATCTATTCAAATATACGAAGAACATTTCGCAGTTGTTAGAACTGAACATTTAAAACTTTTTCTTGTGAACCGGTGAACACTTTTGACAATATCATAGTTTATCTGGACAACCATGAGTGCAAAACGATTGAGTGTGGTATCGTTTTAAAGCTCTTGATGAGATCTATTCAAATATATAAAGAACATATTGCAGTGGTTTAAACTAAAAATTTTAAAAATTGTTTTCGTGTGAACAGATTAACATTTTCGACAGTGCCACATAATTTAGAGAATGAATGCAAGCAAAAGTGGAGAAAATTAAAACAAGAGGAAAGAGCAAGTGATGAATGTCCCAAGAAGAGTGCAGCCCAACAAACTAGAGAGTATCTGACACCTGAAAGCAGCTTGTATTATACACACCAAAGGTTTCAGAAGCCTTCCCGCAACTGGTCAGAAAGGGATAATGCGACATATCGATCATTAATGTTGGGCGATTTCAACATCAAAGACAAAGCTCCCTTACGACAGATTTAAAGAGTTTGTGCCGAGATCTCGGCATGGATGTTGTATCTAATCCCATGCAAAGCACCACATTGGGCAATTCCGTGTATTGATCTGCTTTGTGTTCACAATGTATCCAGTATTATTTGTAAACATTATGTATGCTATTTTTCATACCATAGACCTGAGTTGGCTATAACGAATTAAACACTTTGAAACCAAACTCGATTTGCTCATTTCAACTCTCTGATCTGCAAGTCGTAGTCCTACATTCCAAACTGACAGCTCAATCAGAACTGAGCTTACCTGTTTTTCTTACGAACTGACACTACTGTATTCCTTCCTTCTGACCAACCTGTAGAAGCTGCCACACAAAGGTGAAAAAATAAACGTTAGGTCACAAGAGGGTGCCTAATCAGTGATGCCTGCTGTGTGAGTTACTCTTATCTGCTTTCTCAGTCCAACTGAAATCAGAAACCAAAAGAGCTTTTGATTTCAATAAGAAATATGAAGTAAATTAAGATAAGGATAATAAATGGAAGCAATTAATTATGAAAGTAATTGTTCCTGCCCGATGTACAGCAGTGAAACAATATATTACTCCTTGTAAATGGATGTCAACTTTTTCTGCTTTAAAGCTGGCAGGAATTTCTTTAATTTATTTAGATCTGGAGCAAGCCTGATATCATATTTTGCTCCGATCCTCTTCAGTTTTTCGAAAAGTCCTTTGTGATACGTACTTTTGGCTGGTAAATTTGAAGTTGTTTATTTCTTGCTTCTTTTTGGCACTTGCCTAAATAATTTCTCAATATATGGGGAGGGGTAATTATTTTCTGCCAATATTTCTTCTAATTCTTCTCTGTGAAGATCTTTTGAGCATCTGAAGAAGACAAGGACTTCAATTTTTTCCGAAAAATTGTCTCTCCGTGTTAGACTTAATATAGTCAGGGTGGAATGAGCAGAAGTCTAACATCTTCCCTGTGTTAGTGGGTTTTCTAAAAGCTGAGTGAAGATTCTTCTCTCTTGAGGTCAAGGTTAAATCAAGGAAATTGATGCTATGGTCTTTTTCCAGTTCTAGAGTGTACTGCAAAGAATTTTCTAGCGAGTTAAATTCTGCCAGAATCTGAGTGGGTAGAGATTGGTCCACATTATCTACAATGAACAGGATATCAACCATGTATCTCATATAGAGAGCAAATGTTGAGGGTTGTAGAAGGATTTTTGCCTCTAGTTTACTTACATAATAATTTGCTAGCAGAGGTGCTAGTGGAGAACCCATTACAAGTCCTGAAGTTTGCCTGTAATATTTCTTTCCAAACTGGAAGAAATTATTCTGAAAAGAAAATAGGAGCAGTTCATATATGCCAAGCAGCAATCCTCTATTGTGGTTATATAAAACCACAATAGAGACTTTAATCCTTCTTTTAATGTGGTAATTACTGGGACATCTCAAATAATGTTCCTTGAAAAGTTTACACAAGTATTTTCAGTAATAACCTTAGAAACGTGATGGAAAACCAGCTGAGAGTGAAAGACAATGTGGCTTCCAGAGGGGTAGAGGATGTCAGAATAATATTAATCACACTCAGCTGTCCACAAAATTTAATGAGATGAAGGAGGATTTGTATATGGAGTTCAGTGATTTTGAAAAGGTTTTTGACTAAATAGCTAAAAAATTGAAAGGTATGCTATTTGAAATCACAATCCTGTACAGCAAATGTCATCATGGAATTAAATTTTGTAAGTGGTTGAAATTAGCTAGATAAGACAGATAGACCTTGGTGGAAGGGAAGGGTATGGTACTTAAACATAATTGTTTGATGAGCAAACTGCATCTATTTTTAACACACTTTTTTCTTGCAGTTCATGTATTTGGATTTTCAGCAATAGCAACGAAAAACTAACATGCTACATGTATTTGGGTTATTGTATCATTTGAGAACTGAATATTGAACTATTTGATTTCATGTAAAATACTCTTTAAAACATGTGGTTCATTATGATTTATGAAAATGTGTGAATGCTTTTCCATTGTAGGTATTGCAGGTATTGAAGAAAATCTAATTTCTTTCTTGATGATAAGCATTGTTTTTTTGTTTGATGGTAGTGAATATCTGAGGAACAGCAGTTTCTTTGTGCGTGCATGTACATTTTCCATTGCTGATATGATAAACACAAAACTGCTAATATTAAAAGGAAAAAAACTCTAGCTCTGTGCTTTTCCTCTGATATCACTGAACAACAAAAATAAACTTTGTTTGTTACAAAAACTGCATATTCCAAATCATACAGTATTTGTCCTGCTGATTAAAAATCTGCTTGCTAAATTCTGCTATCTGGCATAGTTCTCGAGTAACCTGTTGTTTCAGTGTACAAATAAACCTTCATTTTGGCATGTATATTTCACTACAAGCAGTTAATTGCACTTATCTTAAAAAGTAGTTATTTTAGATTTTCTTCTGTACTTTGGTTGTACTTCATCCCTTTCTAGAGTCCAACAGTAATCAGCTAGCATTTTAGGGCTCCATTTTCCTTTATAGCGGCTTTCTATAGCACATATGTCCTGATGAAAACATTCTCCGTGCTCATAGCTTACAGCTCCTCAGTTCTGTGGGGAAAAGTCCAGATGCGAGTTAAGGATATGTATTTTAAGGGACATATTGCATCCCATGGCCTTAGTTTTCTAGAAGCTCAGTAGTAAGTTCTTTAGGTAACCAGAAGGCAGAAAATTATAAAGTTCAGTACCAATTCTGTAAAGGATTTCCATGCAGCAGCAGCATCAGTCACATTCAAAGTGCCTTCAAATGCAAGATCATGCATAAGTTCCCTTATTTATGGACCAATAAAAATGCCTTGTTTTTATTTTGGTTTCATATATTTTGGGGAAATTGTTCTTTAGAAAACGAAAGGCTTCTCCATCTTTATTCAATGCCTTTACAAAAAAAAATTATGAAACCCAGTTTGATGTGAAGTAGTGGTAAGTACACATTCTGAGGACTTAAGGCTCAGCAACAACATTGTTACCTGGAATTAAGGACTCTTTTAGGCCTGGTCGTTTTAATGTAATGAGAATTTCTGTCCCTGCTGTTCCATTCACAGAGGAAGCAGCAGTATTTTGTGTATCCAAGTTGTAGACCAAGGAGTAAAGCTATCACTATTAAGATCGCTACAAATATTCTAAGAGTGTTTTTTGTATACTATACTTTGAAGCAACAGTTTCATATTTGCATATGTTTCTTTCATGTATGTAGCATACGCAACAGGTCCTGGCAGATACGCGTTTCTGTTGTAAAGGAGAGATTTTTTAAGCTTATTTTTGAGGAATCTATAGTCTCCATTCTTCGGGTTTGTGTTGCTGTTCTGAGGCTTCAAACAATAAGTCTATTGTTAGAAATTATTATAAGAAATATGATTCGGAGTTCCACTACATTTAAACTAGAAGCCTCAGCGCATATTTAACAGAATTGCAAGTAGCGCTGCTCGAACCATTTTATTTGTTTGCTCTAGCGAACGTTGCCTGGATCCCTTTTTTCTGCTCACGTCAGTAATCTACGAAGTTGATCTTTGATTGAAAAACAACAATGTCTGTGATATATAGAGGGTGTGTGTGTTGGAATAGTGAGTTATTACCTTTGTGGAGATGTACAATAAATATTAGTGTGTTATCATTCAAGAGTTTATAACTGTTGCATCTAATTGTTCTCTGATGACTAAAGGATAGACTTCCTGCAGCTGGTAAGTGGCTTACTGCGTTGCATAAAAGGCTATCATCAATTATAGATTTTATTTATTTAGAAATAACTAACAATCTTGATTATGAGACTGAAATATCACTGCTGTCAGGAAGATTAAAAGCAAAGTTCGTCAAATTCATCAAGCATTTGAGCCAAGTGTTCGATCAAAGGCATATTTGTTAATGCGTAGTTCCAAAATCGAAAGCAGAACAAAATGGCTTCATTCATAGGTAGCGGCATGTACAGCATAACAAAGTTAGATAATTTTAATTATCAAATTTGGAAAGTAAGAATGGAAATGATTCTTATTAAAGATAATTTATGGAATGTTGTTTCAGAGCCAATTCCAGAAGAAAAGAGTGATGCATGGCTGAGAAATGACAAACTGGATAAAGCTACTATAACACTTTGCGTGTCTGATGATAAAATTATTCACGTACGCGATAAGAGAAAAAGTTCCGAAATGTGGAATGCTTTAAAAATGGTTTACGAAAGAGAAAGTTTAAGTAGTAAATTGTATTTGCTTAGAAAACTGTATAGTTTACGTTTTCAAGAAAATGGATCAACTATGCAAGAGCATGTA
Organism: Macrothele yani; assembly: GCA_039090855.1. Taxonomy (NCBI): domain Eukaryota; kingdom Metazoa; phylum Arthropoda; class Arachnida; order Araneae; family Macrothelidae; genus Macrothele; species Macrothele yani. Next base: position 119,289,509 of record CM076993.1, read on the forward strand.
AATAGAATGCTAGAAATAGTTCACAAGCTTAAAGCACAAGGAGAAGAATTCAAAGATACACATTTGTGGGCTATCTTGCTAAATAGTTTACCAAGTGCCTATGGAAAATCTAGTTACTGCATTAGAAGCAAGACAGGAAGAAGATTTAACACTTGAGTTTATCAAATGTAAAGTGATAAATGAATCTAATAGAAGAAAAGAAAACTCACAGGCATACACCGATCACACAACTGTTTTGAAAACAAGTTATAGCAAGAAAAATTACAGCTCTAAACAAGAAAAATTTTGCACTTTTTGTAAAAGAATCATGTCAAAGATGACTGTTGGTACTACAAAAGAAATCAAAATAAAGGTAACACTGGTAAGTTTCACAAAATTAACCTGCATACAGAGTCTTGCAGTAATATTGTCGTGAAGACGGTGGAAAAACAAAATTAGATTGTGAACAAAATGACACAAAAAGAGAATGAAAATTTCTCATTAGAAACGAAGTCAAACCTCAACAAAATATCCAAAGGTTGGTCAATTGATTCCGGTGCAACGTGTCACATGACAAATGATGCAATACTGTTTAAAGAACTTTCAAAAGGTGAATCAGAGCTGTCACTACTGCCGACGGTTCTCAGATAAAGTCTAACTGCAAGGGAAATATAACCTTAAACCACAAAATTGAAAAAGGAAAAATTCAAAAAGTGGAAGTAAAGGATGTGTTCCAGATTTAGACACTAATTTGTCTTTTAGAAAAGCCACAGAAAAAGGATTTGAAGTTTTATTCAAGAATAAGAAATGCCCAATTAAGTATGGGGATACTATTGTAGCTATAGGCTTAATAGATGCCTCAGATAATTTGTACAAACTACAAATATTAGATGAAAAGGCAAATTTGGCCACTACATGTGAAAATAAAAATTGAATTTATGGCACAGGCTAGGTCACAGGGATATTGAAATAAAACAAATGGAGAAAAAGGAGTTAGCAAGAGAAATAACTCTTTCTAATTGTAAAAAGGAAGAAAATTGTGAGTTTTGCATAAAAGGCAAACTTGCACAGAAGCCATTTTCCAAACAAAGTAGTTTTAAGACCAAAGCTGTATTAGAATTAGTACACATGGATATTTGTGGTCCCATGGTTGAAACCAGTCCTAGTGGTTACAAGTATTTTATCTCATTTATAGATAACTATAGCAGATATTGTTACATCTATTTGCTTAAAAGTAAAGATAAAGCATTAGTAAAATTTAAGCAATATGTAGCTTCAGTGAAAAACAAATTTGGAAATATGCCAAAATACTCTCCACCATTATCTGTTTTTATTGTGGAAGAGATTTTAAAAATTATTTAGTGGAACAAGGAATAGAACATAAAACTGTTCCGTACTGTCCTCAGATGAATGGAATTGCTGAAAGAAAAAGATTTTTGACAGAAATGACAAAAACTATGATGTTAGATGCTAATATGGAAGGTAAATACTGGGAAGAAGCTGTAATAACAGCAGCTTACATACGAAATAGAGTTCCAACACAAGCAAAAGGAAAAACTACTTTTGAATTATGGAATGGATTTAAACCATATCTTGGTCATATTAAAGTATTTGGATCAAAAGCTTATTGTACCAAAGCAACAAAGAAGAAAATTTGGCAACAGAGCACAAGAGGGAATCTTATTAGGATATAATCAAAGATCTAATGGATACAGAGTATTAAATAAAGAAACAAACAAAATAGTAATTACCAGATCAGTAAAATTTGAACGTAAGGAAGCTGTAATAAAAAGTAAACCTACTGAAAGGAAAGAAGATAAACAAGAAATGTTCATTCAAAATGAAGTAATGTTATCAGAAACTGTGGAAGAAAATAATTATAGAGAAGAACCTGAAAATGTTCAAAGAAAGTCTTCAAGAATAAACAAAGGAAAGCCACCAGAAAGATAAGCATATGTTGCAAAAGTTCAATATTAAAAGGATCCTCAAAATTTAAAAGAAATTCACTACATGAATGAAGTAGAAAAAGAAAATTGGTTGAATTCCATAAAGGAAGAACTAGATGCATTGAAGAAAAATGAAACCTGGACTTTGGTAGATCTTCAGGAAGGAAAGAAAGCCATTAAAAATAAATGGATTTTCAAAACAAAATACAATGCAAATGGAAAAGTTGAAAGCTATAAAGCAAGGCTTGTTGCAAAGGGGTATACACAACAACTGGGATTAGACTTTGAAGAAACTTTTTCACCCGTAGTAAAACATACCACTTTAAGAACTCTTTTAACAGTTGCAGCAAATAGAAAATGGAATGTTCATCATCTTGATATAAAATCTGCTTTCTTGTATGGAAAATTAGATGTATTTATGGAACAACCAGGAGGTTTCAGAGAATCAGGAAAAGAAGAAAAAGTTTGTAAATTACATAAGAGCATATATGGGCTCAAAGTGCCAGAAATTGGAATAAAACAATAACAATATTTGTGCAACAAGTTCTTCAAAGTACAACAGATCCTTGCTTACTATCACTTAAGGATGGAAAACAACTTATTTAGCTATTTATGTAGATGATATATTACTTGCATCGAATAACACAGAAAATATAAAGAAAACTGCAAATTTGTTGAAAAATCAATTTGAAGTCAAACATTTAGGCCACATAACATATCTTGGAATTCAAATAGAAAGAGAAGATGGAAGTTTTTTTTCTGAGTCAAAGTAATAAAAAAAGAAATTATACAAAATTATGCTACAGATCAAAATAAGGAAAGTAAAACACCAATCAGTACAGACTACAGAAAGAACATTCAAGAAGAACTTCTAAAGGATAATGGACTTTATAGAGAAATAGTGGGAACTTTCGTGTATTTATCTACAGTAACAAGACCAGACATTTCAACTGCCATAGGCATCTTAAGCAAAAAAGTAGAAAAACAAAGTAAACAAGATTGGTTAGCCATTATGAACTTAATTTATTATTTGAAATCAACAGTAAACCTTAAATTAAGACTATCTTCACAAGGCCCACTGATTTTAAAAGGCTATGCAGACGCTGATAGGGCAGGAGACCGGACTGACTGGAAATCAACATCTGGATTTGTTTTCATGCTAGGAAGGAGTGCCATATGTTGGAGCAGCTGTAAGCAGTCAACAACAGCCTTATTGACAACTGAAGCAGAGTTCATTGCCACTGCAGAAGCAAGCAAAGAACTATTGTGGTTGTGAGAGTTACTTAAGGATTTTGATTGTGAACAGACTAGAACCACTACAATATTTCAGGATAACAAATAAACTATACATCTTATAGAAAATCAAAAAATAAATTCCAGATCTAAACATATTATGGTGTAGTATCAGTTTGTGAAAAAATAGAGTGGAACTGTTCTTCAGTTAGACAACTGTAATACTTCTCAAATTGTTGTGGACATTTTCACCAAGCCATTGGCTGGATCCCAGTTTGAGAAACTTAGACTGACACTAGACATGATAAAATGAACTCCTCCAGCCAAGTGGGAGACTATTAGAAATTATTATAAGAAATATGGCTGTCAGAGTTTCATGAAATTGGAACTTAGAAGCCTCAGCTCATATTTAACAGAATTGCAGGTGGCGCTCGAACTGTTTTATTTGTTTGCTCTCGCAAGCGTTGCCTGGATCCCTTTTTTCTGCTCACGTCAGTAATCTACGAAGTTTATCTTTGAACAACAACAATGTCTGTGATATATAGAGGGTGTGTGTGTGTTGGAACAGTGAGTTATTACCTTTATGTGGAGATGCATAATAAATATTTGTGTGTTATCATTCAAGAGTTTATAATTGTGGAATCTATTTGTTCTCTGATGACTAAAGGATAGATCTTCCTGCAGCTGGTAAGTGGCTTACTGCATTACATTAAAAGGCTATCATCAATTATAGATTTTATTTATTTAGAAATAACTAACATCTAATGCAGTACACAAGATCACCACTCTTTGAAAATAAGTGTTCAAACTCTTGCTGTCATCGACAAAAACTACATACTTTTGTACTTGCTTGTAAAAGATTCCATCTCTTAAATCTTGAAGCCAATATTTCAGCCTGACTTCTTGTTAAATGAAGGTCACAAACCAGATGATTTAATTCTTCCTGACTTATAAGGTGAGGCACAGAATCTTCCGAGAAATCAGGGTCTTGTTGTACTTCAATATCTTCTTCGCTATGAGGATTTATTTCATCAGTATCACAATCATCTAAACTCCATGACTGTGGAGGTACAGGAACAGGAAGGTCTGGAACATGAGGAACAGGTCTTATGGCCGAAGGAATACTGGGATACAGAATAGTGTCTTTGGTCTTAGCTGTAATTCCAGATATCTTATTGGTGCAGAAGTCTATTGAGTGGTCTTTCGGTTCTCTCCAAACCATTACAACAAATGGCATTTGACATGATCCCTTCAACCAACCAGTCAACAAAGTTACACATGAATTACAACAAATGTGAGGCACCCAAGATTTATCTTCAACACCCATTTTGCACTGGAAATAAAGTTCATACGATTTTCTAATCAGTGGTGTGAAATGCCATCTTTGAGACTATATAGTAAATTTCCCACAAATGTAGTAGGAACTGTTTGGATGGTTCACACAAGTATGCGACATTATTTAACGTATGCTTTGCACAATCCACACTATTTTTTAAAACCATGAGAAAAGGCACTTCTTTCAGTACCGAGTAAATGCATTCGAATGACAAAAATTCTGCTTTGTTCCCCCTTCCCAGAAGGAATTGCACAACAGGAAGTAATGGTGCCAGTATGTCTACTCTCAGAGACAGTTATCCTGACTGTAGACAGATGTCTCCGTTGGGAAACATAGAGAAATTCCTTTAAGTAACACAACATTCACCCCAGTAGAGTTCCATTAAAAGAAATTGGAGCCCAGTGGAGCAATTGTGACTTCATATTTGGTTTCAGCACCCATAAATACAAAGAACAGGAATGATGTCTATCATCTGGAAAGCAAAAAAAAAAAAAAAAAAAAAAAACTATTTCTATTGATGCAACACAGGTATTCACATGCATGTTTTTGTAAATAGTGGCAATTCTTTCTAAATAACCATGTCTTTTAAAGAACATTTTACAAGAGCAAAAAATAGTTCAATATTTTGTTTTCAAATGATACAATAATCCAACATTTTTTTTTCTTTTTTGCTGTTGCTGGAACTTCAAAATCATAAACTGTAGAAGAAAAGGTGCATTAAAAATGAATGCTATAAAGTCTTCAATGATTTGTGGGAAATTCATTTATGATAACACTCCTATGTATGCTGTTTTGTAGCATCTGTAATTACTTTGTAAGTGTTAAGTTTCTTTTCACACATTCACTACCATGAGTACCTTTGCAAGCTTTTGACACCAAATGTTACGTATAGCTGGGGTAAACTATTCGAAATACATGTAGCAGAAAATTTTAGAAACAAATCACTTCTAGCCATAAAGAGATCTGAAAAATTGTTTAAATATCTGATCAACAGATGCCAAATAATTGGACATTTATTCTGCAGTAATAAATCTTATAAGCATGTCATTCCAAGAATGCAAAATTGATCTTTATCCAAATGTCTTGTGTTTCATTTCATAAAGTGGTATGCAATCTAATTTGATCTCATATTTCTGTTATTTGCTTTGTATAGGGATATATTCATGAACTTTTAAAAGAATACATGCCTGACACAGTCAATATGTGGATAGCATTTAGTTCTACAAGTAAAAGAAGAGAGCGATATTTCAGAAGGCTGGAGAAAAACAAGAAATAAACAAATGTTCCACAAATGTAGCAGTTACATTATGTTGTACCTTAATCGTTCATTCATTGCTTTTGTGTTAAGTTTCTGCTTATTGTTGTAATTCTACCAAAAAAAAAAAAGTTTAATAAAAGTTTGTTCAATTACTTAAGTGTGGATCTATACAAATAATTTGTTCTGTTGTTAATCATTGTATAAGTAGTTCAAAGGTTAATTTATATATACAATAGAATCAATTTTATAGCAAACTGATGCAGGGCAAGGTTTTAAATTAAACGAGGAATATAGAAATTGATGCAATTCTAATCGAAGGCATTTTTTTAGCAAGCAAAATTTAATGAAATCCTATGTTTAATGATGGAGAGAAGATCTGCTGCACACAGACTTGGAGGGGAGCGATGGAAATGGTAGTGTGCAGGATGAAATTTGTAAAAAAATTAGCCAGTGAAGCAAGTATTTTTTTTTTCTTAAACCAGTTTTCAATGTTCATGTTTGGATTTATTTCATGGTAACAAATTCTTTTTTTTTCTGTACACAGCAAGGGCAGTCATCAAGAGATGGCAAACAACAGTGTGCAAAGGGAACTTCTACAATATACCCCCAAAAAAAGTGTTGAAAATACCCCACATATACACTGTGTTGCCAGGGTGGCAGCACCCAAGGTGGTGTCATGTTAGGGACCTTGCAAAACAATCCTATGAATGTACAAGTGGACAGGCAGAGGCCATAGTCCATGTATTTTACTCAAATGTTGATTGTGCTGGTTCCTATTTGCACCATTGCCAGTAAACTGTGGTGGTAATGCAGAGCATACCCAATCGGAGTGAGACAGGAAACATTCTCAAGGACATTTGACTGCACTTACACCACTGAAGACTCGTGGCAGGAGAATGGACATCTTGGAGTGCACTTTAGCAACCTATTAAAGACTTGGAATCACTACCAGAAGATGCAGTACAGAAGATGTACCACAGATGACCACAATATAAAACAGTCATTACAAACCAGTACCAGTCTGATGACACCTGGTAATAAAGCCACAGAGCTGCAAAAGGACTTCCTGATGACTACTTGATCAATATTTTCTGTGAAACCCATTTTCAACTACTTACACAATAACAGCACTCACTCCAAGTGCCCCATCAAGCACCAGTACTCTCACTCTATTATTGTGGTGCCTTGGCAATTGTGGGGAAAGTCTCATGTCAAATGACATTAAGAACTGGCACCATGTCTGATTCACAGATGAATTAACCTGCTGCAAGGAAGGAAACAAAGTCCTGCTGCACACTTCCATCACTCTGCTAAGCAAGTTGATCAGGCTTTAGTGATATTTTAGGCAAGTTAGGCAGTGTTTTGAGCCCAAACCCTGTATGGATGCTTAAAACCTTTCTTTTGCCAATAGTGAGGTTTGAACCCAGAACTTCGTACTCTGGAGCAGCTGTTCTCCCAATTGAACTACGCCAGCAGGTTTTTTACTGCTTCATTGTCAGTTTGACTCGCACGTCACATGCTGTTGATCCCTATCCAGCAATATCTGACAACTGTGCAGTATTAAGGAGATATTCTGAAACTGTGCAACCCTGCAACAACTAAAATAGCAGAAACAAGTTTATCCTTCAAGATGTCAGTGACTAATCCCATTGTATAAGTGTACCTCCAAGAAGCAGTGATCACAAGGACCTGCAATTTTTCTTGATCTGGATCCCATTGGGGATGGTTGGAGACTATGTGCTACACTGCAGCAATTTGCCACATACCTTGGATGTGCCCCAGAGGACAGCCATTATAGGGTGAGGAACTTTAGACAACACCTACCTTATGGATAACATTCAAGGAAAAAAGAGGCACTTGCTTGTATCATAGCCAAAAGTGGAGTATGATGTGTTGTTGAAAACTGATCCAGTGCCTTTTGTGTTTACAACTTAAATTTCTCAACACTATCCAGGAACTGTCATCTGATGTTTTTGTACAAGTATATTTTCCTGTTCAGCTGGTGTTTTTGGCATCTCAGGGGTAATTGCTTTTATCCAATGGTGCTCTTGCAATGCCTATTAGCATGGTCTGTGAAAGATAGGTGATGGCATGCTTTTTTTTTTTTCATTTTTGTAAGGTGCAAATATTCACACAGGTGCTGCTGTTGCTCTGTGCCATTGTGACAATCAGGCTTGGCTCAAATGAGAAATTTGGGCCTCTCATGTATCTTCTGTCACTAAAACCTATGCTTGGCTCAAATGAGAAATTTGTGCCTCTAGAGTCTCTCCTGTCACTAAAGCCTATGTTTGGCTCAAAGGAGAAATTTGGGCCTCTCGTGTCTCTTCTGTCACTAAAACTTATGCTTGGCTCAAATCAAAAATGTATGCCTCTCCTGTCACTAAAACCTATGTTTGGCTCAAAGGAGAAATTTGTGCCTCTCCTGTCACTAAAACCTATGTTTGGCTCAAATGAGAAATTTGTGCCTCTCACGTCTCTCCTGCCACTAAAACCTATCGCCTCAATAGCTCTGATCATGTCATCCCAATATTTTCTGTTGTCGCACAGACACTGACTACACTAAATTTATAATGAGCATTTACTGACAATGTGGATGGAGTACTGCTATGGTGCATCCTCACAATCTACTTGATAATCAGTGGATTGGTAGGATGGGCTGTAGCAGTATTGACACGTTGCAGTGACTATAACTCACTCAGATCATGAATCCTTTTTTTGTCACTGAGGTTAAACTTTAATTATGTGTAAGATAGTACAACTATACTAGTTATCCGAATTTATTGGCGTATATAAAATCAAGGTTTCCAAGCTTTCGCACATCAACCAGATGGCTTTCTCAAGGAAGGTAGACAGCAAACTGGCCATATTTTTCATATGGCCTCGTGGAAAGGAGACTCTCCCGCTCTTTCTGGATAAAATCAATGATATACACCCTACGATCAATTTCACTATGGAGTTAGAACACAATAATGCATTGCCTTATCTGGATGTCTTGCTGAGTGAATCGCCTGAAAATCGCTTCCGTTCCTAGCCTGATGCTCCGTAGCTCATTCTGCCCGGCTGATTACAAGACAGCTTTATTCCGTTCTCGAATCAGAAAAGCATTCGACATCTCCGATGTTCCTTCTAGACTAAGCGAATTAAAAAGCGTTATCGATTTGGCGACAGAGGCAGGATACGATCCGAACATGGTACATAAATAAATCTAAAGAAACAGAGGCATGCCGATCTTTCTATGCCACGGCTATGCTATCTGGGCTCTATTATTTACGTACCAAATGTTTCCTGTAAACTCAAGAACATGCTCGGAAAGATGAACCTCGGTTTCGGCATAAGATCTCTGACACCTTTATATGCTATGCTTAAGCGAAATACTGGCGAGCTCCCACTTTCCAATGAAGCAGGTGTTTATGCCGTCCCTCTACAATGTCCGGATGGCTCCAAGTGATACTAAATTGGGATGACTAAACGTTCATTTAAAATTGGAGTCAACGAGCATAAGAGGGACATAAAGAACGGCAAATTAACCACAGCCCTATCAGAGAAGTCCAGTTCAAGTCCGCTGATCCTATGTGGGATGACATAAAGAAATTAGCTGCCTACTCCTAAATCCACTGCCATTTGGGAAACATTGGAGATCATTACCAACGATGAGGCCTGCAACGATAGCGTCTCACTAGAATTGCCACGAATTTGGAACCAATTCTTCAAATAATGAATGCCTTTTGTTTTCCTCCAAGGATTCCGCGTGCAATATGAACATGTCTCGTGTTTTTATTGAATAATTATGTTCGCATCTCTTCGTTTATTGTCAAGTCAACTCAACGCGTTCAAATTGTTGAAAGGTTCTATTATCCAGTTTGCAGTTTGCTGTCTGCCTTCCTTGTGAAAGCCATCTGGTTGATGTGCGAAAGCTTGGAAACCTTGATTATATATACGCCAATAAATTCGGATAACTAGTACAGTTGTACTATCTTATATATAGTTGGTGTACAGTTCCTTGCGTTATTATTTAATTATGTATTACCTTCATTTGATCATTCCTTACTAGAGCCAGTAGGGGATTTTAAATTTTAAGGACCCTAAGCTTGCCTTGCTTGGAAAGCCCTCCTTCCCACCCATAAATATTAACTTAAGTGCATCGCTGATAATTTAAGCTATTTACAAAGGGTAAGTCGAAAGTTTTGCAATATTTGGATCACTTTATCTTCATATGTATATTTATGACAAAAGCTAACCTGCATTCAAAGTATAAGCTGTAGTGTTGCACCATCTTTAGCCATCTGTCTGCCAGTTCTTCGATTCCGCAGTGGTACCAGTTCTTGTTCAAGGTGAAGAACTCCTTCACCCCAGCTGCCACCTCCTCCTGGTTGTTAAAGTGCCACCCACAAAGGAAGTGGGCCATAGACCAGAACAAGTAATCCAACGGGGCAAGGTCTGGACTATATGCTGGATGTGGCATTAGTTCGATGCCTTCATGTTTCTGGAGTTTTGCCCAGGTCGTTTGCGCGGTTTGAGGCTGAGCATTGTCCTGCTGTAGGAGAGCATTCTTTCTGTTCACCAGTGATGGGTACTTCTCCAAAATGGCATACATCTGCTCCAGCTGTTCAGAGTAGAGGTTGGCATTGATGGTCCTCCTGTCTGGAACAAATTCGTAATAGATTTCCTTGAAATTCCACCAGATGCAGAGCGTTAACTTGTTCTCAAAGGGCCCATGTTTGACCTGTTACCAAAATCCTAACACCACCACTGCTTTTGTGTGTTAGGATTGAAGAAATGGACCCACTTTTCATCGCATGTAACAATTCTCTTGATGAAACGCACATTGCGCTGATTTTCTAGGAGTTTCGTGCCTACTTTCACTTGGCAGTTTGTTTCAGCTGGTGTCAGTTTGTGAGGGACAATGTGGCAGCTCCTGTAGACCTTGCTGTGGTCTTGAAGTGTATCGAACCGTGGTGGTCTGTGATATGCCCAGCTCGCCTGATAATCAAGTGCTGGTTGTCGTATTTTCTCTACAGCCTAGCTCATGGGCTCCTAATCCATGGTTCGCGGCCTACCTGACTTTGGCTGATCGTCGAGGTTTCTGTCGCCTGAGCGAAATTTCTTGAACCATCTGGTTGTGGTGCTGTGGTCCACAGAACCTTTCCCTTTTACGGAGCTGCCAGTGGCGACTATTGCTAGTATTTTTGTATGGCGGGCGACTATGGCTACTATTTTCTACAAAAATAACCAAAAGCAACTGCACTGCTGGCCACCCAAAATGCAACACCTAGGACACGAGATAGCAAAGCCAGATTTACTGGGCACATAACAGATACAAAGATGAAACGATTGAGCTTACAGGGCCCGTGCGACTTGCAAAACGCACAGACATCAATAGTTTGCGTGAGCCCCCATGGCTGGCAATAACGGCCGCTACACGCCGCAGCATCAAACGAAAGAGGTTTTGGATATGGGCTTGGGGTATGTCGATCCAGGCTGCTTTCACACGTTGCCGCGGGTGGTGCTTGCCGGGCCACTCGGTTGCCAATCAGCGACTTGGGAGAACAGGTGGGCCATGGCAGCAATGACACCTGGTGGGCCGTGAAGAATTGTTGCACGATGCGTGTCACGTGCGGGCGCGCATTGTCCTGTTGAAACGTGGCCGCTGGCAGGTCCTGCAGGTAAGGGAGGACCAAAGCGTTGGAGATGTAGCGGTGGCTGTTGAGTGTACCAGTGATGCATACCAGAGGGGTGCAGGTGTCATATCCAATTGCGCCCCAAACCATAACGCCAGGCGTGGACCGGTATGGCGATGCAGAATGCAGGCGTCATACAGTCTCTCGCCGCGGATCCGACCATCGTGGTGTTGCAGGCAGAAGCGGGGTTCATTGGAGAAGAGAATGTCGTGCCATTCTGTAGTCCAGGTGCGGCGTTCAACGACCCACTGCAGCCGCACTTGGCGGTGGCGTAAAGTCAATGGTAATCGGAGCAATGGCCGCCGTGCAACAAGTCCCCGCTCCTGCAGACGTCGAACGGTACGTGCTGACACAGGTTGTTGCGCAACACACCCTAATTCCTGCGCTAACATGATGTGGCGGTGCGAGCCATCAATGCCCACCGCACAACGTGCCAGTCCTCTCGTTCGGTGGCGTGCCGTGGCTGCGGCAATTACTCGTGTCAGTCCGTCCTTCCCTCCTGCACCCACCAAATCCATACTCGCCTCACTGTGGTTGGATGTCGTCCCACACGGGTGCCGATGTCTCGGTACGATAAACCGCTGTCGCGATAAGCCACTATTCGTCCTCTGTGGAACTCCGAAACGTGCTGGAATGACTGCCGTATTCTGCGACGAGGCATCAGGAAGCTTCCCACGCACAGGTCCGGCAGCACAACACACTTCCACTACTTACACCCCGCCTTATGTGCACCCTTCTTATAGTGCTTCTTGGTGGCGTGCTGGGCGCACATGATTTGCATATGCCCTGCAATGCTAATCGTTTGAATGTCCTCTCGCTTGTGACGCATGCTGCGAATTTCAGGCCAATCGGATGCTTCCTTCTTGGTCTTGCATTTTGGGTGACCAGCAGTGTATTTTCAGAAAAACCCTGAACTATTTTAACTGTAAGGCTACTATTTTTTTAATGCACTTTGTGTTGCATGTATCGATCTGCTTGTATAACATCAATTTTAATATCTATACACGTGAATATTAACTTTGATATCGATATGTACATGTCAAATAGATATTGATATGTCTTGTTCAGTTCATTGCTTTCTGCTTTATTGCAAGTACCATGGAGGAAATTCAATGGGAAGTAAAGACTAGACCTACGTGTGATTAGAGGAACGACCTACACAAATAAAAATATTCTGCCGAAAAAGTGTCGCGTTTTTCTGTTTGGAATATGGCAGAGATTGATTATCTATTCGAGTGAGACTCTTGATATACCTCCTATCAGATAACTACAATTATGTCTATAGAACAAAACAAGTGATCATCATAATACTGAATGACCACAGCTATGGCCTTTGAAAGAAGTACAATTTTTTTTTTACAGTGTATGAAGCCCTCTTAGGAAATCTTATATTTTTTTACCAACCACAAAAGAGGAAGAAAGCTCTCCGTACTGGCTTGATACAGATGAGAACATCTGACCTCCAGAACAATGACAAAGAGGGAAGTGTTTTCTAATTCTAAAGTTTGTATCAGGTTAGATTATGTAAGTAGTTTTTGATATATAATTTAATAGAGTATTTTTTTGGGTGTAATTTCCATAACTTTTATAGTTCTAAGTGTCTTGAATAGCATTATATTGAAACTTAGATGGCCTTTTTGTATGTATGTGTGTGTGTGTGTGTGTATGCATATATATGTATAGCTTCTTTTTTTCACCAAAACTTGAACATGTGCTAATTTTGTCACCATGGTTGTTTGAAATAAATAGTTTTTTAATGTGGAGCATGTACATTCTGATACTCGTACACTTTTTTGGGAAACTATTTTAGTCATTAACATAAGTTGTTAAGGCTACTATTCAGACTATTTTTACCATTAGTGGCTACTAAAGCAACTATTTTCTTGGGTGTGATAGGTTGGCAGCAATGCTTTCACATGACAAATGTTTCGTGTTGCTTGAGCAGTGTTATGGCAGAGTTTTAAAACTCTTAAAGCAAAAGTTCCCTAATTAGCCGGTTGTGGCTGTTCATCTTTTAGGCATCCCAACCACAGACAGATTGAAAAAATTTTGACTCACCCTCTGTATAATAATTCTTTGTTATGTTGTTAGGTTCAATTGCATTGTGTTACTCTTGGTGACTGTATGAAAAAAAGGCTGCCATCTTGACCTCTCAGCAAGATCTTGCAGCTCTTCCAAGGTTATTCTACAAGGGTCTTTGATTCTATCCAATCATCTTGTTATCTGTCTTGCTCTTCCTCCAACCTTCATAATTTCTTCTAACTCATTATTGGCACACATCATATGTCCAAAATATGCAAATTTTTGCTTGAATATCATTGCCTGAAGGTAGCAGCCATGCTTGATTTGGGCAAATACTGATTGATTAGTTCTTTTAGTCCATGGAATTTAAGTAGCCATTTCCAGGTTGATAATTCAAAAAGCATCTGTCTTTTTACTCTCATACTTCCTCAATGTCCAGCTTTTGCAACCATATATTACTACAGGAAAGACCACTGCTTTAACAAGTCTGATCTTTGTTGTCATTGAAATGCCTTTATCCTTCATAAACTTCTTTAAATTTGTCATTGCCTTTTTTCCCTAGGAATAATCTTATTTCTCCAGCACACTGTCCCTCGTTATTTATTCTGGAGCTCAAGAGAATAAGATTGTCTACAAGTTCCACTTCCTCCCCATCAATTATAAAATCTGTAAGTACTCTAAACTGATGTGACCTTCGTCTTCCTAATATTTAACCCTAAACCTGATTTTGCATTCTCCACTGTTACTTTCTTATGAAGTCCTCCAGGTCTTTATTTTCTGCCAAAAGAGTGGTTTCATCTGCTTATCTTAAACTGTTGATAGTTTTACCCCTGATATGAGTACCAATTGTCATGTCATTCAAGACTGTCATTCTAAAAATATACTGGCTGTACAAGTTAATCAGATATGGAGACAGAATGCACAAGGTTGCATTCTTGTTGCACTCCTTTCTTGATCTACACCACTCAGTCTCAACAAATTCAGTTCTCACAGTAGCTTATTGTCATAAAGATTTCTCAAAAGAATGATCAGGTGCTCTGGCACTCCCAGGAATCTAAAAACATTCCACAATCTTGCGTGGTCCACACAGTCAAAAGCTTTGCATAGCCAATGAAACAAGGGTAAACATCCTGGAATTCTCTTGCTGTCTCCATTATCCATCTAACATTGGTAATTTGGTCTCTAGTTCCTCTGCCTCTTCTAAAGCCAGCTTGTACTACCAGTTCTCACTCCACGTATGGCTTTGACCTTCTTTGTATGATCTTTAGTAAAACCTTGCTAGCATGTGAAATCAGTGCAATAGTTCTATAACTTGCATATTCTTTGGCATCTCCTTTCTAATGCAATGGAATAAACACTGATTGCTTCTAATCAGAAGGCCACCTAGTTGTATTTATAATTTGTTGGCAAAGAGTAGTTAGAACTTCAATAGCTTCCTTTCCTACTGCAGTAAACAATTCAATGGGAATAGCATCTTCTGTTTTCAGGCTGTTCTAATGCCCATCATACCTGACTTTCCTAAGCAGGCTGTTCTGGAGTATACACATTTTCTACTAATTCATCCATCATTCTGTATTCTCATTTGTACAGGGTTTGTGTAGTCTTTCTACCTATTTTAAACCTCATTAGCCTCCAGAATGTCTCCTTCCTATCTATTTTGGACCATTCCAAACTTTGCAGTAAACTTACTGGTGATTTCTCTTATCTTCTTGAAAAAGTATCTTGTTCATTTCATATTGTGTACTTCTATTTGTTGACATTCTTGGTTCAGATATTTTTTTTTATTGCAGGTTTAACGACTACTGTGAGCAACTCAATGGGTTATAAGCAGTTGCCCATCCCTAATATAGGGCCACTGGTTCCAGGGAAGGGAGAGAGCCAGTGCCACAAGACAAACACAACATCAATGCCTCACCATGATTCGAACCCAGACCCATCGCAGACGAATGATCGGAAGCTATCGCTTAGACCACTGTGCCACCGAGGCGGCTGAGATGCAATTCCTTGTCCTTTTGTACAAGATGTTGAAAGTTTGCATTCATTCTCAGTGCCTTATCTTCACTTTACCTGTTTTAATCCCATTAGTTTGTTTGCTAATCCATAGCTGGGCCTGGACCCCAACAAAGTAATAAATTCTAGGAGCTACAGCTCTCTTCACAGATTTCTTTTGAGCACCATATTAGTAATACAGATTATATTCTACATGTATACAAGTACCCATTACAATTCTATTGTAATACATACTTAGAAACTGACAACTGCATTTACGTAGTAAACTCACACCAGACTTGTTGGAATGACGGCTGCCAACATCAAGTCAAATATGCATGACTTCAAAAATGGTTAGAGGCTGGATTTTTAAGCCTGACAAAAGATGTGTGCCAAACAAATCTAGCATGGATATAACTCATGTACAGAAGGATGCACTGATCAATGAGAAAGCAATGCATGTCAAACAATATTGATTAACAGATAAACAGGTGAATGAAAAATAATCATCAATTAAAGTTAGTTACTATATTTTTCCCCAGAATAATGCTGCAGGTAAACACACCACAAAGGAATTTTCATTTGACAACTATTTTGCCCCCCCCTTTCTCTCCCTTTTCTCCATCAATATGGTAGGAGTGCAACATGGAATGAACAAAGGAAACAGGAAGATGCAAATCAATTAGGTTACATGTTATTCAAAACCTAGCTGATTTGCATTTTCCTGTTTCCTTTGTTCATTCCATGTTGCACTTCTACCATATTGGAGAAGGGGGAAGGGGGGTCAAAAATAGTTGTCAAATAAAAATTCCTTTGTTGAATTTTAAAAAATATAGTATTACCTGCAGCATTATTCTGGGGAAAAAATATAGTAATGAACTTTGATTATTTTTCATTCACCTATTTATCTGTTAATATTGTTTGACATGCATTGCTTTCTCATTTATCAGTGCATTCCTCTGTATATCAGTTATATCCATGCTGGATTTGTTTGGTACACATTTTTTGTAATAATAAATATTAATAATTATAATAAATATATATTATAATATTAGGTCTGATATTATTTATATGAAGCTCAAACTTCAGCACAGGACATTGCTCCTCAGTTTCTGGCAGGGTATAAGAAAAAGCACACTATTTTCTTACACGAACTGATGATAAAACATGGATTAAATGTTTTAGATGAAAGAAAAAAAAAATTAATGGGGTATCACAAACTTCCCTTCCCCCACATGAAAAAAAGAGACTAAATATATCTGGCATAATTTTTTTAAGCAAAATATACTGTAATCTGCTCTTCTGTTTGAAACTTATTTTCAAATTACTTATTTGGGATGATTTATGTGTCTATGTGGATATATTACAAGTTAGCAAATAAATGAAAGTAGTTGGGTATGCAGTACCGATTAATCTAATTATATCCCCCTGATTTGGAAATCCCACCTACTGTTTGGCAACAACCATAATGAAGCACTTGAAAATCTAAATCTGGCAACAAGTCTCACTCCAACTGTTTACAGATGATCAAGACCTACGCTGGGATATGTTATACAATAATACAACAGAAGTTTAGACTTCTTTTATATGGCAATAAGCATAACTTAACCAAAGTAAGATTTACAAGGAGCATATTCTACAAGATTTTTCACTAATGATTACAATAAGTGTTAATCGTGAACTATATTTCTCATTACCCAATGATGTATGAATATTAAAGGATTTTCTAAAAGATTGACTTTTATCAATGCTTGGAATTTTTTCAAAGAATTGTAAGACTATATATTCAAATGAACTATAACATGCATTTCTTCCTCATGAAAAACTAATGCCAAGTAGCAATTACAGAATGATATTGATTTGAGGTAGTGATCAAACAAAGTAGCAAAACAATATAGGGTATAAAGCCTTTGTTTCTGTACTGTTAATAAATGCAATGTGTGTACTTCCAAAAATGCAATAGTCCTGTTATCCACCAGAGCAAGGCCGTAGCTAAGAGGGCAGGGAGGGCTTTCAGGATGGCCATACCAGGGGCATAATTTCATTCTTTGAGGACTGTAAAAATAGAAATGAACAGTGTGTGAAAAAAATTGCCAAAATTCTTAAACATAAAACAAAGTTTTACACTTTAGTATCTTCTGTAAAAACTTTGGTTAGCCACATACACTATTGAGCGCAGCAAACACTCCGAGTTGTTGACTACCTCACATTGATACATGAAATTGGTCGAAACAGTGGATGGAAGTTTGTAACACCTCCATGACCTTTAATAATATGTCGTAAGGATGAAAGGCTAATTAATCGTTTGTGTGTATTGGCAAAAGTTCCTCTGACCATTTAACCTTGAATGGAACTTTTTCACCCCCTACTCCAAAAGCATCTTCCTATTGTTGTGTTTACTATCTAATATTCAATCGTTCTGTGCTGGTTTCTTTCCATTCTGCATTTGTGCACATGCTGTCGGTGTTCATGTAACTTTTACGTTTCACTTGATATTCAAAACCGTTGGCTCTTGGGTATTCACCTAATTTTTTAATAAACAAAGTGAGATTTTTTAACGATCATAATATTTTCCTATAACAAAGGTGTGAGAAAGTAAGAACTGCTTACTATATGAGTGGCATAAGGAACTTTTGAACTCAAAGGCAGGGCCAGCCACAAGAGGTGTACAGCGGGTGCAAGGCACCCGAGCTCCGGGATTTGAGGGGCCTCAGAAAATGAAAAAGAAGGGGAAAAAAATTATTAAACCGAAGAAAATTGATAAAAAACATTTTAATGAAGTTAATTGGTTAAAATTAAGTTATAAACTCAAACTGAATTGTTGTAACATCAGGGGGCCTCCCGTAACCAAACTGGTATTTGTTAACGCCCCCATGCACGTTCTTCTGAAATTACGTAGGGTGAGCCAAGGAGGTTAGAATAGTTGGAGTAAGGGTCCGCCGTTCCCCTCGTGTGATCAAAATGAAGCTAGCGAAACGTCACGATTCTGACGTTACAGCCTTCGCTGCATAAAAAGAATTGATTTTAAACGAAAAGGATGTAAACTATGCACGGGATATATTGCAATATATTTTAAATAACAATTACAATGAAATTTTCTCCAATGTATTAGCTATACTTCAAATTTTCTTAACATTTCCTATTACTGTTGCAAGTGCAGAACATTCTTTCAGCAAATTAAAGCTTATAAAAAATTACCTCCATTTAACAATGTCCACAGAACGATTGAACGCACTTGCTATATTAACCCTTTACCTGGCTGGAACGAGTTAACTAGGGGTTATAAAAATGGGCTAAAATCAGCTCGAACGAATATATATTCGTTGTCTAAGAAGTGGGCGGAACGCGGTTGGGAGTGATCCTGTGCATCAGAAAGTGTTGCTTTCCCTTTAGCGTTCTTATTCAAAAGTGGTCATTTATGGGAATGACTGACACTAATCCTTTCGGAGTGATTACCTGCTGAAAAGGCTGTAAGAAAGGAGATAGATGTTTGAGTTACTTATGTCGACCCAGTGGCATGATGCTCGTGTCAGAGGCACTTGCCATTTCCCATCCTGCCTTGAGCAGAGAACAAAGGACTAGAAGGGAGCTCGTAGCACTAAGGTTATGGTGGGCAATGATTGGTTATGACAGGTTTATGGCCATTACAGTTGAGATGAGGGGGGGTGTTTTTCTGTAGCATTCCCAAAACCTGGCCGTTATGTGAACCTTTCTCTTTCGGGAGTGCAGAAAGTGTGAGGCATCATTTGTTTCTGGTGCATTGGCCTCTTAAAGGGTTAAGTATCGAGAAAGACATTGTTAAAGATTGTGATTTTACTAATATTATTAACAATATGGCAATAAAAAAGTCGTGTATTTCAAAATGTTAAGTCAACGTTAATTATTATTTGATATGTGATATGATTTCTTAATTTTCATTTTAAATTTCAATAATACGTTCTTATGTGTGCGAGTATTTATGCTATTCATATATGTGTGTTTTTTGTTATGTATTGATTGTTATTATTACAATTGTAAACAAATTATGCTAAAGTATTTATTTAATGGTGTTTAATTATATATCATGGCCCTTAACAAATTATTGGACACATCCAAACTGAGAACAATTCTCCTCGAATACAATTTTTGTTGTTCATTTTGTCTCTTATTTAATATTATTCAGATTTTTTTAGGGCCCCAAAAATTTTTTGCACCCAGGCCCCTGTTTGGAGAAGGCCGGGCCTGCTCAAAGGGGCGTAATTTCAAGTTTCGCTCTCCCAGATTAAAAAAAAAAATTGCTACATTTCTGCTCCAGAGAAATCTATTCTGATAATGAGAGAGAGCGTAAGACCAATGGAATAAATTCTTGAGCTCTCTCATCAGCTGTAGCATATCTGAAAAATCTAACTGAAATGTTTTCAGTCTTCATGTGACAAATATGTGAATTAAAATATTTGTAATAATTCTGAAACAGGAATTTTAATAATAAATATGGAATTTTAATAATAAATTAATAAATATGTGAATTAAAATAATTGTAATGATTCTGAAACAAAAAAAAATTTCTTTATTTCACAAACATGTTCAAAATATTTTAAAAATCGTATGTGCAGTTAATTTTATGTAAGAAATTCAAATGCAAAATTCAAGTGTTTCACATTATTTCCTATAAAAAAAAACCTAAATTTCAAATTGTATTTAGATTCCACATAGTTATCTATGTGTTTTTTTATGCTCTCCAACCGTAGGTTGAAGAAGCATATATGCTTCAGCTTTGTCCGTCTGTCGGCACAATAACTCGTGTAGAAATGATTCGATTTTGATGAAATTTTAGTATGCAATAGGGGACAACCTGGGAACGAACCCTATTGGAAATAGGGTCCATTCCATCGCCCTTATGCGTCATAACTTGCATAAAAATGCTATGATTGCGACAAAACTTTTTATCATGTTGTTCCGGAGGTATACTGAACTGGTTCTGTTGAATATCTTTGAAATAGGGTCAAAGGTCAGGGCACAGGAGCGAGATTTATTCCACAGCCATTATCTTCATAACTTGACTAGAAGTGCATCTATTGCAACAAAACATCAGTACGTTGTTGTGAAGGTATAATGAACCAATTCTGTTTAATATTATTGAAATGGGGTCAAAGGTCAGGGCACAGGAGCAAAATTTATTCCACAGCCATTATCCTCATAACTTGAGTAGTGATTTCTGCTATGTTGGAAAGTGTATCATAATCAATGTATTGCATGATTTTACTAACTTGTTTTATGCAGCTTAACAGCTTCATGCACATTTAAGGACTTGAGCAAGTTGCCCACTCCTGTTTGAGAACCATTACATTTATGAAAGACAGAAAATTAGGAACATTAAGACAAACACAGCATCCACATTTTACTTTGGAATCAATCCTAGCCTAGCCACACTAGAGTCCAGAACCCAAACTTCAAGCCGTCTTAACGCAGATAATATCTATTTCATATCAATAAGATAGAGATTACCAGTTGAGATGGCTTGAAGTTTGGGTTCTGGGCTGTAGTGTGGTTAGACTAGGATTTATTCCCAGGTAAAATGTGGATGCTGTTCTAACAGATAATCTCTATTTCATTGTAGATATCAGTGTGAAATGCAAATTCCCCTAAAGATTTTTCCACAAATACATGAAAGGCACAAATGTGCCATATTTTCATTGTTTCCCATGTAGCCATCTCTTCAGGGAACTCAAAAGTGGCATCACCCTGGAGCAGGAATTGAACCTACATCTGATTTCCATTCAAAAATTGAAATTCCAAGCAACAAGCTAAGTAGTTGTAGCTTAGGAATGCAGTTGCTTAGCTTCAGCTTCTTGAAACTTCGTCTTTCATAGTAGCGTCAAAAGGAAGCATTGATTGAATTGCTTCAAGCAGCATTTATCTGGAATGTTGTTTGCATTTCAAAAGTAAATTTACTAAATTCCAGTTGCTTGAAACTTCATTGTCCTGGTTGGTGTAAGATTTTTTAACTAGAAATCAGGAAATGTAGGTTTCATTCCAGTTCCAGGCGGATGTAATTATTGTTTTCTGAAGAGATGACTACATGAGATGCAGTCAAAAAATTGGCAGCATTGTACCAATAATGACATTTATATACAGGGTTACAAGGAAAGTCCTTGATCAGGCCAATATCTCGCGAACTATGGCAGTTAGCAATTTACTTCTTGTGCAGTTGTATAGGAAACCCCTATGGAGCACACAATAACACCACGAGGGATCCCCTCGCCCCTGTGGGGGCTGAATTGACTTTTTTGCCCTATCTTTGCAGATAGGGCAAAAAAGTCAATTCAGCGACGTAAAAATAGTACATAAATGCTTTAACAAAAGATGGAAGGGGACTGGGAATGTGGCCCCAAGGAAATCGCAACAACCGAGTATTTACACAAAGCTACAAGATGTGAATGCATAATACTGTAGAGATTTTATTAGTTTAGAAAATACAACTTACATGTTTGCATACTCAAAATGTTGCCCTTCAGCAATGAGGCACGCCTGCAAGTGTTCTACGAGCTGACTGCGCATGTGTTGCAGCATATCCCTATCAACAGAGGCACAGGCGGATGCTATATGCTGTTTCAGATCTGCTACATTTAGTGGTGGTGTTGCATACACCTGTGATTTAAGATGGCCCCAAAGGAAAAAGTCTAGAGGGCTAAGGTCTGGTGAGCGTGGAGGCTATGCTATGAGACCTCCTGGTCCTATCCACTTCCGGTCAAACACATCGTTTAGCCATCTTGATACATGTGTACTCATATGTGGTGGTGCCCCATCATCGGTGCTAGGAAGTAGCACGCTACTATTAGTGACGTTACAGTAGTGCGCTACTTTTATTGTAGTGTAGCGTAACTACAAAAATAAAGTAGTTTTGTTTGTAACACGCTACAAAAATCAAGTAGTTGCAACGAAATTTTGCGCTACATTTTTTCACTACTTTTATGAGAAAGAAATTTTACTGATGGAGGAATCGTTTGACGAATTCAGCTTGACCTTCAGAAGAACAAATGTTGTCCAACAGGATGCGTGAACAAATGCTGTCCAACAGAACAGTTGTTCATGCATAGAAAAAATGTCCAACAGAACAAATGTTGTTCAACAGTAAGCTACCTATTATGAGGATGCATGACCTTTACAATGCCACATCACAGGTGACAGTCGTAGGTGGAGCATGAAAGGGGATGAGCTAATGAGGCTAAGAGACATCTCCGAGGGGTAGGAACAGTCGTAAAACAGGGAACCTTCAAATAAGCTATCAATGTGAATGTTCGACCCTGTTGTGCGGCCATTCTTTCAGAGAATGCATAAATGAAGGACTCTGGTGTAAACCATGGTAACCAACACTTTTGTTGTTATGAGTTATGTAGATTACAAGTAGTAAAAAAATATAAATGTTGGCACTTACCATAAATTGAAAGTTGTATTGTGGTGCCATATGTAGACAGATTACCACCGCAGTTGTTTTTCGTATGCAACTCATTTTTTTTTTCACAAAAATGTTGGTTACCATGGTTTACACCCGAACCCTTCAAATTTTCCATTTGCATCTTAGTTTTAAAAGTTGATACAATCTTTTTGGCTTACCATCTTTGAACTTACCTCCAAGTTATATATTTCACGATGCTGAATGAATGCTGAAACAGAACTTCTTTAGGCAGTTTCCTATACTTGTTGTAAATTAAAAAGCGAAACAACAAAAGGAAATTGGATTACTGTGCACACTTCTGGTAAAGGAGGCAAAAAGCCTTTTGGCTTCAAAATCATGACGTCGAACTTTAAAACTTCTCCAAGCCATTACTTCACAATTTTTCTTTCTAGTATGTGTATGCACATGTTATTTATTTATTTTCATGCATGCATGAGCTTTTCTTTTAAATTTCTTTGTTCAATAATTTACTTGGAGTCCTTAAAACCATGCCTGAGCATTCATTATTCACTACTAACCGAACCTATGTGTTCCTAATTTACTACGTATTACAGCATCCACTACACATTGATACATCACTTACTACAATTGATGTTATTAATTTCATAACATGATTCCCCGCACGGGGATAACTGGTTTTCCAGTTATTTGGGGAGCGGCGCCCCCACGGCCCGAGCTGACCTTGTGACGGATCATTTTGTCATTTCGTCTTGAACGATTACATCACCGAAGGGACAGCTGTTCATCCAGCTGATGGGGGATGGCGTCCCCACGGCCCGAGCCAACATGTACTATATGTGATGATTTTCACATTTTTTATGTTTTTTCACTTTACATGAACCCGCCTCAGTTGTAGGTTGCTGAGGTTGTGATTATGCGCCAGCTCAGGATTTTAGTTTCTCGTTTTCTTTCCTGTCTTCTCCATTTCATGTTTCTTTCTTTGTTTTTCCGAGCTGGTTAGCTAGACCTGCCTGCACGTTTGCCGTGTGCGGTGACCCGTAAGGTGGAAAAGGGGATGCTGGAGGCTGAGGTTTCTGGAGGCCTGGGTGTTGTTGTCGCCAGTTGCCAACACTCCTCTTTGCCCCCTGCTTCACCCTAAACGGGCGGCTGGGAACTAACCCACTCCTAGTCAATGAGGTCTGTGGCCGAGTGGAGCCCAGACCTCTAACGGCTTGTCGTCTCGTACGACAGGGTGAGTCTGGGGATAGGGTGGGCATGCCAAAGGGGTGTTCCCCAGGCATGGGAAAGTCTGGGTGCATGCCGAGCGCATGTCTGCCCTATCAACTTGCTATATCCGCTTGCTATCCCTAGAGCCGTGTCCTGCGTCCACTTGGGCTTGCGGACCTCCGGCTCTCCCTCGTTGGGCTCGATTGTGGGTGGGGAAGTCGGCGGACGAATTCTTAAAACTTCTATGGATGAAAACAAAATTTCCCAAGAACCAAAAAGCAAAAGAGGTATAGAGGAAGGCTCATCCCCTTCTGCCAAAAAACATGTCCCTGATTGTTCAAATGCTCGTTTCTTTTTTGTGCACTCATTGGACCCTTCAAAGCCTTTTGAGTGCCAAAAGTCCATTTTGGATAAATAAAGCTCTTCAATCCATCGCAAGCTCTCCTAAGAGCGTAAAGAAGCTCCAATCTGGAGATCTTCTTGTAGAAATGTCCACTGTGGCCTACAGCTCTACACTTCTTAACACCACCACGCTGCTTGAGACTCCGGTCAAAATAACACCTCATGGATACCTAAATTCATCTCGAGGTGTTGTCTCCTCTCAGGACCTCGTTGAGTGTGCTGAGGAAGAATTACTTGAAGAACTGAGGAGTCAACACGTTACGGGTGTGCGGCGTATTCTATTCAGGCGGAATAGGCAGTCCGTCCCATCCCGGAACATCATTTTAACTTTTGATAGCCCTTCCCTGCCTACATCCATCAAGGCAGGGTATCTCCACCTCGAGGTACGCCCGTACATCCCTAACCCTTTGAGATGTTTTAGGTGCCAGTCTTATGGCCATTCTCAGCAGTCGTGCAGGAGTAATCCTAGGTGTGCACGCTGTGGTGCCACAGAGCATCTTCTGCAGGAATGTGTGGCCGAGGCTGAGTTTTGTGTGAACTGCAAGGGTTCACATGCAGCATCAGCCAAAGATTGTCCCAAGTGGAAGGAGGAGAAGGAAATCCAAAGGATCAAAACGGTGGAAAATATTTCCTATCCTGAGGCCAGAAGAAAAGTGGTTCCTGTTACATCTGATCGGCGATCATACGCTTCAGTGGTGGTTGCCAAATCTACGGTTGCCACTCAGACCGACATTGAGATCCCCCTTAAATGTCCATTCAATGTTAATGACATCATCGCAGTCGGACTGGAGGCACTCCAGTCTCGAGCTAGGGGTCTGAAAGCGCCACCCACCACTTCGCCGAAGCAGACTCATCCCACCACCAACAAGGGAAGTCAGGCCACTTCTTCTAACAAAAAGACCAAAGCCCAGGATAAGAAAAGCATTTCTTCTCCTCCAAAATCTCAGGAAACGACTCAACGTCGTGCGCCTCCCGGTAAGACACTTGGGACAAAACATTCTCCCATCTTAGCTCCCTGGTCACACGCCTCCAGATCTGGGGGAACCCCAGCAGAGGCGATGGAGCCGGACTTTGTTTGATCATTTTCATTTTCGTTTCACTTATAACCATGGCTTCAATCATTCAGTGGAACTGTCGAGGTTTTCGGACGAACTTTGATGAAGTGAAACATCTGCTTTCATTTTACTCTCCGGTGTGCCTTTGTCTACAGGAGACGAAGCTTAAACCATCGGACCTGCTTTCAGTTCGAGGCTACAGTGCATTTCGGACAGATAACTCGTCTGGAAATATAGCCTGTGGGGGAGTTGCCATTCTCGTCCCTCACAGGGTTCCGGTATCTTCCGTCGCGGTTTCCACAACTGTGCAGGCCGTGGCGGTTCGTATTTCTATGCCTGTACCTCTTACTGTCTGCAGTGTCTATCTGCCGCCGGACGAGAACGTGAGCGTCCCGGTACTGGAGAGATTGGTTGATCAGCTGCCTTCACCCTTTCTAATACTAGGTGACTTCAATGCCCATCATCATTTGTGGGGTAGTGTCAGCATCAGCACGAGAGGTCGTCGCATAGAGTCTCTTCTGTCCTCGGCCT
Organism: Macrothele yani; assembly: GCA_039090855.1. Lineage (NCBI taxonomy): Eukaryota > Metazoa > Arthropoda > Arachnida > Araneae > Macrothelidae > Macrothele > Macrothele yani. The sequence goes on from CM076993.1 coordinate 119,315,540, forward strand.
TTTTAACACCGGTGCTGACACGTACTTCCATGAACCGACACGATCCTTCAGTGCGATCGATTTGACCTTGGGATCACCATCAATTGTTGCTGACTGGTCGTGGACGGTGTGTAACGACCTCCACGGGAGCGACCATTATCCGATTTTGCTCTCGCATCATGCCAACTTGCCAACTTCTGCCTCCCGCCCCCCTCGTTGGAGGATGGAGCGTGCGAGATGGGAGGTCTTCACGCCGTCAGCTTTGATCTCTTCTGCGATGGTGACCCAAGAGTCAATCGACGCAGCGGTTCTTGAAGTCACAAATTGTATTCTTCAGGCAGCTGATCTTTCTATCCCAAAAACATCGACGACACTCTCCAGAAGTCCGAAGCCTTGGTGGACCCCTGAATGCGCAGCGGCTAGGAGAGCTCAACATAAGGCCTGGTCTATGTTTCGGCGTTATCCGACCGATGCTAATCTCGTTAAATTCAAACGAGCAAAATCCTATGCTCGGTTGGTGCGTCGACGTAGCAAGAGGAGTCTTGGATCCAGTATGTGTCATCTTTCACTTCACGTGCCAGTTCGAAAAGTGTGTGGGAAAAGATCCGAAAGATCCGGGGTAACTACAGCTCTCACCAGATCTCCATTCTCGAGAGCAACGGCTGCACATATGCTGGAGTCGGGGAGATTGCTGATTGTTTAGGGGAGGCGTTTGCCTCCGTGTCGAGTGACCTGGCGTATCCTACTTCTTTTCAAAGAATGAAATCCACTGCGGAACGCCAGAGAATCTCCTTTGCGCCTTTTCTCGACACGGGATATAACTCCCCCTTCAGCATGGTTGAACTCAGGGTGGCTCTGCATCGGTCCGGCGCTACATCGGTCGGTCCCGATGGCATCCATTATGACATGCTCCGTCATCTCTCGCAGTCGTCTCTCGAGAATCTCTTAATCCTTTACAATCGTATTTGGTCGGAGCACAGTTTCCCGGAGTCTTGGCGAAAAGCAGTTGTTCTGCCTTTTCCCAAACCTGGCAAGGATCCCAAGTCTCCCTCTAGTTATCGTCCAATTGCTCTCACTAGCTGTCTGTGTAAAGTTCTTGAACGCATGGTTAATTCCCGGTTAATTCATTTTTTAGAATATCATCAAGTACTTTCACCATCACAAAGCGGCTTTCGCCGTCATCGTTCACCTCACGATCATCTCCTGCACCTTGAGACATCTGTGCGCGAGGCGTTCGTGCGTAGGCAGCACCTGGTTTCTGTATTTTTTGATATTGAAAAAGCTTATGATCGAGCGTGGCGGCACGGTATTATCCGTGACCTCCACGCATGCGGATTGCGAGGAAATCTTCCGACATTTATTTTAAATTTTCTTCGCAATCGGGTGTTCCAGGTGCGCCTGGGTACGACGCTATCTGCAACATTCCATCAAGAACAAGGTGTTCCTCAAGGTTGCATTTTATCTGTCACATTGTTCATCCTTCGCATTAATTGTCTCCTCACAAATCTTCCTCCTGCGGTTTCGGCTACTGTGTATGTTGATGATTTACACATTTTCTGCTCGTCATCCAGCATGAATTTTATTGAAAGGCAGTTGCAGTCTGCAATTAATCAGATCTTTAAAACGGCGAATAGCAATGGTTTCGTTCTTTCTCCCGACAAGACAGCGTGTGTCCATTTCGCCGGAGGCGTGGCCTCCATCCTGACCCAGAGCTGTTTTTAGACCGTGCAGCCATACCAGTTTTGCCGGAGACCAAGTTCCTTGGTCTGACCGTCGACCGTGCGCTTACGTTCCGTGCGCACGTTCGGCGGCTCAAGATTTCCTGTCTGCGGGCTCTATCTATTCTTAAGATCCTTTCGAGAGTCTCGTGGGGCGCAGACAGGATGTCTTTGATTCGTATTTACCATTCCTTAATCCGGTCGAAACTGGATTATGGTTGTATCGTGTATGGCTCTGCTCGTCGTTCCGTTCTCCGGCCTTTGGACACTATTCACCATCAAGCACTGCGTCTTTGTTCGGGAGCATTTCGAACATCTCCGATTCCCAGCCTATACGCTGACGCGAACGAACCATCGCTTGAATTACGCCGTCTGCAGCTGTCTATTCATTTCTACCTGAAACTTAGATCTCTTCCAGGCCATCCTTTATACGATGCAGTTTTTCATCCCCAGCATGCTCGTTTATTCGGGAACCGGCCCTCGTGCATTTCAACCTTCGGTCTTCGTATGGCGGCCGTAGCCCGTGATGTAGGGCTCGACTTGTCACTTGTTGGAGAGACCAGGGGCTTTGGGGATCCGCCATGGCACCCACTTGGTGTCATGGTTGATACCACCTTTACATCTTTCGATAAATCCTCAACCCCTGCGTCAGTGTACCAGCAGCTCTTCGCTGAGCACCGTGACCTAAATTTTAATTACACTCCTATTTTTACTGATGGCTCCAAAATGCACGGAGTCGTTGGATCCGCGGCTGTCTGTGTAGATGACGTTTCAGTAGCGCGGATCCCAGCTGAGGCCACGGTGTTTTCGGCGGAGATGCATGCTGTGTATCTCGCTCTTCTTCATGTTCGGTCGAGTTCTCATCATCGTGCTATGGTCTATACGGATTCCTTGAGTGTCTTGCAGTCTTTGTCATCTGCAGATTGCCGTGACCATCCTTTTCTCGTGAATGTGAGACAGTTACTTCGTCGTTTGCTCGAGGCCGGTTTTCAGGTTCAGTTTTGCTGGATTCCTGGGCATGTTGGAATCTCGGGTAACGAGTGTGCCAGATGCGGCTGCTAGATCTGCTTCCTCTTTGGTCGTCACACCCTTGCCACTGTTTCACCTGGATTTCCGCTTTCTGGTACGCGACCATATTAAGCGAACGTGGCAAGGTCTGTGGGACCAACAGGTGGAAAATAAACTGCATCGTATTAAACCTAATCTTGAAGTCTGGAAATCCTCCTTATCGTCGGAACCGTAGGGAGGAAGTGGTGCTTGCGCGTCTCCGCATTGGGCATTGTCGTTTCACTCACCGCTTTTTGCTGTGTGGCGACACTGCGCCGATGTGTGAGGCGTGCAACTGCCGACTCACTGTCACTCATCTTCTGTGTACCTGTGTTCGTTTTCGTGATGTACGTTTTCATTTCTTTCATTCTCATTTGTTGACCGAGGACGCCGCTACACTGCAGCGGCTCCTCAATGACCACTGTGACTCTGTTGCCGTGTTTTCATTTTTTAAAGAAATTGACTATTTTAAACGTATCTAGATTTTAGCCTATCATCATCCTCATTTCTCAGTTTTACTGCATCAGCTAGATTTTAATCATTGTATCATGTTTTTAATACTGTTTGTTCCATTATCTTTTTTAGCCCTTCCATCGTTCTCATTTTTCAGTTTTACATGATCACTCAGATTTTAAGCTTTTTACCACACTTTTAATACTATTTGTTTGTCTTGTTTCTGGCGCTCTTTGGCCAACCATGGCCCTTGCGCCATAAAAATCGAACAACCAACCAACCAACCATAACATGATTTTTCGCATCTACTAGAAACATGAAACTATTTATATTAGCGCTTTCCAATATACCTATCATTCAATAGACTTGGAACTCATACTGAAATGTAGTGTCATCCAAATATTTCTGCTCCTCCTGTTTCCTTCATGAACACTTTATCAGTATAAAACCCAACTTTAGACTTAGAAAATTCATTTAATTCAAAATATAGTTTTAAGTAACATTCTGAAAAGTAAAAAAGAAGGTTAATGTAATAAAAGTATGCATTATACAGTATATATGTAATCAACATCAACCATTTTCAGTCCATTGCTGGGTGAAGGTCTTCCCAAGTCCCCTGCAGAACTTCCTGCCCTGAGACATTATCTTTTATGTCACTCCGGCATTCCTTCGAATTTCATCCGCCCATTTCCCATCTGGATAGATGGCATACAACAAGTATGATTTTTTTCCTCCTGCCTGTTCATTTGTTGGGGTAGGTACAGACACAATACCAATGCATCAGCAGGAGGCCAAATCTTTCTTTCTTTTTTTTTCTTTTTTTTTTTTTTTACATTTTTTTTTAACTGGCGTATAAGAGTATGATCCATGATAATTTTTCAAAAGTTTCCTTGCTTATGAGGTTAATATGCATCTCTATTTACACCAATATTTCCACTTTTTAAAGAACGATTGAAAAAAAAATGCATTTTCATCTGGCAGCTCACAATGCACAAAATATTTTTCAGTTTTTTAACTTTCACAACTCTTCCATTAAACAGCGCAAAGAAAAAAAAAGACAATATATTATATTTGTATCCATTTCTAGTATCAGGTTCAAAAGGTTTTATTTATTTATGTTTTTGTTTTCATTCAGTAGCACTAGTCTCAAAAATTTTTCAAGTCCCCCCCCCCCCTATCTTCCACCTTTCTCTAACTACTTTTTTTTTTTCCTTTTCTTTCTTTTTAATGCTAATAACACGCTTAATTGCATCTACAATTTTTCTTACGTCTCAGTATGGCGTCCAAAACTGAATCCACCTATAACATAAATGTTTTTTTTGTTGTTTTTTTATTGGAGGTTTAACGACCACCTTGAGCAACTTAATGGCATATAAGCAGTTGCCCGTCCCAAATTTAGGGCCACTGGTTCCACGGAAGGGAGACACAACATCCATGCCTCGCCAGGATTCAAACTCAGACCCCATTCGGATGAATGATCAGAAGCCATCGCTTAGACCACTGCGCCACTGGGGCGGCACATTAATGTTGCTCCAAATTTGCGTTCAACAAAGCTACTGATTTCCTTTATTTCACAAAATTCCGTTTAGGAGAAATATTCGTAATTTATGAACAAATTGTAAAAAATTACATTATACATATTTTCAATATTTTGGTCTAAAAGTTTTTTTTTAAATTTTGTAACCCATGCTACACATCACTTAACATAAATAAGTCGCTGAAAATCTTACAGGCTCATATATGTCGGTCCAAAGCCTAAAAGCCCTTAACTCCAATGGATTTACATCAGAAAAAAACAGTGGTAGTGCTTCAGTGGAGCGTCTGTTCTCATCTATAAACGTTTTAAAATATACGTATCTTCTCATTTTACTCATCTTCCTGTGCATACGTCACGTCCTATAAAGTTTTACTGGCATATCTTGGCAATTATAAACTGAACCACAGTTATTAAGACTGTTGAATATCAGCAGCGGAATTTTTATTATATTAATTCGGACTGGAACAGGTATGCATCAGAACACACTGAAGATATGTTACGATTGCCTTTATTTAAATGAAAATCAAATTTTTAATTTCATATATTTTAATAAAATTTTACGTATTTTATCCAAATACATTTAATCACACTGCGATAGCTCTACTTATTTACTATGACCAGCATCTGAAAACTCCTCCGATTCATAAATACATTCATGTGTTTTTATTCACAAAGTTTTTTTAACTACTTTTAAAAAGTAGTTGTAGCAAAACTTTTAAAAAGTAGTTGTAGCAAAACTACTTTTCAGGAAAAGTAGTTTTATTTGTAGCGAACTACTTTTTTAAAATTGTAACTGTAGTTCTAGCTAACTACTTTTCAAAAGTAGTTTCCCCAGCACTGCCCATCGTACTGGTACCACATTTCAATAAGGGTTGTAATGGTACATTGTCCAAGAAATCTGTTATGTCCATTTGAAGGAGATGTAAATATCGTTCACCATTCAGATTTGCATTGTAAAAAAAAGGTCCTACAAGCTGGTTCCCCCAAATGCCACACCAAACGTTGGTGAACCACCTCACTTGATTGCGTGCATCTCTCGTCCAATAGCAATTGTCTTGTGCCCAGTAGTGTAAATTATGCGTATTCACAACGCCATCTTGTATGAAGCATGACTCATCTGGCCATAAAATGTTTGGCAGAAACTCTGGGTTCTCTTCTAAAGCATTCAACATGACATTACAAAAATAAAGTCTTTTCTCCGCATCTCCAGGCCACAGTGTCTGCTGCGAATGAAACGAACATGGATGCATATGGTTCCTGTGCGAAATTTATAGTACATGCTGTTGGCTTAATCCACTTTCCCAAGCAACTTCATTTGTGGGGATGTGCAAATAAGTATGCCAAAATATCCGTATCATCCCGCTTTGGCCTGCTTATTTGAAATACATGCAAATATGCTTTGGATACAGCTACTCAGGCAGCTTTCCACTTTTTTCGCATTTGGAGAGACCCCTTCCATCTTTTGTTATGGGACAAAAACATTTATGTACTATTTTTGCCTCACTGAACAAGTTTGTAATTGGCCTTTTTGCCCTATCTGCAAAGGAGTGGGCTATCATGATAGCCCCCTCACGCCAGAAAAGGGGGCGAGGGGACCCCTTATGTTGTTACTGTGTGTGCCATAGAGTGTTTCCTATACAACTGCACAAGTAAATCGCCAACTGCTTTAGTTCGTGAGATATTGGCCTGATCACGGACTTTCCTTATAACCCTGTATGTCTCCAATGTATTTGTAAAGAATTATTTCTTCATGGGGATTTGTCACCCATGTCTGTCTGAAGCACTGGAACTTCTGACCTATATCCATACCTGGATGAGAAATGGGTTGCTGAACCCAGAAATTTATATACCTTAATACACTCATTGTCATAAAAATCCGCGCACCAAAAGGAAACGTCGGATTGAAATGAGATTTTAGTAGTGAGATGGTACATACCAAGGACAGAAGTGATTACAATATCGCAGCAGCAGGACGATTTCCTGCGGACATACGGAAGACATTCCAGTCAGTGTTAGTACTGTGTCGGACCGCCTCGTGCGCAGATACATGCTGTGATACGGTCCAGCATGGAGTCAAAGAGTATGTTATCCTGGGACAGACTGGTCCACACTTCTTGCAACTGACTCTCTAAAGCATGAACACTGGGACATTGAGAAAGCAGCTGGCGTCCCATCTGGTCCCACATGTCAGGTGATGTGGCAGGCCACAGGAGCGTCAAAGCATGATGTAGACAGTCCTGGGAAACCCAAGCTGTTTGCGGATGGGTGCTATCTTGTTGGAAAATGGCTCTGGGCCACCCCGCCAGGAAAGGCAGCACATGGGGCCGTAGGATCTCCTGTATGTAGTGCTGGGCTGTCAACGTCCCTCGGACCACTGCAAGGGAAGTCTGACTGTCAAATGTGATGGCTCCCCAGACCATCACACTTTCAGTTCGGGGTGTGTGCTGCTGTACAGTGAGGTTGGGATTGTAGTGCTCACCTGCAGTCCTCCACGCTCTGACATGGTGTTTGTCCATTCCCATATAGAAGCAGGATTCGTCGCTGAACACTATACGTCGCCAGGCCGTAGCATTCCACGTTGCTCGCTGCTGACACCACTGCAATTGACGCCGACGATGGTCAGGTGTTAAAGGCAGAAAACATAAGGGCCGTCAAGAGTGCAGATTCGTCTCTGCCAGGCATCTGGAAATGGTTCTGGTGGACACACGAGTCCCTTTTACAGCCACCATGTCTCTGGTATTGGACAAGGACGTTGTTGCATCTGTGCATGCTGCTCTCGTGATCCCACAGTCCTCTCTGTTGGAGGTATCTCGGTTGTCCATGGAGCCAGTCCGCCATGTCTGGGTGCCTTCCTGTGCCCATTGCTCCCAATACGATCGCACTGTACTTTCCGAATGGCCAAATAGCGGCTGATTTGGTGCACTAGCCACCCTGCCTCCCTCACCCCAATGATACGGCCTTGTTCAAACTCCGTCAGTTGCCCATACACACATCTACAGCAGCTCCTCGGCATGTCTATTGCTCAGGGATCTCACTTGACTTTTACTGTGCACTTCAGCACGAATGTGGAGTTCCCTGAGCGGTGCTTTATAAGCTCCAAGGATTGCAATTGCAGCACCAGTCTTGGACACACTGGCATGTGGAATCGTACGAAACTTTAATCATTTGAATGTCTGCCCTCCCGTAACTATTCACCAAGTTTCGCGTTAATCGCACAGCTTTTTCTTGGTGTGTGGATTTTTATGACAATGAGTGTATCTTAAAGAAATCTAAACACCCATCCATATATATAGATAGATGCACTCTTTAATTTTTAAGTATTAGTACTTTTCATTGTCATACAGCACAGCTGTCAACAGCCATTAGCATTTCCATGAAATATCTTCTATCATTACTTTCTTCATTTTTTTAGTTTCAAGTTTGTGTATACATAGCAGTTTTCTTTTTTAAAGCGTATGCTTTAAAAGTAAGTCATTGGTGACCACAAAACATACCTTTTCATTTTAGTCTGTAACAAATTTTGCAGATATACTTCTGTATCATTTCAGCATGTGAAATTATATCTTCTAACCAATTAGAAGCGAATCCTCAGAAGAAGCAATTCTTCATGAATACATGAAAGGCATATATGTATCATTATTGGCATCGATATGCCAAAAATGCTACATAATAGTGCATATCTAGAAAGTTGTTCAGATTCCCAAGCTATATCTGCTTAGCACCAGTTGCTTGGAACTTTGTCATCCTGGGCAGCATAATGGTAGCATATAGAAATTAAGGAGAGAAGAAATATTGTCCTCATAAATACAGGGGAAATTCACGAGGTTATTCACAGCAACCAGGTTTTGTTACTGAATTGCTTGTAGTGTATTGGTCACCATGTAACATCTGATAAAACTTGAAAATGTCGCCCGGAACAGGAATCGAAATTGCATCTGTTTCACACCCAGGCGATTATTTTATAATATATCATCCCAAATTACAACTTTCAATTACAATATACAAATAGTTGCTACAGGATGATTTGCATGCTGAGCATACAGTGATTTCTGAGGGTGCATGCTTAAGCAACCGAGCATGCCTGTAGTTGGCACCTATGATCAGCATAAATCCTACTTGCTCTAGAATAATGTTGCATACATAATTATTTAATCAAATATTAGAATAATTCTTGATGTCGACATATCACACTTAAGTTACATAAAAATTACAAGTGGTGGGACAGAATTATTCTAATGTTTCGTATGTCACATGTTTCACTGCTAATTATCCTCACTATGACTTAATTAAATGATATTACAACTGGTTATGCATTCTCTGTAAAGGTCTTGTAAAAGTGGCAAGCATACTTTTACAAGACCTTTACAGAAAATCAACTCTTAAATTACTTTGTGGAACAATCAATAATATTTTTACTTCATTCACTGGGTTTATCAAAGGACAAGGGACAGAACAAAAACCTGATTTTCGCGTGGTAGATATTTTATTTAAATGGATGCACAGACACCAAATGAACTTGTGGTAAAATGTGTTTGTTTTTGATAATATAGAAGTTGGATGCACTCAATCTCTGCAAAATTTACATACATTGTTGTTGGGGGGAGGGGTTAGGTATTTCCTTTATCGGTGACTCTGAAAGATTAATTTTGTAGCTATTGGAAAAGAGTTTTACTTTGCACTGACATTCAATAATGCCAGTCTAATAGGCATTCCTTTAGAGTAAATCCAAAAATTTAAACACAGGAGAAAGATATTCCCAATATCGATCTCTGTAAACTGCTCCATTTAAGTTCACAAAGGGGAGAGATGATGATCAACATAACAGCTGGTCATGACTATGCCAAACAAGAGTGTTGTATAGCTTTTCCCCATCTTGATACTCAGAACAAAATTAAAAACACATACTTACAGACTTTACTCAGATTAAAATAATTGCACATTCTACTTTAACTTGAAGGACTTTCAAATATTCTTCATAATATCAGTGGAAAATAAAACCCTTTTCCAATGCCTACAAAATTAATTTCCCAGTGTTATCAATACAGGAAATTGGTAGCTTTCTGATTATCAGCTCTTGAAGTTGTGCTATTTGTCACTCCACTTTGTTTACTACCTGAAGAATTCCACTATCACAGGGCAAATACGTAGCAATTTTGTAAAGAAAAGATGTTTTACCGAAATGAAATGATAATACATTCAAACAAGCTTGCATAATATGAAGTTCCACCTAAATCGAAGTTTTTATACTTCTCCCCCTTGTTATTTTAACTGCATAAGATGAACAATATATTTCCAAGAAACTACACATATTGAAGTTCAGCAATGCTATCAGCAAACAAAATAAGTGTCATTCACCCAGTTTTTACCTCTTTCTTTTTCACTAGAAAACTAGGAATTGCCTGCGGCTGATACAACACCCCGTGGTTCTTACAAGCAGATAGTTAGCATGGAGACGATTGCTTACTAAGAGTTTTAATAAATAAATATTACTTACCTACAATAAATTGCAGGGCTTTTCCTCGGACAAAAAATGGGAAGAGTGCTTGTTATAGAAAAAAGGTAGCTTCACTTTCAAAGAGCATTAGAATATACATTGATCTTACAAAAATAAGACCGTACAAGCCACGTTATTCACCGAAAAAGTTCAACAGTAATTCACTGTGGATATTAAAATATTATTACAGTTGAACACTCGTATAACAAGCTCGGATATAAGGAAGGTTCATATATAACGATGTCTTTGCAGTTCCCTGAATTTTCAATGCCATCATAATGTTATTTCAACTGGATATTACGAACAGCAGTTTTGTCCAAAATCATATATAACAAAGTTTTTACCTTTTTCCCGTTCAACATTTCTCCTGCGAGAGAGTAGCCATTTTCTTTTGTTCTTCTTCAGGATATCTTGAGACCTCTGACTCAGTGAAATGCCCGAAGACTAGCCAGGCAGTGTTGGAATCCCCCACTTTTCCTTAATCCTCCTTCACTGGAGGGACCCCCACTTCATCACCCCAAGAGCTTAGAGGGTAAATGATCTGTTTCCCAGCTTGAGAACAGAAGGAGGAATGCGACAAAGGATCAGGGGGTGGGGTGTTGGAGAATCATGCCAGGGGTGTCCAATGTCAGCGTCTTCGTTTTGGGACCATATGTTAAATTGTTCGGATGGACCAGATAGGCAGATGTTTGTCTTAATCGCACTTCTGCAATTCCTAAGCAGGCGCATCTGATGGTTTAAAGCTTTGGAAGCAGCTATTTTTCTCACAAATTCGTTCGTCAGAACACATCAACACAAGCTGGCAAATCATGTCAGTTAAACGAAAAACGCTGAGTTTAAGTGAAAAAATTGAAGCAATCAATTTGGTGGAGAAAGGGAAAAAGAAGTGTGACGTAGCCAAAATATTTGGCATTCCGGCAAATTCACTATCCACAATTTTAAAAACTAAGGATGGTTTGAAGCGAAAGTTCTTGGAAAGTTCTTTTAACCATGATACAAAACGATTTCGTGAAAGTCTTTATACAGACGTGGAAGCAGCACTGTTAAAGTGGTTACAAGAAGTGAGAAGCAACAATGTTGCAGTCTCTGGCCCTTTGATGAAGGAAAAAGCATTAGATTCCGCCTGACTTCTAGGAAAACCTGATTTTCAGCCAAGCAATGGTTGGCTTCAAAGATTTAAAGAGCGTCATGGAATCATATTTAAGTCCATTTGCAGAGAGAGTGCTTCCGTGGATGATGAAACAACCCAAAAGTGGCTGGAATCAAGTGAAACCTTAATTTCGCAGTATGAAGCTTGCGATGTTTACAATGCTGATGAAACTGGTGTTTTTTTATCAGTTATTGCCAGAAAAAACCTTGGCTTTCAAAGGTGAAAATTGTTCTGGTAGGAAAAACTCAAAACTCTGTTTAACTATATTGCTGTTCGCAAATATGGATGGATCCGATAAAAGGGAACTTTTTATAATCGGGAAATCAAAAAATCCCAGATGCTTCAAGAAAGGTGAAAAATTACCAGTAAGTTACAGAGCTAATAAGAAAGTGTGGATGACATCGGAACTCTTTACAGAATGGTTGAAACAATTTGACAACGAAATGACAAAGAAAAATAGGAAAGTTCTGCTGCTCATCGATAATTGTGCAGCACATTCGTCTAACATAGTGTTAACGTCTCTACAAATGTACATCGGTTTCCACCAAACACTACATCAAAACTTCAGCCCATGGATCAGGGTGTTATAAAAAACCTAAAACTTCATTACCACAAAATTTTACTCAGAAAAATTTTTATTAACATGGAAAAGAGGCAACCAACTGTCATCGACGTTCGAATGGCATGTGATATTCTATCTAATGCTTGGACTACCGTAACTGGTGTAACCATAAAAAATTGTTGGAAACATGCTGGTTTTGGTATTTCAGTAGTAAATGAAGACACAGTGGTACTACTAAAGACGAAACATGGAATCACCTGAGTGCAAAAGGGCTCATTTTATCAGATTTATCTTTTCCAGATTATCTGCTGGCTGACGACATCTCAATGGAATCTCAAAATACAGATCAGAACATCATTGATGGCGTGTTGAACTCTCAGTATGAAGCATCCACTGATGAGGAGGAAGAATACGCAGAAGTTAAAAATATCAAATGCGGTGGCAATTGAAAGTCTTAATAATTTGCATGCTGTTTTTGCATCAAAAAATCTGTTTTGTTCAGCATTGTTGGATCAAATAGAAAAACAGCTGTCTACAGCAATTGTTCAATCCCAAAAAACAGGCAACTCTGGATAGTTACTTCCAGAAGTGTGAATGGAAAATTAAAGGTAAATGTTTCAATTATTGTACTTCTGCTTTCTAATACATACATACTATAGTAGTATACTGTATGTGCATTTTTACATAACTTTTGCTCGTTTGCTAATACATTTAAGGCAAAATCGGATAAAACAAAGTTTGCGTATAACAAACTTTTTCTTAACTCCCTTCAACTTCCTTATAAACGGTTTTGACTGTATTATATATATTATCAGTAAGTACTAGTTTAATTTGAGAAACTATTCTTTCTACTTCAGCATTTGAAATTGCTAAGGTGCATGCAATGTTTAAAAGTTTCTGTGTTGGTGGGAAACTTCTACCCTGATTCCTTCCAATTTTGACAGAACTGAACATATTTTCAGAACTGACAAATTACTACGTACTCTTAATATCGAAACATTGATTTGTACTGATCCCACTCTAATTGTAAATCATCTAGGTTAAAGTACTCTGCTAGCTCCATTACTTCAGCAACGTCATAAAGGTTTAGAGTAGTTTCGGACCTTACTTTTCTAAGATACCAAGATTTGTAATAATAGACTGTTTTTCTAACTGTCTAGAAATGGTTTCTTGCAAATAACCAATAAATGCATGTGCATCTCTTTCAAATGGACAGTTTGGCATAGGGCAGTCATTTTAGGCTTCAGGGCAGGTAAAGTGGGTTTCTGGTAAATGTGTAGTTTAGCATCCTAAATTATTTGGCTGAAAATTTTGAAAAACAAAAGTATATACATATTTTAAAGCATGTAATTTGATGTGAAATGGCGAACAAATTTCAGCTTTTCAAGGCATTTTAAAGATTTTTACCGTAAAATTTACCTGAAAGTACGGGATGTCAACACAAGGTATGGCGAGCTTACTCCCAGCAACACCACGTTGTTGAAACGATCTTCGGCTCATGCTGTGGAGGCCATTTTATGGGTAGAAAACGAGACAAGTAAATCTTTGCATCTTATAACAATATGCTTTGCTCTGGAAGAGTTCTAAATTTACCATTATTGATTGGAGAAAAGGCATTACAACTCAGTTTTTAAAAGGATTACAACAAAAAAATATATATAGAACTACGTTTTGACAGATCCACAGAATGGTTGCCGCAGCAAGACTCGAAGTTCATCACTTTGCCAGAGCCTCGGACGACATTGTGGCAGTGCTTGGGAGCCCAGTAGCAGAACCACAGCGACAGGTGATGTATGTTGCAGATTTATTTTGGGTGAGCAGACAAAAACGATATCCCCAGAACCTCATTTAAATCATCTCTTGCGCACTCCCAATCATGGATGCAGGTTTTCAGTCTTTCAAAACTTTCCAAAAACGAAGGTTACACGTGGTCTTCAAAGATTTCTCCCAGAATCATTTTTTTTTTTGCGATGTTCCATAAGAGTACTGTCGTTAAATATCACTTTGCTGCATAAATGTTTGTGTCTGTGTTTGAAAATGGAGGCAACAATTTCTATAAACGGAAGTTGACGGAGCCATGTAAGCATAAATTATTTTTCTTGTGATGTTTGTTCCCTCTTCCCTGTATGATCGTTAAATATTATTTTATTAGATAAATGTTTGTATTTAAGATTGGAAATAGAAGAAAATTTCCCGAAAAATGAAAGTTGGGTGGAGCCAAAAATTTTCCTGTAATCGTAAAATGGAAGCAAAAACTTTCGACAATGAAAGTGAAAGGCAGCTAAGTTTTCTCCTGTAATTCTTCCTCCCCCACCCCTCACTGGTTTCCCCCTGCACTGTATTATTGTTCAGTCATCATTTAATTACATGAATGTTTGTATTTGAGATGGAAAATGGGAGAAAAAAATTCTGAAAACGGAAGTAAGACGAAGCGAAGATTTCTCCTGTAATCGTAATTTTTTTTTCTATAGGTACCTCTGTCCTTTATTGTTATTAAATATAATGTTATTCAATAAATCTTTGTGTTTTAGCTTCAAAAGGGTGGTAAAATCCTAGGTACAGAGAGCCAGAATGCTCTTGAGCCTAGTTATCATTGCAATTGTTGTAATACCTGGGGTTAGACATTCCTTTCTAGGTTGAAAAAATATAAGGTGGTCAGTTCTCTCTTTTTTTTTTTTTTTTTAATTTCTACTTGTGCAAATTTTTACTGTTTTTTCACATCTAGTTGTTATTCTTCCTAGCGACCAAAGCAGAATATTTTGTGGTACCACGTTATCTGTCACAGACTAACCACAAACTTTCTGCTATGGGGCTTGGGAGAGTAAGCTTGCCGCAGCATGTGTTTACACTGCCGTGCTTGCAGGTTAATTTTATGGTAAAAATCTTTATAATGCGAGGTAAAGCTGAAATTTTTTCATCATTTCATATCAAATTACATAATTTAAAATATATATATATATCACTTTTTCTCGAAATTTCCAGCCAAATAATTTAAGATGGTAAACTACACATTTAGCGGGTTTCTTTTAATTAAAAGGCATGCAGAGTGCATCATCCTTCTAAAAAAAGCCAGGACAAACCCTGGAACTGAAACAATTTATAATTGGCTAGTTTAACTAGACATTATGTAAGATCCCAAAGATGGTCCTTACTTTTTATCTGTCGTTATAACAAGGTCGCATATGTCGAATGTTTTCAGCTCTTCCTTCAAACTTTTTTACTTACAGGTTCGACCACAGTTTGCCAAAATGCGTAATTACACGTCTAGTACGCATTAAAAAGTGTTTACGCATTGAAATTTTACCAGCGCGTAAAAATATGCATCAAAAATTTTTCTCGGCTTGCAAAAATATGCATTGGGAGTTTTTCTTGTCATGTAAATATACGCATCGATTAATTTTACTAACGGGTAATAAAAATATGCATCGGGACATTATTTCGTCTTTCAAAAACGGAAGCAAATGAAATAAAGATTTTTTTTTCGTAAGTGATGTTGCCTTTGTCCAGTATTGTTGTTATACATCATTTTATTCCATAATCATTTGTATTTCAGTTTGAAAATAGAGGAAAAATTTCTGAAAACGGAAATTCAACGACGCAAAAATTACCCTGTAATCTTCAGGAACGAGGCTTTGAGGAATTTCTCCTTATCTGTCATAATCTGGGTTATACTTGATATCGATACATAACTGAACAGAAATTTTGTGGCAATTGATAGCGGTGGAGGCTGTTTTCCATCCGAAACGTTCTACACTTTCGAAAACGGAAGTTTCGTCTTTCAAAAACGGAAGTTAAACGAAGTGAAGATTTCTCCCGTAATCGTAATTTTATTTTTCATGCAATGTTTTTTTCTGCCTAGTAGTGTTTTGAAATATCATTTTATTTCATAAATATTTGCATTTCAACTTGAAATTGGAGGGAAAATGTTCAAAATTGGACGTAGCAAAGATTTCTCACATAACTTTAAATTTTTTCCTCAACAACATTCCGAACATGTATCCTATGTTCTTAAATATCACCCCAAAAAGGGTGTGCATTTCAGCTTTATAAGTAGGGGGGGGACAAAAACGAAAAGTGATGAAGCTGAAAAATTTCTAAGAATTGATGCATGGTGTTCAAAAGTATTCATATTCTCAAAGTTACGATATTTATCTTTTATCTAAAATAATGAAAGCTATCATGCATTCATGATGCTCAGACTGAAAGTTCTTTCATCATGATGAATAAAATTGTCATCCAAAGGCATAAAAAAAAGTGACAATAAAGAAATTGGAAGGGAAAGAAAGATATTAGCAAAATAAAATTTAAGCACTGGATGCTGTGCAGCTGCAGAGTCAACAAAAGATAAATGTGGCCGTGGAACGTGCTGAGAAGTTTATTAGATATTTTTAGATATCTATAAGAATCTCCAAAGTGCAATGTATTTACTTCTTGAACACATTGCTGTTGCATGTGTTCATTACAAAACATGATAAATTTAATGCTATTGTTTTAAAAAATGAATATTATATTTATTAATAAAACAAGAAGCAAAAGGGATCCAAATTCTAAACATATTGAGTGGTAGTGAAATTTTTTTGATATGAAAAAAATCTGGATTGATTTTTCATAAATTGCACAGCATTTCTGTAAGTTTTTTTTTCTATTTCATCTGTTAATTTTTCTAAAATACTCACCACTTTTAAAAATTACTCCCTAAATTTTTTCAAAGGAGTAAAGATATTCCTTTAAATTTTTTTCTGGCGAACTCTGGGTTCGACTATAATAAATAACATCAGAAATGGTTTATTTTTTTCTGCTACTTGAGGTTTCTATAAAAATCTTTGTTCTTTTTCCTTCTTGTTGTCAATCAACATCATTACGTGCACACAGTTCAAGAAACATAAAAGTTGTTAATATATTATTTTCTATAAAAAAGTATGATTTGTTTTTGTTATTATGTTTCATTTTTCTACAACAAAGGCACTAATTTATTTGTCCCACAATGGTGGATGCAGAGCTGTATAAAAACTAAAATGTGTCTGTGTACACAACCATTGAAACAGAAAACTTGCAGCAAACCCGCGAAGCACAAACCACGATAACAATAAAATAAAATAATTTAAAGAAAAAACAATAAGTAATTATTAGAACATAACAGATTCCAGTGAGGACAAAACAAGTACATTACAATGTGTGTAAAATGTCCTTTTATGGCAAAATGTTAAAATATTGCACTATGAACCTCATAAAAACAAGAAACTAATTAAAGAAAGTAAATAGATCCAGAGAAACTGTTCCATCAGTGAACCTTCAAAAATTCTCAATAACATTTTTAACAAGATAATTCAAAAAATACTGGACTTACAAAATACATAAAGAAATTATTTAAATTTAATAACTGGCAATAAAATTTAAATTCTTTCTGTGTAAATGAAACTTTTGATACAGTTTGTATACATTTAGAACAGGCCTTGATAAAAATCTAGAGGCCAGGAATATCTGTAAAAACAAAAGAACTCAGATGTGAAAAATAATTGACAGTTCAAGTTAAAATAGAATTAAGTATATTAATCTCAGTTAAAGCCTTGAGTAAGTTTTCAATTGCTGTATAAATAACATTTTAATTTATTTTTTTATTTACAAGCAAAAACTACTTGTAAAACATGCTAATAATTTGGAAACTATCTGTGTATGTCTACATTCTGCTACTCTGGGTGGGTGTCAACAGTTTATCATGTAAACAAAGTAGAGTAACACAGAACTACTTGAAAAGCTCACAATCAGAAGGCTAACCTAAGAAATACTTAAAATAACCAAGAGAAGCGAAGTTCATTTTTTTAATGAAATCCATCCAACTAGTAAAAACCTACATATCACTATCATAACAACAATATTCAACTTTATTATTTGAATTATTTTTAAGATGCATACATGTTTGTAATCAGATCCAAATAGTACCAAGAATGCTGAAAGTAAAGTAATGTCACAATGAAAAATAAATGATGCAAAGCTTAGAAATGTTAAACCATCTCTGCACTTCAAAAACGTTCCTTAAAAATTCTGCGTTCAACAAACATCTACAACATTAAACCAATTTACTTGGATCTTTTACAGTTATATTTAGATGCTAACTCATAAACAAGGTTCCCAAGTCAGAAATCTGTAAAATGACATATGATGGTATGAAATTAAAATGCCTGCATCTTAGTAATACTCTGGAAATACCAGCATTTAGTGATCATTAGCAACAGATATCACATCACGATGATTTTTTCACATTTTTGTATAAAAGTATAGTGCATAGCAACAAGTCACCCAAAAGCGACTATAAACATCAAGCCAGCTGAAAAAGTACTGTGGCACAACTGACAAATAAAAAAAAGAAACACTAACTGGAATAAGCAATCGCTCTATAAGGCAAATCCAAGAGTGTGTCAACAAGGCTTACATTCTCATGATGCTTCACTGCGTTTAGACAAATATACCCAAACTTCATCTTCAGGAATTGTAAATAGCAGATAGCTAGGCCTCACAACCTGGTCTTCAACTAAGAACAAATTGAATTTCTTACAAATTGAAGTGATTACAACAGCCATGACAAGATGTGTTAGCTCCCCTCCTGGACACTGACGCTTACCAGCAAAACCAAAAGGCTTGAATGCACACTTGGGAATAGCTTTTTCATTTTCTTTGCTGAATCGATCAGGATCAAAAACTTCGGACTGACTCCACAAATCATTTGATTTCATCACCACACCCAGTGCATGTATTACCGGAGTCTGTTTAGGAATGACGTGGCCTCCGATCTCTACATCCAAATCCTGATATCTTGCTGTCCACGGCTCTATTGCCGATATTCTCAGGGTCTCATTCACAACCTGCTTAACATACTTCAATTTCTCAAAATCTTCCAGAGAAGGTGCATCTCTCTTCAGGCAGTCCTGTACCTCTTTATATATTTTTTCTTGGACATCTTTATGAGTACTGAGAAAGTATAATGCCCAAGTCAGAGCACTAGTCAGGGAATGGCTCTTCACAAGATTGACAAGAACATCATCAATAACTTGTTGCTGGGAAGCTTTGTCCTTCAAAAGCAATTCAATCAAGGAACCACTACAATTACTTTCATTGCTTTTAATTATTTTACCAATTGTTTCTTGAACTTTTGCCAGAGCTTGGGAGAATTGTTTATCCTGAGGGTTATCAACATCAGAGGTAAATCTGGATTGCTTAGCCTCGAGTTCTGTCCAGAACGTCTTAAAATTCTTAACCAGTTCTAAAATAGTCTGTTCTTTCTCGACTGATTTTCCAAACATTAAACAACCAGAAATCTTGATATTAAGTGCAGTTATGTATTGATACAGCGGTATATGCTGCTCCGGAAGGAAGGCTGTCCCATTTTGCACACAACCCTTGCACATGTTCTAATAGTGATGGCAATAAGGTTTCACAAGTGCTACGGCTATAAAAGCTGTCAATCAGCTGCCTCTTTTTTCTACCTTCTGATCCAGATGCAAACAGAAGACTATTTTCTGCAAAGGATTTATAGGCTACAAATAATTCCTCTGGTTTGTCAAAGACTTGGAGGTGTTGCTCAAACAAAGTCGGATCCGCTAAACTAACGACAAGCTTACGACCAAGCCAAAAGGATGCAATTGGTCCATGAGTTTCATGGAGTTCTTGAAGAAATGGATGCACTCCGCCAGCTTCAAAAATATCAGGTAGATTACCTTCCTTGGGATCTGAAGGGTTGTATCCTGGAATCGTAGTGTGACTACTGGAACCAGGGTACAAATAAAAAACCAAACCCAACAAAAATAGAACAAATGTCACAGCAAAAATCGCAAAGTCCAACATTGCCTCGCTTTTTGTCAAAACAGTAAGATAACCTCAATATTATTTATTATCCCATAACCAAAAATCTACGAAATTGACAACATATTGATATCTAAACCACCGAACCGACGCTACGTAAACAAAATCTACGTCACAGTTACAGTTACTGAAACTGCGTATACTATAAATTTAGGTAGGGTGCCGCCCCTGTGGCGCAGTGGTGTAAAAGCGATGACTTCTGGCCATTTGTCCGGGTTCGAATCCTGGTGTGGCATGGATCACAGTGGATCCAGTAGCTACGCTATTTAATTTATGGTTCGTGGCGGTAATTAAACCCTGAAAAAAATATTGCGATGCTTTTATTAATATAATGTTATATGAATACACGCTCAATGCTTAAAACTGGTTAACTCGTATAATTTATTTCACTTTCATAGCTTTTCGATAGTTGGGCAACGTAGAAAGTGGAGGCGAGGGGAATAACGATGAATATTTTTTTAGGATTATTAGAAGTTATCCGTCCCTAATTAAAATCATCTGGTTCCAGGAAAGAGGTGGAGCCATCGGGCAAGAGCACATCTTATGCCTCATTCAGAATTTCAACCCGGGCCCATCTCGGTGGATTGATCAGAGGTCTAGACTACTAGACTACTTTGCCATCAGGCTACTTGCTGAGTTTTTACAGAACATTGCATGACCCCGAAGATATGCCGCCCCGGTGGCGCAGTGGTCTAAGCGATGGCCTCTGATCATTCGTCCAAAAGGGGTCCGGGTTCGAATCCCGGTGAGGCATGGATGTTGTGTTTGTCTTACGGCACTGGTTCTCTCCCTTCCCTGGAACCAGTGACCCTAAATTAGGGACGGGCGACTGCTTATAGCCCATTGAGTTGCTCATGGTGGTCGTTAAACCTCCAATAAAAAAAAAAAAAGAAAAAAGACCCCGAAGATATAGATTTATGGTCATAGGCGTCAATTTTCCGAAAACAATGGGAGCTCGAGATCGCAACATGAAGATTGATCAATAACTCAATTTTTTGTTACACAAAGACCTGAGTTTTCCCATGTTCCAAGAACTTTTTTTTTTTAAGTGTGATAACTGATTCAAAGAATATGTAAAACATTTCACAGATTTCTAACCGTGTAGATACACTTTCATCTTAGTCGATAGGCCGAGAAGCTAACCGTGTAGATTTCAAACCGTGTGCATTTATACAATCTTTGCACGTGACGTCACAAAACTGTCTGCTAGACTTCCGGATGGTTAGAAAGTACCAGAGTTGGTCTCTCTCCATGCTTTTCAATGGCTGCTGTTGCTGTAAATAGAGTTTAAAAAACTGTTCTTTCTGACAAAATTTGCCATCTTAATGTGGTTATAGACTATTTAATAGGCAGTTTTTCGTGTTATACCGGGAAAGATCTAAAAGCGTTTAAAAGTCTTGACGAATATAAATATTTTACCAGTTGGTGGGTTAGAAATGTTTTAATTCTGAAGACTGAAACGAAAAATTTCTTACACGGTCTAAGGTAAGTTGTTACATTTCTGACTGGTTCCAGTCTGAATGGGCGGTTCCAGTGTGTATTGCAATGAAAAAAAAGAAAATACCGACTTATCATATCCCGAAAAACAGACTGTTTTTTCACCAGAAAAAAAAAAAGAAAAAAAAGGAAACAAATCCAGGACACAATGTATGACAGCACCCCCTCTAATTATATGTGGACGTATATCCTTAAATTTTGGTTCGGAAGAAAAGGCATCTGTTTCAGTATTTAGAAATCCGTAACAATACAAAATCTTGAAAGTTCACGAAAGCCTAGCAATTTCCGATTCGACAGCAAAGTTAATCCGTAATGCGCCAGAGCATTTTAAACAGAATAACCAAGATTTACGTAAAAACTTGAAAATTATACATAAGAGTGAGTAAGATGCAGATTTACGATACTTGAAATTAAAATGTTTACTGCAGATCCTGTCGGGCTGGGTGACCCTGCTATCCGATTTACTGCTATTTTCCACATAATCAAGCGTTTTTCTGCTGTTGGAAAGCGATAAGAGGAAATTCCACTACCTTACGCGTACTTTGAGAAGCACCCATACACTACACAACTTTTAACCATTTCTAAAACTTCAGACAATCGAGTGACAGATAGTCTAGAAATTGCTTCCCCATGTTAATCCTATGGGAACCTTAGCAGCTGAACTTTCTCTTAACCACCCGGAAGTAACCGTGACGTCAAAAATGACGTCGGTGCAAAGGCTTTATAAGGGTATAAGCGATGCTTATACCATCCTTCTTCAAATCATTTACGTTCGTGACTGCCACGGAAAGGACCTCAGGTTCGATCCCAGCAGGTATGAACGCTCGATTCACTAAATATTCGCCGTTCGTCGGATGGGCACGTTAAGCCGTCGGACAGGCCCACCGGTAATAAATAAGGACGTCTGCCTCCCCTTTCTACTTCGCTTCCGTGTCACTTTCCTATCTAGCACTCTAGCCCAAATTTCCTAGCTTCCTATTTTTAAGGGTTCTTTAAGACCTGGGGTCAGACACTCCCTTCCTAAAATCTTCTACATTTGATCATCTTCTTCAAATCTGTGAAACGTTTTATGTATTTTTTGAATTAATTCACACTTTTGAAAAAAAGTTCTATGGAACATAGGAAAACTGAAGCTTTTGGTGATACGTTTCGGAGATTGGTGTAACATCCGAGAATAGCAGCAATTTGTACAATGCGCATGAGAAATTTTTTTCTGAAATGTTGTGATGTTCCGGCGCTTGAAAAACGCATGGGCGTCTTTCCAGGAATTCTTGAAATATTACACAATTAATTGTGTAATCCTTCAGATTTGTGTAATTATTACTTCATGTGGCACGTGTAAGGTGCACGAGCTGCGTTCTTTCCAATTTGTGCAACGTTTCCCAGTTTTGCTCAATTTTTCAGAGAATTTTGGGACATATGAGTATATATATTATACATACAGAAAAAACAATATAACACTAAATGACAAAACTTTGCGACATACACAGTCATCTTGATTTATATAAATTGGTCCAAATCATCAGCTGAACATTTCTGAAGAACCTCAGTTGGGACATTAAATCTTTTATTTTATTTGCAGCTGATGAAGTTATCAATCATCTCAAGAAAACACATTTTAGATGCAAGTTCATGCTCTATCGATGACATTGCTAAATGATTAAGTTTCTCTTGACCTAAAGTTGATCTCAGATGATTCTTGATCAAAGATAATTTACTAAAGCTTCTCTCACCTGAAGCAACAGTCACTGGTAGGGTTATGAAAATTCTGAGTGCAATGCAAAGTTCGGGAAACACTGTTTGTAACTTAAGTTTGTAGATTTCATTAAGAAGACGAAATGGAAGCCCAGGCCCTTGATTTTCAGGTGTATTGGTCACATGTGGGAGAGTAGCTGCACACACTGATTTGAACATCTGTATTTCTTTCACAAGATTATCACTTAGATCATCAGGATAATTTGAAATTAATCTCTTTATTGCATCAGTGTCGTCGAAAGTTGTTTATTTTTAAAATGGCTTCAAACGTTGTGCAAATATTTCTGACTTCTTTATATCAAAAATCCAGCTGAAATACAATCTTGTCGAGCATTATATCAAAAATCCAATTTTTAAATCTTTCTTCTTGAGTTTCTTTTGAACCTGTTTCCATTCCAGATGTTCCACTGTCATTGTCAGATTCTATCAAATAAAACTTTCCTTTTTCTTTCCCTCTTTCTCACAAAATTTGTCTGAATTCTAATGTCGGAAGTTGTTTCTTTAGCTTTTCTTAAGTAGTCATTCCAGAGATCTCTTACATCCTTATCTATGGTAACCTTCAGCGCTTTGATATTTTTCATTTCGATGTCGAGGGATATATCTTTCGACTGCGGAATCAAACTTCTTTCATTAATATAGTCTAATATACCCCTCCAAACATTCAAAAGAATTAATGTTTCATACTTGAAGAATAATTTATCAGCCAATCTACATCTGGAAATAACAAGGTTTTTTGATTCATTATGAAATAGTAGACATGGCCAACACAATAGTTTTTTTTTTTTTTTTGCTGTCACTCCACAGTAATCAGTCTCTATGAGGATGTAGCAGACACGTGACTCTTAGCATAGCAACGAGCCTTAGTAACGTAACTGAAGGACAACCAGCCTCGTTGAAATGATGGCTTCTTACTTTGAAACTTTAACTTCCGAGTACAAAATGCGGTATTTGGAAAAAAATTAAAGTGATTGAAGGAATATATCCTTATGTGCTGAATGCAAGTATTTTCGAAGGTGATGCGAAAAGTTTTCCGAAAGCGCAAATAGTAAATATTTTCGATTACTTCGTCTTTCGTCGAAGCGCTTTTACTGCAAAACAATTCGAGGCATATAACAATTTCTCATCGTCGGTGTTCTTTTACAGGGTAATTTAGAACGATCACAAATTCGTGAGTAATCAGTAATTTTTGGAGAAAATAGGTACGCTGCCTTAATAAGTAAGGTCCTTTTCCTTCCCCGGTGCGGAGATCTGAGTAAAAAAAATAGGTTTTCCTTCTTTACAGGAATAGCTGATTTTCGATAAAACTCACCCTTGAAAGGTTCTATGCCTTTTTGAGAGTTTAACTCTTCAACAAAAAGTGTCTTTCTAAGCTCTGGGAAACGATTTCCAAGCCTCAGAAAAATGAGCAAATTTTTTTTATTTTTATTTTTTTACGTAAAATTGCTGTGAAAAAATAAAATCATTTTGCTGGTATTTGTGTCCTATAATCTATTTATCCGTAAATAAATTTAGCAGCATAGCACCGACCTGTAAACAGACCTAGACACCAAAAAGGATTTTATTTGGACAATAATTTTATCCATTATTTGCTTTTTTCTGTAAAAGTGTGTTTCAGCTTCAGGTAAAAATCCAGGTGTACTAAAAAAAATTCAACAGTAGTTGGGGAAGGGGGGGGAGTATCAGATAGAACAAAGTTGTAAACTAAAGAACCCCAACACTGACAGCCAAATAACCTTAAAAGTGAAAAGCCGAAAACTCGCAAAAAAAAGTGAGTCAGGTTAACGGTGTGATGGAAATCTAAAAAATACAGAAGAGCCAGAGATTTGAATCTCACTAAAAGTCAGGTTTGCTAACAAATTAACTTTTAGCCCTATAAAAAGTTTCGAACACCCCCTAGATCAACCAGAAACCTTCTGAGAAGAAGTCCCTGGAGAGAAAAAAAAAAAAAAAAAAAATAAAACAGGTGCGCAGAAGTTCCGATTGGGGACCGAAGCGTTTATTTAAGAAATATTTTGAATAAGAGACAAACTCTAAAAGATGATCTATAAGAAAAAAGTCAGTAGTAATAAAACCTACGCAAAAAAAATAAAAAAATTAAAACAGCCAACACCGTTTAAATTCAACTTGAAAACATTGAATCAACGAATGAAACGCCTGGCCCAATAAGTGCGAGCACTGCACTCCAATAGCGTTTGAACATGTAAAAGATGGATTCTCTGCTTTACCAGAAATAACTGATTTCTAGATAAAACTAACATTTAAGAAGTTCTCTACCCTTGAAGAGTCTAACTTCTTTTTAAAAAAAGTGTTTTCTAAGCTCTGGGAAGCGATCTCCCTTTGTTTGGCATAGAAGCGAATTTTTTCGGTACTGCCTTTAGAGACAGCAGCTAGCCTGGAAAAGACTTACGATCTCGATTTCCTCTATTACCGCAATTCATAATGCCAAATAATCTAGGCATTTTGGCTTCAAATTTTTATAAACACCGACCGCTAATGATTGACACACAGCTGTGGTTGTCCTTCAGGAACTTTCAGGGACTGTTGCCACTTCACTGAAATTTATCGATGACGTCACGTGCTACATCCTCATTCACTTCAAATTTGCTGTTTGAGCATGTGGCATAGAAGTGATGCTTAGTACATTTTCTATTTTGCTTGTTTACAAACTTTTCGATTGTTCGAAGATCAAAATTCGGAGCGCCTTTCCTAACAATTCTTTCTCTATCACTGTTGTTTAATGGATATGATCCCAGGATCGCTTGGATTCCTGCCCTTACACTCATCCAATTTCTGCTTGCTTACATCTTCTGCCTCAGGTAGAAAACAAGCTACATCAGCGGCTTTGGGTTGCTTTTCAGTAGAAGTTTCTACTTCTGTAGAAAACATGGATGTTGATGGCTCACTTTCACAAGATGCTGAACTATATCTAGAAAAAAGTAGCTACCTATTGGTTTTTAATATTTTCTCAAGTTCTTTCTATAATTTTTTATCACGTTTCCTTTTTTCTGACCGTTTTTGTGCACTGACTTATCTGCATAAGCGGACGTTGCCTCTAACCTCTAATAATGTGAACACTGACACTGTCTCTGACCAAATAAACAATAAACAACACTGTTGGCCTATTTACACATAAAGAATACTTTGAAATAACAGATTAAAAGATTGATGCAAATTTAATCTGTTATTTCAAAGTATTCGGTAGCGCGAAAGCGTGAGGTGTGCTAAGAGCAGCGGAGCGATCTCAGAAGCACGATATGATTCGCTCGCCTGACAGCCGCTGCTCCGCGACCGCGAAGCGGAAGTAATGTCAGGCTCCCCAGATCGCTCCGCGGCGCTGAACGGAGGTGATGGCTGAACACTCCTCACGTTTCCACGCTACCAAAGTACATAAACATTTAAAAAATTAATGAAAATTTGGGAAATCACCCGATTTTTTTCAAACTGCGTCACATCACAGCTACAGGCCTTAGGATGTCTCCGCACAAGCAATAGAAGCATAATACTGATCCGATAAAACAATAAAAGCCATCTATATAGCTGCTATCGGCACACGAAAAGAGGTAAATAGTCCGATTTTTAAAAATTCATAGAAAAAAATTAAAATTAAAAACAGCTTATAATGATTACTGTTTGCCGGACGCCGGCCGAGTCGGTAGTACATATGACCGAAGGCGGTGAGGCCGGCAGTGAGAATTTCAAACTTAGAAAACCGATAACACGATCGATGTTACGGGCCCCCGACATTTGTCGGGGTGGTCCCCTCCTTATGGGCGGGCCTGAGTGTAACCACAGAGGAAGAGAGATAGAGGTCCAACTCTCGTGTTTATGACAGCGCCCTAGTGGTCGGACATGAAACTACGATAGCGTCAGTCACGTGATACGGTACCAGTGGCTATATGCAAGTAGCACCTCGAAGAGATGGCCTAGTGGTCAACGTTCGTAACTGCTACGGAGGGGTCTCGGGTTCAATCCCAGCAGGTGTGAACGCTCGAACCACTAAACATCCGCCGTGCGTCGGACGGGCACGTTAAGCCATCGGACTCCGGGTACGGGTCTCTCGGTTATAAATAAGGGTGTATTCCTCCCCTTTTCTACCTCGCTTCAATGTCACTTTCCTGTCGGACACTCTAGCCCAAATCTCCTAGTTTCCTGTTTCTAAGGGTTGTTTAAGACGTGGGTCAGACACTGCCTTCTTAAAATCCTCTACATATGATCTATTACCGTTATTGGACAGTGGAAGAGTGGGAAAAGGTTGCCTTCTCCGACGAATCGAGGTTTCTACTCCACAGAAGTGATGGACAGTGGCGCATACGGCGTCAGACACACGAAAACCAACACCCGGACACGCTTGTCGGTTAAGTACAGTTGGTGGTAGTGTGCATGTCTGGGGGATGTTTTCCTGGTATGGCCTGGGACCGCTGGTACCACTGGATAGGTTCCTGAACGCCAATGGCTACCTGTCCATTCTCGCTGACCACATGCATCTCTTCATGTTAGACGTTAACCGTTATAGTAATGGTTTCTACCAACAGGACAACGCGCCGTTCCAAGTCACTAAGGGTTTGCGTGACTGGTTCCAGGAACACGACAGCGATGTCTCCGTTCCCCTTGGCCGGTGAAATCGCCCGATCTCAATCCCATAGAGCGCTTGTAAGATTATTTGGTTTGACGTGCCGACCCACAACCACGTCATCTTATGGATCTCCGTGTTCTGCTGCAGTCCGAAAGGACACGTGTGTCTCGGGCAACCTTTCAGGGCCTCATTGCGTCCATGCCACGCCGTCTCGCCGCTGTCATCCGGGGCAAGCGTGGTTATTCCCATTATAAGGTAGGTGGTCATATTATTCTAATACGACTGTTTATGTATATATATACTATATATCTGATCTTGACGACGAAGAGCTACACCAATCTACTCACTTTTGAGACCACTCGCTCCACACACATTATATACATCGTTCTTATCTTGTCAAAAGACACACACGTCATTCAGATCTGACCTCAAGAATGTTGCCAAATAACATTCAGTGAGTGAGAACGTATAGTTAAGTCTGAAACCTTTAATGAGAACAAACTCAAAATTTGCACAGGGAAAGAAACTATAAATGAAAGTTAATTTTTTGTATACGTCATAAGTCTCAAATTGTTGTCGAGTTAGTAAGACTTATAGAATAATATGTATTCCGAGAATCGGGTGTATTCCGAGGTTGAAGTACTAGAAGATTAAGTATAAAGTGAATCCTATTCTGTGATGTGCTGATCTGAGTGCCTACTTGGGACCAATAAATATTGATTAACCTCGTAAGCAGACTTTGCTTTTCACCTGGATTTGATATCTACTCAGTGCCTAATTAGAGTTATGTTGTTTAATAAGCTATCAGGAGCATGACAACTTTACGGAACGTTTCAGTAAGAAGGTGTTTATATTAGAAGTATGTCAGGGTTTCAATTGTAGCATAAGTAAGTAACAATTCCTTAACAACTATTCAATCACTAAAACCCTATAAACATTGGACACTGGTGTAGTGACAGATTCCAATTGCCAGGGGGCTGATTGGTCCAACTGATGGACCACTGGAGAAATGGTACATTTTCTCCTATTCCATTTGTTTGAATTTCCACTTTCTCGTACTCTTTTTGTCTGGATTCCCCCTTTCTCGTACTCTTTTTGTCTGGATTCCCCCTTTCTCGTACTCTTTTTGTCTGGATTCCCCCTTTCTCGTACTCTTTTTGTCTGGATTCCCCCTTTCTCGTACTCTTTTTGTCTGGATTCCCCCTTTCTCGCACTCTTTTTGTCTGGATTCCCCCTTTCTCGTACTCTTTTTGTCTGGATTCCCCCTTTCTCGTACTTTTTTTGTCTGGATTCCCACTTTCTCGTACTCTTTCTGTCTGGATTCCCCCTTTCTCGTACTCTTTTTGTCTGGATTCCCACTTTATCGTACTCTTTTTGTCTGGATTCCCCCTTCTCGTACTCTTTTTGAATGGATTCCCCCTTTCTCGTACTCTTTTTGAATGGATTCCCCCTTTCTTGTACTCTTTTTGTCTGGATTCCCACTTTCTCGTAATCTTATTGTCCGGATTTCCATTTTCTCGTACTCATTTGTCTGCATTCTTTTCGAAAGAAGAAATAATTATATTGTTACTTGTAAATAGTATTCGTTAATTTCATTTGAGCTTTATTTCTGTTTGTATATATCGTATATTTCCTTAAAAAAAAAAAGTTTCCTTTTGCCTATGTTGGTCGTTTGCCCTGAAATGACATTGCAAAATTCTCTGTACGTGGTGTGAGAAGTGTGCTGCCGGACAAAGCAAGATGTTATAAGCAATTAAGCGGAAGCTAAGTTATAGACGTATGCCGCTGGAGTCCAGAATAGTTGGTATGCACTATTCTCCTTTTATAATCTTGAAGGAATTCAAATATGACTTTATTTACAAAACAACACAAACACAAAACATTTAAAAAACAACACAGCACAAAATAACTATATACACTTAATTGACAAAACATTGGAAATATCTACCTAATAGCGTGTTGGTCCTCCTGTAGTGCGAATAACACCCTGTACCGAGTCGCCCCGGTAGTGCAGTGTTCTAAGCGATGGCTTCTGATCATTCACCCGAAAGGGGTCCTGGTTCGAATCCCGGTGAGGCATGGATGTTGTGTTTGTCTTACGACACTGGTTCTGTTATTTCCCTGGAACCAGTGACCCAAAATTAGGGACGGGCGACTGTTTATAGCACATTGAGTTGCTCATGGTGGTCGTTAAATCTCCAATAAAAAAAATAACATCCTGTACACACCGAGGCATCGACTCCACTAGATGCCGGTGTATTACCGGAGGTAATATCAGCAATTCCTGTTGCAGCATTGTCTACAACTCCGCCCGAGACATCGGTCCAGGATCCACGGATCTGATGTTCTCAGACATGCCTGTTGCCGCATTGTCCATAGTTCCGCCCGAGACATCGTTGCAGGATCCACGGATCTGATGTTCCCAGCCATGCCTATTGCAGCATTGTCCATAACTCCGCCCGAGACATCGGTCCAGGATCCATGGGTCTGATGTTCCCAGCCATGCCTATTGCAGCATTGTCCATAACTCCGCCCGAGATATCGGTCCACGATCCATGGATCTGATGTTCCCAGCCATGCCTATTGCAGCATTGTCCATAACTACGCCCGAGACATCGGTCCAGAATCCATGGATCTGATGTTCCCAGCCATGCCTATTGCAGGATTGTCCATAACTACGCCCGAGACATCGGTCCAGGATCCATGGATCTGATGTACTCAGCCATGCCTATTGCAGCATTGTCCATAACTCCGCCCGAGACATCGGTCCACGATCCATGGATCTGATGTTCCCAGCCATGCCTATTGCAGCATTGTCTACAACTCCGCCCGAGGCATCGGTCCAGGATCCACGGATCTGATGTTCCCAGCCATGCCTATTGCAGCATTGTCCATAACTCCGCCCGAGACATCGGTCCAGGATCCATGGGTCTGATGTTCCCAGCCATGCCTATTGCAGCATTGTCCATAACTCCGCCCGAGACATCGGTCCAGGATCCACGGATCTGATGTTCCCAGCCATGCCTGTTGCAGCATTGTCCATAACTCCGCCCGAGACATCGGTCCAGGATCCATGGGTCTGATGTTCCCAGCCATGCCTATTGCAGCATTGTCCATAACTCCGCCCGAGACATCGGTCCAGGATCCACGGATCTGATGTTCCCAGCCATGCCTATTGCAGCATTGTCCATAACTCCGCCCGAGACATCGGTCCAGGATCCATGGGTCTGATGTTTCCAGCCATGCCTATTGCAGGATTGTCCATAACTACGCCCGAGACATTGTTCCACGATCCATGGATCTGTAATACCGCTCCACGAGGTCCCAGAGAGCTTTCGCAATGTTTAATTCCGGGGGCCACTGGATGGTTTCAAACTCAGATGAGTTGCGGCTTGGTGGGGCAGCAAATTGAACATTGGCATCCTTGTCTTCAAAACACTGCATATCCACGGATGCTTGTGTTGGTCTAATTTCAAAACTTATAACGAAGTAAGTTTCTCCGTTATTTTTGTCCACGCCGGGGCTCGAACCCGGGTGCCCTCATTCCCTCATTCCGGAATAAGTCACTCTACCAATTGAGCTACGCGGACGTTGGTTGTCGCTGCTATCTGCCTTTAGGTCGTGTGAGTCCTGCCGGGCAGGCACGTCACATCTCCCCCCCCGAAAGAGAGTCGGGGGCATGGCGCACTGGTCAGCCGTGACCATGTATCGTCGTAGGCAGCCATCCGTTGTAGAACGTACTTGGGAACTCCCAGTCAATCTAGTGTGTGGAATGGAACGTCACAGATATTTATTTTTCGAAGCGCTGGAGAAGGGATTCTCTGATTTTTCCTATCTCGCGGTGTGGAAAGAACATCACACCATTGCAAGATCTTGAACGGCCGGGTCATCCGGAAAGTTCGGGCGCCGTTATAGCGAAGTAAATTTCTCCGTCCTTTTTGTCCACGCTGGGGCTCGAACCCGAGTCCCCTCATTCCGGAATAAGTCACTACCAATTGAGCTACGCGGACGTTCGTTGTCGCTGATATCTGCTTTTAGGTCGTGTGCGTCCTGCTGGGCAGGCACGTCACAAACTTAATTTCTGAAAATAAATCATTTTTAGATTTGTCTAAAATAACTATATGTACTTATAAGCAAACAGCTAGGACAATATAAAGTATGATTCTGGGCAATAAATGCGGTGGTTTTCACGGAAAATTATTGTGAACTATATTTAGGCGCGGCGATAGGTTTCACGTACCTTCCCCTTCAGTGTCATCTTAGATTGAATCGAAGTATAATCATGGTAGCAGCGCGCAACGGTTAAGAACCTCTCCATACACACTAAAGGACCTAATGTGTCCCACGAGAAAGCTCCCCAAACCATCACAGAAGCACCAGCGCCTTGAATAGAGCCGATACAGTTTTTTTTAATACTTTTTGATACAGTTATCCTCGGGAGCACTACAGTTCTTTCTATATATTTGTGCGATAAAATTACCCATATGCCTTGCCCCGACAATGCCTCCCCAATCAATGCCGCTCAGATTACCATGTTTACCCATCATCGTCTATTGCAATACACTGTTGGGAAGCCATGCTGTTCGTCTATCTATCGTCAGCGTTCGCTTTTGAATTTGTTCCACTCTGCACGGAGGATGTCCGTGTGAACTGTTCACCGCACCTATCTCTAACGTTTTGTCAACTGAGTGTACAAATGAATATATACAAATACATAGTCGAGTCACATTATTGTGACCACCTCCTACTTTTGACGTCAACAGCACGTAGCCAATAAAAGAAAGCACGTGTCGTGAGCTGACTTGGAGGGTATATAAGGTTTGCCTACAGCAAACTGAAAACATATCACTTGTTGCTGTCATGGATAAAAGGAGCGATTTATCAGATTTGTAAAAAGGGATGATTATCAGCTTTCAGGCCAAGGGTGGTAGTATTTCTGAAACAGCGCTGTTTGTGAACTGTTCGCGTGCTGCTGTGTTTAAAGTCCATTGTGTTTGGAGAAATGGCATCATTGCGAATAAGCGATATGGAAGCTGCGGTGCTATGAGGTGAAAGGTTAACGTCGGCTGCGAAGGGGCGTGAGATCTGATCTACTCGCTACAGTAGCCGAATGAACCAGGGGTCTACCGGAAGTGTGTCTAAAACGACAGTTCAGCGGACCCTACTGCGTATGGGGGCTCCGATGCAGACGGATGGTCACTGCATCTATGCTAATGAAGGTGCATCGGCAGAAATGGCTTACATTTCCACGGCAGTATCGGAATTTGACCTCCGCTGATTGGAAAAGGATTGCCTTATTATTATTATTATTATTATTGGGGGTTTAACGACCACCGTGAGCAACTCAATGGGCTATAAGCAGTCGCCCGTCCCTAATTTAGGGTCACTGGGTCCAGGGAAGGGAGAGAACCAGTGCCGTAAGACAAACACAACATCCATGCCTCACCGGGATTCGAACCCGGACCCCGTTCGGACGAATGATCAGAGGCCAGCGCCTTAGGCCACTGCGCCACCGGGGCGGCAAGGATTGCCTTCTCCGATGTGTCACCACAATTCTGTTAAGTCTAATGTCAAACCATGATTCATTAAGTTGAAACTGGTAATGCAAGAGACTTGGCTAATTCAACTTTAGTTCTGTGAACTTCGCTAGCTTTTTCTATAACGGAGGCTTTTTCAACTAAGGAAAGACATCATGAAAGAAATACGGATTACACCATATAACACATTTTTTTTTGATTGGAGGTTTAACGACCACCGTGAGCAACTCAATGGGCTATAAGCAGTCACCCGTCCCTAATTTAGGGTCACTGGTTCCAGGGAAGGGAGAGAGCCAGTGCCGTAAGACAAACACAACACCCATTGATTGATTGGAGGTTTAACGACCACCGTGAGCAACTCAATGGGCTATAAGCAGTCGCCCGTCCCTAATTTAGGGTCACTGGTTCCAGGGAAGGGAGAGAGCCAGTGCCGTAAGACAAACACAACACCCATTGATTGATTGGAGGTTTAACGACCACCGTGAGCAACTCAATGGGCTATAAGCAGTCGCCCGTCCCTAATTTAGGGTCACTGGTTCCAGGGAAGGGAGAGAGCCAGTGCCGTAAGACAAACACAACATCCATGCTTGACGGGATTCGAAATCGGACCCCTTTCGGACGAATGATCAGAGGCCAGCGCCTTAGACCACTGCGCCACCGGAGCGGCATACAAATTTTGAAGATGACAATCCGATTTTTGGTGTAAATGTGACAAGGATAGTAAGTCAGATAATATCCGAAAATTTAAAAATTTCGTCGTCCTGGAGCGGGACTCGAACCCGCGTCTCACAGATATGAAATGTTCAAGTTTTCAGGACGATGAAATTTTCAAGTTTTCGGATGTTATCTGACTTACTATCCTTGTCACATTTGCACCAAAAATTTTATTGTCATCTTCAAAATTCAAAATTTGTATTATATGGTGTAATCCCGTATTTCTTTCATGATTTATCTGCTACTCTGGGCAGTCACGTGATAAGATGATTAACCTCCAGATTCGCTGAACATGAATGCTGGTTGTTTCGACTAGCGAATCCTGTGATGGTTATATTCAAATTAATCGGAAACTTGAGACCTGGTCGTTCTGGGTGGTGTAGTGGTTAGCATACCCGGGCGCTATCTGGGAGATGCGGATTCGAGTCCCGCTCCAGGACGATGAAATTTTCAAGTTTTCAGATATTATCTGGCTTACCATCCTTGTCACATTTGCACCAAAAATTTTATTGTCATCTTCAAAATTCAAAATTTGTAAGGAAAGACATTTGCGCTACTTACTAGCCATCTTCACTCTCACGTCTAAAAACTGGGATTTAAATAGTAGTCTGACTGAATTGTTCTCAGGACCTAATGCCCTTCTTGCCACGTTGAGACGCAGGACATTTCAACACGGGGATTTACGACACTAGCCGAGGCGCCCCGGCAAAGTTCCTAAGATGAGACCAGTACAGTCTGAGGAATGTGCCATTGACCCAACTGGTCGTCACGTTCTTTCGACAAATTACGGGAAGGAAGAACTGGTTTAAGGTCGTAAAGTTTTGCTGAGGAATGAGGGTAGGGGGAGGGGATAACCGGTTTAAAGCAATCTTACATGTACGGAAACCAAGAAATACACAAATTTAGAGGAAATCAGGTTCAGCGCTAACATCTTTAAACGACTATAACGTAACTCTTTTTTACGTTATGTAAGATTTACGGCTGAATAGATGTTAAACGAAGGCTAAAAGCAACGCAGCTAATTGTACCGGATAGCTCAAATTAAGGTTTTACGGCCAGACGAGACATATACAAAAGTCCAACTTACGTCAACTTTTTATTGGTCCAGCAACATTAGACGAAATCCAGAACACACCACTTCACATGTCAAGAAGTTTACCATCAAAACTCAGCAACGATCTAACATCTCCACACACAAAGCAACTGGTGCATCGTCTTTTTATCTAACGTTTTTATCATATGCATACGTCACTCTTGTTCCGACCTCAGATTGTGGCCAACATTAGACTAGTTTGAGGGAAAAGACATAACGTTAAGGTTTGAAAATGTCTAAGAGAACGAACTCAAATTTACATAGAAAAAGAAACTCAAAAGGAAAGTTAAAATAGAATATACAAGCTACACGATGTTCAATGCGGGAAACCGTGTGATTGGAAAAACGTACAGGGTTTGTCCGGAAAGTAATGAGACCACTTTTCCTGGGCCAATCAGAAGGGCCGGAGGGCGGAGTCTCCGGGCGTGACTGGTGGCGGTGTATGGTTCGTAAAAGATCGATGTTTCGTCAGTTGGCTCTGAGCTTTTACAGAGGGAGGATCGCTTGCGAAGTCGACAACTGTGTGAGCGTCGCGTAATGGTCAAAATGCAGAAGAGTGTCGAACAGCGATACGCGGTAAAGTTTTGTGTTAAACTTGAAAAATCCGCGACCGAGACGCTTGCTATGATACAGAAAGCCTACGGGAAGGATGCTTTATCGAAAGCACAAGTGTTTCGGTAGCACAAAACGTTCACAGAGGAAGATAGAGCGTCGAGGATGAGCCACACCCAGTGCGCCCTTCAACGTCTCACACTTCGGACAATGCGGAAAAGGTGAAAGCGGTTTTGGACTCTGACCGACGTCTGAGTGTTAGATTGGTAGAAGAGCACGTGGGACTCGCGAAATCCATTGTGCGTGAAATCATCACGCAAGAATTGCACATGTGGTTCCTAAGGTTTTGACCGATGAACAGAGGAACCACCGTGTGTGAGGAGTGAACCTGGTCTTTTGGAGAAAGTGATAACAGGTGATGACACGTGGGGCTTTGAGTACGATCCGGAGACGAAAAGACAGAGCTCAGAGTGGCACACTCCCGAGTCTCCTCGACCAACGAAGGCTCGAATGTGCAAATCGAAGATGAAATCGTTGTCTTCTTTGACTGTAAAGGTATTGTCCATAACGAGTTCGTAAACACCCGGGCAACGCTGCATTTTACGTGGAAGTGCTTCAACGGCTGAAGAACAGAGTTGTGCACGTCCTTCCGGAGATCACCAACACTTGGGTTCTTCAATACGATAATGCGCCGAGCCATGCGTCGCTGAGAGTGAGAGAGTTTCTGGCGAAACACAACGTGGCAACGCCGCCCCAACCTCCCTA
Source organism: Macrothele yani (assembly GCA_039090855.1). Classification (NCBI taxonomy): domain Eukaryota; kingdom Metazoa; phylum Arthropoda; class Arachnida; order Araneae; family Macrothelidae; genus Macrothele; species Macrothele yani. The sequence goes on from CM076993.1 coordinate 119,351,823, forward strand.
CAGCCCGGACTTGGCCCCGGCTGACTTCTTTGTTTCCCCGGCTCAAATCCAGCCTGAAAGGACACCGTTTTGGGACTGTTACAAACGTGCAAACTGCCGCGACGAGTGCTTTGAAAGCGATCCCTGTTCCCGACTTCCAGGCAAGCTACGCAGCGTGGCAGAACTGCTGGCAGCGGTGTATCGATGTTCAAGGATGTTACTTCGAGGAATTTAATGTTATGTAAGTATAACTTTAATTAAACGTCTGTTATTGAATGAGTCTCAGTACTTTCCGGGCAGACCTTGAACACGGGGGAAATATAGGAGAATTATCGGACTTTAGAAAAACGTCGCTCGAAACGGAAAATGCGGGGACATAAAATCAGGATTTCACTGCAGTAAAAAACGCTACAAAAGGGCGTTGCAGTAGCGTAGCTTGTAATTTTGGCGCTCTGCTGGTGTAGAATAGTGCAATGGACTCTGGTGTTCCGTAGAAAATATGTTGTACATAGTTATTCTTGCCATGTAGAACGTAATTTTGATTTTTTTGAGGGGGAATGCACCATGTCATACCGCTCACGTTGTTAAAGATTGGTTTGATCATATGGGCTTCGAAAAGTTGCACTTACCAACCCAGAGACCTGATCTGTACCTTATGGAGAATACTTGGAACGAACTGGATCGTCTGGTGCGTGGAAAAAGAGAACGACCAACAAACAAAGCTATACTGTTCACTGCTCTGAATTTCGAATAACGGAGCATATCGGCAGACATAAAAAAAAAAAAAGAAAAAAAAAGCTGGTGAAGATATCCTGTGAAGTGTAAAAAGTACTACAGAGTTGAAAACATGTGTCAAGACGAGAAATCTACAACGAGACATTCTATCCGCGTAGCTCACTTGGGAGAGCGACTTACTCCGGAGTGAGGGGACACGGACAAACTTGTGTTTTCACAGAAGATTAGTGGCCGTCAAACGGACTAAAGGCAGAGGCGTAATTAGGGGCGGGGCGGCTGGCCCGCGCGCAGCCTGAGAGAGGGGGCGCAAAAATCACTGCTTACAATCTGAGTAAAACTGAAATTGAAACTTTTTCACCAGCTTTTGCGACAGATTTTTTTTTTTTTGTCACTTTTCTATTTATAGAATCTTTTTATACCTAGGCAATATGTTTCACCAGTATTGGTAGCCTTGACAACTTAAAATTCACGTTTCTTCCTCAAATTGTTCAGGGGATGTTAGTTTCTCAAAATTCAAGGCAGGGTTAGACGTACGTTACAAGATAAGAATACATTCACACTGGTGAACGTTCTCTGGGGGCTATTCCATCATTACTGTCACAGCGAGCTTCAACTTCCAGCTCCATTTGGTCCATTTGATGTGCCACCGAAATCAATAGAGGTAACATTCGGGTGTGACGTTAATTTTTTTGTTTTTTCCAGCAATGTTTGTTTTTACATCATCATCATCATCATCATCAACAACAACAACCATTATCAATCCACTGCTGGATGAAGGCCTTCCCAAGTTTCTTCCACAACGGCCTATCTTGCACCAGTCTCCTCCATATAACTCCCGCATACTTTCGAATTTCATCCACCCATCTCCCATTTGGTCTTCTTCTGGGTCTTTTCCTGTCCCTTGGAATCCAGTCTAACATTTCGGTTGTCCATCCGTGGTCCATTCTTCTGGCAACATGTACAGCCCATTGCCATTTCAGGTATTTTACTCTCATCATGATGTCTTCCACTCTTGTCATTTTCCTTATATATACCCATCCTCTTCTTATCTCTCCTGGTTACACCAGGAATACATCTCTTCGTGCTTCTTACAGTTGTCTGCAGTTTTTGTGCGTTTCTTGTTGTTAAGGTCCACGTCTCTGTTTCTTCCAAAAGCTCTTCAAGCAAGTTTTATACGCCGATTAATTTCTTCATCTATGTAACCTTTGCTTGATATCTGCTGTTCAAGGTAAATGTAGGTTTCGCTGATATCTCCAGCTTTTCCCTATCAATCGACAAATCTTCATTTCTTGTACATCAGGTTTTGTCTTCTGAAAGTTCATTTTTAATCCCACTTCTTTATTCTTGTCAGCAAGTTCCTGGATCATATTCTGCAGTTCTGGAGGGGTAGTTGTAAAAATGACTATGTCATCAGCAAAACAAAGGTGAGTTAAATTATCTCCATTAATCTTTATCCCAGTTCAATGAAATACATTTTGCAATGTGGCATTAAAGAGTTTGGGAGATATGGTGCCACCTTGTCTCTCTCCCTTTCCAATTTTTATTGGTGCTGTATCCTCAAATAAATGAACCTTTGCACTTGCATTTTCATAGCTGTTACTAATAATACCAATGTATGCATCTTCAATACTGCAGGATTTCAAAGCCATTGTAACTGCTGATGGTTTCACGGAATCAAAGGCATTTTCTTAATCGATAAAAGCCATACATAATGGGAGTTAATCTTCCATCGCTCTTGCAATTAGTTCTCTCAGCACATGGATATGATCTATAGTGCTGTAGACGCACCTGAATTCAGCCTGTTCTCTCGGTTGAGCCATGTCCAGCGTTACCTTAAAGCGATGTGAAAAAACCTTAGTGAAGATTTTATAAACCACCGATAGGAAGCTGACGGGCCTGTAGTTCCCGAGATCCACAACGTCACTTTTTTTTTTTAATTATGTAACAGGATCATTGTAGCATTATTCCGATCCTCAGGAATCTTCCCTTCATTGAGGCATGTAGTGAAAACTTGGGGGGACTCTATTTTCAATTTCTCTACTTGCTTCCTGTATAATGTCCAATGTAATTCCATCCTTTCCTGGAGCTTTTCCCCGTTTCATGTTCGTATGTTACTACTAAAAGAGGCATGGAGATGTGCATGCTTGGTATAAACGAGAAAGATAGGAAGAGGAACTCGTGCATCAGGAAACTGAAAGGAGTTGATAACGCCATGATCAAAGTAAAATCCCTAAAATGGCAGTGTACTCTATATATTACTTGAAGAACCGACCACTGTTAGGACAATTGAAATACCAGACCAAGGGACCGCAAAAAACCATTTGTGGGAAATGAATGGATGAAATTCGAAAGCATATCAGAGTGGAATAGAGGAGACTGGTGAAGACAAAGTTGAGGAAGAAACTTGGGAAGACTTTCATCCAGCAGTGGACTGATAAATGACGCAGATGATGAGACATAGATGGGAGGAGGGACGGAATATTTTTAGCTTTGCGCCGGGGACTGAAATGCCTAGTTACGCCTCTGAATAAAGGTTTCAGCATACAATATTAAATTTTATTAAAATAAACATTATTTGTATCAGGTAACCAAAAGATTTTGTGCGGTTTTATAAATGCATTCTAACGAAGCAAATTCCTCCGTCATTTTTGGTCCACGCCGGGAATCGAACCCGAGTCCACTTATTCCGGAACAAGTCGCTCTACCAACTGAGCTACGCAGACGTTCTTTGTCGCTGCTATCTGCCTTTATGCCGTGTGCTTCCTGCGGGGCAGGTGCGTCACATCCCCCCCCCGAAAGAGGGCCGGGCATGGCCCACGGGTCAGCCGTGACCATGAATCGTCGTAGGCCGCCATCCGCTGCGAACGTGCACTTGAGAACTCCCAGTCAATTTAGCGTGTTTAATGCAACATCACACACTTTTATTTTTCGAAGCGCTGAAGAAGGGATTCTCTTATTTTTCCTATCTCGCGGTATGCAAAGAACAACACACCATTGCGAAATCTTGAACGGCCGGGTCATAAGTTCGAGCGCCATTCTAACGAAGTAAATTTCTCCGTCATTTTTCGTCCACGCCGGAAATCGAACCCGAGTCCACTTCTTCCGGAAGAAGTCACTCTACCAACTGAGCTACGCAGACGTTCGTTGTCGCTGCTATCTGCCTTTATGTCATGTGCGTCCTGCTGGGGAGGCACGTCACAGCATGATAATGCATTTGGGACCCATTTGCTTAGCCTCCATGATTTTCCTAGTTGATGCAAGTGTAAGCAAATTATTTCACCACTGACGTTAAACATTTGTAAAAGTTCCTGACATAATAATCTAGAAATACACTGCTGGCCACCCAAAATACAACACCAAGAAGGAAGCATCCGATTGGCCTGCAATTTGCAGCATGCGTCGCCCGCGAGAGGACATGCTAACGATTAGCATTGCAGGGCACATGCAAATCATGTGCGTCCGGCACGCCACCGAGAAGCACTATAAGAAGGGTGCACAGAAGGCTGGGTGTAAGTAGTGGAAGTGTGTTGTGCTGCCGGACCTGTGCGTGGGAAGATTCCTGATGCCTCGTCGCAGAATGTGGCAGTCATTCCAGCACGTTTCAGAGTTCGACAGAGGACGAATAGTGGTTTATCGCGACAGCGGTTTATCGTACCGAGACATCGGCACCTGTGTGGGACGACATCCAGCCACAGTGAGGCGAGTATGGATTCGGTGCGTGCAGGAGGGACGGACGAACCGATGTGAGCGATTGCCGCAGCCGCGGCACACCACCGAACGAGAAGACCGGCATGTTGTGTGGCGGGCATTAACGTCTCGCACCACCACATCACGAACGTTAGCGCAGGAATTAGGGTGTGTTGCGCAACAACCTGTGTCAGCACGTACCGTTCGACGTCGTCTGCAGGAGCAGGGACATGTCGCACGGCGCCCATTGGTCCGATTACCATTGACGTTATACCACCGGCGAGTGCGGCCGCGGTGGGTCGTTGAACGCCGCACCTGGACTACGGAATGACACGACATTGTCTTCTCCGACGAATCCCGCTTCTGCCTGCAACACCACGAAGGTCGGATCCGCGTGTCGTGGCACCGCGGCGAGAGGCTGTATGACGCCTGCATTATGCGCATCGCCATACCGGTCCGTCACCTGGTGTTATGGTTTGGGGCGCAATTGGATATGACACCCGCACCCCTCTGGTACGCATCGCCGGTACACTCAACAGCCACCGCACCATCTCCGACGTTTTGGAGCCTGTAGTCCTCCCTTTCTTGCAGGACCTGCCAGCGGCCACGTTTCAACAGGACAATGCGCGCCCGCACGTGGCACGCATCGTGCAACAATTCTTCACGGCCCACCAGGTGTCTGCTGCCGTGGCCCGCCTGTTCTCTCGATATGTCGTCCATCGAACCCGTCTGGTCGCTGATCGGCAACCGAGTGGCCCGGCAAGCACCACCCGCGGCTACGCCTGATGAACTGTGGCAACGTGTGGAAGCAGCCTGGACCGACATACCCCAAGCCCACATCCAAAGCCTCTTTCGCTCGGTGTAGCGGCCGTTATTGCCAGCCATGGGGGCCACACGAACTATTGATGTCTGCGTGTTCCGGAAGTCGCACGGGCCTGTAAGCTTAATCGTTTCATCTTTGTATATGTTGTTATGCTTCCAGTAAATCTGGCTTTGCTATCTCGTGTCCTTCTTGATGTTGCATTTTGGGTGGCCAGCAGTGTATTTCAACAGCGGCACGTAATTCTTCATTATCAATAATGTTGGGTCTTCCCGAACGTGGTGGATCTCCAAGTTATTCATCACCAGAAACAATTTTTTTAAACCGTTTCTGCGCAGTACGTTCTGCTGCCGCATTTTTTCCAAATGCCACACATGTCTTACATAACTCTTCTAAAGCCTTCGAACCGAGTAAAGCAAATAAGCCTGAATTACACCAGGTTCAAGTGACATTTTGAATTAGTTCAAAGTCGTAAAAAAAGAGTACACACCAAGTTAGAGTGCACAGATTGATTGATGCATATCAGTTCCGGGTCTGGTTCACTTCGTCGACAACTCATTTCGTCAACGCCACTTCGTCGACAGGTACATTTCGTCGACACTATACAGTATATGAAAACAATCGATTCCTAAAAAACCGAAAACAAGTTCAGAACCAGCAAATTTGGTATACTATCTCATGGTACTCTCTTAGACCGTACACGGTTTTTGGAAGGGGTCGGGGCTCGGGGTCAAGGGGTCCCATACAAAATTTTCGTGAAATCTTCAGTTTTCAAGTTAGAACCACCAAATTTGGTATACGATCTCATGATACTCTAACTTAGACCGTACACGGTTTTTGGAAGGGGTCGTAGAACGGGGTAAAGGGAGCTACGACCCCTTCCAAAAAAATTTTTCTCAAAAATGTTCATTTTTTACTTAAGAACTGAAACACAATTCTGCACTCCAATACCCTATATGCGGTGTAAGTTAGGGTACAATGAGATAGTATACCAAAATTGGTGGTTCTAAATTGTAAACTATAGATTTTACTGAAATATTGCATGGGGGCCTCCTTGACCCCGGGCTCCGACCCCTTCCAAAAACCATGTAGGGTCTAAGTTAGAGTACCATGAGATAGTATACCAACTTTGGTGGTTCTGAACTTTTTTTCGTTTTTTTAGGAATCGACCGTTTGCATATACGGTATAGTGTCGGCGAATTGAGTGTCGACGAAATGTACCTGTAGACGAAGTGGCGTCAACGAAATGAGTTGCCGACGAAGTGATTGTCGACGAAATGTATTTGTAGACGAAGTGGCGTCAACGAAATGAGTTGCCGACGAAGTGATTGTCGACGAAATGTACCTGTAGACGAAGTGGCGTCAACGAAATGAGTTGCCGACGAAGTGATTGTCGACGAAATGTATTTGTAGACGAAGTGGCGTCAACGAAATGAGTTGCCGACGAAGTGATTGTCGACGAAATGTACCTGTAGACGAAGTGGCGTCAACGAAATGAGTTGCCGACGAAGTGATTGTCGACGAAATGTACCTGTAGACGAAGTGGCGTCAACGAAATGAGTTGCCGACGAAGTGATTGTCGACGAAATGTACCTGTAGACGAAGTGGCGTCAACGAAATGAGTTGCCGACGAAGTGATTGTTGACGAAATGTACCTGTAGACGAAGTGGCGTCAACGAAATGAGTTGCCGACGAAGTGATTGTCGACGAAATGTATTTGTAGACGAAGTGGCGTCAACGAAATGAGTTGCCGACGAAGTGATTGTCGACGAAATGTACCTGTAGACGAAGTGGCGTCAACGAAATGAGTTGCCGACGAAGTGATTGTCGACGAAATGTACCTGTAGACGAAGTGGCGTCAACGAAATGAGTTGCCGACGAAGTGATTGTCGACGAAATGTACCTGTAGACGAAGTGGCGTCAACGAAATGAGTTGCCGACGAAGTGATTGTCGACGAAATGTATTTGTAGACGAAGTGGCGTCAACGAAATGAGTTGCCGACGAAGTGATTGTCGACGAAATGTACCTGTAGACGAAGTGGCGTCAACGAAATGAGTTGCCGACGAAGTGATTGTCGACGAAATGTACCTGTAGACGAAGTGGCGTCAACGAAATGAGTTGCCGACGAAGTGATTGTCGACGAAATGTACCTGTAGACGAAGTGGCGTCAACGAAATGAGTTGCCGACGAAGTGATTGTCGACGAAATGTACCTGTAGACGAAGTGGCGTCGACGAAATGAGTTGCCGACGAAGTGATTTTCGACGAAATCAACCAAACCGTCTGTTCCTCATGACGTACATAAAAAATTGCGCTCTGCAAACTATTACAAAATAAGACAAGTCATTGCAACGAAATCTACCAAAGACCGCACGAACGTTTTCGGTAACCTAGTAGATATGTTAGTGTTCGAAAATTAATCGCAGGGCAGTGTACATATAAGGGTTTTTTCTCTAGATTATATACGAACGGCATATCGATGTGTCAAAATCATTTCAGATAAGGCAAGTACAGAAAACATACTTAACATTCACTTTATTTTATCTTATTTTGGGCTATATATGTTTTAACACTTCCTCAGAGTTTTGTTTTCATTTTTTGGAGCGAAAAGGCTTTCAGTTTTAGAAGAGGCTTTCCAAAAAACGTGCATCCTGTAATAGCCTCGGCCAAGCTTGACCCTTCTGCAGTTGCTCGCCCCCCCCCCTCTCCTTTCTCTGGTTCGGTTATGACTGCTAATTGTCCTTTAGCAATTGAGAGATCTTTCCCGGTCTCCAGCATGCATGTACTTGCAACAAAGGCGCCTTTGTTTGCCAATCCAGGGATTTTTCTTTTCTCTTTTTATCTGCTCAAGTGAATGAAACAAGAGCTAAAATTTCGCGTCTCTAATGAATAGATGAGGAAAATAAGGAAAGTTTTGTGCAGCCTTCTCTTCTGTATTCCTTTTTTTTTTTTTTTTTTTTTTTTCGTCCTTGCTTGATGAAACGCTTCGTTTATTAGTACAACACATTAAGAGGATATATTTATTTATGTTTTTCTTTTCTGCATTCTCACGCCACAAACGGTATTACCACTTACTCCGTTTTAGACTCTTAAGCATAGAGATGAAAAATTCCTCAACGTACGAGAAATGTTCTGATGGATTGATTTCAAGCTGTGAAGCTTTAACGACATGAGTACGGAATCACATATATATTGAAACAAAAATTATTTTTTTATGCAGACGACTGTCAGATCCCTTAAGTCGTGATTATAGGAAGGGTAAGAAGAGAACATACACTCACCGCCAAAAAAAGAAAGAGTTGCACCCAGAAGGAAAAAGCCGACAGGAATGAAACTTGGTGGGTAGGTTTGACATCGTGAGACATGCAAATAATTCAAGAATGACGCGTGGCCGCGCATGTGACGCAAGCAAGTTGGAGTCGTAGCGCTGTGCCTACCGGCTATATAATGTCGTCCCGTTGCGCGCTTGCCATTCTGACTCGTGCTGTTGTATTGGTTGCATCCTTTGCAAGTGAAGTATGCATCGGAGAAAAATTCGGAAACATGTCGCACAGTTGGAGGAATTCGAGGGAGGCCGCGTCGTCGGGCTCTGGGAAGCGGGATGGTACTATCGCCGTATTGCGCGCCATACCGGTCGTGCGGATATCACCATAGCACGCTGTTGGCGGCAGTGGATAGAACAAGGTACGCAGTAACGACAGGAAGGGTCTGAGAGACCTAGACGAACCACGGAGAGAGAGGACCGACGGGTTGTCTGACATGCGCGGAGTGACCCAACATTCACGATTGCGGATAACCAGCGAGATGGTTTATCGAGATTGATGCATCGTCCGTTTAGTGCCAGCACCACTGGCAGACGGCTGCACGACGTTGGACTACACGCACGCAGACCGTTACAACGACTGCCTTTAACACTACTGCATCGTCGCCAAAGACTGCGATGATATCGTGTCAGACTGTCATGGAGCCACGCAGATTGGCAGCGGGTGATCTTCAGTGACGAGTCCCGCTTTGGTCTTGGAAGAGACGACCAACGAATCCGTGTGTGGAGGCACCGTGGTCAGCGCCAAGATGAATGGTTTGTTGTCGAGCGTCACACGTGCAGAAGGTCTGGTATCATGACGTGGGGTGCAGCTGCCTACGATGCCAGATCACCTTTGGTGTTCATTACAGGCACTCTGACAGCCCAACGTTACGTTAATGAGGCCCTGCAACCAATGGCCCTACCTTTTCTGAACTCTCACTCCGGTGTGGCTTTTCAACAGGACAACGCTCGTCCACATACTGCTGCTGTACCTAGAGCTTGCCTTCAAGGCACTGACACTTTGCCATGGCCAGCCGCATCGCCAGACCTATCGCCGATTGAAAATGTGTGGGATGTTATTGGACGCGCTATCCACACTCCACCCCTATCGCACAATCTGCAGGAATTGCGTGAGAAGATTCAAGTTGCATGGGATGGCTTATCGCAGGATACTATTGGGAACCTGTATAACTCCATGCCGAGAAGTCTGGCATGCTGTGTGAGCAAACAGCGACGCCATTCTGAGAGACACTACCTATTGGCGTGTAGCTCAATAAATATTGCCCATATCAGTCTCAACGTTTAATCATTTATTGTTCCTGGTGACCTTTACCTTCCCCCTAAATAACATTGTAATGCGACGCATCCTTCTGGTGCAGCTATTTTTTCGACGATGAGTGTATATACATTCTCTCAACCAAGAACACAATAAACCAAAGGCAAACAAGGGTGTAGGGAGTCGCCTGGTGGCCAAGTGCTACGAAACGCAGGCGTTTGATCATTCGTCTGAGATGGTTGCTGGCCCGAATGCCCGGTGAGGCACGGATGGTGTGTTTGACCGACGGCTCTGGCTCTCTCCATTTCTTAGAGCCAGATACTCCAAATTAGGAACGGGAGACTGCTTACAACCTACTGTTGTCCACGCCGGGGCTCGAACCCGGGTCCCCTCATTCCGGAATAAGTCACTCTACCAATTGAGCTACGGGACGTTCGTTCTGACTGCTATCTACCTTTATGTCGTGTGCGTCCGGCTGGGCAGGCACGTCACATCTCCCCCCCCCCAAAAAAAAGAGGGCTGGCCCACAGGTCAGCCGTGATCATGAATCGTTGCAGGCAGCCATCCGCTGTAGAACGTGTACTCGAGAACTCCCAGTCAATCTAGTGTTTGGAATGCAACATCACACACTTTTATTTTTCTAAGCGCTGAAGAAGGGATTCTCTGATTTTTCCTATCTCGCGGTGTGGATATAACATCACACCACTGCGAGATTTTGAACGGCCGGGTCATCCGGAAAGTTCGGGCGCCATTATAACGAAGTAAATTTCTCCGTCATTTTTGTCCACGCCGGGGTTCGAACCCGGATCCTCTCATTTCGGAATAAGTCACTCTACCAATTGAGCTACGCGGACGTTCGTTCTGACTGCTATCTGCCTTTATGTCGTGTGCGTCCGGCTGGGCAGGCACGTCACAAAATATAAGAGAATAGGGAGCTGCCCGGGCAATTTAACTGTGATTTTACAAGACTGCCGCTCCCTCAGGAAATTTAGTTTTTTCTGTTTAAATGTTTTTTTATTCTGGAATCTTTGAGATGAAAACTGGCGAAATCAGAGTTAAACTAGACGAAACCCATCGGTATCGACGGTTAGTTATTATTATTATATATATATAATTTTTTTTTTTTTTTTTGAGAAGAATAAACTCATATGAAACAACAAATGTGAACTTTATTTGATTGACAAATTCATTCAACCACTTCAGTAAAGACAATAGTCCAGGTTTGTGATTATTTTTTTCTTTTTTTGACTGAAGGTTTAACAGACCACCGTGAGCAACTAAATGGGCTATAAGCAGTCGCCCGTCCCTAATTTAGGGTCAGTGGTTCCCGGGAAGGGAGAGAGTCAGTGCCGTAGGACAAACGCAGCATTCATGCCTCACCGGGATTCGAACCCGGACCCTTCACGAACAAACCATCATAAGCCAGCGCTCAGACCACTGCGCCACCGGAACGGCCAGGTTCGTGATGAGCATTCCAACTGCACCCTTTTTCAGTCGTAAAACGTGAAGCGGAAGTCCACTCATCTCGATCGTGTGCAAAAATTTAACTGGATAGCACACTCTTTCACTCTCTTCTTCAGTCACAACTTTATTTGTAAATGTTGGCATAAGATTCGCGTTGCGCATACTCTTCACCCGTCGGAATCGACCGTTAGGTTTTCTTTTTCTTTTTCTTTTCTTTTTTTTTTTTTTTGAAAAGAATAAACTCATAAGAAACAACAATTATAAACTTTATTTGATTGAAAAATTCATTCAACCACTTCAGTAAAGGCAATAGCCCAGGTTCGTGATGTTTTCTTTTTTTTTTTTTTTTTTTGACTGAAGGTTTAACGACCATCGTGAGCAACTCAATGGGCTATAAGCAGTCACCCGTATTATTTTAACTAACAAGGCCAACGGAATGTTTATTTACATCTTTACATAATGGGAAACGTCTTACCTACGTGAATAAACTGGATCGAATGAATATTAAATTGTATATATACATCAGGCAGTCCAACGGCATAACGCAATCAGGTCTTGGAGAGTGTTCGCTGTTCCGATGAGAACGTTGATACCAATGCCTACTAGCGTTGTTTTGCGCAACGGTTTGCTCAGAAAAAACTTCGGACTTTGGACTATCTCAGTCCTTCCATTGTGCCGCCTTCAACAGCGCGTGAGTCAACAGCAGGCGATCGAATGTCAACCGCACGCTTCTCCCATAGACTTTACTTGGGAACTTTGCCACCCCACAACGTCCAAACGGTTACCCCAATCTCATTTTTCTTTTCGACTTGCCCATCTACATGATAATAACTTTATTTTGATACCTTAACCATATCTTTACGTTCAGCCGTTCTCTCAAAATAGGACTCACAGTAAAAAACCTTAAAGAATTAATATATGGATTGGCTGTTCTTTGGCTCACTGAGGATCCTTTACTGGGAGCTCACACAAGAGGGTCAAGCTGTGGACGCGAACCTCTATGCTGAACATTTGCAGCTGGTCCATGATACTCTACGCTATAGTGTTTCTCAAATTTTGGTCGCTGATGGACCACTTGAAGTATTTCTTTACTAATCGCGGACCACCAAGTGGGGGAGCCTGGGCAACTTCCCTGGGAGAACTTTGAAATTAAAAAATACATTGTCTGAAACTGAGGTTGCCAACCCTGGTTAATAATATCAGAACCTACCGGACACCCTCATCGGCAGGTTGTTGATGACTCCGCCCCCTCTCCCTTGCTCCAAGGAAAGACATAACCAAAGTATCCCCCGATTTATGTGGTTTACAGATGGGCTTTTGAGCTCTGGCTGAATTTTCCCCCTTGAAATGCAATTTTTAGTTAATTTTAGCATCTTTTGGTAAATTTTAAGCCTTTTTCAGCAAATTTTCAGCTGTTTTTTACTTGAAAATTACACCGTCCCCAGATAGGGCCCGTAAGCAATTGCCACTGGCCTTAGGCAAAAAATCGCCTAGCATAGGCATAGTCGGGGGGGGTTCAAACCCTCCTCGAAACCCCAAAAAGGAAAATTTATAGCCTGTAATATTTATGGGAAATTACTTAAACTCTCTCCGAAGATCGCACCCCCCCCCCCCCAACCTAAATTCGAGCCACGGCAAAATAAAATAAAAAAATCCATACAATTCAAGTTACATCATATTCAAAATGTGATATGGATCTTTGATTTTCTCTTTTAATTTTATTACTTTTCTGAAAGTCCACGGGTAAAGATTCAGTAATTAATAACTACAATAATAATCGTAGCATCTAGGAGAAGGATGTTACTTCTTGCGATCCTTTACCAAGCTATCTACACTGAAGTGCCAGACAAACAGGTACACCAGTCTAATATCTGGTAGGTCCCCCACTGGAGTGCAGGACTGCAGAAATACGACGGGGCATGGACTCCACTAGCTTCTGGAAATATGCTGTAGGCAATGCACACCATACTTCCTGCAGAGAGTTCCACAATTCGGGTGTATTCCGAGGTCTCGGATTCCTGTGTTCGATAGCACGTTGCATGGCATCCCAAATGTGTTCTATCACGTTCAGATCTCGAGACTCGGGTGGAATTGGCAACACCCCAAACTCAGATGAATGATGAATGCTCCTCTAATCATAATGTGGCGTCCCGACACTTGTGTGGAGGTGCATTGTCCTGTTGGAATAGGCCCAACCCATCAGCATGAATGCAGGACTTGAACGGGTGTACCTCGTAAGAAAGGAGGCACACATAGCGTTGGCCGGTCACAGACGTTTGTAGACGTACCAGGGGACCCAGTGAAGTCCAGCTAAACAGACCTCCATACCATTACGGACCCCCTTCATGGGGTTTGCGCCACACACGAATCCTTCCATCTGCCCGATACAGTTGGAAACGCGACTCGTCAGACCAGGCTATTTGTTTCCAGTCATCAAGTGTCCAGTGGCGGTGTTGCCGTGCCCAAGCGAGGCGCATAGCTCTGTGTTGTGCACCCATCAAGGGGACTCGAGTTGGGCGTCGGCTTCCAAAGCCCATATCATGCAGGGTACGTTGCACAGTCCGGACGCTGATGCTTGTTGAGGCTCCAGCATTGAAATACCTGCGAGAGTGTTGCATGCCTATCGCGTGAAACGATTCTTGACAGCCGACGATGGTTACGTTCACCCAGTGTCTTTTTATGGTCACACTGGTATCGTAGGTTGGAGGTTTTGCCGGAATTCTTGTAGTCACGGTATATCCTTGCATTGGTCGTCCGTGAAAATCCGAACTTCGTTTCTACCTCCGAAATACTATGGCCTATCTCACGAGCGCCAACTGTGACACCGCGTTGAGAATCGCTTAAATCGTTATTACTTGTCATTCTCATGCCGAAAACAGCTCTGACAGCTGGCAAGGATGTCTATCGTTTATATACGCACTGGCGGACGAAACCGAGTACGCGCATAGGTAACGTTGCTATATATTTTGCATAAGTTCGTCTGTACCAGTTTTTCTGGCACTTCTGTGTATATCCGGTTCGATAGCTGTGGACGTTCAGGTCGAGCATACACACAAAATTTAAGAGAAGGGATTCTCACATTCTTCATTAATTTTCCTCGAAAATTTCCTGCGGACCACACTTTGAGAAACACTGCTACGCCAACGATACACAGCGCCCACCAGTAGGAAGTGGGTGTTGCTGCAAGTGGATAATACTCCTATAGTCACAGGGTGTGGTTCACTGAGGGTTATTTTTGTTAGGAACTCATATCAGATGGTCAAGCTGTGGACGGGAACTTCTATGCCGAACACCTGCAGCTGGTCCATGATGCTCTATGCGAATGATTCCCAGGACTTATCAGTAGGAATGGAGCGTGAGTGCAAGTGGATAATGCTTTTAGTCACAGAGTCTGGTTCACTGAGGGTCCTTTCCATTAGGAACTCCTATCAGATGGTCAAGCTGTGGACGGGAACCTTTATGCAGAACAACTGCAGCCGGTCCATGATGCTCTACGCGAACGATACTTAGCGCTCATCAGTAGGAAGGGGCGTTACTGTTAGTGAATAATGCTTTTAGTCAGAGGGTATGGTTCACTGAGGGTTCTTTTCGTTAGCAACTCGTATCAGATGGTCAAGCTGTGGACTAGAACCTTTATGCCGAACAACTGCAGCCGGTCCATGATGCTCTACACCAACGATTCACAGCACTCATCAGTAGGAAGGGGGCGTTGGTGTAAGTGGATAATGCTTTTAGTCACAGAGTCTGGTTCACTGAGGATCTTTTTCATTAGGAACTCGTATCCGGTGGTCAAGCTGCGGACGCCTCTATGCCGAACAATTGCAGCTAGTCCATGATGCTCTACGTCAACGATGCCCAGAGCTCACCAGTAGGAAGAAGCGTTACTGCTAGTGGATAATGCTTTTAGTCACAGTGTCTGGTTCACTGAGGGTCCTTTTCACTGGAAACTCGCGCCACATAGTCAAGCTGTGGACGGGAACTTTTATGGCAAAAAGGAACTGAAGACCTCTCATACGACCAATTGCACCCGACTTCGGCAATTGGAAGATTCGTGTAAACTGTGCAAATTGATACCCCATGCTTTGTCCAGGGCCGCCAAGAGTTGGCCCTCGCCCCTCGGAAACAATAATTCCGTGCCCAATGATAAAAGAAAAACTAACTGCATGTAGATAAAAATGGTTCTTTATTCTTTCTGTAATATAATATATAATTTTCCAACTTCCGAAGTCGGGTGTTCATGGTCGTATACGAAAATTGAATAATAGTAATATAATATTGGGTAAATACAAAACAATAGTTGCTATTGTCGCGGTGTGATTCACTATGAACTATTACCTCAGAACAATGCCATCACAGCGGATGCTTCCATCTAACAGTCGCACCGTCTCCATGCTGCACTGCCAGAAAAGTGCCTAGCCTTGATTGATCGCCATGGAGTTGTTTTTCACGAGAATAAAGCTCGTTCAAATGTCTCTTTACGGACATAGCAAAAATTGCACGAGCCGGAATGGTAAATATTGTCGCATTTATCCTATTTCCCGCAGCTTGCCAGATACGACTTACATCTCTTCCGGTTTTTGTCGAATTTTCCCTCTGAGAAAATCTTTGCTGACAACAATGATGTGAAACATTGCACAGATGATTTCTTCAACTTTCGCTCGCCAGACTTCCATAGAAATGTGATATTCCAACTCGCAGATCGGTGGAACAAAGTTACCAGATTTTACGTGGACTATACCTGGTAGTCTGCATAAAAGCTGGTAACTTTGTACGATATTTAAGCTTGAAATACATGCTTCGTATTTTGTACGATATTTAAGCTTGAAACACATGGATGCTAAGTACACTGCTGGACAATTGCTAAGGACGGATTATAAACGGCTATATAGCGCATAAAAAAGTAAGTGTGGTTGGATGCCAAGTGAAATAAAATAATGTCAGAATGCCAGGACATTACAAGAAAGACAATTTATTGTGCTCTGAAATCCAGAAGGCTTTGGAACGTGTTCAAGGGACAAACAGGACATTTTGTGCAGAATACGTAAACGTGAAAAAAGGCAATTACCGTCCGTAGGCGTTCCGGCGTAAGATGTCAATACGGGATATGGCCATCATGGAGGGCGATGCAAGATTCCACACGTCGTGTCATGCTTTGCGCAACATTATCAAGCAGCTGTTGGGGTAATTTATCCCATTCCTCTGTCAGTGCACGGATGAGGGTGTCCTTGTTTATTGGAGGGCATTGGCGACCAGCAAGTCTCCTCCCCAAAGCATCCCACACATCTTCAATGGGATTCAGATCTGGAGAACGTGCTGGCCATACGAGGCGTTGAATATCCTCGCTCTCAAGACACTCCTGGGCAGCGACTGTTCGATGACATGTTGCGTTGTCGTCCATGAAAATGAATCTATCACCGACAGCACCACGGAACATGCGAACATGAGGTAGCAGAACATCCTTAATGTATCGTTGGCCAGTCATAGTCCCAGTTGGAAGCACATAGAGGGACGTACGGCCATTGATCATGATGCCAGCCCATACCACGACACTACATGTCGGATATCGGTCCTTTTCCTCTATGTTTGCTGGACAATATGCAGTACCACTATCACGCCAGATCAGTTGTCATCGACAATCAGACGATAGACTGTATCTACTCTCATCTGAGAAGAGGACAGCAGACCAGTCGTTATCAGTCCAATTGCGATGTTGATGGCACCATTGCAAACGGGCGATACGGTGACGTCTGGACAATGGGATGCACACAACAGGACGGCGGGCGTATAGTCCTCCTTCATGCAAACGTCTGGCGACAGTTTTTCGGGAGATCCGCTTGCCAGTAGCAGCCATAAACTGATTTGCTACCTCACTAGCTGTGCTGCGCCGGTGTCTTTTGTTGATAGCACTATGTACCGATCTTCTGCAGGTGTCGTACTGCGAACACGACCTCCCCGTGACGTTTGCTACACTCTCCATTTGTTTGAAATGATTTCCAAAGCCTTGAAACAACACTGTGGCTGACGTCGAACTCCCTAGCAACATCTGTTATTTTTCGCCCTTCTTCAATCTTGCCAATAATACGGCCACGCGTAAAATCATCTAGGTGATGTCGGGAAGACATACTGAAAATTGCAAGTTCGTCAATTGATTCTTTCCCTTTCAACTTTGCGTTTGTACAACAACGGTCAATGCGCGTCAAATCCTTTATATCTCTTATCAGCGCTATGACGTCACGAACAAGTTCGGCAATCCAAAATTTGCATACGCACAACACGTCTTACGGTATCCCGCACTTATGCTAATTTCCACATTTTCCTGCCTTCCATTTTATGGTTGCTATCGTTGCTATTGTCATCCGTCCTTAGCAATTGTCTGGCAGTGTATTTTGTACGACATTTTAAGCTTGAAATACATGCTTCTCTATTTTACAGATACTTTCTTTACAACCTGATATCTGTGGACGAAGCCTATCAATTTAGTTTTGACAGAAAACTTACGAAAAGGTACTTGCATAGGCTACTCCTATGCATGCCTTTCTGGAAAAATTCAATTATACGTCATACATATTTTCCAGGAAAAGAATCGTGGATTTCGGAGACATTGAACTACAAAAAATTAAAAACAACAAAACAAAAGACAAAACAAAATACTGACCAGATTTATGATAACTTATTTTAAGTGCTATTGAGACTACTGTGATAAACACCTGAGTTTGTGCGTGTAAAATTGGCTCGCCGAGAGCCTTTGGGAAGCTCCGGTGGCGTAGTGATCTAAGTGCAGGCTTCTGACAAGTGGCATAACCATGTTTCAAAATCTGAGAGGGTCCGATCACACATGCACAGTGATCGGATCCCCCCAGCTTATATGTATGCACATATATACAATAGTACAGTATATATATATATATATATATATCATCATCATCATCATCATCATCATCATCATCATCATTGTCAACCATTATCAATCCACTGCTGGAAGAAGGTCTCCCCAAGTTTCCTCCACAAAGGTCTGTCTTGTGCCAGTCTCCTCCATGTCACTCCTGCATACTTTCGAATTCCATTAACCCATCTCCCATGTGGTCTTCTTCTGGGTCTTTTCCTGTCCCTTGGAATCCAATCTAAAATTTCGGCTGTCCATCGATGGTCTGTCCATCTGGCAGTATGTCTAGCCCATTGCCATTTCAAGGATTTAACTATGATCATGATGCCTTCCACTCTTGTCATTTTTCAGATCCACGAGTTCCTCTTCTCATCTCTCCTGGTTACATCAAGCATGAACCTCTCCATGCTACTTTGAGTTGTCTGCAGCCTTTGTATGTCTCTTTTAGTTAAGGTCCACGTCTCTGCACCATACGTAAGCACTGGAAGGATGCATTGATCAAACACTTTTCTTTTAAGACATAATGGCATATTGCTCTTGAAAATTATGCTGTTTCTTCCAAAAGCTCTCCAGGCAAGTTTTGTACGCCGATTAATTTCTTCATCAATGCGACCCTCACTTAATATCTGCTGTCCAAGATAAACGTACGTGTCTGTTATCTCCAGCTTTTCTCCATCAATCGATAAATCTTCATTTCTTGTAAAAGCATTGAACATCACTTTTGTCTTCTGAAAGTTCATTTTTAATCCCACTTCTTTACTCTTGTCAGCAAGTTCCTGGATCACACTCTGCAGCTCTGATGGGGTAGTTGCAAAAATGACTATGTCATCAGCAAAACGAAGGTGGGTTAGATAATCTCCATTAATTTTTATTCCTTTGTTTTCCCAGTTCAGTGATTGAAAGACATTTTCCAATGTGGCATTAAAGAGCTTCGGAGATATGGTGTCACCTTGTCTCACTCCCTTTCCAATTTTTATGTGTGTTGTATTTTCAAACAGCCGAATCTTTGCACTTGCATTTTCATAGATGTTATTAATAATATTAATGTATGCATCTTCAATACCACAGGATTTCAGAGCCATTGTAACTGCTGATGGTTTCACCGAATCAAAGGCTTTTTCATAATCGATAAAAGCCATGCACAATGGAAGTTCATATTCCCTCGCTCTTTCAATTAGTTCTCTCAATACGTGGATATGATCTATTGTACTGTAGCCACTCCTGAATCCAGCTTGTTCTCTCGGTTGAGCCATGTCCCGTGTTACCTTCAAACGGTGTGAAAGAGCTTTAGTGAAGATTTAATAAACCACTGATAGGAGGCTGATAGATCTGTAGTTCCTGAGATCCTCAATGTCACCTTTTTTATGTAGCAGAATCATTGTAGCGTTGTTCCAATCCTCAGGAACCCTTCATTAAGGCATCGAGTGAAAATTTGAGTAAGTACTGTTTCGATATCTCCACTTGCTTCTTGTATGATGTCTACAGTAATTCCATCTTCTCCTGGAGCTTTTCCCCGCTTCATGTTCTTGATTGCATGTGCAACTTCTGCTGGGAGGACTGGAAAAACTCTGATTCTGGTACTTTGCATGATGTCTGGAGTACATGTATCATCCCTTTCATATAATTTGGAGTAGAAATCTTTCACTCTTGTCAAAATTTCGCCTCTATTTCTTGTTACAGAACCATCTTCTTTTCTCAGTGCGATAATCTGTTTTCTTCCCTTACTGAGATGTCCCTTTGCTATCTTTAGGCTTTGGTTGTTTTCAATTGCTTTCCTTACTAGTCCACAGCTGAATTTCCTTACGACTTCAGTGATAATTTTTCGTACTGTCTTGCATAGCTCTATATATTTCACTTTGGAAGTCACATCTTCTTTAGTTGTCCTCATCACTCATCTTTTTTGCATCAACATTTTGGTTTTTCCTGATAATTTGTTCACATGCAACTTGTTCTTAGACCCAGCTAATTTTGTTGCTGTTTCCATTAGAGCTTTGGTTACTTTCCTGTTAACTTCAGAAATATCCACTTCTTCCGATGTTAGGCCTTCTAATGCAGAGAATCTGTTCTTCAGTTCCAGCTTGAAGGTATTATGGTGTTTTTTAAGGTTGGTTATGTCAATACATTTTGTTTGTCTTATGAGCTTGCCACGTTCGAGTTTAGCGTTGAGATGCATCTTACATCTCACCAATCTATGGTCATTACCTGTGTTGAACTTGCTTAGCACACTGCAGTCTTCTATGACGAATTTTTTGTTACACATTCTGTCCTGGAACTAGTGGCTCTAAGTTTGGGACTGGTGACTGCATATAGTCCATTGGGCTGCGGTTGGTCTAGTGATCAACGCTTGTGGTTCGATCCAGTACGAACCACTAAATATCCCCGTGCGTCGGATGGGCACCTTAAGCCGTCGGACCCCGGGTACTGGCACTCCGTTAATAAATAAGGGCGTCTTCCTCCTACTTTCTATCTCGCTTCCGTGTCACTTTCCTATAGGACACTCTAGCCCAAATCTCCTAGCTTCCTATTTCTAAGGGTTGTTTAAGACCTGGGGTCAGACACTCCCTTCCTAAAATCTTCTACATATCATCTGATCAGATTTGATCTGCTTATAGCCCACTGATTTGGTCACTGAATTGATTAACCCCTCCCTCCCCAATCAAGAGCGGTTCTAGAGTTATAATATTTGAAAAGCTTATGTAAACTATTAACTATAGCATGTAATAATAACTAATATTTCATGAAATTTAGCTATTTAAATTAAAATTGTTTAATATATATTCGAATTGAATTATATTAATTAAATTAATATTCATTAATTCAATTAATTATTAAAACGTTACTGTTTATTCACACAAATAAAATCAAATGACGGACTCCAGTCTTCGGTTCTTCATATTTGCAAATCTGTTAATAACATTGTCCACTGATATGAAGATATCTCCATGAACATGAAGAAGGGCAAGGCCAACCAATCTCCCTTGCGTCATTGTTGTTCTTAGCCACATTTTCAACCTTTTTAATGCTGAAAAACTCCTTTCACTTGAAGTCGGGGGTATCACCCTTATTACCCCCCCCCCGTAACACCGTCATTGTCCCCAATCGGTTCGTATGCCCTTGCGAGAGGAATAATGATTTAGCGTAAATCCAACGTGTAGCGTATTTGTGTAGTTCTTTGGAATATCATGGACAAATTTTACTGAAACTATTCACAGCACTGGCATATTGTAGCGAACTATTACTGTCCGGAATTTATTATCAATAAAAAATAAAAAATTCATAAAAGTAATAAGGGATGGAAAGAAATAGAATTTGTTTTCGCTATAAAGGATTTCAGAATTCTCAGATTCTTATGTGAACACAGTTCATTGGCCAGAAATAACACGTTGTTTCCTTGATATTGATAGCCTCCAACTCATAATTCATGTATTTTCCAGTTACTGGTTCCTTTTCGTGAACGGCAACAATCTAGCGCAATAACGACACCGGGTTCGAGAGTGAGACAGCCATTTTATGTTGTTTGGTTGATTAGTGAGTTAGTGTAATGGCTAAAAAAGCATATGATTTACTTTTTAAATTGCTTCTGATAGGCGACTCTGGTGTAGGGAAAACATGCATCTTATTTAGATTTTCCGATGACGCCTTCAATACGACATTCATATCAACTATAGGTATGTTTACTATTAAACTACTGTGTATAGTCCGTCTTTGAATTCATGTCTCTCACCACTGTGTTTGCAAGGGTGCAACTTAGCGGAGGAAAATGATTAGCTAGCAGCTTGTGCTTCCGAAGTGTGTTGAAATAAATAAATAATTATTATTACAGTTATGACAGCGTGGTGAGGATGAGTAATTGCGCGTCAAAACTGATTAATGCATTGTTTCACTATATAATTTTTTTCTCGGGATATTTTCACATTTTTCCAGCCCTTTAAATTTCCATTCTCTCGTGGAACGCACTTCCAAGTTTAAATTTCCGCAGCCCTTAGCTATCTGAAATCACGAAATTTGTTGACAATATAGGAAAATGACCATGTTACCCAGAAGTGTGAGATTTTTCTAAATTTTCGTTTCACCGCTGGTTAAAAAAATTGTGAATTCATCGGAATTTCACAAGAAGGGAGGGTGTAGTGAAAAGTTAGTAGCTATTATGAAAATGTACGTTAATAAAAGAGATGTATCAGCAGCAGTAAATCTGGCATGACCTTGATTAAAAAGAAACTTTTCATGTTCAGATTGATGTCCTAGTTTTGTCAAAATGATTGAAACAAGTGGGAAGAAGCTTGTGGATGGATCTATCAGTCATTGAAAACGATGTAAAACAAGGGTATCATAAATAACTTGTCTTTGGTGTTAAAACGAAGTTGTTTTATATATCCTTGAAATTTCTCAGGTTCGCTTTCTTGAATCAAAAAAGACTGCATGTACTTGATTAATCCTCATTCTGGTTTTCTTCAGATTTGTGTATGCATAAACTGTATTATATGTATGCATTATTCAGTATCACAATGTACATATATATGTATATAAAACTGATAATGAAGAATGTAAGGTAAAAAAAAACCAAGTGTATCATTGCAATGCTGTTCAGCATATTACTAAATAAAATGCTTTTATGAAAATTCATAACAAAATTGTTCCAAATTACATATAAAAGTTATGTGTGAAATCTAAAGATTTTGAATTGATTATATCAATTTACTATTATACCTTAGGTTTATTTAATTTTATTTAATGTATACCAGAGTACCAGAATGTAGACGTGTGCGTGTACGCTGTACACAGATAGTTTCCAAATTAGCGGATTTGCTTGTAGATTAAATAAAAGATGATATTTACAGCAATTAAAACACTTATTCAAGGCTTTACTCAGATTAATATACTTTATGCAATTTTAACTTTAACTTTCAATTGTTTTTCATATCTTTTGAGTTCTTTTGTTTTTATGGACATTTCTGGCCTCTAGATTTTATCAAGGCCTGTTCTCAATGTATAGGAACTGTATCAAAAGTCTCTTTTGCACAGAAATAATTTATTGCCAGGTTCCTCTTGCACAAGTTATTAAATTAAAATCTTTTCCTTACGTATTTTGTAAGTCTACTATTTTTGAATAAAGTTGTTGAAAATATAAATTTTGAAGGTTCGGTAATGGAATTCTTTTCTGGATATAAGAACTTTCTTCCTGGGACCAGTGGCCCTAAATTAGGGACGGGCGACTGCTTATAGCCCAGCCGCCCCGGTGGCGCAGTGGTCTAAGCAATGGCCTCTGATCATTCGTCCGAAAGGGGTCCGGGTTCGAATCCCGGTGAGGCATGGATGTTGTGTTTGTCTTATGGCACTGGCTCTCTCCCTTCCCCGGAGCCAGTGGCCCTAAATTAGGGGATGGACGACTGCTTATAGCCCATTGAGTTGCTCACGGTGGTCGTTAAACCTCCAACGGAAAAAAAAAATTAAAAAAAAATTGTTAAACCTCCAATCAAAACAAAACAAAGGAACTTCACTGTTTACATGTTACCTGTGGATACCCACCCAGAGTAGCAGAAGGTAGATGTATGTACGTGCATAGTTTCCAAATTATTAGCAAGTTTTGCAGATAGTTTTTGTTTGTATATTAAAAAAAAATGTTATTTACAGCAATTAAAACACTGAGGTTAAAATACTTAATTCTATTTTAACTTGAACTTTCAATTATTTTTCACATCTGAGTTCTTTTGTTTTTACAGATATTTCTGGACTCTAGATTTTTTTATTAAGGCCTGTTCTCAATGTATTGTATAGAAACTATCAAAAGTTTTGTTTACACAGAAAGAATTAAAATTTTATTGCCAGGTTCCTCTTGTAGTTGCCAGTTATTAAATTTAAAATTTCCTTATGTATTTTGTAAGCCTAGCTTTTTTGAGTTAACTTGTCGAAAATGTTATTTATAATTTTTGGAGGTTCATTGATGGAACAGTTTTTCTGGATATATTTTTTTTTCTTTAGTCTCTTGTTTTTATGAGGTTCATAGTACAATATTTTAATATTGTGCCATAATAGTACATTTCACACACATTGTTGCAATATTAAATTGTAATATATTTATTTTGCCCTCATTGGAATGTTATGTCCTAATAATTATTTGCTTTATTAATTTTTCTTTAAATTATTTTATTCTATTATCGTGGTTCATGCTTAGAGGGTTTGCAGCAAGTTTTCTGTTTCATTGTTGTGTACACAGATACATTTTATTTTCGTACATCTCTGATGTATATATTATTCAAACTGACCGGTGTTTGTTAAGCTATTTGCACTTGAATCAAAATGATTTCATTTTCAAAATGCCAGTAAAAGATCTGGTACCATGGTTTGAGACACTTGAGGTCTCGTCAGCCATACAACCATGCAGGTACAACCCCAATGGCTCAGTGGTCTAAGTTCTGGTTTCTGCCCTCTCATATGAGTGGGTTTGAGTTCTTAGTAGGCCTGGGTATCGTGTTTGTCTTATGTCGCTAGCTCTCTGGATTCAGTTGTACCCTAAATTTCGGACACACAACTGCTTATAGCCAGGACCGATGCTAGGGTGCTTGGTACTTTAGGCCAGCCTTGGGCTGGCCTAAAGTACCAAGAAATGAATAAAAAAAATACCAGAAATGAATAAACATATTGCAGTGTTCCTACAGTCCTTATAAATCCTTTAAAAGTCCTTAGAAAATACTTAATTTTTTTTCAGGGTGCTTAAAAGTCCTTAATTTTTGACAAAAATTCGTAACTCTGAGGTGATAACGTTTAACAATAGTACGCTATTAGTAACAATTACTAAAAATTACGCATATGATAGATATTTATGAATAAAACTTGTTTTTGACAGAGTTGTTAGGAATTTTTCATTCCTTTATTTAAGTTAATTTTGATAAACTTTTAAAAGTTTGACGTAGATAAATTCAAAATAACCTGAATATGTCAGACTTTTCAAAAACGAAGATAAGAAAATGAATAACTGAAATTTTACATCAATTTTTCCTAATAATCAAAAGTATTTATGAATGATACTGCAGATTTCACTAAATAAAAAAAATGCAGCTCCTCCTGACTCCTGATCATTCGGCCGAAAGGGGTCCGGGTTTGAATCCCGGTGAAGCATGGATATTGTGTTTGTCTTACGGCACTGGCTCTCTCCTTTCTCTGGAACCAGTGACCCTAAATTAGAGACGGGCGTATGTTTATAGCCCTTGAGTTGCTCATGGCAATCATTAAACTTCCAATAAAAAAAAAATTTAATGAAAAAACTGAAGTTGAAGTTTTGAAAAAGAAAATAGTTCTAGCATTCCATGCCTTTCTTCATTTGATGCTCCCACAAACTGGCTTCTGGCAGTCATTGAAGTAAGTACAGTTTGCCTTATTTGGTATATGGACAATATGTGCAGTACTTTTGTGGTCAGTTTTGGGATTTAGCATCACTCTTCGTACGAAGTTTTACTTTTCTTTTTAGTGCTTCTTCTATAACTGTTTTTAGTTCTTTGTTTATTTTGAGAAGAGAAGATCTGTGCTGCTGCCATTCTTTCATCAGGTGCTTATGTACCTGTAAAGTTAGCATGAATTGCAAACTTTTTAATGGCTTGCTCCCTTTTTTATTTTTGTTTTGTTTTCATTTGTGTGGAGAAGAATTGTATTAATGATTGCCTCAGAAAAGTATAATTTGGAAAGTGCTCTGTTGGATCATATGAAGATGATGCTGAGGATGATGGTCTAGCGAGCACATGCACTTTCACTTCACCGAGAATTGGATCTGTTGAACAAGTTTAGTACATGATCTTTCTCTTCTTACCTTGCGTTGGAAGTACTTCAATTTTTCTAACCTCATCACAAATCAATTCTTCAGGAGGCACAAAATCCGGATGTGCATTGCTATCATCAAACTTATCTTCCGATTCTCTTTCTACTTGTAAACCACTTTCTTCGTTTTCAGTGGTTTCTAATAATTCTTGCAAAATAGGAATAATTAATTCAAACACTCGACGTGGATCAGGAACACCAAACAGAAATCATCGCTCTTCCCATGTTAATAAGCGAGTCTCAGAAAAATTCTTATCGACCGCCACCGGGAATCGAACCCAGGGTATTCCAGTTATAGCATGTCCGGCGCGTAACTGGAAGACCTGGGTTCAATTTCCGGTGGCAGCCGATGAGAATTTTTCCGAGACTCGCTTATTAACATGGAAAGAGCGATGATTTCTGTTTGGTGAAATAGGAATATTTGCTCTATCAGTTTCATCGGATTTCATTACTGACTTTTAAAATACCCAAAACAGTGCACCACAGATATCAAAGACGAGATATAAAAATCTTCACAAAAAATAATTTAGTGCATTATTAGTACCTATGCGAAATATTCACGCATATTAATTATCGTGCACTGGTAAACATTGCGTAAGATTTCCGTACAACAGTTTATGTGTATCGGTAACAATGAGTAAAATTTATGCAGTTGTGTTCAGATTATGTCCCCGTGCAAAAGGACAGGCGCAAGGAGGTGACATTTCTATGGAATCGACAGTCCGAGGACAGCTGATTAGATATCTGCTTAACCATTAGAGCACAGCATTCTTTTTCTTATGTCACGTGCATAAAATTTACGCACACTACTGTTCTAGGGTTAAAGGTTCTTAAAAAGTACTTATTTTTCATAACTGGCTGTGTGAAATCCAGAAATTATGTAGTGCATAAAACTTTTGCTTCTGATTAGCTATGTTGATGTCACATGATGCCAACCAAAATCCCATGGAAAAACACAGGACAGAATGAGATAAGTAGTTCAATGAAAAAACTGAAGGACCATTAGCTGTGTAAATACATATCCAGCAGGTTCTGGATATTGTTGTTTGTTCAAGTCTCATTACCATCTCTTGGAACTGAGAACTCGCTTTTGTATTTCCCCTTTTCGTATACACAAGTAATGATTATTCAGTTATGTCGAGAAAATTTAAGTGCAAAATTGAAATCTTCAACACACAAATTTGACTGTGGTTTTGCAATTTAAACTATGAGATAATGAAGTGCAAAATTCAAATCTTGAACTCCTATCTTTAACCAGTTTTGTAACTAGCTCATCCTTTTTTTGCATATGTGATTATTCTCTCTCATTGGAAAACTGATTTGACACCAGCAGGACTCTTTTAAATTGCATTAGTTCAACTTTATTACATCCTCTAACTTACTATATTTGCCAGCGTAGAGGACACACCCCATTTTCAAAAGGCATTTTTTGAAAAAAAAAGAATTTTTAGTATACTTCTGATCTACTTTATTGAAAAATAAAGTACTGTAATTTTCATATAATTGGTGTGTAAATTGTATTTAGGTACAAAAACAAAGAATATTCAAGTACAAACTACAATAAAAATAAAACACAAAGAACAATACATGGTTACCTTTTTGAATATTTTACTCATCATCATCTTCACTCTCAGAATGAGAAATGTTTTCTTCAGAACCAGGCAATGCATCACTTAAAATCTCAGAAACCGAGCTACCACTGTCTTCAAACAATTCATCATCCTCAGAACTGCCAAAAGCATTACTTAATGCCACATTTCTTAAATGATTTTATGACAGTTTCTCGTTTCACTGCATCCCATGATGCTTTAAACCATTTGCACACTTTTGAAGTACTAGTCTTTTTCCTGTTGGAGTCACATGAAAATTTGGAGACTGCATCCAGCTATTCCACTTCTTTCTTATGAATCCTTTGAATGGCTTGTTAATACAAACATCTAAAGGTTGAAGCTGGCTCGATAAACCCCTGGAATTGCAGCTAACTGAGTTCTCATGTCACTAAGTTTCTTAACATCTTCAGCTTTGTTACAGTGAAACTGATCCCACACCATCAAGGAAGGTATTTTTAGCAGTCCACCAGGATGCCTAGAGCACACTTTTTTTTAATCCACACAGTCAAGAACCACCTTAATATGCCAGGAAAAACACTACGCATACAATAGCTATTGTTTCGCTCAATCAAAATCCTACACGTCGCCCCAGTGGTGCAGTGGTCTAAGCGATGACTTCTGAATTCATCCGAGATGGGCTCAAATCCCAGTAAGGAATGGATGTTGTGCTTATCTCATGGCACTGGCTTTCTCCTTTCCCTGCAGTCAGTGGCCCTAAATTAGGGACAGGCGACTGTTTATATCCCACTGATTTGTTTAAGGTGGTCATGAAACCCTCAACACACAAAAAAATAATCTTACACTGGCCAGTTCAAACACTCATCAATGCTGTGAAGCCTTGCTCTCAATGTGGTGATAAGAACAAATGATGCTGGCGTGAGTAAATTTCTCTCCTTAGTTTTCACTCCACAGTGAGTACGGTTCACTGCCCTTCTAACCTTGAAAATGGATCTGCCTGATCGTGGTCACATGACTGTTGCAGACGTGCCAACTCTCCAGATTTAGGCGGGAGACTCCTGATTTTCAGCCCTTCCTCCTGCCCTCCGAATGGATGTCAAATTCTCCCAATTTTCACTGAGCATTAGCCGTTAAGATGGTTGAAATTCCATCAACCACCATGATTTCGAACCGCCTGTGAAATCTTTTTCTTTCTGCGTCGATGCAAAGCGGTATTAGTGATCAATTTCATACATTTTCCTCTACTATCCGCAAAAAAAAAAAAAGCCACCCGGATGGCACAGTGGTGTAAGAACTGGTTTTGAACCAATCGTCCGAGATGGGTCGGGAAAAATTGGCTTTAAAAAAATTTCTTCCATTCTGATTGTCATATGACGCCTTCAGCAAAGAGCTCATCCGCTCTGGCACAAGAATGCAGGGAAGGGTCAGTAATTGATTGATAGATGGGAGCTGCCCTGCCTTCTCCTTGCAGTTCAGTCTTCCAACCCATCCCCCTTGACAGAGCTACACTCATTCTAAGTGATGGTAAACAGTTGAGTTACGGCGAATTCACTTAACAACAAAAGGGAGTAAGTTACAGTTGGCCTCTCCTTGTAACAAAAGGTGATGTTGGTACGATGTTTCTTGTTGTCTATGCCTTCACGCATTACCTAAAGAAGAAACAAAAAACATTTTGCAGCTATTGTACTCATAAAAAAACATGCGGGCCATTTTAGGTTTTCATCAACTCATTATCTTGCGGAATCGACGTACCTAAAAACAAATTTTAGTAGTGTGTGTGTGTGAGGGGGAAATTTTGCGTTATTTTTTTCCCTTCTCCAGTACTTTTAGTGTACTAATAATACCACATCTAGAAAATTGTTCCTAAGTCTCGAAAATGTCGATAAAAGCTAGCACTCGTAGGATTTTATGAGCTGGAAAAATTTTCCGATTCTGAAGGTTGGCATGTCTGCTGTTGGTGTATAGGCAACAGTTCACATGGGTTGTGTAACTTTTGTACTTACTATGCATTTCTTAAATAAAAATCTAATATATATATATTTGCCAGCATATAAGACACCCCATTTTCACACAGTATTTTTCAGGAAAAAAAGTGCGTCTTTATACGTCAGCAAATATGGTAAAATTATGTAAGAAAATTTTTTTTTGCTAACTCTATCAGTATACTCCCATTTGCATAATTAAGTCATGTGTAAAAGTATTTGGGCATATGTCTTTGTTCTGTTTGCAATTTTAAGGTCTTTAAAAAATTTGGCAAGAGGTGCGTAAAAAGTCCTTTGCATTTACTCAATAATTCCAATTTCATTTACTCAATTTCAAGTACAACATAAACTACATAGAAAGAAAGAAACAAGTGGAAACTACATCTATTTGCTTACTCATCCAATGTCACTTGAAATTAAATTAAAATTTGATTTTGGATACTTTATTGTTCTCAATGGCCACCAAGTGTCTTCAAATCCATGTCATGGGCGGTTTCTGGTTTGATCGGCAATGTAAATAACCCAACGAGGCTCTTTCCTACATCCCCAATTGACAAAAACAAACAAGCAAACGAACCCAAGAGTTCCAGTGGAATGAATATAGTGGTATAGCCTCTTACTCTTGCCCCTATTTTCATTAGAAAATAGTCTAAGTGTGACCGTTGCTAAACTTTAAGCATTGAGATTGCCACTATTTATGATAGCAGTGGACAGTCTTGATATTTCCACTGAAAGTCGTATAATGTAGAATCCATTTTCTTTAAAAAACTTGTGCCATCCTCAGGCATTGTCTGACTTCCCTGCTGTATTGGGACGGGCCTGGTTAATGGCAGTTTTTCAACAGATGTGTGCTTTCTGGTCAGATTTACTGCAAGTGGACTTATCCAGTGTGCAAGTGCAGGTCCCAGTTTCTCGCTTACTGAAGGAAAAAAATAATTGGTAAGTTACTTCGGATATCAAAAGTACTAACAGAAAATAAATGACTTTATTTTTTTTTTCTTGCTTATGCATTCGATTTTAACAACTCTAAATCTTGGCACTCTAAGCAGTTGCCTAGTGGTTGAACCGGCCCTGCTTGTAGCCCTTTAGAGTTGCTCGCAGTGGTCGTAACAAAAACAAATGAAAAAACTGTGCTGGAATCAATAACAGTTTAATTGCAGGTTGAAACAAAGATTTGTGTTTATGTTCCTTAAAACTCAAAAATACTTTTTGAGAAATTTCCTTTTACTCAGAAAGGATACCAATATTCATATTTTTTTTATTTTTTATTTTTTTTTCTAAATAGTTGTAGGACAAGTCTCGGACAAATCAAATCCCGGGGCCCAGGTCTCTCAGGTGCCTAGAAAATTAGCACTGGCACCCAATTCTTTTTTTCTTTTTCAGATTTTGCACTTTTCAGTGAATACTATAATTTGTCATATAATCTGCAAATTAAACTGTTAAAAATTTCAAAATTTTGGTTCTTCGGATAAAAAAACCTTAATAAAAAAAACCCTGTCCGCGTTTAAAAAAAATCAGCATGGCAAATATCAGGAGATGTGGTGTTATTGGAAAAGTACCGAAAATGTGGTAACAGAAAAAATGTAACACGATTCGGAGATAGAGGACCACATAGAGATTGAAAGGATGATTTTTTTTTTACTTACAAACATTTTGACAGAAAATAAGATGCAAGAAAGGTGATACTTTTTGTGCTTGCAGAAGCCTACGTGCTGTGAGAAGCCCGTAGAGCTCTTCCACGGCATGTAATCATTTTGCGAATCGCATTCGTTATTAGTTTTGCTGTGCCAATTGTATTGGTTATTGCTTTTGTTCGCTATTCAGTTGAAACATATTCAGAAAAGAAACAAATACAAGCTACAGATTGCCGTAATTTGTACAGATTTTCTAGGTCTAACAAATGAAATGTTAATGCTGCAAAAGCCAGAGATTTTAGTTCTTTATTTCTTAAAAGTAACAAATATTTTTAAATGACAGTTGCTTTTTAATAAAACTATTATCATTTGTTTCTTAGACTGCTGGGTCAGTCATCCTGTGAATCATGGCTTTTTTGTCAGAAATTACGATTCCGATTAACACTACTATAGTGGATTGTATGACATGATCTTTTTCTTTGGAATTTCATGATCTGCGGATCCGCCACTGAGGATTATACGAAGTGAAAAAATTTTTTTGCTCAGAATTTCATGATCTACGGATTATACGCAGCCAGGGTTAAAAACCAGGACCTTATTTTAAAAAACCCAACCACGGTGGGTTTTATTGGGCTTATATGGGTTTTTTGGGGTTTAATGGGGTTGGGTTTTTATATCCTTTTATTAAGATTTCAAATGATTAAGTATTATTAATGAAAAATCAATGTAACTTACCCATCGGTTAATAAAAATCTTTTTAGTCTGTTGAAAGAATTTTATTTAAATCTGTACAAAGGCTAAGATACTTTACACACCATTCACTGCAATCTATAAACTAGTATTTGATCAAACTCTAAACCCTCATCAAACATTTTGGAGATGTTTAATTAAATTTGGGTGAAACCACAAATTTCAATATTTTTTTGTGACCAATATCCTGTTTGTTTTTTAAATATTAGTGGATCTTGACAAGTTTCTGTGCTTTATCATCATCTAAGCAATTGCGAAGTTTTGACCAGACTAGTCCGCAAGTAGAAAATATACTTCCTACTGCAGATGAACTGGCTGGGCAACCACATAGACTTGACATGTAAGAGCAGAAATCTTTCAGGGTTCCAGCTTTGGTCGCACTTGCATGTCGCTCCATCAGCTGTCACCATTTGGCAGCACTGAAGTTTTGCAGAACATCATTTACAAACATAGACTTTGGATAGGTCACATATTTTAAAACCCATTACAAAAATTATCCATTCAGGTTTCTTTTCTAACACCCAGTTATCAGCAATTTGTTCTTGCTCAGGGCTTATTCCAGGTATTTTGGATTCCTTAAGTTTGCCAAGTAAGTGGAGAGGCTGAAGTGATTGACCCATCCTTTTCTTTTTCGTTTTACTGGTGTACATACAGTTCAAGATCTGTGTTTTCCATAAGATCTTGTCACAGTTCCACTGCCTCATAAATGTTTGTTTGTTCAGCCTGAAGAATGTCTAGCACTCTACTAACCTCTTTTAGCTGTTTTAGCATGTGGACTGCATCTGTGTGAATGATTACATTCTTAAGAATTTTATTTGTTTGGGGAAATTTGCAGATCATTTGAGTGCTTAACAAACAGGTATAATGCATCTATGTAATAATAAAAGCAAAATAGGCATAATTAAAAAACAATTTTAGCACTAAGCTTTCCCATTTTAAAATGTTACTTTTGAAACTCTTAGAAGAAAATATCCCAAAATTTCAGTAAAACTCCAAAGTATACTCCAGTTTTAAAAAAAAAAACCCAATAAAACCCACTACAAAGTAAGTTTTTTTTTTTTTTTTTTTAAATAACCTTGCCCAGTTTTTTTTTTTTTTGGGGGGGGGGTAGGTAGGTAGACAACCCTGTACACAACCGCGGATTATGGGTCAGATTTTTTTCTGAACTTCATGGTCTGCAGATTATACGAAGGAAAATATGGTACTATGAATTAATATGTACAAAATTTGACTTCCACAAATTGGGTTTTAATAAAATCAAAATCTAAAATTTAAATTTTTTGAGAGTAGTAATGTAAAGGCCAGGAAACGAAAACAATGGAGCAAATTGGAACTTGATTTTGTAATAAGCGTTTTGGGTAAAAAGAAAAATTTGACAACAAATATACTTTATCACTTTTCGTTCCAGCGTCATTACCATGCATTACGTTCATACATTATTCTTTGAAATTTGACCTTGTTTCACTCGGCTCCTAAATATTAGGAGCTGGCTCCTAGATCTGGAACATATTTGTCAAGCCCTGTTGTTGGCTATTCAATCTGTCACTGTCAAGTCTTGATATTGCCATCTTTGAAGAGCACATTTTACAATAACAGTAGGTATCCAGGGGTCGATCCAGGTGGAATATGATACTGTTGTATGGTATCTTCACAAAAATATTTTTAGCTCAAATGGTATCTTCACCCAGCCTTTGCAAAACAGCTGGATTTTTACTGGCCAAATGACAAAATCTACTGGCTGTGCAGAGTTAAAAAAAAATAATAATCAGTAACTTCTCTACTTACATTTCTATGAAATGAAATGGGTGAATGTTTTTTTTTTTTTTCTTTCTAATGAGAGACCCATCCCTCATTAACTTCATAAAAACAGATGCAGAGCAGTTACTGCATACGGTCATTAGATTGACTGCAAATATTGCATATGCTTTTGTTCCAAAATGATTGTTTTTTTGAAAATTTTCAGTGCTGTAATATCATTACTTTTAAAACTATTTTATTTTACACATACATAATTTATTTTTGAGAGGCCATTGAAGTTAGATGTCTAATTTCTTTAATATTTAAAACAAAGGGACAAAAGCTAGGATATATATACATAAAGTGGCACTAATAATGTTGATACGGTTTACCACTGATACGTACTGTCTAATTTTCCCATCAGAGGTATCTACCCACCGCAATTGAATAGCATTTTGAGGATCAAAATCTTCAATTGAAAGGGCCACTGCATCTAATCATTAAGTCATCAAAGTGCCACTATTCAAACATGCCCGATTACTCGCTTTTATGAGGTTAATTGCTGAAAAGCCTTGCTCACAAGGAAGCAGTGTTACATGGCATTAGATGTAGCAGCTGCATCATCTTAAAAACATTGCCATAACAGTTTGTTTCTATTTTGTTAAGCATATATGTGGCTAAACAGAGATTCAAAGATAATTCTGCTACCTGTAGATGACATTTTACTTTGTGCAAGGTATACCGTGGTAAAGGTTGGCATAGCGAAGAGCAAATACACCATGGCAAAGGTTACTTTAGTAACCTTGAACCTTTGGTCGCTCGAGGCTGATTCGTCAGCAGATTAAGTTTCTCTTGAAGCCCACCTTTAGTTCCATTGATTTTTGAAGCAGCTGCAGGAACACGTTCGAGAAAACTGAATTCGGTATTCATTAACAAGTGGGGGGAAAAGTTGGACAAAATAGTTTCTCACTTGGGGAAAAAAATCTATTGGCCATTGTTGGCTATTATATTAAAAAATTCATTAGCCACTACAAAATATCTGGTCATCTGGTCGCCATTTGGCGACTGGCTACCGATGGCTGATCTTCACAAAAATATTTTGAACTGTGAGAAGTGAGTGTATCTCACTTTCAGTAAAATTTTAATAGGCATATTTAAGCATAAGAGGCATCTTGAATATTGTTGTATTTAAAATTTTTTATTTTTATTTTTTATTTGGTTATGAACTGTTTTCAGTAAACCGGTCTCTGACAAATGCGTATCAATCACTGCATCTTCACTACTGGCAACTGAGGTGACACTTGCTGAAAGGAACCCCAAAACATTATGGGAGCATTTCTTCCCCCTCTGGCTGCCTCACTTCACATTCATTTTCCAGGATTAACTCAGAAGTAGGGATGGGCACATACATCGCTGAGAAACGTCAATGTTGGACATCTGTGGTTACTCATTCCTGGAACACCCATGGTGTCAGTGGAAGTTTTCAATGTATCGGTGAAAACCTCCACGTTTTGCTAAAAAGCCGAAGAATTCTCACCTTTACCACCTGCAGCAGTAATGTGCACATCGATGGATAAAATCGCTCTTCAATATATTGGTGATAACTCTCCAATTAAAAATCGAGTAACCTATAATATTTGCAGCAAAGCTCTTTAAAATAATGCAGCAAAGAGAAATTCATTTACTTCATGTAGAAAATATTCTTTTGCAGTTTCAAACATCTTTGCTGTACTGGCTGGGATTCGTTTAAACATACAGTATTTACAATTATGAGGAGAGGGGTATGATGGGAAGGTGCTGATCATTCGCTTTATGGGAGATACGGTTGTGATATATGAAAAAAAAATTTTTTTCTTTTTTTGTTCTTTTTTTTCAGCACTTAGAAATTTTGACTTTTAATGTCTTTCCTGGTTTAATACAAACAGAAGTGTCATTGTTGTTATTATTTCGGTGATATCAACTGGAGCATAGTCACAGTTTTATATATGTATAAAAAAAAAAAAAAACTATCTGCATACACAACCACCAAAACAGAAAACTTGCTGCAAACCCTGAAAGTGTGAACCACAATTAGCAGTAGAAAATAGGAATTAATCGAAATAACAATTACAAAATGAATAAAAAAATAATAAAACAATAATTGTCAGAATAATAATTATAGAGGATTAAAATTGCTGTAAACACAAATATAGGCAGAATTTCACAAAAATGGAAATTATCTTTAAAAACCTGGATTGACCCCCAGATCTACTTCATTAAGTAATGTCGTAAATAAGTCTTGTGCCATTTCCAGCATGCTTAATATTAAACTGCAAAAAGTTCTCTCAAAGTTATTTCCTTCAGATGCTTACATTATGAACAATAGATAATTTTTTTTAAATGCTTTATGAGAAGAAATCTTAAATGTGAAAAGTTGTCCATGAGCAAATTATTTGCTGACAGACAAGAGTGATCGTTTGCAAGTTGGATGCACAGTTTTATGCAGTTTTTTATATTTTTTTTGTACTGGACTACTAAAGTGTTGCAACTAGTCAGAAACCTACATCCCTGACCACTTTGCCACTGGGGCAGCTTTTTAAGGAGTTTTAAAAATGTTTGCTTATGCATTACTTTGAAGCTTTACCACATTTATTTTTTAATTGCTTCTCAGTCATTTTACACATTTGTACACAATACTAGCAACTTCTTCATAAACTTCTTTTCATCTCGGGGGTAACAGGCAAATCAGAAAGTTCAAAGGAATTTTCGGTGGAAACAAATTTTTAGTCATTGTAAATATTTTCACATATGCTAAATTGAGGTATGATAATACTTGAAATAGGGTGTGATAATTTCATGTTGGCACGGCTGTAATGTTACTGCAAAAGGCTCTGAAGGTCACAGAGCCTTTGCAGTAACATTAGAGCCGTTTCTACAACATGCATTATAATGGCTAGCAAAGCTAATCATGGCTACCTGCCCAGAAGCAGAATTATGTTGAATGTTCTGCAAGATGACTTCCAAGGGTTGTAATGTTCTGTAGACAGAGCATGAAACATTGTGACCAAATTTCATATGCACTATATTGACAAGTCACCAAACACCTCTTCAAAAGCAAATGAACAGATCCGCTGCGTTGTTAAAATGCACGGTACAACTGCAAATGGCATAAAAATAAGCCTGCAGTTGACCACGATCATGTCGCACTGTGAGGTTGAGTGAAAATTTTATCGGCGGGAGAGAGCTGACTTTGAGAAAGGAAAGATTGTTGGGTGTTATATTAGTGAGTTGTTCATAAGGGAAATAGAGAGGTGTTTAAACATACCCAAGCCAACTGCTTTGGATGTACTGAATAAGTGGAAGACACATGGCTTGCCCGAAGCAGCAAAACGAACCGGCAGACCAAAGAGAATCTGTGATAGAGGACGTTGAAGCCTCAGGAGAGTCTTTACAGCTAATCGGCGGAGTACTGCAAAATACCTCAGTGTACAGACGAGTAACAATGCTGGAATCTCTATACGTACATGTACCATTCGCAGAGAACTTCATTCCATGGGTTACCGTGGTTGGGCGACTGCTCATAAGCCTTTCATCTCCACTTGGAATGCTACTTGTCGTTTAGTATGGTGTAAAGAACATTTATCCTGTACCGTAGATCAATGGAAACAGGTTCTGTAGACTGATGGATCCAGATACACGATCCGTCGGTCTGATAGCTGCGTGTGGGTATGGCAGCAGCAGGGGGAACGCCATTTACCACAGTGTACTGTTCTTATGGTCAAGTTTGGAGCTGGCAGTGTGTGGGGGTGTTTTTCGTGGCATGGTCCAGGCCTATTGGTTATTGTAGGCAAACGTGTTAACCAGCAGGTCTACCTTGATATTCTGGACAATTATGCCCTACCAACTCTGTGGCAATACTGTGACCCACCCGAGCCTTGTTGGTACCAGCAGGATAATGCACCGAGCCATAAAGCAAGGACTGTTACCGCGTGGTTTGATGATAATTCCGTATCATGTGTGGACTGGCCAGCACAGAGCTCTGATCTTAATCCCATAGAGCCCCGCATAAGAAGTTTGGAACCAAGGCCTACTATGAAGCAACAGTTAGCGGCAGCATTATGTACTGAATGGAAGCGCATACCTATTGGTGTGTTCCAAAACCTTGTTGAAAGCATGTCTCGAAGGGTCAGTGCATGCAATAAGGACAAAGGTGGATCGGCACCGTACTAATGTATGTCAATAAATGCTATGTTGTGTTTCTCACCTAGGTGTCCGGTGACTTTTGTCAATATAGTGTATATACATCATTGTCAACCATTATCAATCCACTGCTGATGAAGGTCTCCCCAATTTTCTTCCACAATTGTCTGTTTTTAGCCTGCCTCCTCCATGTCACACCGGCATGCTTTCAAATTTCATCGATCCATCTCCCATAATATACTGTATATACATTTTTAAATTACATTTTTGAAATTGAACAGACAGTTCATTGATTTCATTGCCATTGACGACTGTAACATCAGTACTGTTCTCTCGGGGTCTTTTTCCTGAATTATCTTCAGTGTTTGTTATTTCAACATTCAATTTTATTTGCATTTGCTAAGTGATTAGAAAATAAATTTTGTACACTTTTTTTGCCTATTGAAGACTGTGTTTTACCATTTTCCCAGGACTATTAATCTGATAACATGCAGCTTTAAATTTTTTGAAATGATTTGACTATGCATTCGAAACAAGCAAACTTCTCTCTCGCAGACGTTTTTTTGAACAATAATAGCCACACGCAGACCGCGCACGTGTTCTGCTGTTGTTGACTAGAGGTGATTTTTTCCAGGATGGACACCCAACAAAACACCCTTCCTAGAAATATGTGGTTTAACATGGCTTGGTGTGTCCCTGTTTTGACAACATTGTAGTGGGGAAGGGGTCTTTCAAAAAGCTAAGGGAGAAACAAAATATATTGCTATCCTAAATGGTAGGGGTGGATGAATGTGTGTGTTTATGGGTGTGGGGGTGGGAGATTGGTCAGTGCTACCAACAGATGGGCGGAGTTGCTGTAGCATAGACAAGAGGAGTGAAGATATGGGTACGCGGAAGAGAGCTCTCGCAAATCTAAGATTAAAAAAAAAAATGAAAAAATGTTTTGCGAGGGATTGAAATTTGAAATTTAACAAAAAATGTGTTAAAGAACTTTCTGCAAGGAAATCAAAACTAAAATTAAAAAAAAAATGTACAGGGTAATTCAAAATAATTGCCCCAATTACAAATGACAATAACTTGTTTATGAAGATAAATAGACAGCTGATATCCCTACACAAGAAAGAAGGATATTTAGAATTTTTTGGAGACCATAGCAACACTGCTGTGTTGCTATGGTCTTCCGAAATGGTATGATTCGTGCTAATTCTTCCAAACCATTAAATTGGTCATTGTGGACAGGATGACAGGGTTTTCTGCAAGTGGCCCCCCAGGTCTCCAGATTGTACTCCTTGTGATTTGTTTTTGTGGGTTACGTCAAAGACCATGTGTATGTGCCACCTTTACCAAGAACACTGCAAGAACTAAAGATACGCATTCAGCTTGCACTGGCATCAGTGACTACAGACATGCTTCATAATGTATGGCGTGAAATGGATTACCTTTTAGATGTTATCCTCGTGACCCTGGGGAGTCGCATAGAACATTTGTAAGGTATGGAAACAAAATTCTAAACTTCCTTCTTTACTGTACAACAATGTGATAGAAATGAAAAGTTTTTGCTAGAATTGTTTTGTATGAAAATTTTTGTTGGGTCCATTCAAATGAAAATATGACTCCTTAATGTGTCACTACTGAACAGTGACAGTCAGATGCCGTATCTTTTGTTCATTCTTGTGTAACAGAAATTGTGAAGAATTTTACCATTTCACGACTTGTGTTGCACAACAAATAATATATTATGCCCCATAGCAGAATAGCTGTGATGGGTGACATACATCGGAAGTTTTATTTTGGTCCTGCAGACAGAATCAATACATCCAAACCCTTTTAAATCGTCTCTTCCCGAGTCCCAATCACGGATGCAGGTTTTTCGTCTTCGGGCGGAATTCTGCCTTTCAAAACTTTCCGGAAACGAAAGTTAACGGACTGAAGATTTCTGCTGTAATCATAATTTTTTTCTTTCTCGCGATGTTCCCTCTGCCCATATTATTGTTAAATGCCATTTGATTGCATAAATCATTGTGTTGCAGTTTGAAAATCAAGGCAGCAGTTTCGGAAAACGGAAGTTAGACAGAGCAAAGATTTCTCCTGTAACTGTTATTTTGTCGTTAAACCTCTAAATAAATAAAAAACAACAACGTGTAATTCAAAATAAATGTAAGTACTAGGGAACACATGCATAAATTAGTGAGACATTTTATTAGTTAAAGCAGAAAAACAAAAACAACAACAAAAAAAGGAACTCATTTGCTGACAAAAATGGATAAAAATGTAAGTTTTTGTCTAGAACATCAAGTTTATATTATACAGGGTTATTCAGAAAGAATCATCCGATTTCAAAAACTTATATTTCGGAAAATTTACAACACAGAATGATAAGTAAATGCATCAATTAAAGGAAAAATGTCTAAGTTTTTTTTACAAATGTTCGATATGACTTCCTTTAGTTCACACGTTTAATGTCAACACGATATGAAAATTCCTGCCAAACACGGTCTAATGTGTCATTGGTAACTGTTCGCATAGAGTTGTGGGCAAATGAGGCACAAACACCTGATCTTTTACATATCCCCAAAGGAAGAAGTTGCATGGGGTCATATCAGATGACCG
Source organism: Macrothele yani (assembly GCA_039090855.1). Lineage (NCBI taxonomy): Eukaryota > Metazoa > Arthropoda > Arachnida > Araneae > Macrothelidae > Macrothele > Macrothele yani. The sequence continues at coordinate 119,392,240 of CM076993.1, forward strand.
AGGAGGCCAGTTGTGCAACACGAAGTCATCTGGACTAGTCCACTCCCACCAATCCAACTGTGGGGTAGCTCTTGCATGTAAAGGCAGAAGTTCAGTCATTGCAGCTCATCTGAAGACTTTCAGTGCTTGCAAGTTATGCAATTTGTGTGTCTTGTAACAAATTTTTTTTCCTGAACACACCCAAACAGTAGGCTGAGGAATCGAATCCCCAGTTCTTGACTAACGTGAATGGTCGATTTCTTTGGGATGTTATATTAAAAAAGTGAGAAAAGTCTCTCTCACTCTTTCAATATTCTCTGCCGATATGCCTGGTTGTCCTGGACTTTTCCCTTTACAAAGACATCTAGTGTTCTGGAACTGACGATGCTGCCTGCAAATACCCTGAGCCGTCTGTGGATTAATTTGGTACTTTCTACGAAATTCACTCTGAACGGTGATTACAGACTGACATCGTGCAAGCGAGAGCACACAAAAAGCTTTCTGCTGAATAAACGCCATTTTCATCTCTTCGCCAAAAGAGCTTCATAAGTGACACACACTAGCACCATCTATTGTGTATAATCTAAAACTTAGACAATTTCCCTTTACATTGATGTATTACTGATCATTCTGTGTTGTTAATTTTTCGAAATATAAATTTTTGAAATCGGATGGTTCTTTCTGAATAACACTGTACATAAAATTTACATTGCATTCTATGCTGCACAGTAGCTACTCAGTCTTTGCATAAATACTGTCGCAAACATTCGACAGATAATGCACAATCGGTGTGCAACATCACCAATCAGCCAGGAGGCACGAAGCAGCTAGTGAATCATTGTGCATTCAGTCACAGAGGAGATAATGTGTTTCGTGAAGTACTTACCATGGAGTGGGGCGATTATGAGAATCGTGCCGCTGTAATAGTGCTGCACAATGTTGGAAAATCGGCTTCCGAGATTTTCAACATGCTGAAGAAGCTGAAAATCAGCAGGATTTTTGTCTGCCGGACCATGAAAAGGTTCCTTGTGATTGGGACCGTTGCTGACCACTCCAGAAAGGGTCGGCTGCATACCGTGAGGACTGCTCGCCTGGTAAAAGCAGTGGCAGCCTATAAGCGATTAAATCTTGTCAGAAAACAATCGGTTATGGCTCGTGAGCTGAACATTTCAAGAATGTCGATGTCACATGTACTGCCGAGGTGATTAAGGGTGAGAGCATTTGGCGGCTTACAGGGCCCTTCCTCACCCCACAACAGAAACAGCAGAGGGCACCAAAAGTGAAACGTTTGCTGCAGCGTTACACAGCCAATCGCCTCAGACATATTCTTTTCTCTGGTGAAAAAATTTTCACTATTGAAGAGGCTTTCAATCGCCAAAATGACAAGGTGTATGCGTCAACCTTGTCATCAAAGTTGACGCATACACCTTCAAGGATTGTGAGGGGCCATCATCCTGTTTATGTCATGGTTTGGTGGCGACTGGGGAGTCTCCTACGAGGGCACCGCAGAGCTCCATTTCTGTGAGAAAGGAGTGAAAACATCCACCAGAGTCTACCAGGACAGGGTTTTGGAGCCAGTGGTCAAAAATGAGTCGCTCCCTCTTCCAAAACAGACAGTGGAGCTTTCAGCAGGATACTGCACCTGCCCCCAAGGCCAAGTCAACTCAGGAATAGCTTCAGGCGAATTTGCCAGACTTCATTTCTCCAGCTCATTGGCCTTCAAGCATCCCAGACCTTATCAACCCATTTGACTACAAGTTGTGGGCCACACTGGAGGACATGGCCTGCTGAAAGAGACACCCCAGTATTAACAGTCTCAACGCTTTTTGATGCGAGCAGTAGCAGCTTTTCCTGTGGAGATCCTGCGTAAAGCTATTGATGAGTGGCTACAGACTGAAGGACTGTGTGAAAGCAAAAAGATGCCATTTTGAAAAGTGTTTGGTGCCATGTATTCACAAGTGTGCTACTTACGTCATATCACAGGTATATTAAAATATCTTTAAATTTCTTTTGTTATCTCATTGAATACTTTGTAACAGTATTTATCGTAAAACTAAGTAATGCGGCCGCATGGTATGGAATGCGACAATTAGTTACTGCGCAGTATCGGATATTCCCTAATTACCCAGCGCGAAAGCAATAGCTTAAGTGCTCTCGGAACTGGCTTAAATACAGACAGCGTGAAAATTTGAAACTGGGATAAGTGGGTCGGCTGGCCCGTAAAGGGAAGGAATGAGGTACGTTTATGCAAATTACGTTCGTGCAGAGAAAATTAATGGTTTTTATGCAGAGGTATATAATAAGCTCTTTATTCTTTCATCCTTTAACAAAATTAAAAATTGAGCAGATTCTTTTCTTTTTTATTTCGCTGTTCTAGCAAAACGTCATTTCTTGTATTGTGATAGTGTTAAATGAAAATAATCTTAATGTGTATGAATCATAAACTGTTAGTACGAAAATTTTGTGAGGCACGTGTCTTGGTCCACATGACGTGACGCCTGAGGTGTACACTGTGTTGCATGCGTGTTCTTGTCAGTTCCATGCTTCAAAGCCGTTTCGTGATGAAGCGTGATTTAGCAGTTTCGAGTCAGTGGACGGCACTTCCCCAACTGTTCTGTCTTGAGGTTGAAGCCCTCCGTGGAACTGACTGAAATGTTTAACAGATTTAGTTGTGCATGCGGCCGTGGATGGAGAAAGAAGATTGGGGGACGAGGGGTATAGACCGTCCAAGATATCCCTTTCATTGTTCTGAGATGTGTCTCTTACCATACACGTTTTAGGGATAAGTAAAATTCGTGAGACACCTCACCATTATAACTAGATTGTTCTTTTTTTTTTTTTTTTTTTTTAGCATATTGTTACTTGTTGCTGAACGAACAGGTCCAGGAAATGGTTTGCATCAGCTTCATATATAAAAGTTAATGAAAAATAGAAGGAAAAATTAAAGCTTTTTTTTTTTCTAATGTAAGTTGATGCATTTTTGTTAAATTAAAACATTTTTAGCATGTCTGTTGTAAAAAAGATCGTGCTTATGTTACCGGTTTGTTCGTCTGTAGACACCATGTCTCTGCAACTATTAGTTCGATTTGAAAAAAATCTTCTGGCATTGGGAAGCTTGAAATGTGCGAGTGATGATCCTTGCATTCAGTTTCTTTATACGATGTACAATTACAATTTCGTCGCTAGTGGGCGAAAATACAGATGATGCCGAATTCAAAATACGTTTTATTCAATACCAAGTGAAAGCCCGTCAATAATGACGAGGAAAAATAAGATATCCAGAGCAATTTTTTAAAATTATTTATAGCAAAAAAAGCCCGTCCTACGACGGGCATAAGACTCACAACTTGGTAGATCTTGTGGCGTTACCAAGGTTCCAGCGCGAGGAGCTTGATCTTCCCTGTCCGTACATCTATATCTATCTGTCTGTCTGTCTGTCTTCGAATTATCTAGGTGCAGGTGCTCGAAATAAATTAGAATTTCGTCTCTACGCGGTGATTGCGTGTGGAATTATTTAAATCAGTAAAGTCAGCGTCGTTTGCTCAAATAGCTACACATTTGTAACGTCATCCTTATCCTATTCCAAATCTGAAAGCACTTGATCATTGATGATCGTTAACACGTGCATCACATATTGTTGATCCTATATTATTACGTTTGTTCAGATGTCATAAATTTGCTTATTGTGTACATATTTTTTTTTTTTTGTGGCACGGAGGAGGGCTCTACCAAATTATATATATTTGTTGCTAAATATCCGAATGAAAAAAATAAATATTTTTTCACCCTTCGATTCCATTTATATAGACCATTCTAAGTACAGTCACTTTTCCAAGTTACGCAGCATGTATATTTTCCGCTAGGCGTAAGTGTAAATTGTGTTTTCCCAAAGATCTCTGCTTCTAAAATTCCGATTTAAAAAATTCTTCCTGTGTGGGATACAGCTTCTAATGGGGAAATATTTTGCATATACACTCACGGACAGAGAAATTTACGCACCTAGAAGAAAACATGCTACAACCGCGAAACTTTGCAAATAGCTAGAGTGCGTGCTGGTATGCAAATGATTCACGTTTGGTGCGAGTGCGCATGTCCGCACACCCTGTGATGGCGCTGCAAGCACGAACCGGCAGCCTTATAAACCGGCGTGTAGTCGATGCCCAATGAAAGTGAGGCCGCGGGTGGCCGAGTGGGCAACGTTCGTGACTGCCGCGGAAAGGGCCTCAGGTTCGATCCCAGGCAGGTACGAACGCTCGATCCACTAAATATCCGCCGTGCGTCGGATGGGCACGTTAAGCCGTCGGACCCCGTCCGACGGCTTAACGAAAAATTATTTGAAAAATTATTTCTTTGTTGAAAGGGTTTCGGGCGCGAAATATTTCTTATAATTTCAGTTTTTTTTAACTCAAAGTCTGCCACCAGAGGGCGTAAGTTTGAATTTCCATTTACAGCAATATCTGCGCGACTAAAAATCCGATTGGAAATCATCTTTTTCGGTCAGATACAACTATGCAAACTGCGTGCATATTTTCTTCCCAAAATAAAGCACAGTTTTGCCGCTAGGTGGCGCAAATGTTTAATATGTTTTTCTCAATGTCTGCTTCTGCATGTGCAATTTGAAAAATTATTTCAACACTGGATGCCGTTTAACGCCTTGTAGAATACTTGAGGTTAGTACACTGACGAAAAAAAAATCCCAACACCAAGAAGGGGTTGTGTTAGATAAACGATAGTTGGTAGGCGGTGAGAGTACATCTATGAGATGACGCGTATGCAAATTTCGCGCTCGGCGCATACGTGTGGCACTAGTAGCGCTCCTCGGAACATGCAAAGCAGGTTTGCTGTAAATACGCGCTGTAACGTTCGTGAGCGTTACTTATCGTTGAGATTCGACGTAGTGTGTTGATGTTAGTCAAGAATGCCTTTAAGAAGACGAAGAAGCCATTATCAACATCTCACGGAGTTTGAACGAGGTTGTGTAATAGGGCTACGAGAAGGTGGATTTTCGTTCCGCAATATTGCAAAACGACTTGGCAGGAACGTAGCCACTGTGCATGATTGTTGGCAGCGGTGGTCAAGGGAAGGTACTGCCTCAAGGAGACCGGGTTTCCGCCGGCCACGTGGCACTACTGAGAGGGAATACCGCCGTGTACGGCGTATGACCGTGGCGCATCGTACCGCGGCAGCAATTCGAGCTGCAGTTACCACCACAGTGACACAACGAACTGTTACAAATCGGTTACTTGAAGGACAGCTCCGAGCCAGACGCCCTGTAGCGTGCATTCCACTTACACCAAACCACTGCCGTTTGCGACGTCAATGGTGTCAAGCTAGAGCTCATTGGAGGACGGAGTGGAGATCTGTTGTGTTTTCCGATGAAAGCCGGTTCTGCCTGGGTGCCAGTGATGGCCGTGTGTTGGTTAGAAGGAGGCCAGGTGAGCGCCTGCAACCAACCTGTCTGCTGCCGAGACACACTGGACCTACACCTGAAGTTATGGTCTGGAGAGCAATTTCCTATGACAGCAGGGGCACTCTCGTGGTTATCCCACGCACCCTGACGGCACAGTTGTACGTCGGTCTGGTGATTCAACCTGTTGTGCTGCCATTCATGAACAGCATTCCAGGGGGTGTTTTCCAACAGGATAACGCTCGCCCGCATACCGCTGTTGTAACCCAACATGCTCTACAGAGTGTCGACATGTTGCCGTGGCCTGCTAGAACACCAGATCTTTCACCAATCGAGCACGTATGGGACATCATTGGACGACAACTCCAGCGTCACCCCCAACCAGCATTAACCGTCCCTGTATTGACCGACCAAGTGCAACAGGCATGGAACTCCATCCCACAAACTGACATCCAGCACCTGTACGACACAACGCATGAACGTTTGCGTACTTGCATTCAACATTCTGGCGGTTACACCGGTTATTAATGTACCAGCAATTCACATTTAAAATGTCTCTTCTCGCGCTTACATTAAGCTGTGATCTTGAAACCTTAATCGATTAAATATGTTACCTATACAAATGTATGGCCGCCATTTCATTCCTGTACAACTATTTTTTCGTGGTGTTGGGATTTTCTTTTCCGTCAGTGTATATGAGGAGTTATATGGTTCACAGTCCTGTCACTAGGTGGTGTTTGTGTACTTCAGTTTGCAGCTGTATCTCTGCTTCTAAAAATTCTATTGAGAAATTTCTTTACTGTATGCCATTTGCTACCGTAGAGATGTGGCGCTTTAAATAAGGCCCAGATTTCCTGCTAGGGGCTGTAAGGTCGAAACGTTTTTCTCGTTATCTCTACTTCCGGGAGACGTATTTGAAAAGTTCTTTTTGCTTTTATGAAAAGTATTTGAAAAGTTCTTTTTTCTTTATGAAAAGTATTTCTCGCCTATTTTTAACTTTTCCATTATGAAAAATTCTTCCGCTAGAAGGCGTAGAGTTATAGTTCAAAAGACTTGCTCATTACAAACGAACATTCGGTGTCATATTTCTTGTTTTCTAATGTAAGACGCATTTTAACCAAACACAAAAATGAAACACTTTAGTGTGTGTGTGTGGGGGGGGGGGGGGCTCCTTGCTCCTCTGCACCCTCTCTAAATACGCTCCTGTTTTTGCATATTAATTATTTCATACATATATAGATCTGGCCTGCTTTAATATCCGAAGATGGCGCAAAGAACCAATAATTGCTTGAGTCAGTTTTCAAGTATTTTGGCTGTTACTTATTGTGGAGCAAATGCGCAACGAATATGCTTCATTAATCCATCTTGCAAAAGTTGTTACTTCAGATATACTATCGTTGCCCCCCCCCTTCACATTTTAAATACTAGGAAGTACTTAGCATTTATTTAAGCTGTCTCTCACATTTTCGCCAAGTGGCGACTAAGACGGTGATTTTAAGACAAAATAAGAATTCACTAAAGTAACTAGTAATATAGTAACGTGTTAAAACTTGGTTAATTTTTTTAACCTCTTTAGCGTTGAAGACATTGCTGTGTTTTTTAAATGACAAAAGAAGAGTGACTTTCTCTGAAATCTATTATTTTGAATTTCGTACTCTGTGGCGAATCACATGACACACAGACGCAGGTGAGACTTAATATTTTTTGATTAATTTTCTCCATTTAATGCATGTTTTCCCATTCCTATAGTCCGTTTTTGTTCTGCAAATCAGCTTCACCCCCTGTTTGCTATTAAATCCATCTTTGGATTTAATAGCCGATAAAGAGGTTCGCTATCTAGGAATAAAAGAAAAAAAAAAAAAAAAAAAAACACCTAATGACCCCACAGGGTTTCTTCTGTGAAGAGCACTTGTGCAGAGGCCGCAACTCCAACTGGACGGAAAGCGGTTTCTGTTGCGCATTCCACTAAAGACATAATAGACCCTAAAGAAGAAACTACGTGCCACGCTAAGAAATTATCAGGGTAATCAGAATAACGTCGCGGCATCTCATTCAATCCCAAAAAATGTTGGGGGATGACTACTGCTTTTCTCTCTGCGGAAATGTGATATCCGTTGACGTCCACCATCTTGATTGATGAGATCATACCTCCATGATGCCAAAAATGCAAATTAAATAAAATCTAAGAATTTTTATTTTTAGGAAGTATTTCACAACTTCTTTACTCTTGTCAGCTAGTTCCTGGATCATACACTGTAGCTCTGACCGCAGAATATCAAAAACATTAAAACTTGCTGTTGTTTTAATCGAATTAAAAAGCCTTTTCATTATCAGTAAAAGCCATACATAATGGTAGTTCTTTCATTCTTTCAATTACTGTATTTCCTGGCATCAAGGACGCTCCGACGTCAAGGGCGCACCTCAATTTTAAATTGCAAAAATTTGAGAAAAAGAATAAACATAAAAATAAGGTCTCGGCTTTTGGTCTTAACCACGACAGGTCAGCAACACCGCACTCGAGTCACATGAATCAAAGATGACATGAAAAGGAATGAAATAGGAACTGAGAGAGAAACGAGAAGAAAGAAGAAATCTTACTATGGTAATATTGTAACGACGGCTAATTAATTAATACCTTGTTTTTGTTAAGTGCGAAAATAATTTTTTCTCTTTAAGTGGTTTGCCGGTGAATTGCTAAGCAAAGATACCACTTGTTTTTCAGCTACGACTGTTAGAAAAGCTTTTCGAACAGGCGAGATAAGATTGTTTACACGTTTTGTCAAAAACCCATTAGAGCGGCTCTTTGGATCTAGAACTTCGTATGTGTGCCAGTCTCGTAGTATAGGCCACGTGGTTTATCGTAAATGCATCCCAGCAAAAGCGACGCGAAGAAAAATAGCATTAGTCTTCCCATGGCGTTTCAAGACGAAAGCAGTCTTGTTATTAATAAAGTTTACCGGTAAACATTTTAACATAGATAATCTTCCTCTGGGGTTAGTTAGCATATACGGCCTACGAAAAATGTAACCTTCGGTTCCCAGGACGCACGGTAAATTTTTGAGACTTATTTCAGGAAAAAAATAGCGTCCACGACTCCGGGAAATACGGTAATTCTCTCAATACATGGATATGATCTGTAGTGCTATAGTGCTATAGCCGGTCATGAATCCAGCTTGTTCTCTTGGTTAATATCAATCCAGTGTTTCCTTCAAAGCGATGCGACAGAATCATAATGAAGATTTCGTGCGCAATTGACAGGAGGCTGATGGTTCTGTATTGTAGTTCTAGAGATCTTCAATGTCTCCTTTTTAAAAATATATATGTTTACCAAACTGCATCTACCGGAGAATGTACTGATTGATTTAAAGAATGATTTTGATGATTGATTGATTGATGTTAAGAGATTTCCTACTGGAGAATGTACTGATTGACAGAAGTGTGGAAACGTGATTTTCATTTTTCAATCTCATTTGAAGTGCAAAATTTGATTTAGCCACTGCGTTGGATGTGTATTTTCATAATAAAAAATAAATCCGTACGTTTTGTTACAACTTTTGATTACAAAATTGCGAGATTGTTACAACAGGAAAAATCCCAGCTTAAGCACTAAACACTCCATTTATATTATTTTTTTTTAGCAAACTCGGTTGACCAGAAAATATTGTCTGAGCGCTACAAATGCTGTGCAGGTGACAGTTTTATTCATTCAAAATATTGGGTTGGTGCGAATGAAATGTCCAGCGCGAACGAGCGCTGGAGACGCCCCCCCCCACGGAATGGAACCACCCACAGGTGTTTGCGGGTTATTACGTCACAGTTACTATAAATAACGTGACGTGGCTTGCAAAGGAAACATGCAGACGCCGGATTTGAGAGTCATCTTCCTGTATGAATTTAAACTTGGCCCTTCTGCAGGAATTGCCGTTCGAAACGTTAACAAAGCGTTTGGGAAGAATACAGCCAACGAACGAACTATTTGGCGATGGCTTGTGAAGTTTCGAAGCGGAGATACGGACCTGCAAAACGAAACACGTGGTCACCGGCCTGTTGCTGTTTCTGACGATGTTATGTTACGTGTGGTTGAAGCGGACCCCGAAAAACGTCGTGAGATAGTGGCAGAGGTAGGTAGGTGTCCACCACACGACAGTTGGTCAGCGTCTGGCTGCGCTGGGTAAGGTCAAAAAGCTGGACATGTGGCTGCCGCATGAGTTGACAACTGCCAACAAGACCAGGCGTTTGGAAGTCTGCACGTCGCTGCTTGCCAGGAATAAACAGGAACCTCTACTGCATCGAATCGTCACCTGCGACGAGAAGTTGGTGCTTTATGATAATCGGAAACGATCTGCAATGGTTATGCAAGGCACAGCCTGCTGGACGGCATCCTAAGCCACCCCTACACACCAAGATCATGCTACTTGTTGATCATTACACAGCTAATGATCATTGCGCATCCCGCACGGGGATAACTGGTTTTCCAGTTATTTGGGGAGCGGCGCCCCCACGGCCCGAGCTGACCTTGTGACGGTTTTTTGCTTTTTTGTATTTGCGCTTTCACGTTACCGCAGGGACAGCTGTTCATCCAGCTGATGGGGAGTAGCGACCCCACGGCCCCAGCCGACTTGTTATGTTTGATTCTTCCCGTTACAACTTTGTGTTGCCACCACCTTGACAGCACCCGCCTCAGTTGTTGGTTGCTGAGGTTGTGATTATGCGCCAGCCCTTTCCTTTCCTCTGGCTTTCCTCTCCCTTTCCTGTTTTTACTTTCTTCTCCACTACCTGTTCTTCTTTTCTACTCCATTTTCTACTCGACTTGCTTCTCCATTTTCTGTTCCTCTCTTGTTTTTCCGGGCTGGTTTGCTAGACCTACCTGCACGTTTGCCGTGTGCGGTGACCCGTAAGGTGGAAAAAGGGATGCTGGAGGCTGAGGTTTCTGGTGGCCAGGTTGTTGTTGTCGCCAGTCACCAACACTCCTCTTTGCCCCTGCTTCACCCTAAACGGGCGGCTAGGAACTAACCCACTCCTAGTCAATCGGCTTGTTGTTTCGTACAACAGGGTGAGTTTGGGGATAGTGTGCGGGCATGCCAAAGGGTGTTACCGAGACCTGGGAAAGTCTCGGTACTCGCTGAGCGCATGTCTGCACTATCAACATGCTATATCCGTTGCTTAACCCTAGAGTCGTGTCCTGCGTCCAATTGGACTTGCGGACCTCCGGCTCTCCCCTGTTGGGCTCGGTTGTGGGCGGGGAAATCGGCGGACGAACTTTTCACTTCTATTCATGGCTAACCAAAAAATTTCCCAAGAACTTCAAACAAAGCGGCCCATTGAGGAAGGGTCACCCCCTCCCAACAAGAAACCTACACCTGATTCTGCCAATGTTCGGTTCTTTTGCATCCACTCCTTGGACGCTTCAAACCCATTAAACACCAGAAGCCCCTTCTGGATAAATAAAGCATTGCAATCAATTGTCAGCTCTCCTAAGAGCGTTAAGAAGCTCCAATCTGGAGATCTTCTTGTCGAGATGTCGAGTCCCAGATATGCTACAGTGCTTTTAAACACCACCTCTTTTTAGATTGTCCAGTAAAAGTTACCCCTCACGGCTACCTCAATTCCTCACGAGGTGTTATCTCTTCTCAAGACCTTCTGGAGTGCAGTGACCAAGAACTTCTGGAGGAACTGAAAGACCAACAAGTGAGTGGAGTCCGGCGCATCCTATTTCGGCGAAATGGCCAATCTGTCCCATCTCGAAACATCATACTGACCTTTAACACCCCATCCCTGCCAACTTCAATCAAGGCAGGGTATCTACACCTTGAAGTGCGCCCTTCATACCAAGTCCTCTACGATCTACGGTGCTTCAAATGCCAAGCATATGGTCACTCCCAGCAGTCTTGCAAGAGCACTGCTCGGTGTGGGCGTTGTACTGCAACAGACCATACTTTGCAAGATTGCCATGCCGAAGCCGAGCTGTGCTTCAACTACAAGGGATCTCATGCAGCATCATCGAGAGACTGTCCAAAGTGGAAAGAGAAAAAGAGATCCAACGCATTAAGACCGTTGAGGGAATCTCCTACCCAGAGGCCAGAAGAAAGGTCGCTCCAAACCAATCAAATCGGCGATCCTATGCATCAGCGGTTGTTGCAAGGACTACAGTCGGTACCCAGACTGATAGCCAAATCCCAGTGAATTGTCCCTACAAGCTAGACGACATCATAGCTGCTGGTCTGGCAGCACTACAATCCCGAGCTAGGGACGCGAAAGCTCCAACAACCACTGTGCCTAAACCTGCTGCAACTAACACCAGCACCACCGGGACTTCAACAACCCCGGGAGGAAAGAGAAAGGAAAAAGAAAAGGAGAAGAAATCTCCAAACTCCCATCATAAGAACCAGGATCGGGCAAGATCATCTGCGACACAGGAACCAAAATACCGCCCCATTTTACCACCAGAGACTACAGGGCGTCGGACAAAACAGTCCCAAGCGCAAATGGACATTGCAGACGAAATGATGGAATCGGACAACTTTTAGTTGTCCCAGTTTTTCTCGGGTTTTGTTTTTCGTTTTTTCTTTTTCTCATTCACCACAATTCAAACCATGGATCAAATCGTTCAGTGGAACTGTCGAGGCTTTCGGACAAGACATGACGACGTGAAACATCTGCTTTCGTCATACTCTCCGGTGTGCCTTTGCCTCCAGGAGACAAAACTTAAACCATCAGACCTCCTTTCAGTTCGAGGCTACAGTGCATTTCGGAAAGATAATGTTTCAGGAGATATAGCTTGTGGGGGAGTTGCCATCCTTGTCCCCCACAGTGTTCCAGTTTCCCCCGTTGCGGTATCAACATCTTTACAAGCCGTTGCGGTGCGTATCTCCATGCCTGTGCCTCTAACTGTTTGCAGCGTCTATCTGCCGCCGGATGAGGACGTGAGCGTGTCCGTTCTTGAGAGCTTAGTTGGGCAGCTGCCGTCACCTGCTCTTCTTCTGGGTGACTTCAATGCTCATAATCCATTGTGGGGTAGTGTCAGAACAGACACACGAGGCCGTAGGATCGAATCTCTTCTTTCCTCGACCTCTTTGTGCCTGTTTAACACCGGTGCTGACACTTACTTCCACGAGCCTACACGAAGTTTCAGTGCAATCGATTTATCTTTGGGTCAACCATCGGTTATGGCCGACTGGTCGTGGACGGTGTGTGACGACCTCCATGGAAGCGACCACTTCCCAATTGTACTTAGGTATAATGTGAGCGTACCATCTTCTGCCTCCGCCCTCCTCGTTGGAGGATGGATCGTGCCAAGTGGGAGGTCTGCACACCGTCCGCAATGATTTCTTTTGCCATGGTGACCCGGGGGTCAATTGACGCAGCTGTTACTGATGTCACAACGTGTATCATTCAGGCAGCAGATCTCTCTATCCCCAAAACATCAACGACGCTCCCAAGAAGTCCGAAGCCTTGGTGGAACCCTGATTGCGCAGCGGCTAGGAGAGTTCAACATAAGGCCTGGTGTACTTTTCGGCGTTATCCGACCGATGCTAATCTTGTTAAATTTAAAAGAGCAAAATCTTACGCTCGGTTGGTGCGTCGACGAAGCAAGAGGGAGTCTTAGATGAAGTACGTTTCATCTATCAATTCACGTGCCAGTTCAAAAACTGTTTGGGAAAAAAATTCGTAAGATTCGGGGAAACTATAGTTCCCGCCAAATTTCAATTCTTGAGAATAACGGCTGCACGTATGCTGAAGTTGGGGAGATTGTGGATTGCTTGGGCGAAGCGTTTGCCTCAGTTTCTAGTTCTCAGGCGTATCTCCCGTCCTTTCAGAGGATTAAAACAACCGCGGAACGCCAGAAAATCTCCTTTGCGCCTTTTTATAACACTGAGTATAACTCCCCTTCAGCATGGTTGAACTACGGGTGGCTCTGCATCGGTCCGGCGTAACATCTGTCGGCCCTGACGGCATCCACTATGACATGATTCGTCATCTCTCGCAGTCGTCTCTCGAGAATCTGTTAGTGCTTTTCAACCGTATTTGGTTGGAGCACAGTTTCCCGGACTCTTGGCGAAGAGCTTTTGTTTTACCTTTTCCCAAGCCTGGCAAAGACCCCAAGTCTCCCTCTAGTTATCGGCCAATTGCCCTCACTAGCTGTCTGTGCAAAATCCTTGAACGAATGGTTAATTCCCGGCTAATTTATTTTCTTGAAGAACATCGAATACTGTCTCCATCACAAAGCGGCTTACGTCGTCATCGTTCAGCTCCTGACCAACTCCTGCTCCTTGAGACGTCTGTTCGTGAGGCGTTCGTACGTAGGCAACACCTGGTGTCTGTATTTTTTGACATCGAAAAAGCTTACGATAGAGCGTGGCGTCACGGTATCCTCCGTGACCTCCACGAGAGTGGGTTGCGGGGAAACCTGCCAACCTTCATTGCCAACTTTCTTCGTAACCGTGTGTTCCAGGTGCGCCTGGGTACAACGCTGTCCGCCTTTTTCCATCGAGAACAAGGCGTTCCTCAAGGCAGCATTCTTTCGGTGACTCTGTTCATCCTCCGCATTAATTGTTTACTCAAAAATCTTCCTCCTACGGTTTCGGCTACCATTTATGTTGACGACCTTCACATCTTCTGTTCGCCATCCAGCATGCATTTCGTTGAAAGGCAGCTGCAGTCTGCAATTACCCAGATTGTTAAAGCCGCTACCAATAATGGGTTTGTTCTTTCTCCCGACAAGACAGCCTGTGTCCATTTCTGCCGGAGGCGTGGCCTCCATCCTGATCCAGAGCTCTATTTGGACCGTGCAGTCTTTCCAGTTTTGCCGGAAACCAAGTTCCTTGGTTTGACCGTTGACCGTGCTCTCACCTTTCGCTCGCACGTTCGACGGCTAAGGACTTCCTGTCTGAGAGCCTTGTCAATCCTTAAGATCTTTGCCTCAGTCTCCTGGGGTGCAGACAGGACTTCTTTGTTCCGTATTTACCATTCTCTCATTCGGTCTAAGCTGGATTATGGCTGTATGGTGTATGGCTCTGCGCGTCTTACCGTTCTCCGGCCGTTGGATACCATCCACCATCAAGCGCTGCGTCTTTGTACGGGAGCATTTCGCACGTCACCCATTCCCAGCCTTTATGCCGACGCGAACGAACCGTCGCTTCATTTACGCCGTCTGCAGCTGTCTCTTCAATTTTACCTGAAACTTAAATCACTCACAGACCATCCTTTATACGATGCAGTTTTTCATCCCCAGCATGCTCGTTTGTTCGAGATCCGTCCCTCGTGCATTCGAACCTTCGGTCTTCGTATGGCGGCCGTAGCTCGTGATGCAGGGCTCGACTTGTCACTCGTTTGAGAGACCAGGGGCTTTGAGGATCCCCCATGGCATCCTCTTGGTGTCATGGTTGATACCAGCTTTACATCTTTTGACAAGTCCTCAACACCTGCGTCAGTGTACCAGCAGCTCTTCGCTGAACACCGTTACGTCAATGCAGACTTTATTCCTGTTTTCACCGATGAATCTAAGGCGGCTGGTGTTGTTGGATCCGCCGCCGTCTGCGTTGACGAAGTTTCTGTTGCCCGCATTCCTCCTGAGGCCACGGTGTTTTCGGCGGAGATGCATGCTGTGTATCTTGCACTTGTTCACGTGCAGTCGAGCTCATCAGCGTGCTATTGTGTACACTGATTCGCTGAGTGTTGTGCAATCATTGTCATCTTTGGATTTCACTGGCCACCCACTTCTTTTTACCGTTAGGAGACTTCTTCGTTCTTTGCTCGAGGCTGATGTCCAGATTCGGTTCTGCTGGATTCCTGGGCATGTTGGGATCCCAGGGAACGAGTCTGCCGATGCTGCTGCTAGATCTGCCTCCTCTTTGGTCGTCACACCCTTGCCACTGTTTCACCGTGATTTTCGCTTTCTTGTTCACGATCATATCAGACGAACGTGGCGGAGTCTGTGGGACCAACAGGTGGAGAATCAACTGCACCGTATAAAACCTAACCTTGGAATCTGGAAATCATCGTGTCGCCGGAACCGTAGGGAAGAAGTTGTTCTTGCGCGTCTCCGCATTGGGCATTGTCGCTTCACGCATAGCTTTTTGCTGTGTGGCGACGCTGCCCCAATGTGTGAGGCGTGCGACTGTTTACTCACCGTCTCTCATGTTTTGTGCAGTTGTGTTCGTTTTCGTCATCATCGGTTTCACTATTTTCAGTCTCATCTGCTGGACGAGGACGCAGCTACGCTTCAAAAGCTTTTGGGCGACCACTGCGACACTTTCGCAGTATTTTCCTTTTTAAAACAGATTAACGTTTTAAAACTTATTTAAAAAAGTTATATAATAATTATAATAGTAAATTAATAAAGTTATATGTAAACCTAATTAACTAACTAGTCTTCACAACATCTTTCATCATCCTCTTTTCTAACTTTTACCAAGCCTGTCTGCTCTTAATCATTTTCCACGCTTTTAAAAATCTTTAGCTGATAGTTCTGTATCTGGCGCTCTTTGGCCAAGCCTAGCCCTTGCGCCACTAAAATCAATTAACTAACTAACTAACCAATGATCATTGCGCAGCTATGATGGTCATTAGCTGCGTGTGTGTTCTTGTGTAAATCAGCTGCGTGCCTCCCCGGTGGCGAGTGGTATAAGCGGATGGCTTCTGATCATTCGTCCGAGATGGGTCCGGGTTCGAATCCCGGTGAGGCATGGATGTTGTTTGTCTTTACGGCGTTGGCTCTTTCCCTTCCTGGAACCAATGACCTTAAATTAGGGACGGGTGACAGCTTATGGATGGCTTCTGATCATTCGTCCGAGATGGGTCCGGGTTCGAATCCCGGTGAGGCATGGATGTTGTTTGTCTTTACGGCGCTGGCTCTTTCCCTTCCCTGGAACCAATGACCTTAAATTAGGGACGGGTGACAGCTTATAGCCCACTGAGTTGCTCACGGTGGTCGGTTAAACCTCCAACCAAAAAAAAAAAAAAAAGAAAAAAAAATCAGCTGCGTTTGTTTGTACTTGACACTTCATGTAAAGTGGTGTTCTGATTAATAACTTACGATACAGAACTACAGTATTTTCAGTGTATTATGATGCGGAAATTCCCGCGATATACTCAGTTAAATGAAAATATACGCCGATGGCATTGCCATACTCAAAATAATCATACTGAAGATATGTATGTTCACAGATCGGGTTGTTCACAGGCCGTGACTTATAATATCGGGATGAATATTTGCGAAAAATTTAAAACGTTTACATTCGGCATTTTTTTTATCGCGAATGACTATTATTTCATTAACAGACAGACAATAGGGAAAGACAGTTTTGTCTTTCCCTATTCTAGTGACTGTCCCCATAAAGAAAAAAGAAAAGGCACTTTGCCTTAAATTTGAGGATGATGACACCGAAATGCTGTACTGAAGTTATTATGTACATGCATTGGAATCTATTTAATCATATGAATCGTTCCTCACAGGTGAAAAAATGTATCCATTAGCATGAGAGAACCTTTTTGCCTGCCACATGACTTCACGCCTTTCGATGTTGAAACCAGAAATTGTGACGTCATGCGCAGTCTACCTGTATATATGGTAGGTGCTCATACTTGCTTGGCGGAATGGCCTAGTGGTAAACATTCGTGACTGCCACAGAGAAACCTCAGGTTCAATTCCAGGCAGGTGCGAACGCTCGAACCACTAAATATCCGCCGTGCGTCGAATGGGCACGTTAAGCCGTCGGACCCCGGGTATTTGCCCCCGGTAATAAATACGGGCGTCTTCCTCCCCCTTTCTACCTCGTTTCAGTGTCACTTTCCTATCGGGCACTTTAGCCCAAATCTCCTAGCTTCCTATTTCTAAGGGTTGTTTAAGACCTTGGGTCAGACACTCCCTTCCTAAAATCCACTACATATGATCTGATCTGCTTGGCGGAAGGACACCATCATAAGCGTTCGGCAAATATGGCGGCCTACACAACAATAATTTTGCTGAGCGCTGAAGTTTCAGTCCCATAGTGAAATGGCTGTTAAGTATGATCGATCGTAATTAGAAAACCAAAAATTAATTATGGGATTGTTCTCCCGTGTGTATACCCAGGTAATTTCAAACCATTATTAGATTGAAGATTATTTGTCATATTGGCAGAGGATATTAAAACGGGCAAAGGAAGGTACGTTTATAAGTTTCCCTGAGTTATTGAATTTTATTTTGCTCGCGAATGAACATAATAGGAAGACGATTCATTGAATTCAGTGAAAGATTATAGTGCTTATCTAAATGACAGAGAAAAGTCATGAAAAATGCAAACGGTGACGATACCATCCCGTGCCGTTCTGCACACACATGAAATACTTCTATAATTATTTCTACCCTGACGCATAACAACAACAACAAAAGATTCGAATGAACGGTAAGCAAGCGCAGACCTGATTATGCGAACATATAGCGTGTATTTGTAACTTCTTTTGCGTGATCAACATCCCATGACAATTCCACGTGTTCTCCGGGACGGACGCCAATTACAGTGGGCGCGTAGCTTTCCGCGTGGCATGAGTGAAATTTCCCCTGACGGCCCGAGATAATGCTGCCGCATCCCTACGGGTACTCCTGGTCGAACTGCTGAACATAACCATCGGGTGGATGAACTGTCGTCTCGAAAAAGTAAGCTCAGGCTGTCAACAAACACCATGCAAATCGATATTTATGTGAGAACTTTAAAACTATACTCGGAACAAAGATAACCTGATTATGCAGTTAAACTTACGGAATGTGTAATTCCATTGCATAATATAGTTTCAGTTTAAAAGCTGTGTTCGAGCTTGAACTGAGACCTGAGAAAGCACATGGATATGTAGATGTCCTAAATGTCGTACGTATGCACATTAAAAAATAAAAATGAAAATTCCAGTTTCGGTCGCGTTTCCAAAAAATACATATAATTGCATTTTGACGGTGTCATTATCACTTCTGCTTTGCTTCTGAGAGGCTATACAGTTAACACGAGGATATTTATTGCGACTGGAAGGGCAGAATTCTTAGCCGAAGGCGAGGATATAATGGCTTGGCGGTCATTGTAATGAGCTTACTCCTATACAAATTTGGAAGATGTGAATCCGTTTATTGGTGTAAATATGACGTGGATTAATAAGTCAGGTAATATCCGAAAACTTGAAAATTTCTTCGTCCTGGAGCGGGAATTGAACCCGCATCTCCCGGATAGCGCCCGATATGCTAACCACTACACCACCCAGAATGACCAAGTTTCCGATTATTCCCGCTCCAGGACGACGAAATTTTCAAGTTTTGGATATTATCTGACTTAACATCCATGCCATATTTACACCAATAAACGGATTCACATCTTCCAAATTTTGTATCAGTATTTCATTCATTGAACTTGCTCCTTTCTTCGTGGTTGCTGTTTTAAAATATTCATTTAGAAATAGTTTGTCTGGTGGTCTGCAAGGTTGAAAATGGGTGAGGGTGAAAGGGGACGTCGTGATGGAACGCGGGAAGTTTTATTTTGTCTCTCCTTCAATCACCCTTAAGGAGAAGGGTTCGCGACACATGGCACCACATTAGTGCGAGGAGAAATTCTGATAAACAAGAGATTTCACGTCTGTGGGTGAATCGGTTTCACAACCTGAATAGTGTAACCATGTTAGCTTTGTTCCGAGTACAATGAAGTTACTGTTTGAAGATTTCACCGGCAGGATGCCTTTAGGGAAGTTTTTTTTTTTTGCGTACATACGTACGCACGCGCACTGGCGTGTGTGTGTGTGTGTGTGTGTGGGGGGGGATTTAACGACCCCCGTGAGCAACTCAATGGGCTATAAGCAGTCGCCCGTTCCTAATGTTAGTGCCACTAATTCCAGGGAAGGGAGACAGCCACTGCAGTAAGTCGGCGGCTTTCCCTTGAACCAATGGCCCTAAATTAAGGACGGACGAGTGCGTATAGCCCATTGAGTTGCTCACGGTGGTCGTTAAATATTCAATCTAAAAAAGAAGGGTCCTATTTTTCAATAATTGTTGCAAGTGTTGCTTCTTATTTACTTCGCTTTTCCTAATGCGTGACTTGCACACGCATTATCAGTAGTTCAAACCTAAATATTTTACTTCATGCCATCATGGGAAAATTTGATTATGTAGTTTTATTTTTATATGTTGGAATGTTGTGGTTCACTTCCCTCGTGGATAAAAACGCTTCTTTTTTTTTTGTCTCCCCATTTTTTTCATTTTTACTTCGTGAAATACGGCTCTGTTTTGTGGAGGTAATTTTGAACATTAATGCAGCTTTGCTTGCTCCATGTTGAAAGGAAATTACTGTATCGTCTTCATATACTTGTTAGCATTCACTCGGAAAAATCTGAAGTGTATATTGAGTAGAAAGTGGTTGTTAACGCACTTTCTTGTGGTACACCTGGCTGTCCCTCCTCCCCATGTATTTTGTTTGTTAATTGTTACAATTTTCTGTTAGCTGGATGATATATAAATGTGGATGATCCAGGGGAAGCCATTGTCTCTTAATTCATAAATTAAACTCTTGTGCCAAAAGCATTCTGTGGCTGGTCTTTTTTTTTTTTGCACAAAAATATTCCAATAAGCGGGACGTTACGTATAATATCGAAATCTCAAATTATGAGTGAGTAGTGGATGCGATCGCACATTATTTCAGATGTAGTAGTAATACTGTATAAATTAGAACGTACTAAAATTTTTTAGCTAGCTCTGCTTGAGGATGTTTATCATCATGTACGTACTTGCCTTTTTCACTTATAGCTAGCTAGGTCTTTTCTTCTCGAAGACATTGCGTAAAAAAAAAATATATATATCTTAAAACTGAAAGTGGGTAACTCCCCCTTCCCCCACTATCTGAGGACTTTAGCGGACGATCTGTAGATCACACTGAGCTGCCTAACATCACTCTTTCAACAAAGTGCCTTTAGATAAGAAAATTCCACCGTTCTTTCACCGTCACAGGAGTGGCCATAGCCTGACAGCTCGATTTGCTAAACAAGCGTAGGTCGATGTGGACAGGTCTGAGTCGAAAGGAATTTTCCCCTTTCGCATCAGACCTGTCCTTATCTCCATTGTATTGTCAATAATAATCTTCGACGTCATTGTATGCCTTACCTGTTATGCAAAGTCGTGAACGACACCAAAGACAAGGATGTTCCGATAAAATGCATTTTTAAAACAAACCTTGCCCTCCCCCCCTTTTTTTGACGTAGAACTACGTCTTTCCCCGCGCTGGGTCGGGAATAACAATTGGGAGCACGGATGCGTCACTCTTTGAACGCTTATTTCTTCGGAACTAATAATCGTAGAGTAATAAATAATACATCATTAGATAGTTTATAGAGTCCCATTTATAACAAAACAAGTTTCAACCCTCTACCCCTTAACCCTTTGATACAGTAGCGTTAGAACTTTTCGGTGATTTTTTTTTTTTTTCACCGCAAGCCGTTTTAAAGTTGAGAACTAGTTAATAGATGATACGATGACTTCAGCCCCGCATTCCCTAACTGACAGTCAGAGCTAACAGACGTATGTGATAAACCGAAATGAAGTGAATTTATGATTAAATTAATTTTAGATAAAAGAAAAATTGGTGACGAAAATTTAGAGATGTCCCGAAAATCCAGGGAAAGTTACAATAAGAACCGACGAAAGTTGAAGAAACAGCTAGCAGAGAATGACAGGAATCCGAAAAGGCCCGCTAAGTCGTCAACTGAAAGGTCACGGGGAATGTAGGGAACGTCAAAAGTCGGCGCGCCACGATGCGTTTCACCCGAGTTCGACTCTGGAGCCACAACCTTTCACTTCAGCTGCACAAATTGTGCCTGAACTACAAGAACAGATGGAGATTGATGTCATCGTTTCAAATTTTCACACCGAGCATGGAATACAAATGTACAATAAATACATCGCCAGTCTTCACAACTTCGCTGGATAATGAATGTATTACATCTCAAACCTTTACACCGTCGATGCATTCTGAATCTAGACTACAAGAGCAACAAGAAGAGTAATGGCCCGAGACGCATCGCCAAATTTATAACAAAGCAACTAAGGAGTGAAAAATTGTTTCTGAACAATTTCTTCAGAAACAGTTTTAGCAATAACCAGGGCTGGACTGGATACGACTGATCGGCCCACGCGATCCGATACAAGTGTGTGTGTGTGTGTGTGTGTGTGTGTGTGTGTGTGTGTGTGTGTGGGGTAAACAAATCAATTTACAACATCGGACTCATGTGAATATCATCTGCTGAGATCTCATGCGGCAGGCTTTACATATATAGCTTTGCGTGTCAGGCGCCGGTAGCAGACACCGCTCCGTTAGATGGGTACTGCTGGTTTTATAGAAAAGGGGAAATGTGAGTGTAGGGGTGGGAGCTCATTATGTTAATTAATGACTCCTCGACCAAACACCCACTGGCTTCCAGCGCTGATCAAAATTTCCCCACAGCAGGAAGGAAAACCATGTATAAGGTTCGTTGTCTAGAGACTGTCTATCAACGGTAGTTGAAGACAGCCCGGCGTTCTTTCTCTCCCAGCTTTACTATAAATCTGATATTCAGGAGAGGGGAAGTAAAAATAATGGCAAAACAATTCCAAGCATGAATTCACTCTCAGGCTTGTTGCAAACTTAACAAAACATTTAATCAACAGTAAATTGTTCCGGCAGCTATTGTTCCTTGACCTCGAGTTCCTGTAACTGCAGTTCCACGTGAAAATGATCCGGGTATCTAATTATTCCAGAATACCCTTTCCTGCCAATACTCTTTGCCCGTTCTTTTTCTATCACCGACGTGAAAGGTTTCAATCGTCGTAACCTTCCGTTCGTCTCTTTTCCTTTGTTCCGGAAGCTATGCTTTGTGTTCCGTCCCGAACACGTGTTCTCTCCAAACGCTTTCTCCGTACGTCGTTCCAGACACACGTGTCTGATTCCAACTACGCCGGCTTTCCCCGTGCTCTAACTGGCACTTCTATCACGAACTTTTCTTTACCCAGTGCTAACTCCCAGCACTATACAACCGTCCACAGCACACGCTGTCGTCAACCGTTCTCTACGCTCGCTCCCCGTAGACTGTCTAGTCTTTCCTTCTACTCCTATCCTGAAGTTTCCCCCTAACTTCACTAGCCTTCTGATTGGCTCCTGCCTCACTCGCCTGAGGCTCCCCTCCCTAGTCGAAACCCTCCAAGAGCAGGCGACCCCCTCGCTCTTCTCTGTGCCCCCATACTACCTTTCTCTCCTGACACGTGTCTTCTGCCGGTGACCTTCACCTAATCCCTTCGTTGACCTCCACCTCACGGTGCCCTGCCGCTTACATTTCCCTCTGGCCAGGAACAATAGCTGTGCCTTCTGTGATACAATAGACCTGTCAAACAGGCACATCGAAATGTCACCTAGTCTGGTGCATTACCACGTGTTACACAGGCACATCGAAATGTCACCTAGTCTGGTGCATTACCACGTGTTACACTCGTTTCCAAATAATACACATGGAAATATTTATTCAGAAATGTTAGTATCCGGAATGATCGATGGGATTTAAAAGTCCATCACACAATTTATAAAGGGGCGTAATTTCTCGCCCCTACACAGTGAGGTAGGCGGTTAATCATAACAGCATTCCACTACAGACATTACGGATTGTATGCGAATGAAAAAGTCAGAGGTGAAACTCCATATTGAGCATCAGCAACCCAGCGATGGAATGTGGAGGTGGAAAAATATCTCACATTCACAGTAACATTTCTCTGTTGGCATAATATAATTTCAAGAGATATCAGCCTGAAAAACTATCACCAAAGGTCTGAAACCACACACACACAGTCATGCGAAAACGTATTGCTTACTAAATTCGAATAATGCGATTTTGGAAAAAAAAAAACGTTCCAGCAGCGGCTTACCGTTCGACAGCGCGCGCGGGGCTGTGTTCAGTTCAACCCTGTCAGTAACTACTGACAACGATGATACTACGCTTTCTACTTCTACTAACATTAATTTATAATCAGCCTAAGTTACTATGAATTGTATATAGTATAAGTTGCTTTTAAGTAAATAAATAAAGTAAAACATTTCTTTCGTTTTAATTTTTTAAAATTTTATATCTGAAAAAATTAAAAGGTGCACAATAGCAACTGTGCCGTAATCTACAACGTAGGGCTACGTCAACTGTCCTTCGCTAAATATTGTACTTTAAGGACGTAGAACTAGTGAGACAGTGCCATGAAATAGTGCCAGTTGACGTAATTCTACGTTGTAGGTTGCGGCATAGTTGCTACTGTAGCCTTTTGATTTTTTTTTTCGTAACGTAAAGTTTTGCTGCTTTTAAGTCACATCGTTACTTCACCAGTACTAACGGCTGTATATCGTGGTTAACGTTAATACCATTTATTAAATCCGTGTATGTTCTGAGAATTTGCTGATGGAAATTTTTGTCATATTTGGTATTTCAAATGTGTTGAGCACATCTTTAGGTGGAACAGTCAAACCCGTTTATATCAAACGTAAGGGGACAGTCGTAATTTGTTCGATATACACGAAATGTTTGATGTGTAGAACTCAATACACGCATTTAATGTACTGTAGTGTTATTTCACAATACAGGTTTCCCCCGTTATCTGAAGGTAGTGTTCCTATGAAACTTTTCATAAGGCAAAATGGCGCAAAGCGAAGAAACAATTTCCATTAATTTATATGGGGAAATTTAAGAGTTTTCGAGCGTCCCCCCCCTCCCCAAAAATAACCTACCAAATCATACCGAATGAAGCTAACATATAGTAAAAGTAGGAATGATATGATTAAATACACAGCATATTGATAAATACACGTTTTATCCATTATGGCTGCCGACTAAAAGAGACCTCTTTGTTACTAGTAGAACCAGTAGTAACTTGGGCAGCTTTCAAGATTCTTTCTCACTGCGTATAAATAACACGAATGGTGGACGTTGGCAAGGCCAAAGCAGGTACAATGTCTATTTCTTTCACCACGATCGAAACGCATAATTACGTCGAGTTTTACGCTAAGCGTAACACAATAAATCGAAATAAAGCACAGATACTCGCAGAGTTAAAAGCTATGGCGACTTGATGCTGAGTGTAGTTCCCAGCGAAGGAGTTTGGCAGCGCCAGTTTCTCTGCTCGGGGTGCGTGCTGCCTCTATAACGGCTCGCTACAAAACGAACGCTATTTTCGCCTTTTGCCTTTTTTCGTAAAAGCGAAAAACCCTCTTCGGATTTCTTTTGGTTTAGCGAAAACAGGAGCGAAGTGGCGTAAAGCGTAATTTCGGAAAGCGGAGGACACTTGTACCTATTTAACTGCAGTAGTGGAACACTCAGTAGGTTTCCGGCTAACTGTTCGCAAGGGTCCCGGTTTCGTGTCGAGGATGAGGCTTGGAATAGTGTGTTTGTCGTATACGCGCTGGCTTTTTCTGCGAGTACGACGTATCAGTTATTGAATGGTGTGGCGTTTAACATCATTGTAGGATAGCCGTAAACATAAAAATTGCGGTAGAATCCTTGATTTCTCCCATTTAACACTGTTCGTTTAAGAACCCCAGTACCAGAGTGTTTGAGGCGCCGCTCTCTGACAATTCGTCCGAGATGGGCCCGGTTGAGGCATGTCACGTGGTGCCGATTCTCTCCTTTCCCTGGTAGTAGCGGCTCTAAATTAGGGACAGGCTACTGCTTTTAGCCCCACGAGTTGCTCATGGTGGTCGCTAACCCCATCCCTCTCAAAAAAAGAAAGTAAAACCCATCGCAACATTGTTTCGCTGAGCGCACCAGAAAATACCGCGCTCTGCATATGAAAATATCTGCTGATCATGACTGCTGCGAGTGTGCGTTTTTTTCACGCTATTTTAAAATGTCATCCGGAGAAAGAGCGGAAGCTGTCGCAGTTGTTTAAATGTGTAGAAAGAAAAGATTTGGCATCGACGATCATTGAGACATCTGTGGCAACTCTGCCTTGGAAGCCTTGTCGAACTGTTCTGAACGATCTTTTTAAGCCAACTAAAGAACTATGTCACAGATATTCAAAAGGGAGACTTTTTGTTTGCGTGATCTGTTACTTTAGCAGTAAAGAGTTCTGGAGGGGGAGGGCAACTGAAGTTATGTGTCATGCAGTCAGGTCGAACTTGAAACAGTAATTCATTTCTCTCAACAGATACTTTCAAGTATTGGAGAAGTAGCCCCGCTAGCCGAGTAGTTAGATGTGTAGGTTTCTAGCTAGTCGCTTGAGTTGGTCCCGAATGAGGCATGTGTGGTAGGTTTGTCGGACGGGTACGCTCTCTTGCTTCCCGGGTACCAGTAGCCACAAATTAGGGACGGGCGACTGCTTATAGCCCATCGAGTTGCTCAGGTGGTCGTTACTCCCCTCCCCCCGTCCATCTACACACACACAAATTCCGCTGGGAGAAAAGTAGAGTTGTAAGTGTTATGTTAGGAATAATTGGTTGTACGACCCTTGTGCTATTTAACACCCCCATAAGTCGTGCTCGTTCACCACGTTGTTGCGCAGCGAGTTGGTCGTTCGAATCCTTGGTAAGGGTGTTTGTTTTGTGTCATTACTTTTCCTAGAAAAATGTTAGTAAATTAAGGGAAGGCGGCTTCTATTTATGCCTGAGGTATGTTGTCGTGCGGGTAGTCGTTTTTCAAAACGGACCTGTCCGACGTGAAGTATTTGCACCAATGTGCAGGTGCAGCGAATAAAAAAATACTGTTTTGTTGAATTGTTCTATTCCCATAGACCATGCCAGAACTAATTACTTTTCTTATAATTTGTGTGCTGTCAGTCAGTCTTCCTTTTAGTCTCCTTCAAATGGATTGAAGTAGCCACTGGTTGTGGAATTTATCTCCGTTTCTGCGGGATGCTGTTCCTTCTAGTTCATGAAAAACGACCTTTTTAATCCTTCACTTTAAAACAGTAGTCTTGTGCTGTCTGATGAATTATTTCCTGTTCATCCTGGTGTTCAGTTGATGTCACAAACCATGGGACTATGCGCTGCTCTGTTACGTGCGATATCACATGTTCATTCACTAATTACGTAACACCTATTTGTGTGTGTGGTGTTCCTCACTGTCATCAGTAGTATTCTTTGTTTGGAACATTGATGGTTAAAGAACTTTGCGTGAACTATTAATAACTGTTACACATCGTGATATTAATGGAGTTTCGTGCGCCGGAATGACTGAGAAAAAGTGTTTCGAATTTTGGGATGCTTCGAAGCATGCAGAACTGTGCACTGCGTTTAATTCGCTGTGTAGGCTCTTTCACAATGAAACAGAACTACCAGCAAGACGAAAGACTTGTTATTCGAAAACGATCCCAATTTCAAAAATTTAGTTCAATGCATTGTAGCCAGGGATTGAGTGTATATCTGCAAAGCCGAACTTTCGTAGTTTTACGCCGCCTCGGTGGCGCAATGGTGTAAGCGCATTTCTTCTCTCATCCACTGCGTACAGTAACGACGGGCGGTGGCAGTATGGAGAGCCGCCAGGGTGGCGCAGTGATCTAAGCGTATTTCTTCTCTCATCCACTGCGTACAGCAACGACGGGCGGTGGCAATATCGTGGGCCGCCCCGTGGCGCAGTGGTCCAAGCGCATTCTCTCATCCACTGCTTACAGCAACAAGGTCTGTGGCAGTATGGTGGACCACCCCGGTGGCGCAGTGGTCTGAGCCCATTTCTTCTCTCATGCACTGCGTGCGGCAACAACTGGCGGTGGAAGTATGGTGGGCCGCCCCTGTGGCGCAGTGGTTCAAACGCTGGCTTCTGACCATTCGTCCGAGGTGTTCGAATCCCGGTGAGGAATGGATGTTTTTGCTTTACGGCACTGGTACTCTCCCTTCCCTGGAGCCACTGGCTCTAAATTAGGAACGGGCGACTGTTGAGTTGCGCAGGGTGGTCATTACCTTTTAACAAAACGGTCTTGCAGTCTTCTGACCATTCGCCCGAGATGGATCAGAGTTCGAATCTTGGTGAGGCATGTACGTTGTGTTTGTCTTACGGCACTGGGGATCCCTTCCCTGGAACCAGTGGGAATCTTCGTTCACGATGGTCGTTAAACCTTCAACCATACGTAGGCTTACAAGTATATTCACTTTGTGAGTAGTGTGGATTTTATGGTACAGAAGTTTGTTCTCCTGTAAAATACACTGCGTCCACGTCAGATCACGCCCTAAACTCTTGATGAACTATACCCCATGGTCTGATATTGAATTCACTCTGTTTTAATCGGTGATAAATGTGTGTGTATATAACGTGATGGTGTTTGCAGATGCTCAAGTTGCTGACATTATATACTCATAGGCCAGATCGTTGTGACCAATCCATTCTCCACGAAGGAACTATTCTCACAGCACGTAACAGTGACGTCGCTGTTCGGTGAGGAATATATACAGACGGTTTAGATAACTTATCTAGGGAGAGGGGAGATAGAAATCGAGGCGGAGCACTTATAGATGAAGTTGTTGTAGAGACAAGTTCAGGAAGAAAAGCAGCAACAAGTGGAGATTCGGATATGTAATGTTGCTTGGAACTTGAAGGTTTGGGTAGTCTTCTGGATATTGGCTATTGGCATAAATATACTGCTGGCCACCCAAAATGCAACACCAAGAAGGACACTAGATAGCAAAGCCAGATTTACTGAACACATAACAGCAGATACAAAGATGAAACGATTGAGCTTACAGACCCGTGCGACTTGCGGAATACGCAGGCATCAATAGTTCGTGTGGCCCCCTATTGCTGGTAATAACGGCCGCTACACGCCGCAGCAGCGAACGAAAGTGGCTTTGGATGTGAGCTTGGGGTATGTCGGTCAAGGCTGCTTCCACACGTTGCCACAGTTAATCAGGCGTAGCCGCGGGTGGTGCTTGCCGGGCCACTCTGTTGCCGATCAGCGACCAGACGTGTTCGATGGGCGACATATCGGGAGAACAGGCGGGCCACGGCAGCAGTGACACCTGGTGGGCCGTGAAGAATTGTTGCACGACACGTGCCACGTGCGGGCGCGCATTGTCCTGTTGAAACGTGGCCGCTGGCAGGTCCTGCAGGTAAGGGACAACTACAGGCTCCCAAACGTCGGAGATGGCTGTTGGAATGGTGCGATGCTTACCAGAATGGTGCGTGCGGGTGTCATATCCAATTGAGCCCCAAACCATAACGCCAGGCGACGGACCGGTATGGCGATGCATAACGCAGGCGTCATACAGTCTCTTGCCGCGGTGCCGCCACACGCGGATCCGACCATCGTGGTGTTGCAGGCAGAAACGGGATTCTTCGGAGAAGACAATGTTGTGCCATTCCGTAGTCCAGGTGCGGCGTTCAACGGCCCACTGCCGCCGCAGTCGCCGGTGGTGTAACGTCAATGGTAATCGAAGCAATGGGCGCCGTGCGACAAGTCCCCGCTCCTGCAGACGACGTCGAACGGTAAGTGCTGACACAGGTTGTTGCGCAACACACCCTAATTCCTGCGCTAACGTTCGTGATGTGGCGGTGCGAGCCGTCAATGCCCGCCGCACAACATGCCGGTCCTCTTGTTCGGTGGTGTGCCGCGGCAGCGGCAATCGCTCAAGTCAGTCCGTCCCTCCTGCACCCACCGAATCCATACTCACCTCACTGTGGCTGGATGTCATCCCACACGGGCGCCGATGTCTCGGTACGATAAACCGCTGTCGCGGTAAGCCACTATTCGTCCTCTGAAACGTGCTGGAATGACTGCCATATTCTGCGACGAGGCATCAGGAAGCTTCCCACGCACAGGTCCGGCAGCACAACACACTTCCACTACTTAACATCCGACCACAGTATTTGTCATTTTCTTGTAGGACTTCCGTCCACAGTGAGTAGAATTTAGGTCCCAGCCACCTACAGCGAGATCGCCTTTTAGGCATGACACAGAATTGGAAGGAATGAGAGCAAGTCTAGCGACTTTAACAGAACAGTTTGTAGTGAGATTAGAGTACAGTAGATGGCGCCACCGTACAAGTACGATGTTGCACACAGAGGGGAGGGAGAATTTCAGGGGGGGGAGCATAGGAAAGGATACCCATTTAACCAGTGGGTCCAGCCTGGGGGCCGTCACTTAACGTGCTCGTCCGATGCACGGCTGATATTCAGCGATTGTTAGTAAATCACACCATCTCTGAAAGATCAGCCCAGGTTCGAACCTGAGGACCTTGCATCGATAGTCTGAATCGCTAACCACTAAGCCATCCGCGGCTCCTACTTACATCCGCCTTCTGTGCACCCTTCTTATAGTGCTTCTCGGTGGCGTGCCGGGCGCACATGATTTGCATATGCCCTGCAATGCTAATCGTTTGCATGTCCTCTCGCGGGCGACGTATGCTGCGAATTTCAGGCCAATCGGATCCTTCTTGGTGTTGCATTTTGGGTGGCCAGCAGTGTATACATATCTTTTTTTTTTTTTTTTTTTTTTGACACGTCTTTCAGTTTTCTTATGAAACTACAAAATTATTTGACAATATCCAGAAGACTGTACCCAAACCTTCAAGTTCCAAGAAACATGCCATATCCGGATCTCTGCTTTCCACTTCTCTTGAACTTGTCTCAACTTCATCTAAGCGCACCGCCTCCATTTCTATACACCCCTTCCCCCTGCAGCTAAGCGATCTAAACCTCGTCCCAGGAAATACGTTCTTTAAGGGAGTTCCCACTGGTATTTCTAATAATGCTGTTGCTAAAAAACCCTGCTGAAATTCAAAATTTCCTCCAGTGCTGTAGCAGAGCCAATACTTTGGCGCAATTATAAATAAATTCTGTATATTTTGTACGTAAGTTTTATGCTTTCATATTTATTAAAGAGAGGCCCATCGGGACTGCTCGCAATCCTACGTGAAGAACTCACGTACAATATTATATCCTTACTACCATTACTTTACCAAACTTAAGTTACTATCTCCGGTTTTTTTTTTCTAAGTCGTTATTTTGTAGTTTTTCATGAAGTCCGCACTGCTAGTGTGTTTTTGCTTCATGTGCTATCGATTATTCTAGTGCCGGAGTCAGCTCTCTCCTCTCAATGAAAATTCACGATTCTTGCTGACTCCGCCCACCCAACTTCAGTACAGTTATTTCCTTAACCTTACTTACCTGGGTTTACCCTTAGCAAATACTGGTATACACTGAGTGGTCACTTTATTATGACCAACCCCTCAGTACTTCGTTGGGTCACCTTTTGCCTTTAACGCTGCGTTGATTCTTCGTGGCATGGACTCCACGTGATGTTGATAGGTGGTTTGTGGAATCTGAGACCATGCTTGATGAATAGCACTTTCCAGGAGTGTGAGATTGCAGGGTTCTGAATCCAGCTGTCTGATGGCTCGTTCAACTTCATCCCACAAATTCTCAATGGGGTTGAGATCTGGAGATTGTGGTTGCCACCTAAGCAAAGTAAACTCACCGGCATGTTCCTGAAACCAATCCTGTACAATACGAGCACTATGGCAGGACGCATTATTTTGTTGAAAGTAGCCATCACCATTGGGATAAACCATCCACATGACAGGATGCACTTGGTCCGCAACGATGTTTAGATATGATATGCCAGTCAGATGTTGATCAACACGAATTAAAGGGCCCAAAGCATGCCAGGAAAACATTCCCCAAACCATAACGTTGCCTCCACCAGCTTGAAGGGTTGTAGCAATGCATTTGGGTCCATGCTTTTCGTGCTGTTTCCGCCAAATTCTCACTCGCCCATCGGCATAGTGCAACTGAAAACGTGATTTATCGGACCACATAGTTTGTTTCCAATTATCGACTGTCCAATCCTTGTGCTCCTGTGCGAACTGAAGACGTTTTCTCTTGTTAACTGCAGACAGCAAAGGTGTTCGAACAGGCCTTCGGCTGCCATATCCCATCCGATGCAGTGTACGGCGAACAGTGCGTGCAGAGATCATTTGAGTGGATCCTTGATTAAGATGGTCTGTAATTTGCTGCACAGTTGCCCTTCTGTTGTCTGTTACCAGTCTGGACACTCTCCGTTCCGCCCGAGCAGTCGCTAGTCGATGACGACCACACGTTGCACGTAGAGATCCAGTTTTTTTGTATGACAGTCCAGTCTTTAAACACTTTAACAACAGCTGCTCTGGAACATTTCACGAATGCGGCGGTTTCGGTAATACTCGCTCCATGGCTCCGAGGTCTTACAATCATCACACGTTGAAAGTCCATCAAATCGCATTTTTTACCCATCTCGTCACCCAAAAATCACTGAGCTACTACTGTCGCAAGTACTAAGCTTTCCCTTTTTATACTAGCCTCGCCCTCTGGCGGCAACAGCGTGCAGCCATAGCTCATTTGCTTAAAACTGTCAGGTGATCATAATAAAGTGTCCACTCAGTGTATAATAACCCTTGTTTGGCCCTTAAAAGGAAGATAATTATTACCCCCCCCCTATTTACATACTCTATTCAATTACTCCTTACGAAATTAAGTCATTCTGAGTCTCACCTTTGAGCTTCATATTCTTCTGCTTTGCTATCCTTATTGCCAGTGGCGTACCCAGAAATTAATTTTGAGGAGGGGCGGGGGTGCATATCGTCTCCGCAATGTCAAAACCACGAATGCAAAATTTTGTAGTTTGAATTAACGCTATTTAAAAATTAAATTTGATCATAGAATCACTTTCGCAATTACACCAGATTGTTGAAGCACTCACTGTACATAACATTTACATCAAGCTGCATCTGTATTATGCATGAGTGAATAAAACTTTACATGATGTCAAGTCAACAATCGAAAAATTCTCAGTCTTGGTTTTATCACTGCAGCTGTGATATCATTCCTTCCTAAAGTTATGAATAAAATGCGCGATTTTTATTTTTCTCAAATACTATTAATTACTAAGTAATGTTCATTCTACGTTTTTGTTTAGCTGCTTTGATATGTACTCAAGATAAAAGGCTTACCCCATTCCTCCTCCAGGCCCCAGCCCTCACCATTCATTAGCGTGACACCCTGACCGCTACAGCAGTTGGCTCTCTTCTTTCTTTGGTGGCATACAAGTGGGAAATGCGCACGGGGGTGGGTGGGTTGGGGGCGGCATTATCAATAGGCATATGTGACCTCGTCTGACTATTCCAAATAAAGAAGTAACTAACAGCAATTTAAGGAATGGCGACACTAGCAAAACAATGTTGTCACCGACAATTTTTAATACTAGATTATTTTGGGGGGTGCATATGGCCCTTTGCACCCCCCGGGTACGCCATTGCTTATCTAATCGTATTCTTCGCTGCTCTACATTCAAGTCATCAGGGTTGGCCTGGTCCCCCCCCCCCCCTTCCGTACTAATTATTATCAATCTTTTTCTAACAAAGATTCTTTTTCTTTTTCACCCCCTTTCCTTTACCTTGCTGCTGTTTCATCTGTCAAACATGACGTTGAAAATTGGTTAGGTTGTGGTGCTTTTGACGTAATTACACAGGCACAGAATAAACTGAATATTCCATCCCTTTGTAATATAGTACTCCTACAATTCCAATATTTCACTTTTCCTCTTAAAACACTAGCGAATCAGGGCTTTCCCCGGTGGTGCAGTGGTCTAAGCGATGGCCTCTGATCATTCGTCCGAACGGCGTCCGGGTTCGAATCCCGGTGATTCATGGATGTTGTGTTTGTCTTATGGCACTGGCTCTCTCCCTTCCCTGGAACCAGTGACCCTAAATTAGGGATGGGTGACTGCTTATAGCCCATTGAGTTGCTCACGGTGGTCGTTAAACCTCCAATCAAAAAAAAAAAAAAAAAAGAATCAGGGCTTCCTCCTTCCTTGCCTGCATCTTTAACGTTTCATTTTTAAAGTCACACCAGTGAACTTATGCGAATTGGCTTCTAAACCTACCGTAAATTATTTATTTATGTTTTTCTTTGAAGGCTTAAGTTTGCCAATACGAGGCTCGTGCAGACTTCTTTCCTCGAGGCCGATGTTCAGATTCGTTTCTGCTGGATTCCTGGGCACGTTGGGATCCCAGGGAACGAGTCTGCCGATGCTGCTGCTAGATCTGCCTCCTCTTTGGTCGTCACACCCTTGCCACTGTTTCACCGTGATTTTCGCTTTCTTGTTCACGATCATATCAGACGAACGTGGCGGAGTCTGTGGGACCAACAGGTGGAGAATAAACTGCACCGTATAAAACCTAACCTTGGAGTCTGGAAATCATCGTGTCGCCGGAACCGTAGGGAAGAAGTTGTTCTTGCGCGTCTCCGCATTGGGCATTGTCGCTTCACGCATAGCTTTTTGCTGTGTGGCGACACTGCCCCGGTGTGTGAGACATGCGATTGTTTACTCACCGTCTCTCATGTTTTGTGCAGTTGTGTTCGTTTTCGTCATCATCGGTTTCACTATTTTCAGTCTCATCTGCCGGACGAAGGCGCAGCTACGCTTCAAAAGCTTTTGGGCGACCGCTGCGACACTTTCGCAGTATTTTCCTTTTTAAAACAGATTAACGTTTTAAAACTTATTTTAAAAAAAAGGTTATAATAATTATAATAGTAAATTAATAAATTTATATATAAACCTAATTAACTAACTAGTCTTCACAACTTTCATCATTCTCCTTTCTAACTTTTACCAAGCCTGTCTGCTCTTAATCATTTCACCCCGCTTTTAAAAATCTTTTACTGATAGTTCTGTGTCTGGCGCTCTTTGGCCATGCCTGGCCCTTGCGCCACTAAAATCAGTTAACTAACTAACTAAGCAGTGGGAAAAGAGGTCTTGTTGGATGCATCAAACGGCTGCATTCATGGGATTAGTTGAAAAAGCAAAGCGCTTTTCCAGCTGCCATGTGTTTTGAGACAGAATTTCTGGTGGTTGTGTGTGCGGTTTTTCCGTGGACGCTTATGTAAAAACCAACACTATCTCCTTGCTTAGCGATCAGCTTCCAGCCTTTTCCTTTTTTGAAGTGTGTCGATGTCGTTATTTTCTTACCTTCCAGTTCTGACAGATTGGTATTTTTCCTTTTAGTTGCTAACCCCCTTCCCCCTGCGCACCCTTTACGCATGTCGAAACCTCGTGTTTTTAATTTGGTTGCAAATATTCCGTGTGGTATTTCTCCGCCACAAATTTAGGCATGTTGGCATGGGTGCCTGCAGGAAATTTTTCAAGGGGGGTGGGGTCAAGTATAATTAATTAAGGTTTGGCTAATATGTAAAAAACAGTAATTCGTGAAAATGAATAATATTACTACTACTATTCACTAGGACACTTATTATTATTATTATTATTATTATTATTATTTGATGCTGCTCTTGAAGAAAGTGTATGTTAGTAATAGTCATGTATTTTATGTATACTGGTAACTGTTTTCAAAATAATGAACAGTGTCGAGCAGGGCCACGCCAAGCCTTTTAAATTCAGCACACACCACCCTGAGCGGAGCTAGTTTGGGCGTGTACTACCTTACGGTTTGCTAGGTTTTCCGCTTTCACGTTATCGTTTTCCAGTTCTCCAATAAAATTGGGATAATAAATTAAACGCACCAAACTCCATCTTCCCTTGTGGTCCAATCCTGTGAGTGTAAAAAAAAAAAAAAAAAAAAAAAGTAATAAATAAAATAAAATAAAGGGGAAATAATTCTACAGGGGAGGGGTGTCAAGGGACC
Source organism: Macrothele yani (assembly GCA_039090855.1). Lineage (NCBI taxonomy): Eukaryota > Metazoa > Arthropoda > Arachnida > Araneae > Macrothelidae > Macrothele > Macrothele yani. Next base: position 119,427,235 of record CM076993.1, read on the forward strand.
CCTGTGACCCCCCCCTCTTTCAGCGCCTATGCATGTTGGCCCCGGAAAGGAGTGAACATAACCATGCAAAACACACGACGCAGTTGGACTGGAATCCCGTCATACGGCGTGAATGGTTCATCTCGCAGCCACTGAACAACAGGGTATAGATTTAAGGGTATTATTGGCTTCACAACTGGACGCTATCACCAGTGGACAGTAAGTGTTGTTAAGAGAAAGTTTTATCCAAAATGCGTTATTCAGTGTGCAAAAAAAAAAAAAAAAAAAAAAAGCATAATTTTTCAATCTTCGCTTTCTGAATGACACAGTAAGCGATTTCCCTAAATATTTTATTTCCGATTTGTTTTAAATTCAGAGGGTACTGCATATTTATAGAGTGTACCCCCTTCGATTGTTCAAAGACAGACACGGAACATTGAGAAAGGGGTAGTCATTATCAGTCTGTTCTGAGAGATAGGGAATTACAGTTTTCCCTCGAAATCAGTCACAGATAAGGAAGCTCTGTGGTTACTGTTCAAATACACAATTTGATTTTGAAACACATGGCGAATTGGGTCGTTGGCTATTCCGGTGTTTTCGGCTGTGCTGGGTGGTTTAACGACCTTGACACTTGAACTGTTTTTATTGTTTACTTCTTCCACTCCCTGCCTCCCTCCCCTACTATGCTCTCTCCTGTGTCACTGATTGGATGGATTCATCTAGCAGACAGACTTTTTTCATTATAGCTCGTCATGTGGGAATGTGACACTGAAGCACTGCGGTAATTTTTGTTGACCTCGAAATCAACGTAAGTGTGTAATTTACAGAAATCTTGCTGAGAATTGCCGTGTTTCCGTTTTTTTCTTCTTCGTGTTACGCCAGCCTTGATCCGAAACCTTCTGTTTATTTCAAACATATTTGGCGCAAGGGCCACAAGACGACAAAGAACGTTAGAGCATGATCGGAATATGTATACAAAACAACTCGTGCCGTGTCTGAATTCATACTAATATGGGGAAATAGATTTCCCTTTAGGGTAAAGTGGTTTCAGATGGTTAATGCGTTAGTTAATTTTTTAAAAACAATCTTTTGATATCAAGTAATTTATTTGAAGAGTTTGCAGGTGACTTTTCAAAGTCTATATGCGTTTGTTTATTTGAAAGTGATGTTCCTGCCGCCCGGGTGCTGCAGTGGGCTGAGCCAGTGGTTCTCAACCTTTTGTGCTTCACGTACCCCTTGGAAATGTGTATATAACTGGAGTACCCCTTCTAAGCCAGTGGTTCTCAACCTTTTAATGCTTCACGTATCCCTTCTAAGCCAGTGGTTTTCAACCTTTTATGCTTCACGTACCCCCTGGAAATGTGTTTATAACTGGCGTACCCCTGTATAGATATAGATAAAACTACAGTAGTGTTAAAATTAGAAATAAATCTTCTATACACCCAGCAGACCACTCGAATTACAAAATTACTGGTCCGCGAAAATGCCCATTGGTCCGTGCACACGAAAAACAAACAAAAAAACTTACACATTTACAGTGTATTTAGAAAATATCCTATAATTTCACTGGAGCTGTGTATCGCAAATTTAGAACAATGTACATATGTACTCATTCAAATAGTTCTAATAAATAAAACACGAAACATTTACGCAGTGGTAGAAATTTGAAAAAGAAAAAAAAACTTCACTAGTTTGCAGGACCAGTGAATACCAAAAGTTGGTATAGTTTACTCATTTTTACTGGTCCAGAAATAGCACAAATATTAATACATTTTATATGCACATGATGCTAATATCTAGGACGGTACACTGGTTATAAGGGCACTGATATAAAGCACTGTGCACTATCAGTGCACTTCATACAATGCACTGATTATAAAGTACTTTGCAACATACCAAGAGCCACCTTAATGGAATACCTTGCTTTGGTGTGAAAGGCAGGAAGTTTTCCCTATGTGGAACAGAAAGACAGATGGGCAAAGCCAGAGCATAATACTTCAACCTCCAGTTGCAAAACATAAAAGATCCCATACTCTATGGTCACTTGTGCAAAAAAAAAAAAAAAAAATGGCGCTGTCTTAATCTGAATATTTTGATTGGAGACCTCGTTTTCCTACAGTCCAAAATTTTAATAAAACTTAATATGGTTTGTAAATCCGATATTCATTTTTTAATAGTAAATATCTGAATCTCAAAAAATCCGTAGGCGGAACCTGCATTATTTTAAAAAAACTGCCATACCGAAACCTGCATTATTTTAAAAAAACTGCCATACCGAAACCTGCATTATTTAAAAAAAACTGCCATACCGAAATCTGGATATTTTGAAATCTGGTTCAATTAATTATTTATAAACTTACAAATTCCAAACACAAACTGCAAAAATAAAGTTACTGGCCAATCAGGGCCAGTAACGTTAATTTTCTAGTGGCCCGATGGAATTTTAACTAGCCAATGGCTAGCGGACAATTTGATAATTCGAACGCTGTACAGTATATTTATAGTATACCAATGGGAATAAAATGAAACATGTTTTCAGGTCTCGCTGAGTTCGATCTGCCAACTAGGCCTTACGGATTCCGAATCTCTCAAACGAGCCTGACGTAGGTTCTTTTGAGTGCCGTCGAGTTAAACTAGATCGTTGAAAAAAAACTGAAACGTGTAGTCAGTAATTCTTTCAGCTCACGACAATGAATAACTCCAATAACAAATCCTTGGTTAGACGAAACAGTTTAATATATAAAAGAATAAGTTTCGTTCGATTGGCTATCTCCACTTGCCAACAGGTTTTCAGCTAGCGAACACTTCACCATCTCACCGATATCCCGGAAGACCCTCCGCCACGTGACTTGAGTCGTTCCGTCTGAAACCCGGCCGATCTCTTATCGCCGAAAAAAACCCTTGACTATTCCGTCAGTGTAAATCCCCGTGAGGTCTAACCGACACTCTCTGCTTTAAAACACACGTCCAACCTGTGGAAGGTGAAACACGAAAAGCCTCCTTAGCGAACGTGTCGCTTCCTTTTATATTCTTTATCTTCTTCCCCCCCCCCCGGCCTTTGGAAATCCTATCGGTGTGGAGTTAGCCGTTTACCAGAAGTGACCTTTGACCTATACATCGGACCAGATCGGAGTCAATGGATGTCGCTAGTCAGGGGCCGCGGGTGGCCCAATGGGCAACGTTCGTGACTGTCACGGAAAGGACCTCAGGTTCGATCCCAGGCAGGTACGAACGCTCGATCCACTAAATACCCGCCGGCGTCGGATGGGCACGTTAAGCCGTCAGACCCCGGGTACTGCCCCCACCGGTAATAAATAAGGGCGTCTTCCTCCCTCTTTCTACTTCGCTTCCGTGTCACTTTCCTATCGGGCAATCTAGCCCAAATCTCTTACCTTCCTGTTTCTCTAAGGGTTGTTTAAGATCTGAGGTCAGACACTCCCTTCCTAAAATCCTCTACATTTGATCATGTCGCCAGTCACATGCTTCGTTCGTTGTTACATAATCAGGCTTACAAAGGAAATGGTGCCACTTGCCAACACGTGCGTTTGAATTTACATTACATTGCCTTTGAAATGAGAAATTATTACAGAAAATATTAGTACATGGAAATAATTAGTGCATGGGGCCCGACTCGGTCACCTTACACATGTACTACATATATCTATAAACACAAAGTGATATAAACAATTTTATAAAATTATAAACATTTTACTGGGTAACCAGTGACATGGTTACGCTTGTTTATGCTTGCACAGTTCATCAGTGGTTGTGATCATCTTGCTAAGTTAGAGTTGCAAGTCATCTTCAACATCCAGCCTGTTCTTGTATTTATTTCTTTAAGCAGTTAAAGATGAAAACCCAGTTTCACATAAATAAGTTGTGAAAGGTAACAAATATTTGACAGCAATTTTTGACAAAGTCGGATATTGTCAACAATTTTGAATAATTTCCTTTGTACAGCTCTCACGGCGTACCCATAAAAGTTTTACAGCGTACCTCACGTTGTGAACCCCTAGTCTAAGCTATGGCTTTTGATCATTCGTGTGAGATGGGACCGGGTTCGAATTACCATGCTCCTGTGGTGGATCCGCCAAAGTGGCACATCAATTGGCATTGATCGGCAGATGGCCTTCATACACCACGAATTCTGTCAGCAAAAAGTCAAGTCCTGGAGACATCTAATAAAAAAATAAATAAAAAAGCTGTTGAAAATCAAAAACAACGAGAAAAAACAAAACAAAAAACGATACGTCCATGCAATTTTACGCTGTCGACTATTTTATGTTCTTGTGATGTATTCAGTAGGTAGCGTGGGCTGAACGTACCGTGAATTATCTCTGTCCGTGCAACAGTTCGATCCTATCCGGTGGCTGGATAGGTTGGGTCACGTAAAGCATGTGCCGTGTATTATTTATTGCGTTAAGACACACACCTCACTAAATTCACGCGGCAAGTTCTCTCGACGAGCCGGTAGTTGATAGAGCCGGTTCGAATTATTAAGTTCCGAGAATTTTTGTTGTTGTTAACTGTTTTCCGTCTAACGCGTGGGAAGAGTCACAAGAGCAGATTGTTTCAGGCAAAGATTGTCAGCTAGTTCTCCTGAAATTTATATGGACAATGGCCCAAGATGAACTTCAGTACCGAAATTATAAAGTTAAGCGATCCCTTTTATAATTGCGTGAAATTCGTTCAGAAAGTGCTGAATGAATAAATAAATGGGTTTGAACAGACTTTGACGTGAACGTTTCTGCGAAGTGATTATCTAAAAATAGTTGTCTGACCGATAACTTGAGCTGCACAAAGACAATTGTTTGCTAATGTAAGAATATGTCGATTCGTTGTTGTTTTGTTACAAGAACTTTCTATGTCGCAACACTTTTTTTTTTTTACCCTCACCCCGTAAGGAAAAACTACTTAAAATGTTATTAACAATGCATGGTTCGTGGTGGGAGGGAGGAAATCTTGACGGCTTCGTCGAAAACAAACCTTCTATTAAAGGCATTAAAAGTTCAGGACGTATAGCGTCCTTGAAAACAACGTTGAGTATGACTCATCTGACTGGAACGAACGGGAAGGATTTGGATATCCAGCCAGCTCTGATTCTGTTGCCTTGGGATACATGTCAGAAGCGAAGAGGAAAATATGCATTTCTGTGTGGTTGTTGAAATCAAAAGTTCTTTAGTATCAGGTTGGTGTAAAACTTCTGTTTTCGAGGAATGTGAGTAGATAGCTGTAAACCTCATTTGCGGTTTTTCACCAGCATTCCATCATACCCCCCCCCCCTACCGGTATTAAAGTAGTTGCGGGTCACTGTTTTTTTTTTTTTTTTTTGAACCAAGATGACGTAATTTTATTTCCATGCTCACTATCAATTCACTGCAGCCAAAATCTGCGCATTTAGAAGAATTCCGATGGAACGATAAAAATTGCCAATTTAGAAATTCTAAAATAAAAAATTTAAAAGTTCTAAGACTAAAAATAAAATAAAATCCGTTGACTTAAAATGTAAGAGAATCGCAGCGGTCAGTATATTTTTAACACCGTTACATCATGTGTTTAAGTAACTTTTGATATGACGTTTTGACTGATGGAAAAAACTTTGCATAGAGCTACCAAAGAGATCCACCCTACTAGATCTCAACTCAGTGCGGGACTACGCAAATAGATCCTGTGTATATTCGAGGTCTGCAGCAGGATGGACTTATTGATTGATCGCTAGGAAACAAATTCGTACTTGGGGAAACTGGAAGTTAAAATAATAAACTAAAGATTTCCCTAAAATGGTTGTATCGATTTCTTGTTTGCGTATTGCCTTGTTTCTTTCAGTCTCCTGAAACATGTAGAGAATGCATGGAGATCATGAAAGGATGGTCTCTTTCATGGGAAGGGCGAAGCAGAAGACGAAGAAATCAAGACTACGGTACCATCGGTGCCGTAGTTTGTGGTTATTGATGTTTTTGTTCATATACACTATATTGACAAAAGTCACTGGACACCTATTGTAAAAGAGAAACGCAACATAGCATTTATTGACATACATTAGTACAGTGTCGGTCCACCTTTGGCCTTAATGCATTGCACTGACCCTTCCAGACATGCTTTCGACAAGATGTTTGAACACAGCGATAGGTATGTGCTTCCATTTAGTTATACATAATACTGCCGCTAACTGTTGCTTAGAAGTAAGCCTTGGTTCCAAACTTCTTATCCGGCGCTCTAATTCATCCATTCATCCATAGGTGCTCTATCGGATTAAGATCAGGGTTTTGTGCTGGCCAGTCCACACACGATACTGAATTATAGTCAAACCACGCCGTAACAGTTTTGACTGATGGAAAAAACTTTGCTTTTATGGCTCGGTGAATTATCCTGTTGGTACTAACAAGACTCGGTTCCATAGTATTGCCAAAGAGTTGGTAAGGCATAATTGTCCAGAATATCGGAGATGTACTGGTTAACAGGTTTGTCCACGATAACCAATGGGACGGGACCCTACCACGAAAAACAGCCCCACACGAGTACACTGCCAGCTCCAAACTCGACCGTAGGAACAGTACACTGTGTTAAATAGCGTTCCCCCAGCTGCCGCCATACCCACGACACGGCCATCAGACTGATGGATCGTGTATTTGGATTCATCAATCCATCGTGTATTTGGATTCATCAATCCATTGGACCTGTTTCCATTGATCTACGGTCCACGATAAAAGTTCTTTACACCATGCTAAACGACGAGTAGCATTCCGAGTGGAGATGAAAAGCTTATGAGCAGCCGCACTACCACGGTAACCCATGGAATGAAGTTTTCTGCGAATGGTACGTGTACATACCGAGGTTCCAGCATTTTTACTCGCATGTATACTGAAGTTTAGTGCAGTTCTCCGTCGATTAGCTGTAACGACTCTTTTGAGGCTTCGACGTCAGTAGTATAAAATGACGGGTCCGGCCGGAGGAGCAGCTCCTTCTAAAGAAGGAGCAAGGGGCGTGGCTTGCGGCAGAAGGATGGGGGCGTGGCGTGTGACCGAAGGATGTGGGGGCGTGGCAGATGACGCTGGTGCGTTGGGTCGATGTGCTGCCCCCTAACGGTGCTTCTTGGAACTTTATTATTATGTTAGATCTTTGTTTTTGAGTGATGGCAACGACCGAGTGGGGGAAAGGAGATGTGCTGCCCCCTAGCGGTGCTTCTTGGAACTTTCAATGTATCTTTGAGAGATGGCAACGACAGAGTCGGGGAAAGGAGATGTGCTGCCCCCTAGCGGCGCTTCTTGGAACTTTATTATTATGTTAGATCTTTGTTTTTGAGTGATGGCAACGACCGAGTGGGAGAAAGGGGGTGGATATAGGGGGATGTCAACTCGATGTGCTGCCCCCTAGCGGTGCTTTTTGGAACTCTTAATGGATCTTTGAGAGATGGCAACGACCGAGTGGGGGAAAGGGGGTGTACGTTGCCCCTCTAGCAGTGCTTTTTGGAACTTTTCTCGGGAGATTTATTGGACGTTGACAAATTTTGGGGAAGTCTTTCCAATATTTATTTATTTTTTTATTTTCTCGGGAGATTTACTGGACTTTGTCAAATTTTTGAAGGAAGTTTTTTTTTTGTCGTTTCCAATTTTTTTACTCATATTTTTTTTGTCCTATTTTTTCTCTCTAATTTATTTTATTAAATTTATATTTTCAGGAATTCCCTGAGGTATTATAATTTTTATAGACGTTGCATTATTTTTTTAATTTTCTCGGGAGATTTACTGGACTTTGTCAAATTTTTGAAGGAAGTTTTTTCAATCGAAGCATTTCCTCAAATTTGTTTTATTAAATTTATATTTTTAGAACTCCGTGAGGTGTTATAATTTTTATAGACGTTGCATTATTTTTTTAATTCTTATATTTTTCTTCCCTACAATTTTAATTTAGACGAGAAAAGGCTTTGTTTGAAAAGATTTCGTTCCCGTTGATTCATGTTCCGCTATCTTTTGTGAGCCATGTGTTTTGGGATGACTCACAATTTTCTCTTTGACTCAGAAAACTTTGTATGACACGTGTTTTGGGAAGAGTGACTATGCCGGATGACGCATGTCGTGATAGCAGACATGACATCACCCAACGACATTTCCTCCGTGGGGTCGGCGGTTGACGTCATTTGAGATTCTGTAGCCACATTAAGTTCCAAGACTGATTTTTTTTTCAATAACTTGATCATTTTGCAACGAATTTATTCCTTATTTTTCCTCATAATTTTTCAACGTAACGATTTTTTTATTTTCTTTGAGGAGACTTCACGCATTTTCAACGGACGTTCCAACATAAAAACGTTTTCCAAAGTTTTGTGCTGCAGACATAATCTTAAAACACGATTGTTTATTAACGTATTTACGTGTTCATGACATTTTCTGTTACATTTTTTTTAACGTTGTACCTCTTTCCAACGTACAAAGCCACAATTTTTTATGCATAGTTAAAATATTTTATTTTTTCGTATTTCTTCATGATTAATCAGTGAAATGTACCTTTTAAAGCATTATCTTAATCTTTTTGTTCTAAATGCTTGCGTACTCCTTAAACTTTTTGATGTACCAACATTATTTTATTTTCTAACTTTTCAAACTAAGAACTACTTTTATCGAGGCTTTATTTTTTCTGATTCAAACAAGCAAACGTTTCTTCATTATTATTTCCGTTACCTATACAAACAACTTTTCTTACTTGCTTTTAATGTATGACTTAATCTGGTTTTCTATATAGCTGTTTCATGTTTGTGCAAGAAATATACAGATCTATAGCAGCTATACATAACATTCGTTCGTAACAGTATCTTTTTTTTTTCCAGATTTAAACCAACTCACGCTTCTTAACGACTTGATATCGGTTTTCTGGGGTACTTTTCTTTTTCCTTCATTCAATTTTATTCCAGATCATGAGACGAGGAAATGCTTCTTTAGAAACGATTTCGTTCGCAGTAATTATTGGATTTTGACAAATTTTTTGTGAAACGACTTCATGCTAATTCTGAGTCTTTCGCCTTTACAATATTATTTTCTCGTAATTTTTTCGTGTGTTCAAGAACTCTACAGGTCTTTCACAGTTAAAATTCTGGTAAAACTATATTTTCTTACTTTATTTAGCATATCATTATAGCTTCCCAATTTTCGCTATTTTACTTCATCTTTTTTGAAATTTAGTAAAACTTTTCAGTATGTCAATAATTTATTTCTTACTTGGCCAAACTTAAGACTCCTTTTATTTAGACTATTTTATTTTCATTTCATTTCAGCAAAATGATTATTTTAGATGTTGCAAATCATCAGGTTTTTTTGTTTCCTTATATATCATATTTTCCAACTTGCTTTTAAAGTATTTCTCAAAGCTTGCATGTATGTCAAATACGCATTTTTTTAATCCTTCCCTAGTTTGCTATACTTTTTCGTGGACTGCCCCAATAGGAAAGCATTCATTGTCAAGGCATGAAATCTAAAACCTTTTTCTTACGATAAAATTTGTATTCTTTGGGACATATTTTCTGTATATTGTTCTGTCTCGTCCGAAAAAAACATTCATTCTGGAGGCAAAGCGAGTAATTCCGTTCTTCCACTAAACATCATTTTTTTACGTTTTACTAACTCACCACCCCCATAGCGAAAATAAAGAAATACTTACTCTGTTCTCTACATATCGACTCAATCTATTTCTTTTCGAAATTCTGATCATGACATTTCAACTAAAATTTCATACTTTCACCAAAAATCATATTCTTAAACGAGCTATTTTTTACACAATTATTTCATGTATAACTAAATTTTTGTTGTTTACTCACCTCATAAAAGTCAATAAGAACACCCCTAATCTCATTCCTTTCCCTCATTTAGTTCGCTTAAATTGAGATGTTTCAAAATTTCGCGTATATTTCATTCCCTTAATGTCCAGTTCTCCCGTGTCTGCCCCTTCATTTTCAACTTCTGTGCATACTGCATTTTATCTTTAGACGTTTAGTTTCATTGACCTTTTCTTTCGTTTTAATTAGGTTTTCGTTATCGTATTTTTATTCATTGTCTCAGCAGAAAAATCTTTCATTCTGGAGACATAGCGACTAAGTCCGTACTTCCTCTAAACATTTTTTTTCACATTTTACTAATTGTTCAGAAAAGCAGTTGTTTCCAAACTCCCATAGTGAAAATATCGTATTCCCCTTATAGTACTTATTATATTTTTCCTTCTGTTCAGTGTTGTATGATTCTTCAAACTTTGGTTTATTTTTATGAAGCTTCTTTTTTTCTTAGTTTTTTTCTGATTCAAACTTTCAATCTTTTCCTATCGATTTAATTACTCTTATTTTCCCATTCGACTTTACTTTTGAACAGAAATGTATCTAAAATCTTCAGATGTATTTTAGTCTACAAGGCCGATTCTTCCCTGTTTCAAATAAAGTCATTGTAGGATTTCAGTGTAAATGCTGCTAAATCTTTAGAACTTACTTTTCATAGTTAGATACAAATTCCTCGAGGTTTACATTAAAACATGAAAGAAGAGTGTTTTTACGCTCTCTCCAGTGTGTGAGCTTTCCCCAAGAAATTAACGCTGTCAGTTTCCGACAGAAACAGGGGGGAATTCAATCTCCTGCGACTGTTTTCACGCGTCTCTTGCTTACAGGAAAACCTCATATGGCATGAAATCACTTTGCTTGGCAGATTAAACTAAATTCTGGTTTTGAACTTTGAATGCGAACTCAAGCTCGCAAAAGCATAAGTTTTCTGAGCAAACTTAAACTGTCTAAGATGACAAAAATCTAAAACTGCTGACTCAATGGGACAGAGCGTTTGAACTTTGCCGTTCATTCACCATTTAAGAGATCCGTCGTGAACCACTAGAAGGGAAGTAAGCAGACCCTGATTTAGTCCACTGTTTCCAAGGAAGGTAGAAAGCTAGTGTCGTAATTCAAAAGCTCTTAACTCAAGCCTCCCCAGGATTCAGTTTCGGACGAACGAATACTCAGATGTCCATGCTCAGACATTGAAAAATTGCTTCAGACAAATATTTTCTTACTTAAAGTGCTTCAATTCAGAATTTGTACTATTTAAGATTTTCCTTAGTCAATATTTTTTCTATCTTAAAAACTTCTAAAGGGTTGATTTTGAAAAAAACGAGTTCTCACAAAAATGTAAAATTTCCTCAGATTGTATGAGGAACCCAAAAAATTGATGAAGCTTGGACGTTAACCATTCCAACCATTTCTTTCTCTTCATGTTTCATTCCATAAACTTTCTTCAAATTCCTATATGTCCAAGAATTTTGTTAAATGTCCAAGTTCGACTCCCCAGAAATTTTCTGAAAATGATATTCTGGAATTTTTTTAAAAGAGAAACTAAGAATCCCTTCACTGAAACAAGAAATTCATATTCAAAGCATTACATCCCTCTTTCTACTTCAAATACTCTATTTGTAAATCTAAGGAAGTTTTTTTTTTTTTAATATTCATATATTTTCCCCTCTAACTTTAGAAGATATTGTCCCAAAATGTATGTACATATTACGATAGTAAAATATCTTACTACTTACTGCTTGATGTTCAATTCACTTCACACCGTCTTAAGGAGATTCGTTCATTTTCTCATAACACATAGACATGTTATTTTTCTTTCCATTCACTTCAAAGACTCAATTGAGATCAACCTAATGGAGTCCTTTGAGAAAAACTTTCATAGGAAAGCATAAATTTGCCTAAAAACTACATTAAAAATAAACAAATGTTGAAAGTTCCTGTACAAGAAGGAAATTCTGTTGTAACTTCTAAACGAAAAAAGACAAATTCTAAGAAAATATGTAAAAATGTTCGTTCGATTCCATATTAAAAAAATTAGTTGAAGAAAAGTGTCTTTCTTTTTTTTTTTTTTTTTTTTTTTTGGAACAGTTCATTCTTTCCTAGGGTTAAAAATGGAACACTTCATTTTTCTTAGTAGACAATTTTGAGAAAACACATTTCATTAAAAGCAGGGAAATTCCCATAGAATAACATGGGAAAACTAGTATGCATAAAAAGACTGTTTCGAAACGAGTAAAAATCTGTTGAAGTTCGTTTTCGAAAAAGTTGGAAATGGAATGAAGTAAAAACAGTCACAGCAAGTTCCTGAAAGTTGAAAATTGGATGTACTAAAAATGTCTAAGCAAAGAAATTTTTATAAAACACAGACTGTTTAGTTTTTCCAGGCTAGGGGTCTTCAGTGAGAGCGCTTCTTTTTTTCAACTCAAAGAATAAAGCGAGTCAGTTTGAAACATTTCAAACTCCCCGAAATTAAGCTGTGTACTCTGGTTTCGACTCAATACTGTAAAGCATTGCTCTCAGACCAGTCGGAATTCCGCCCCGATTGGTTGTCTAATGGAAAACATCAGACCCCTTTCCAATAACAATCCCCAAATATCCTTAAGAAAAGTCTAGCAAAAAAGCACTATTTCACCATTAAAACAATTGGATTCATTCTGTTACTGTTTTGAACATTTCAAAAAAGAAGTTTACATTCTCACTTTTACTCTAAAAATCTTGAAAGCTTAAATTTTGACCCATTTAAAAAAATCACCTAAAATTTAATTTAAAAAAATAATAATTACTCTTTAAATTTATGTCTTAAAACTAAAAAATATTTACGCTTAATATTTCAATAAATAATAAATATTCACAAACTCACCTTTTACCTTGCCCATTTAAAAAAAATAATTCTGAATTTATATAATCAAAATCATTACTTCTCCAAATAGTTCTTTTCCCCTGATTGTAGAGAAGAACTCTTCTGAAATCTTCACTTTTCCACATGTGTTCATAAAAGCTTGAGCTACTTCCTTAGGATTCAACAAGGCCACAGCGTTCTGGAAACTTGAAATCGCTTTCCTGTTCCACTCAGTGGTTAGGCATGGAGGATGCATCTCAATAGGTGGAAGTACTTCCGAAATGCATTCGCGACATCTACATACCTTCAGGATGCTCTCCCCGATTAAATTTTTTAAACATTCAATTAAATTGTGTCTAAGTTCACACTCCTCAATCGATGTACTTTGAAACTTTTGGGATTCTCCGAGTACGATTTTCTTGAATTCTGAACCCATTAACAATTCCTGGATGCTGTCCCACATGCCATCCAAAATAATTTGGAGTTTTTTAAACTGCTTTCTGGTTAATGCAACTCCTGTTGTTAAGTGAAAAATCCGGAACCAGAATTTGAAAGACTTGAAGACTTCTTACTTTATTCAAACTTAGAACAGAACTAAAATTCGCTCAGCGTTTCCTTTGCATACTGTAACCAACACATGACCCTTATCACCACGTGGTGATTGATGTGTCATGATGCGTCAGCACACTAACTGCACGGTGACTGTTTCCTTATCTGGTCATCTCACAACGAACATGCTATTGATTCTAATCAGGCAAAGCTAACTTCAGCTTGAGAGATAAACGAAAGGATTTCATTATAACTTTCATATCTTGAGAGAATAAACTAAAAAAATCTTCATAGAGTGCATAATAAGCGTAAAGAAATTCTTCAAGGCTGAATTTCCACTAAAATGATGGTGGTATACGGAAAGCGTGAGAATTTAATCAGAGACCTTCAAAGAATTCATCTTGGAATTAACGCTGCTTTTGAAAAACGAGTGAACTATGAAATTCTTTGTTCTCCACACAAGAAAATTTCAGATTTCGAAATCTCGCCGTCCTGACCCACTTTTTCCTGAGTGAAATTTAAAACAGGGTGGAAATCTCCACTTACGCATTCCTTTGAGTGGGGAATAGCTCTCATGAAAGGGGTCAACGGTTCCAAACAACATTGATTAAAACTGGAGAGAGGAAAAATATATGAATTAAAAAAATAATGCATAAGCAGGATTCCCCAAAACATAAAAAAATATAAGTTTTATATAAAAAAGAAATTCCAGGAAAAATATTGGTGGGGCGAAAGATTTCCCATTCTTCCATTCCCACAAAAAATTTAACGAAGTCTATTAAATCTCTCGAAAAAAAAAATTAAACAAATACTTGGACTGACAAAAGAGAACGACACGTGACGTCAACCTATCCCACGGCTAGTAGTAGGAGATACACTGTTCCCCCCTCTGACATCAATTTTTTTTCTATGCGAACAGAAATTTACTTGAACAACCGTCTTAGAAAATGCCCCTTCCACGTTTTCTTCCCAGCCATGCAAAAACAATCAGATTGCCTTTTCCCACCAAAAGTTCTAGCAAGAAGGAGCAGGAGACGCCGGAACGAAACCCGAAGGAGCTCCCTCCCTGTCTCGCCCCTTGTTATTCGGCTCCTTCGGGCTACGTTCCGGCGTCTCCTGCTCCTTCTTGCTAGAACTTTTGGTGGGAAAAGGCAATCTGATTGTTTTTGCATGGCTGGGAAGAAAACGTGGAAGGGGCATTTTCTAAGACGGTTGTTCAAGTAAATTTCTGTTCGCATAGAAAAAAAAATTGATGTCAGAGGGGGGAACAGTGTATCTCCTACTACTAGCCGTGGGATAGGTTGACGTCACGTGTCGTTCTCTCTTTTGTCAGTCCAAGTATTTGTTTAATTTTTTTTTTTTCGAGAGATTTAATAGACTTCGTTAAATTTTTTGTGGGAATGGAAGAATGGGAAATCTTTCGCCCCACCAATATTTTTCCTGGAATTTCTTTTTTTATATAAAACTTATATTTTTTTATGTTTTGGGGAATCCTGCTTATGCATTATTTTTTTAATTCATATATTTTTCCTCTCTCCAGTTTTAATCAATGTTGTTTGGAACCGTTGACCCCTTTCATGAGAGCTATTCCCCACTCAAAGGAATGCGTAAGTGGAGATTTCCACCCTGTTTTAAATTTCACTCAGGAAAAAGTGGGTCAGGACGGCGAGATTTCGAAATCTGAAATTTTCTTGTGTGGAGAACAAAGAATTTCATAGTTCACTCGTTTTTCAAAAGCAGCGTTAATTCCAAGATGAATTCTTTGAAGGTCTCTGATTAAATTCTCACGCTTTCCGTATACCACCATCATTTTAGTGGAAATTCAGCCTTGAAGAATTTCTTTACGCTTATTATGCACTCTATGAAGATTTTTTTAGTTTATTCTCTCAAGATATGAAAGTTATAATGAAATCCTTTCGTTTATCTCTCAAGCTGAAGTTAGCTTTGCCTGATTAGAATCAATAGCATGTTCGTTGCGAGATGACCAGATAAGGAAACAGTCACCGTGCAGTTAGTGTGCTGACGCATCATGACACATCAATCACCACGTGGTGATAAGGGTCATGTGTTGGTTACAGTATGCAAAGGAAACGCTGAACGAATTTTAGTTCTGTTCTAAGTTTGAATAAAGTAAGAAGTCTTCAAGTCTTTCAAATTCTGGTTCCGGATTTTTCACTTAACAACAGGAGTTGCATTAACCAGAAAGCAGTTTAAAAAACTCCAAATTATTTTGGATGGCATGTGGGACAGCATCCAGGAATTGTTAATGGGTTCAGAATTCAAGAAAATCGTACTCGGAGAATCCCAAAAGTTTCAAAGTACATCGATTGAGGAGTGTGAACTTAGACACAATTTAATTGAATGTTTAAAAAATTTAATCGGGGAGAGCATCCTGAAGGTATGTAGATGTCGCGAATGCATTTCGGAAGTACTTCCACCTATTGAGATGCATCCTCCATGCCTAACCACTGAGTGGAACAGGAAAGCGATTTCAAGTTTCCAGAACGCTGTGGCCTTGTTGAATCCTAAGGAAGTAGCTCAAGCTTTTATGAACACATGTGGAAAAGTGAAGATTTCAGAAGAGTTCTTCTCTACAATCAGGGGAAAAGAACTATTTGGAGAAGTAATGATTTCGATTATGTAAATTCAGAATTATTTTTTTAAATGGGCAAGGTAAAAGGTGAGTTTGTGAATATTTATTATTTATTGAAATATTAAGCGTAAATATTTTTTAGTTTTAAGACATAAATTTAAAGAGTAATTATTATTTTTTTAAATTAAATTTTAGGTGATTTTTTAAATGGGTCAAAATTTAAGCTTTCAAGATTTTTAAAGTAAAAGTGAGAATGTAAACTTCTTTTTTGAAATGTTCAAAACAGTAACAGAATGAATCAAATTGTTTTAATGGTGAAATAGTGCTTTTTTGCTAGACTTTTCTTAAGGATATTTGGGGATTGTTATTGGAAAGGGGTCTGATGTTTTCCATTGGACAACCAATCGGGGCGGAATTCCGACTGGTCTGAGAGCAATGCTTTACAGTATTGAGTCGAAACCAGAGTACACAGCTTAATTTCGGGGAGTTTGAAATGTTTCAAACTGACTCGCTTTATTCTTTGAGTTGAAAAAAAGAAGCGCTCTCACTGAAGACCCCCTAGCCTGGAAAAACTAAACAGTCTGTGTTTTATAAAAATTTCTTTGCTTAGACATTTTTAGTACATCCAATTTTCAACTTTCAGGAACTTGCTGTGACTGTTTTTACTTCATTCCATTTCCAACTTTTTCGAAAACGAACTTCAACAGATTTTTACTCGTTTCGAAACAGTCTTTTTATGCATACTAGTTTTCCCATGTTATTCTATGGGAATTTCCCTGCTTTTAATGAAATGTGTTTTCTCAAAATTGTCTACTAAGAAAAATGAAGTGTTCCATTTTTAACCCTAGGAAAGAATGAACTGTTCCAAAAAAAAAAAAAAAAAAAGAATGACACTTTTCTTCAACTAATTTTTTTTAATATGGAATCGAACGAACATTTTTACATATTTTCTTAGAATTTGTCTTTTTTCGTTTAGAAGTTACAACAGAATTTCCTTCTTGTACAGGAACTTTCAACATTTGTTTATTTTTAATGTAGTTTTTAGGCAAATTTATGCTTTCCTATGAAAGTTTTCTCAAAGGACTCCATTAGGTTGATCTCAATTGAGTCTTTGAAGTGAATGGAAAGAAAAATAACATGTCTATGTGTTATGAGAAAATGAACGAATCTCCTTAAGACGGTGTGAAGTGAATTGAACATCAAGCAGTAAGTAGTAAGATATTTTACTATCGTAATATGTACATACATTTTGGGACAATATCTTCTAAAGTTAGAGGGGAAAATATATGAATATTAAAAAAAAAAACTTCCTTAGATTTACAAATAGAGTATTTGAAGTAGAAAGAGGGATGTAATGCTTTGAATATGAATTTCTTGTTTCAGTGAAGGGATTCTTAGTTTCTCTTTTAAAAAAATTCCAGAATATCATTTTCAGAAAATTTCTGGGGGAGTCGAACTTGGACATTTAACAAAATTCTTGGACATATAGGAATTTGAAGAAAGTTTATGGAATGAAACATGAAGAGAAAGAAATGGTTGGAATGGTTAACGTCCAAGCTTCATTAATTTTTTTTGGGTTCCTCATACAATCTGAGGAAATTTTACATTTTTGTGAGAACTCGTTTTTTTCAAAATCAACCCTTTAGAAGTTTTTAAGATAGAAAAAATATTGACTAAGGAAAATCTTAAATAGTACAAATTCTGAATTGAAGCACTTTAAGTAAGAAAATATTTGTCTGAAGCAATTTTTCAATGTCTGAGCATGGACATCTGAGTATTCGTTCGTCCGAAACTGAATCCTGGGGAGGCTTGAGTTAAGAGCTTTTGAATTACGACACTAGCTTTCTACCTTCCTTGGAAACAGTGGACTAAATCAGGGTCTGCTTACTTCCCTTCTAGTGGTTCACGACGGATCTCTTAAATGGTGAATGAACGGCAAAGTTCAAACGCTCTGTCCCATTGAGTCAGCAGTTTTAGATTTTTGTCATCTTAGACAGTTTAAGTTTGCTCAGAAAACTATGCTTTTGCGAGCTTGAGTTCGCATTCAAAGTTCAAAACCAGAATTTAGTTTAATCTGCCAAGCAAAGTGATTTCATGCCATATGAGGTTTTCCTGTAAGCAAGAGACGCGTGAAAACAGTCGCAGGAGATTGAATTCCCCTGTTTCTGTCGGAAACTGACAGCGTTAATTTCTTGGGGAAAGCTCACACACTGGAGAGAGCGTAAAAACACTCTTCTTTCATGTTTTAATGTAAACCTCGAGGAATTTGTATCTAACTATGAAAAGTAAGTTCTAAAGATTTAGCAGCATTTACACTGAAATCCTACAATGACTTTATTTGAAACAGGGAAGAATCGGCCTTGTAGACTAAAATACATCTGAAGATTTTAGATACATTTCTGTTCAAAAGTAAAGTCGAATGGGAAAATAAGAGTAATTAAATCGATAGGAAAAGATTGAAAGTTTGAATCAGAAAAAAACTAAGAAAAAAAGAAGCTTCATAAAAATAAACCAAAGTTTGAAGAATCATACAACACTGAACAGAAGGAAAAATATAATAAGTACTATAAGGGGAATACGATATTTTCACTATGGGAGTTTGGAAACAACTGCTTTTCTGAACAATTAGTAAAATGTGAAAAAAAATGTTTAGAGGAAGTACGGACTTAGTCGCTATGTCTCCAGAATGAAAGATTTTTCTGCTGAGACAATGAATAAAAAATACGATAATGAAAACCTAATTAAAACGAAAGAAAAGGTCAATGAAACTAAACGTCTAAAGATAAAATGCAGTATGCACAGAAGTTGAAAATGAAGGGGCAGACACGGGAGAACTGGACATTAAGGGAATGAAATATACGCGAAATTTTGAAACATCTCAATTTAAGCGAACTAAATGAGGGAAAGGAATGAGATTAGGGGTGTTCTTATTGACTTTTATGAGGTGAGTAAACAACAAAAATTTAGTTATACATGAAATAATTGTGTAAAAAAATAGCTCGTTTAAGAATATGATTTTTGGTGAAAGTATGAAATTTTAGTTGAAATGTCATGATCAGAATTTCGAAAAGAAATAGATTGAGTCGATATGTAGAGAACAGAGTAAGTATTTCTTTATTTTCGCTATGGGGGTGGTGAGTTAGTAAAACGTAAAAAAATGATGTTTAGTGGAAGAACGGAATTACTCGCTTTGCCTCCAGAATGAATGTTTTTTTCGGACGAGACAGAACAATATACAGAAAATATGTCCCAAAGAATACAAATTTTATCGTAAGAAAAAAGGTTTTAGATTTCATGCCTTGACAATGAATGCTTTCCTGTTGGGGCAGTCCACGAAAAAGTATAGCAAACTAGGGAAGGATTAAAAAAATGCGTATTTGACATACATGCAAGCTTTGAGAAATACTTTAAAAGCAAGTTGGAAAATATGATATATAAGGAAACAAAAAAACCTGATGATTTGCAACATCTAAAATAATCATTTTGCTGAAATGAAATGAAAATAAAATAGTCTAAATAAAAGGAGTCTTAAGTTTGGCCAAGTAAGAAATAAATTATTGCCATACTGAAAAGTTTTACTAAATTTCAAAAAAGATGAAGTAAAATAGCGAAAATTGGGAAGCTATAATGATATGCTAAATAAAGTAAGAAAATATAGTTTTACCAGAATTTTAACTGTGAAAGACCTGTAGAGTTCTTGAACACACGAAAAAATTACGAGAAAATAATATTGTAAAGGCGAAAGACTCAGAATTAGCATGAAGTCGTTTCACAAAAAATTTGTCAAAATCCAATAATTACTGCGAACGAAATCGTTTCTAAAGAAGCATTTCCTCGTCTCATGATCTGGAATAAAATTGAATGAAGGAAAAAGAAAAGTACCCCAGAAAACCGATATCAAGTCGTTAAGAAGCGTGAGTTGGTTTAAATCTGGAAAAAAAAAAAAAAGATACTGTTACGAACGAATGTTATGTATAGCTGCTATAGATCTGTATATTTCTTGCACAAACATGAAACAGCTATATAGAAAACCAGATTAAGTCATACATTAAAAGCAAGTAAGAAAAGTTGTTTGTATAGGTAACGGAAATAATAATGAAGAAACGTTTGCTTGTTTGAATCAGAAAAAATAAAGCCTCGATAAAAGTAGTTCTTAGTTTGAAAAGTTAGAAAATAAAATAATGTTGGTACATCAAAAAGTTTAAGGAGTACGCAAGCATTTAGAACAAAAAGATTAAGATAATGCTTTAAAAGGTACATTTCACTGATTAATCATGAAGAAATACGAAAAAATAAAATATTTTAACTATGCATAAAAAATTGTGGCTTTGTACGTTGGAAAGAGGTACAACGTTAAAAAAAATGTAACAGAAAATGTCATGAACACGTAAATACGTTAATAAACAATCGTGTTTTAAGATTATGTCTGCAGCACAAAACTTTGGAAAACGTTTTTATGTTGGAACGTCCGTTGAAAATGCGTGAAGTCTCCTCAAAGAAAATAAAAAATCGTTACGTTGAAAAATTATGAATATAAAATGGGAAATTATGAGGAAAAAATAAGGAATAAATTCGTTGCAAAATGATCAAGTTATTGAAAAAAAAAAAATCAGTCTTGGAACTTAATGTGGCTACAGAATCTCAAATGACGTCAACCGCCGACCCCACGGAGGAAATGTCGTTGGGTGATGTCATGTCTGCTATCACGACATGCGTCATCCGGCATAGTCACTCTTCCCAAAACACGTGTCATACAAAGTTTTCTGAGTCAAAGAGAAAATTGTGAGTCATCCCAAAACACATGGCTCACAAAAGATAGCGGAACATGAATCAACGGGAACGAAATCTTTTCAAACAAAGCCTTTTCTCGTCTAAATTAAAATTGTAGGGAAGAAAAATATAAGAATTAAAAAAATAATGCAACGTCTATAAAAATTATAACACCTCACGGAGTTCTAAAAATATAAATTTAATAAAACAAATTTGAGGAAATGCTTCGATTGAAAAAACTTCCTTCAAAAATTTGACAAAGTCCAGTAAATCTCCCGAGAAAATTAAAAAAATAATGCAACGTCTATAAAAATTATAATACCTCAGGGAATTCCTGAAAATATAAATTTAATAAAATAAATTAGAGAGAAAAAATAGGACAAAAAAATATGAGTAAAAAAATTGGAAACGACAAAAAAAACTTCCTTCAAAAAATTTGACAAAGTCCAGTAAATCTCCTGAGAAAATAAAAAAATAAATAAATATTGGAAAGACTTCCCCAAAATTTGTCAACGTCCAATAAATCTCCCGAGAAAAGTTCCAAAAAGCACTGCTACGGGGGCAACGTACACCCCCTCCCCTTTCCCCCACTCGGTCGTTGCCATCTCTCAAAGATCCATTAAGAGTTCCAAAAAGCACCGCTAGGGGGCAGCACATCGAGTTGACATCCCCCTATATCCACCCCCTTTCTCCCACTCGGTCGTTGCCATCACTCAAAAACAAAGATCTAACATAATAATAAAGTTCCAAGAAGCACCGCTAGGGGGCAGCACATCGACCCAACGCACCAGCGTCATCTGCCACGCCCCCACATCCTTCGGTCACACGCCACGCCCCCATCCTTCTGCCGCAAGCCACGCCCCTTGCTCCTTCTTTAGAAGGAGCTGCTCCTCCGGCCGGACCCGTCATTTTATACTGCTGACGTCGTCTTTCACTGATTTTCTTTGGTCTGCCAGTACGTTTTGCTGCTTCAGGCACGCCATGTGTCTTCCACTTATGGACATGTAGCTTTTCAGATATTTTCAAGCCGTGCTTATGCAATTCATAACTCCTTGGGTATTTTTTTCATTTCCTGGTTGAATTTAATATCTTTTTGAATATACTGAGGTAGACCAAATCATCAGAGGCGGCGGAAGGTGGTAGGGGACACGGGGATCTGGACGCCACTTGCAATTTCATAATCCTCCTCTCACTGAGGGTCTTCCTACGAAATTTAAAAAAAAATGTGGTTCACATATGAATTGACGTTTTCTTTTTGGTTTGGTTTTTTAAACGAAGATTTTTACCGTTACCATGATTCGCAGTTTTCTGGAGAACGCTTGAAGTACAACTTTGAAAACGATTTTGCCCAAATAAGTTAGAAAGTTAACCCAACGTTGTATTTTTCACTTGGAAAAGATCGTTAAAGAATTCTCAAGTGGCAATTGCTAAAAGAACTGACCACCGTTGAACAACTGAAATATTAGATTGGATACCAAGGGGGCTGGAGACTACTACTTTTTTACATTACCAAATGCTTCGTTCAAAAATAGCCACTTCCTCTCATTTTAGCTTCCGTGAAATAATTCGTGGAGAATGGTCGTCTCGAGGTGATTAATATTTCGGTGTGTTCGAACACGAAGGTTCTAATAGAGGATACAGGAGTAGTAGACATTAGGGAGCTGGGGGGGGGTGTTGCTGGTCAAATCCTGATGGTTGCGAACTTTTTTTTTTATGTGGGTAGAACATATGGCGCTTGTGTGAATTTTAATAATAGATCTTGTTATTTGAAGACTTCTTCATGCAACTCTTGTCTTTTTCCTTGTCCAGTAAGCACCATTTTTGGGGAGGGGTTATGAATTGTTACCTCTAAAATGTGGAGAGAAGGGGACTTCACATTCAACGCTCAAAAAAACGGGAAAAAACCCACAGATTTACATTTCGCAAAATTTCGTGAGTCGAATTAGCCAATGTCTTTTCAGGTATCGTTATATTAAATTCCTATTGAAATGACTTAGTTTCCTACTCCATTGTTGAACGTTAATAAAAGTTTAACCCATATATTCGCCCTTATTCGTAGTGCGATCAAAAAGTTCCGAGACTAGGTACGTAGCGCGCCAACAGATGATGCAGGAGCAGTAGTGGTCCAGGGCAGGGACCTTCATGAGTCATTGTGCCGAGTGGTGTCCTTCTGTGTACATCGGGAGCTGTGCTTCACGATATTTGGTGACCACGTGCAGAACACAACTGTGATTTCGGTAAGGATTGTAAACTAGAGCAGCGAAATTCTGCGTCAAACTCGGCAAATTGGGAACGGAGACGCATGAAATTTTGCGTCAGGCTTATGGCAATGAAGCAATGAGTCGTACGTGGTGTTTTGAGTGGCACTGGAAGACGACGAGAGGTCAGGGCGACCGTCAACGAACAAAACCCTCGAAAATGTGGACAACATTAGGGAACTGGGCATGAGGATCGTCGGAGAACCATTCAAGACATTGCTACCATCGTCATTGTGTCATACGGAACAGTGCGAGAAATTCTGACGTCTGTTTTGAACATGCGCTGCATTGCTGCAAAGTTTGTGCCAAAAATTCTGAACCCCGAATAGAATGCGTACCGTGTCGAACTCTGTCAAGATCTTTGTCAGCAGGTGGTGAATGATCCGACGTTCCTGTCGCGGGTCATCACTCAGGACGAGACTTGGGTTTTCGGTTACGACCCGGAGACCAAACAACAGTCGTCGCAGTGGAAGAGCCCGGCATCTCCACGACTGAAAAAGGCCCGACAGGTCCGGAGCGCAACCAAAAGCATGCTCATCGTATTCTTCGACATTCGTGGGGTTGTGCACCCTGAATTCGTCCCCCAGGGCCAGACCAACTGGACCGTCACCGCCCTTTTTTACTGCGATGTTCTGCGGCATCTTAGGGAGGACATTCGCCATAAACGACCTGAAATGTGGCGCACGGGCGATTTCCTGCTCCATCACGACAATGCAGCAGCTCACAGATCGTTAGCAACACGCCAGTTTTGCAGCCGCAACAGCATGACTACCCTTCCTCATCCGCCTTACTTGCATGATTTGGCCCCCTTTGACTTCTTTCTATTCCCGAAAATGAAGCAGTAGCTGAAGGGTCGCCGTTTTGAAACCGTGGACGAGATCCAGCGCGAATGGCAGACTGTGCTTGACACGATTCGCGAAGAGGACTTCCAGGGAGCGTTCCAATAGTGGCAAAAACGCTGGTAGCAGTGTATCGCTGCCCAAGGAGACTACTTTGAGGGAGATCATAGCCAGACTTAAGTAACGTAAGTAATTTGTTGTATATCGGCTTAGTCTCGGAACTTTTTGATCGGACCTCGTATACTTTAAATAATGTAGGATTTTATGTTTCATGCTCTGTCCTAAGAACTGCTAAAACGTTTCCTTTCAAGAGGCGTTATGCAGCATTGTGCAGTTGGTTACCCAGTAGTGTTGCAATTATCAAGAATTCCTATCTTCCGAAAATCAGCTCTAGCCTTAGGTGCAAAATGGTTTACGAACCAGTCAAAAGAATATTGCGGACGTGTAAGCCAAGATTTCGTATTGGTCTTGTTATATTCTCAGAAAGAATATTGATCACTTGAAAAACCCTATGTTTCTGACCCTTACTAAACTCAAGAAGTTTCAATTTGTGAGCTCTAGACGAATAAGCTTTATTGCGAAGAGCCAAATGTTCCCTTAAATCTTTAAAATCCACAGTATAGACCAGGTTGCCATTACTCTTGTTTTTCTACAAATGTGCTTTCAAAAAAGGAAAGTCCCATCAGCGTTATGTACTTGTTTTAATCTAATTTCTTATTCAACAACCAGGCATTTCAGTTCTCATAAATGCACCGATGTGTTCAAGGGCAGGAAATCTTTCGCTGCACATCTGCCACGAACGCAGCCCATAATGTTTTCCGAATTTGTGCCACTCGGAGACTATTGTCACATGAAGGTCTAAGTCCCTAAGTTTTCGCAAATTAACTTCGCTTGAGTCTTGATAACTCAGTGATTGAAAGAAAATAATAATAATACACTACTGTTTGTGAAAATTGCAACACCATGCAGAATCGCCAACATTAGCTTGAAACTTGCATGATTGTGCACCAGGTTGGGGCATACAGGTGATTAAAATGTCAAATGATTACAATTGCAGTGCACATGCAAATGTGAGGCGCGCGCAACGCCATCGGAAACGGCACACCAGGGGTTTTATATAAAAAGGCTTACGAAGAGATTCTATTTCGTATTGAATGTTGAATATTGATTATACATTTAGGATTCTATTTTCATGTTGAATGTTGATTATACATTCTATTGTACTAGGTCACGAAATAGTGTAGCCACAAAGTTACGTCCCAGAGATTTATCAATTTTTAAATAGCACATATGTGTGTGTCATGAAATGCGAAACAAAATTTTCAGGCAAACAGAAAAGGAAACAACGTACCCTTCTCGGATGTGATCAAGGTTCAACTTTGGATGCACCGAGAATTGACACAACAACGCTGTTTCAATTCTCTCAAAGCTGTAACATACTGGGTTACGTATAAAAGAATAAAACAAACAAACAAACAAACAAAAAACGTGTGTTTTGCGGTAATTTGAAATTCAAATTTTAACGTATAATCGCATGAAGCGTATAAATGAATTGCGTATAACGGAGTTAAAAAAGCGATGGAAACTATAGAGAAATATCGGAACTAACCTAAAATTACGTATAAATGTAAAAAACGTATAACTGAGAAACGTATAACCGAGGTTCCACTATATTGCCATCCCTGTGGCAGAGCGGTCTGAGACGCTGACTTCTGAGCATCAGTCCGTGATGTACTCACGTTCCAGTTCTGAGTAAGGAGTGGGTGTTGTTGTGCGATGGTTCTTTCTTTTCCCTGGAACCAGTGTCCCAAAATCAGAGACTGTTGACTGCCCCATAGTCCTTTGAGTTGCTCATGGTAGTCGTTCAACTCCGAAACACATACACACAAAAAAGGTAAACGTGAGAAAAGTGTTTGTAAATATATCCATGCAATAAAATTCTCCTCGCGCATTTCCAACTTTAGTAGCAACATCATTCCAACATTTCCGCCCCCCCCCCCCCCGCTATGCCTATGTTCAACATTGGATTGATGGAGAATGTTTGGTGATGATGGAGTTCCGTATTCTAGTAAAATAACAATTTTAGCACTGGCGAACCTAAGTTGATGGGACTCATGATAAAGTGCTGTGGAACTCTAATGTTTTCCCTGATATCGAGGAATGTTGAGATTGAGAAAGTCCAGGATCCCAGGAATACGAGATTTGGTGGTGGGATGGGGATGCGCGTTGTGTGACTGATTGCGATGGTGTCACGTGCGAAGACGATCCCCGTACGAAGACTGAGTTGCCTGTATTCTTTCAACAGTGGCTGTTTCAACATACATGTGTACCTCGGAATCTGTGATGTGTGTGTGTGTGTGTGTGTGTGTGTGTGTGGTGTGAAAAATGACCCTGCTTGTAAAACGCAAGACAGCTCTAGTGCAAAGATGGGAACGGGTCACGGTCCAACGGGTCGGGTCAAGGTGTTCCTGACCCGATTTTATTCCCGTTTCATTTTTGAAAAGAGAAAAATATGTTCCAAAGAAAAATGCGCGTTGTGGAATTCTGTAGTTGATACTGGTGGCCACGGAGTGAATAATGATTTGCCATGCAAAAATATTGCCTCTTTCCTAAAGAAACGAAGATTTCCACTGACTGCTGTCAGACACACTAACACCATATCGTAAAAAGATACTTCCTTTGCGTTCTTTTACAGTGCGATTGTCCAGGGCAAGGTACTGGCAAACGCCATTCGCCTGCTTCTCATCTGATTCACCCTTTCCGTGCGAAGTTCACTGTATGACTAAGAGTTACTTTTCACATCGTATCTTTTGCATTCAGAGGTTTTCGATTGATGTGCTAACATCCCATGACATGTCATGTCGAAATTAACTCCATATTTGTTAATATGGATGTATTTAATATTAAGGAGGTTGAGAAAGGCATCGAGGCTGACAAATATACGTGCTTGTTGAAAACCACAAGAGGAAGAGTGAATGCTAGAAATTGTTTCGTCTCATTAAGGAACCGGTGAATAATTCTGTGTTGTTTGGCCTTGCTTGTTGTTCAAAATGTGGAAAGTGTATAATTACAAAGAAAGATGTCAACGGTGTAATAAAGGATTATGGAACCAAAAATCTAACGGACCATATGAAAGTATGCGCACCTCCATCAAAGCGTGGAAAGAGTGAACAATCTAAATACATCTCTGTATTCTAAAAAAAAATTAACTGCCGCCGCTGTTTTAGAAATTTCGCGACACTCTTGCTTTTCTATCTTGCGGCGCAAAACGTATTGAACACAAAAATATGAAATTTACATCGTTTGTAGAGAATTGTTTGGAGAACACGCTGAAATAAACCGTTTCTCGATTTTGGCGATACTTCAAGAGCTATTGTATTTCAAACTTAAGGTAAGCAAAAAAGTGCTTATCAGGTCTCGTTCCGTACACACTAACAGCAAAAGAACCACGAAACTTTGTAGGCATGCAGTGCCATGACCGAATTTTTGCACCTCGTCGCCCATTTTTTGAATTTCGATTTAGTTTACGAGAAATTAAAATTCTAAATTTCATAAAATTGTCTATTTCGCGATGGGATCCATTTAAAAAAACGGATGTATGGCAAACTGTAAATCACAACGCATTGCAATTTTTACAGCCTAAACTTACAACTATCGTCGCCTTTTTTACAAATTTTTTTTTCAGAAAAAGTCATTTTCTGATTTGTAAGCATTTTTTAAAGACGCAAATTAAAGAAACGAACGGTTTGTCTGTCTTCACGAAAAATACAGAGGAACGTTCTGGTTCCGTGACCTGCTGCCATGATGACTCGGAGAATTTGTTATTTATATGTTTTGTTGGTAAAGCTATCTCAGTTGTTCAAGGTGGACGCTTTTGCTTCCTGTACTTCCAATGGAAAAACTTCTGTACACATTTTCTTCACAATTGATGCGTTCCCAAGGATGAAAATTTGAACATCGATTAATTTATAACTTGGAATACTTAACATTTCTAAAACATAACCATAATTATGCAATTCAACATTTGTCTACTGACGTCGTCAAAGTACATACAGGTCGCGCCATCTTTTTTTTGGTTTCAACACCACCAAAGGAAAAATTATTGATTTTTAATATAATTATGGTTATGTTTTAGAAAATATTAAGTATTCCAAGTTGTAATATGAAGTTATTTTAATCGATGTTAAAATTTTCGTCCTAGGGAACACACTAATTGTGAAGGGAATGTGTACAAAAGTTTTTCCATTGGAAGTATAGGAAGCAAAATTACTTGACGTCCACCTTAACGGTTTACGGAAATGCTTTTTGAACCGCTTTTGTTTTCCTTAGTGGTAAATTTAGTAAGTGCAAATAAGTTCAAACGACAAAAGTCCGCCCTTCCAAAAAAATAACGACAGTAAAAAAACACTGAAACTTCGGAATAACAAGCCTTAATTGCTTAGACATGCAATAAAAATTGAAATTTATATGAATTTTCCAGTTTTTATTTCATGTGATATACTTGGAGATCGGGCTGCAGGGCCCGAGCGCTACTCTGGAAACGAGCGTAGCGAGCCTAGAAGTGCAGCCCCTAATTAAAAAACAAGTTTGTAAAAACATGCAATGCACTGATTACGTATAATACGCTTTCCAACATACCAGAAATCATTACTCAAGTTATGAGAATAATGGCTGTGGAATAAATCTTAGTCCTGTGCCCTGACCTTTGATCCCATTTCGATGATATTCAACAGAACCGGTTCGGTATACCTCCGAAATAACATGATAAAGTTTTGTCGCAATCGAAGCTTTTTTACGTAAGTTATGATGTATAAGGGCTATGGAATAGATTCCGGTCCTGTGTCCTAACCTTTGACCCCATTTCGCCCATTTTCAATACAATTCGTCCCCAGGCAAGCCCCTACAACATACTAACATTTCATCCAAATCAAAGCTTTTTTTACGTAAGTTATGACGCATAATGGCGATGGAAGTGATTCCGCTTCTATGTCCTGACCTTTGACCCCATTTCGCCCATTTTCAATAGGGTTTGTCGCCAGGTGGTCCCCTCCACATACTAAAATTTCATCGAAATCGAACCTTTTTTACGTTAGTTATGACGCATAACAGCAGTGAAATGGATCCCGCTCCTATGTGCTGACCTTTGACCCCATTTCGTTCACTTTAAATAGGGTTCCTTCCCAGGTGATCCCCTACCAGATACTAAAATTTCATCGAAATCGAACGATAGCTACGCGAGTTATCGTGCGGAAGGACATACGCACACAGCGCGTGACGTAATGAAGCAGATGGGAATCGTGAACATCTGCTCGCAAGAGCGTGACGTAATGAAGCAGATGGGAATCGCGAACATCTGCTCGCAAGAGTGTGACGTCATAAAACTTTAATAGGATCCACACACAACGTGTGACGTAATGAGACAGATGGCGTGACAGCGCGCCAACATTCTCAAACGCCAGATTGTGACGTCATAAGATTTCTAAGCATTGGTAACATTAATGGAACAACGCCATGACACTGAAAACGTTATAATTCATGGTGGTTATTTAACCCACTAAACGAATTCTCCTAAAGTCAAGATCAAGCTAAATCGATTTCTAGTACCAGAAAACGGTAGGTTAACGACTTTCATCAAAATTCTTAGAGCCGTTTTCAAAATAAAATGTATATACATACATACAAGAATTGCTACTTTAAGGTAGACGTCAAGTAATTTTGCTTCCTGTACTTCCAATGGAAAAATTTCTGTACACATTTTCTTCACAATTAATGCGTTCCAAAGGATGAAAATTTGAACATCTATTAAAATAGCTTCATTTCATAACTTGGAATACTTAATATTTTCTAAACCA
The DNA here is from genome assembly GCA_039090855.1 of Macrothele yani. Taxonomy (NCBI): domain Eukaryota; kingdom Metazoa; phylum Arthropoda; class Arachnida; order Araneae; family Macrothelidae; genus Macrothele; species Macrothele yani. The sequence continues at coordinate 119,456,725 of CM076993.1, forward strand.
TAACCGTAATTATGCAATCCAACATTTATTTGTCCACTGACGTGTCATCAAAGTACAGGTCGCGCCATCTTTTCTCTGGTTTCAACACCACCAAAGGAAAAGTTATTGATTTTTAATATAATTATGGTTATGTTTTAGGAAATATTAAGTTTTCCAAGTTATAATATGAAGTTATTTTAATCGATGTTCAAATTTTCATCCTTGGGGACACATTAATTGTGAAGGAAATGTGTACAAAAGTTTTTCCATTGGAAGTATAGGAAGCAAAATTACTTGACGTCCACCTTAATAATATGGGATAAGGGCGATGGAATGGATCGCAATCCTATGTCCGGACCTTTGACCCCATTTCGTCCATTTTCAATAGGGTTTGTCCCCAGGTGGTCCCCTACGACATAGTGAACTTTCATTGAAATCGAACCATATTTACGCAAGTTATGACGCATAAGGGCAATGGAATGATTCCGCTCCTACGTCGTGACCTTTGACCCCAATTCACTCATTTTCAATAGGGTTCGTCCCCAGGTAGTTCCCTACAACATACTAAAATTTCATGGAAATCGAACCGTTTTTACGCCAGTTATCGTGCGGACGGACGGACAAAGCTGGAGCATATACGCTTCTTCAACCTACGGTTGGAAAGCGTAAAAAAATACATTTGTGTAATCGTAAATAATGATTCCCATTTGTAATATACTCCATGGTGTCAGCCATTACTTCTGAATTACGCAAAATAGTGGCACTAAAATTTAGCAGGTAACCAAATTTTATTATTAAAAAAATTCAGTTATTAAATATCAAGCAGTTATTGGGATGAATTTATATACGTTTATATGTATATATATAAATTGAGTTTCGAATTTATAGTTCAAAGCAAATTTGTCCGGGTCAGTTACGGTTCCGAATCGGGTCGGGTCCAGTTATGGAGCGACCGCATCCGAAAATTTTGACCCGTTTCCAACTCTGCTGTAGTAAGCGATGATCTGTGCCCCCTTCGTCATTTCCCCATTGTTTATTAAAGCAACTTCTGAAGTGCTGGTGTGTAGACTAACATCGGCTTCACTTTTGCGGAAGTGTCCACTCGTAATGATCGTCCACTTTGGTGGTACTTGTTCCTTTTTTTATTATCCTAGAATTCCGTCTGTACTTAACCGGGTTTTATGTTCAGTTGCATTGAATAGATTCGTTGTCTGCTCTGAACCGTTGTTGCCTATTGACACATTTTTCTCTCCTCCCGCGATTTCAAAGTTAATAATGTGAGAATGCCCGCGTGTGTATACAACTCTCCGGGTCGCTCGGTTTGAGGTTTATAGTGGTGTTTCTGAAAAAAGGGCGCGTATGGTAATGAATTGGTTCTAATCGAACCGAACGACAGCGTTCAACCCATCTGTCGAAAGTTATAAGGATCTATAGTAGAAGAGCAACTTCATATTCTCTCTGTAAATCTTAGTAGCACGAAAGAAAGCGCCTCGGAGATAATGAAAGAAAACATTTCGGCTAACTGGATTCTAATCAAATTGTATATACATATATACACGCACTGAGTGGTCAAATTATTATGACCTCCTGGTTAGTACGTTGTTGGGCTACCTTTGCCCTGAATACTGCTTGAATTGGTCTTGGTATGGACTCCATTAAATATCAGCAAATGGCTTGCGGTATATCAGCCACAAATGCGATGAATTGCACCCTCCAGCTCTTGACGATTTTATGGTAGCGGATCCAGCTGTCTGCTGCGCCCCTTTCGACTTTATACCACAAATGCTCCCATTGGAGTGAGATCCGGCTTGATTGTGTTACGGCAGACATCCCACATGAAGTCAATTTCTTCCCAAACTCGAAGCAGCATATCTGTTGTCAGTTCTGCAACTATGGCGGTGATTCGAGTTTTGAGTTCAGCGAGATTTGCTGGTAATCTTGAAGCTAACACTCCATCTTTAATGAAACTCTATAGCTCCAGTGCCGCAGTGGTCTAAGCGATGGCTTCTGATCATTCGTCCGAGATGGGTTCGAATCCCGGTGAGGCATGGATGTTGTGTTTGTCTTGCATCGCTGGCTCTCTCCCTTCCCTGGAACCACTAGCCCTAAATTAGGGACGGGTGACTGCTTATAGCTAGGGCAGTAATTTTATCGCGGGAAAAAAAAAAGGGCAAAATTTGCGGGGCGGTCGCGGGGTAAATTATGAAAGTTCGCGGCCGATGATATACACTAACATTTCCAAAAAAAGATAAAAGTCTACCAAGTTACAAAGCATTAATGCAAATGACTAGTACGTAACTAAATAAGTATTATAATTTTTATAAGTTTTTAAAATTGATACTTACATTTCTAAACCATTCAAATTATGGCAATGTTATCAACGCCGTTACACGAGATCAAGATTTCCATTTAAGTGGACGCCATTTTTATACATTATATTGTACATACACAGATTTTCTTCTTTAATGCTCTGTCTGTTGTCCTGTAACACGTTTTTAAATTTAGAAAAGGATCGTTCAGCATTGACACCGTTTGTGGGGTACTGACAGACAACGGTTGGCGACCTTATGTAGCTTAGGAAAACGACCTTTTTTCGTATTCCAGAAGTCTAGTAAAACTTTGCTGACACGAAATCCAGTTACACTCGCTTTATATGAACGAAATTCACATTTTAGTTGGCTCTCATCTTCGAACATAGGAATGTGGCTGAAAACAAACAAGACCTTCTTCGTCGTCTAAAATGTCCAAGGACTTACATTGATCGGGATCAAACACCCTACATGCTTTCAAGAAATTTGCGGCTGGCTGACAAAATCGATGCTTTTTATCTTCAAAAAAGTAATGCTTAATTTTTTCATAACAAGTGGATAGAGGGCTCTTTTTGCAGCGACGTGATTGCGGTCTTGACTCTTGCCAAGAAGACTGTTGGCGATGTCCGACATTTCATTATATATTTTGTGCGCGGAAATTCGCTGTTTTTCAAATAAAGTGAGCTGTCCGGAAATATACGGCACATTGAACCTCAACCTGGCTGGTGGCGCAGTGGTCTAAGCTATGGCCTCTGATCATTTGTCCGAAAGGGATCCGGGTTCGGATCCCGGTGAGGCATGGATCTTGTGTTTGTCTTACGGCACTGGTTCTCTCCCTTCCCTGGAACCAGTGACCCTAAATTAGGGACGGGCGACTGCTTATAGCCCATTGAGTTGCTCACGGTGGTCGTTAAACCTTCAATCAAAAAAAAAAAAAAAAAAAAAAAAGAACCTCAACCTGCTTCAGATTTTCTTTTAAATTTCTATCTTGACAATACCCAATGATTTTATCCACAATACAACTGCTACTGTTGTCTTTTTCTTTTTCAAAAAACTCTGCGTAGTCTTCTAAATGTTTGCAGTAAAAAATCACGGCCTCAAACCAACTGTTCCACCTAGTCTGCAGAGGTACCGGTGGTAAGCAACGTAAAGTATTTTGTCCTTCTTTTTTACGGGAGGGACAAGCTGTGTAGGCACGTTTAACAGCAACTACTAAGGAGTTAACATTTTCAAATTCATTCTAGCAAATTTCGCCCAAAAGTTTAAAAGATGCGCATTGCAGGTGACGTGAACACCATCCAAAAAATGGCTTTCAGGCTCTTGCTTTCCCCGCGCTTTGGACATGTAAGATGCATTGTCTATCACTCACAAAAGCTGTTATATTAGCAAAAGGTATTTCATACTTATTAACGCACTGAAGTATTATTACCTTCGCTAATCTTGCTTCGCGTGTATTCTAACGAAGGCAGTATTACGTTTTTTTAATTATGAAAAATACAGTAATAAATTTTTTTAATAGAAATTAGGGAAAAACAAAAGTCTAAAATTCGCGGATATATTTGATATTCGCGAAGTTATAGAAAAAAACCCTTAAAATTCGCGAAAAAAAATCGCGGAAATTTGTGCTGCGACAGAATTATTGCCCTACTTGTAGCACACTGAGTTGCTCACGGTGGTCGTTAAACCTCCAAAAAAAAAAAAAAAAAATCGACAGGAAAAAAAAATCAACAGATATCAGTTCGGGTGAGAGAACGAGGTAGGCATGCTATCAGCCCTGCTCGACCAATCCATCGGCCTGGTGAACGTTCATTGAGGAAATCCCGGACATTTGTGCTGTAGTGAAGGTGTGCGCCGTCTTACTGAAAGTGAATGCGTCCTTCTTAGTTACATCATCGTCCAACTGTGGAATGAGATAATTTTCGAGCATATCGAGATACACTATACCGTTGATGGGTTTTGTTATGAAAACAGAAGGGACCGTACACCTTACAATCCTGGCCAAAAGTGCTGCACCTTGTAGACCGAAAGTCAAATTTTTGATGTTTGAAGTTACCTTATACAGCGTAATGGTAAAGTCAAGAATACATATTATACATCATTTTAAAGGAAATTTTATGCTGAATTCAAATATTTTTACAGAATTTTATTACCAGTAATAGAAGTGAAGTTACAGGCAAAAGTACAGCGTCTAGTCATAAAAAGCAAAAAATAGTGGAATTTGTGAAATTATTGTACAATGCATTTTACTTAAAATTACTGTACAGTACATAATTGAAACTTGCAGGACACTTGAATAACTTAACAACAAGCAAAATACGCTTTAATATTTAATTGGATAACCACGGCTTCTTAGTAACGAAGTGTACTTTCGCAGGGAACTAATGAGCTTCTCTAATACAGACATTTGACGTGGATAAAGAACATCAAACAGAAGTCATCGCTCTTTCCACGTTTATAAGTGAGTCACGGAAAATCGAATTCCTCCAGACTCACATACACTAACTGCCAAGCCACTTGGCACGTTGCTTCTTGGAGCCCTGCACAATGTTGGGGATTCACCAAAGATGGTAAGCAGCAACTGAACAAAGGCTGCAGCGGAGCATGTCCGGCGTGTAAGACCTGGGTTCGATTCCCGGTGGCGGCCAATGAGAATTTTTCTGTGACTCACTTTATAAACGTGGAAAGAGCGATGACTTGTGTTTGATGTTTGAGCTTCTCTAATTGTCCATTGGTGGTAAACACGGTGCCATGCGGCCATTACAGACTCAATAAATGCTGTTTGAGATGTGAGTCCTTGTTGACGGTTCTTTTGCTTCAGTCTCACCCACAGATTCTCTATGGGATTAAAATCCGGTGACTGTGCCGGCCACTGAAGTTTTCTTATAACTTTTCGATTAAACCACTTGTCAACCAACTTTGACCGATGGCATGGCGTGTTATCGTCCTGAAAGATAAAATTCCGCAAACCCATGTCTTGTGCAGATAGATGGTAGCAGTTTGGACTCCAAAATACCACATCCACATATTTCGATCCATTCAATGCGCCATTAACAATGTGCAGATGGCCAACACCACCGGCTGAAATACAGGACCATAACATCACCGAATGTGGGTGCTTGATTGTTGGCTGGGAGCAGCTCGCCCTATATCTTTCACCAGCCCGACGACGTTCATAATTATTTCAATTTTTTGCGGAAATAGTAACAGTTCTCACATCACTGAAATTAACATTTATTCCATTCATCAACAGTCCAATTCTTGTGTGCCTTGGCCCAAGCAATTCTTTTGAGCCGTTGTTGTTCAGTAAGGAAAGGTTTTCGTGCAGTCAGTCCATTTTCTTGTAGCCTACGACGAACTGTACGTGCAGATGCAATAATGCCTACTTCATTCTTCCACTCATTTCTTAAATCAGTGGTTGTTTTAAACCTTGATTTTAAGGAACGACGAATCAACGTGCGATTATCACGTTCAGTACACAGCCTTGGTCGACATGTTCTTTTGCTGTTTCCCACACATCCAGTTTCTGCAACTCTTAATAATAATAATATTGTAATAATGATAAATTTTATTTTTGCTGTTACATTGTAGGCTTTGTGAATGTACATAAATATTTTATATTTAATAAGAACAGCAGGGAAAATCGGGGGAAAAAGCTTCGGAGAGTCCCGACAAGCCCTGATTTCCCAATTAAATAGGCAAGCAGTCACAGACTCATAAACACACAGCAGTAATGTTAGATGTTAGTTATACTGTAAACATTTTTTTAAGTTATTATTTTTATTAATTAACTTAGCAAGTAGTTTGTTAGTTTGGTTTTGAATAAATTTAGGTTTTTTATTGTGTTCAACTCGGCTGGCAGTGTATTCCAATATTCAGGACCAATATAATTTAACCTCCGCTTCATCATGAGGGTTTTTCGATGTATGGGTCTTAATAATGATCTATGTCTCGTATTGTAGTGATAAGTATGAAAATTCAATTCAGTAATATCTGTGTGTAGATTCAGTTTAATTCTTTGAAACATTAGTTTACCTATTTTGAAGTCAAATAATTGTTTAATAGATAAAATTCCGTAATGGTTTGGGTTGGCATGGGTATGGTAAAAAGTGAAAGGTTGGAAGTTGATATGAGAAGAAGAAATTGTTTTTGAGTCTAATAACCTTACTTATCTATTCTGTAATATTTGTAGTTTATTGATGTTGGTTTTAGTGGTTTGTCCCCACGAGGAAAAGCAATAATTAATGTGTGATTGAAAGAGTGTATAGTACAAAAGTTTAAGTGTTTTAGTAGTTAAACTTGGAATAATTTTGCTTACAATCCCAATATTCTTGGAGATTTGATTTGCAATTGAATCTATATGGTTATTCCATCTTAGGTCGGAAGTTAGAATAATTCCCAAATACTTTAAAGTCTTGTACGATATTGATAGTACTATTTAAAAGTAAATGTGGAACATGTGTATGTAATATTTTTTGTCTAGTAAAGATTAGAAGTTTTGTTTTATTAACATTAATTATAAGTTCATTGTATGTTACCATTCCGAGTAAATCTGTAATTGATGATTTGCTTGAGCAAACATTTCGTTGAGATTTTTGCCACGGAATAATATTGTTGTATCATCAGCATAAAAAATTATAGCGTTGTTAGATAGATATGTTAAAAATATCATTTATATATAAATTAATGGTGCACAAGACAGTGGAATGAAAACAGCAATTTTATGACTACTGAATCCAAGTTCATGCAAAGTAATACTTTTTGCCCTGGTTTGAAGAGGCAGGACCAATTTTCGGGTCTTTGACATTTCGAAATTCAAATATCACCAGGAATTTTGCATAAACTTCCGTCAACTGACTTACAAGCAGCTGCGTTCTATGTCGGCAAAGTGGTCATCAAATAATCATATGTAGAGGATTTTAGGAAGGGAGTGTCTGACCCCAGGTCTTAAACAACACTTAGAAATAGGAAGCTAGGAGATTTGGGAGCTAGAGTGCCCGATAGGAAAGTGACACGGAAGCGAAGTAGAAAGGGGGAGGAAGACGCCCTTATTTATTACCGGGGGCCAGTACCCGGGGTCCGACGGCTTAACATGCCCATCCGATGCACGGCGGATATTTAGCGAATCGAGCGTTCGTACCTGCCTGGAATCGAACCTGAGGTCCTTTCCGTGGCAGTCACGAACGTTTCCCACTAGGCCACCCGCGTCCCCCTCCCCCTCTATGTCGGCAGACAATTCTACATCCTTTTATATCTCACTAGTAGACGTCAGGGAAAGCTATAGTGGATTAGAGGGGCGCGAACCCTTTTTCAGAACTGGATTTGTGTTTCCTCACTTGCGCATTTTTGCTTGTAACTTCACTTCTATTACTGTTAATAACATTCTGTAAAAATATTTGAATTCATCATAAAATGCCCTTTATAATGATGTATAATATGTATTCCTGACTTTACCATTACGCTGTATAAGTTAACTTCAAACATTAAAAAAATGACTTTCCGTCTACTGGTGCAGGACTTTTGGCCACGACTGTATGTTTGCTAAGTGCACAAAACGCATTCATCTTTGGGCTGTCAGGAACATGTTCCAGAGATTGGTGTGGATTTTCGGCGCCCGAAATCCTGCAGATGTGGGTGTTAATCTCCGCTATAAATTTCTTGAACCATGGTAAATCTGTATGGATTTTAGTGCAATCGTTTTCGCAGCACTCGCCAACCCGTCGGTTCACAAGACGCATGACGTTCGTGTGACTACGAACCAAGCTCTCCCTTACTTGTTCCACGACAGCAGCAAATACACGCTGGCTACCAGGGGGATTTTTCATAGGGAACAGAACAACCAGTCTCAACAAAATTCTTATGCCAAGAAAGAGCATTGGCGCCAATAGCTTAGTTTTCAGGCGGGGGCAAACAGAAATTGTAAACGTATACAAACATCATAAACAAATTTTGCTGGGTCTTCTTGCTATCTAACCGTTAGAACCGCTCTTTCAACTCATAAATTTATTTGGAAACCAGAAACTACATAAAGAAGATGGATAAATGAAATTAGACAATGTCAACATGTTAAAGGAATACGGAAATTTCTTTGTCGTTCTTTTGGTCACGAAATGCCAGATATTACTCAAGGATGAAAAAAATACTCTCAAGACAAATTTCTGCTGAAAATTTCTAGAGATTTTTGTTCAGTTAATAGCTGCAGTAGAGGATAATATAATTTTCATTTCTTTGCTTTTCATACTTTCTCCACACTGTACGTACATACGCTGTTCTCCAACATGCAATGGGAAATTTTACTATTACTTTCTATACTGTTAATATCAGTTTTTTTTTTTTTTTTTACTAGAAATCAGTGGCGCACCCACGAGGAGGGGGCGATAGGGCCCAATCTGTCAGCCCAAAGTAATAGTAAAATTTCATTACTATTAATTTTAATTTTCAGCGGAAAATTATTACGTCGAAATTTGAAACAAAAAATCACGATACGCGATCTACATATACTTCTTAATCATGTACGGTATGATTATAACATACAATAATTATAAGGAAGTAATTCTGTTAAATATAGAAAAATCAAACTAGGAAAATAATTTCATTGACTGCCTTTTCTAATCATTTAGCTTTCTTGTACTGCAACGTTACTAGTAACTGAATAAGAATAAATGCACAAAAGTCAACCTCCTTCTTAGTTGTTACAACACCTGACAATTTTGCCCAGTAAATTTAGAGGGGTCACCCCCACCTTGGGAAAATTCTGTGCCACGGGCCCCACCCACCCCTTAGGAAATTTCTAGGGACGCTACTGCTAGAAATTCCCTAATTTTTTTCTGCATAAACGCGCATCCAGAACAATTAGCAATAAGAATTAGTGTTACCGCGAAAATCTTTGTAGTGCCTCTCAAGGACAGTAAGGGCATGATTCGATTTCTAGGGGAGAGCAAATGGTCCCCTCTTGCCCTATATGGGTCCCCATGGCCAAGAGTTTAAATTGTAGGCGTAGTGGGAGAATCTCTCGCAACTGGGATAGCTGTAGATGTTAAGACAAAGAGCTGCCCTGTGTAGCAGTGGTCTAAATGCTGTCTTGATCATTTGTCGAAGATGAGTCCGGGTTTGAATCCCGGTGAGACATGGATGTTGTTTGTCTTACGGCACTGGGTCTCTCCCTTCCCTGAAACCAGTGACCCTAAATTAGGGACGGGCGACTGCTTATAGCCCATTGAATTGCTCACAATGTTCGTTAAGCCTCCAATGAAAAAAAAAAAAATTCTGCTTACGTATTCTATTATGATACTAGCTTAATTTGAACGTTTCATTCGAAAGGCTTCCTCGATTTAGCGAACTCCGCGATTTTACGTACAAGACTGTTGGTCCCTTGAAGTTCGTTAAATCGGGGTTTAACTGTATATATATACACTGACGGAAAAAAAATCCCAACACCAAGAAGGGGTTGTGTTAGATAAACGACAGTTGGTAGGCGGTGCGAGTACATCTGTAAGATGACGTCTATGCAAATTTCGCGCTCGGCGCACACGTGTGGCGCTAGTAGCGCCCCTCGGAACATGCAAAGCAGGTTTGCTGTAAATACGCGCTGTAACGTTCGTGAGCGTTAGTTATCGTTGAGATTCGACGTATGGTGTTGATGTTAGTCAATAATGTCTTTAAGAAGACGAAGAAGCCATTATCAACAGCTCACGGAGTTTGAACGAGGTCGTGTAATAGGGCTACGAGAAGGTGAATTTTCGTTCCGCAATATTGCAGAACGACTTGGCAGGAATGTAGCCACTGTGCATGATTGTTGGCAGCGGTGGTCAAGGAAGGTACTGCCTCAAGAAGACCGGGTTCCGGCCGGCCACGTGGCACTACTGAGAGGGAAGACCGCCGTGTACGGCGTATGGCCGTGGCGCATCGTACCGCGTCTGCGCCAGCAATTCGAGCTGCAGTTGCCACCACAGTGACACAACGAACTGTTACAAATCGGTTACTTGAAGGACAGCTCCGAGCCAGACTCCCTGTAGCGTGCATTCCACTTACTCCAAACCACTGCCGTTTGCGACGTCAGTGGTGTCAATCTGGAGCTCATTGGAGGACGGAGTGGAGATCTGTTGTGTTTTCTGATGAAAGCCGTTTCTGCCTGGGTGCCAGTGATGACCGTGTGTTGGTTAGAAGGAGGCCAGGTGAGCGCCTGCAACCAACCTGTCTGCTGCCGAGACACACTGGACCTACACCTGGAGTTATGGTCTGGGGAGCAATTTCCTATTATAGCAGGAGCACTCTCGTGGTTATCCCACGCACCCTGACGGCACAGTTGTTCGTCGGTTTGGTGATTCAACCTGTTGTGCTGCCATTCATGAACAGCATTCCAGGGGGTGTTTTCTAACAGGATAACGCTCGCCCGCATACCGCTGTTGTAACCCAACATGCTCTACAGAGTGTCGACATGTTGCCGTGGCCTGCTAGATCACCAGATCTTTCACCAATCGAGCACGTATGGGACATCATTGGACGACAACTCCAGCGTCACCCCCAACCAGCATTAACCGTCCCTGTATTGACCGACGAAGTGCAACAGGCATGGAACTCCATCCCACAAACTGACATCCAGCACCTGTACGACACAATGCATGAACGTTTGCGTGCTTGCATTCAACATTCTGGCGGTTACACCGATTATTAATGTACCAGCATTTTACATTTTAAATGACTCTTCTCGCGCTTACAATAAGCTGTGATCTTGAAACCTTAATCGATTAAATATGTTACCTATACAAATGTATTGCCGCCATTGCATTCCTCTACAACTAATTTTTCGTGGTGGTGGGATTTTTTTTTCCGTCAGTGTATATAAACTGTTGCCATGGCTGTGAAAAAGGACCCTAAAGTCCTCTCGAGTAGATGCTTTTCCGTCATCCAGGTTTTATAAACTAAAACCGCTAAAACGATTTCTAAATATTTTATTTATTTAAAAAAAAATTGCTTTTCTTATTAATACTTCATTCAAAGCTACAGTCAAAATTCTCGGCTATTTCCTTAACCAGCTATGAAATTTCAGCTAAAAAATTTGTAAAATCGTTCTGCTGAGTCTCTCTAGAAAGGTCCTCTTAGCTGTGAGCCCCCCCCCCCCTCCTCAGTGCTTTGGTTGCGAGGCTGTCAGTACCCCCCCCCCCCCTGTACCCATCGCTATTATGGGTGTTGATTCATTTATATGTGTGTGTGTGTGGGGGGGGGGTTCTAAATTCTTTGAAAGATGAAGTCGTGCCGAATTCTTCGGTTATTTCCATCTTATCGCGTCCTTTTAACCAATTCCTGCGTAACTGCTGATACGTAAGAAACGGAAGAGCGACAGCAACTACTTCCTTCGTCGTTTCCTTCCTTCGATTGCGAAATTAGGTGAGAGAAACAGTTGACTTGGTAAACTAAAAGTCAAGTGACATCGTGGGTGCGGAGTCTGCTCTGCTCTGCTTTTGTCATCATCATTTGCGTAAAGTTCCGATTGCCACCTGCAGAGCTTGGCGGTGAGCAAAGTACAGAGATATTAACCAATTCTACACCGTCCAGAAAAAAGTAACTGATGGCGGAAATGTTACAACGGGAATTTATTGCTCAATGCAGTTTTTCCCGTTACAAAGGTTGTAGTGTAATTAAAAAAAGTGGTAGAAAAGTAACTGTTTTTATTTTAATACGCATTTTTTGGGAGTGGTGAGTCAGTAGCGGACCCAGAGGGGGCGCGCGCCCTCAGGAACGAAGGAAAAGCTTCGATTTGTTAGGTTTTTATAACAAATTGAATATTTTTTCGTGAAATAAAGTATATTATTTTCGTTAATTAATAGAAAGAATTTATAGACATACTAATAACACATTTTTCATTTTGCGGGAAAATATCAGAAAGGTCCGCGGTTATTCCTGACAATTGCGACTCCCCCATCACGAAAATCTTGGATCCGCTGGGGGGGGGGGGGGGGTTTAGGATTATGTACGCGGTACGCCTAACAAAAGGTGCCACTGAAATCTCTGGTACAATGAGTATTGTTTTTAGATATGGCTCAAACCAAGGCCACGGCATTACAAAGTTCCCTCTTTTAGTGATGTCACGCGGAAACGTAGGCTTCCGATTGGGAACTTATCTCTTAAATGTCATGGCCTTTACTTTCTAGACGGTCTTGCTCCAAACCAGTATAATAAGAAACGGAGGGTTTCCCCCAAGTTACATCGCAGTTGCTTTCTCAAACCACGTGTGTCACAAATAAGGCGTATCTTGGGAGTAATTAATAGTCATAAAATTTTATATCATAAAATAAACTTTTCAATCAATTATGGATTTTTCACACATTTTTATAATTACACTACATGTTGGGCTGTGTATAAAAATTTCCAACTGAAGTACTGCCTTTATTTATTACTTTATTTTATACCAGCATATAATGACTATCATCTACCAAATTTTCATATTTTTAAAAAATGGCCTTTTGTAAATATTGATTTCTGTTATTTGACACTTTTTCTGGTCTCGTTTTTTCAATATTTGGATGTTTTATCATTGCAAAAGTAAAATTGAAATGCGGCAAATCAGTTTCTACGCTTTCCAACCGTAGGTTGAATAAGCGTATATGCTCCAACTTTGTCTGTCCGTCTGTCGGCACGATAACTCGCGTAAAAATGGTTCGATTTCGATGAAATTTTAGTATGTGGTAGGGAACCCTTGGGGACGGAACCCTATTGAAAATGGGTGAAGTGGGGTCAAAGATCAGGACATATGAGCGGGATGCATTCCATTGCTTTTATGCGTCATAACTTGCGTAAATATGGTTCGATTTCGATGAAATTGTAGTATGTGGTAGGGGACTACCTGGGAACGAACCCTGTTGAAAATGATTGAAATGGGGTCAAAGGTCACGACATAGGAGCGGGATCCATTCCATTGCCCTTATGCGTCATAACTTGCGTAAATATGGTTCGATGAAATTTTAATATGTCGTAGGGGACCACCTGGAGACGAACCCTATTGAAAATTGGTGAAATGGGGTCAAAGGTTACGACATAGGAACGGGATGCATTCCATTGCTCTTATGCGTCATAACTTGCGTAAATGTGGTTCGATTTCGATGAAATTGTAGTATGTGGTAGGGGACCACCTGGGGACGGAACCCTATTGAAAATGGGTAAAGTGGGGTCAAAGGTCAGAACATAGGGTCGGGATCCGTTCCATCGCCCTGATCCCATACTATTAAAGGAGCAATTCTTGTATGTATGTAAATTTTATTTTGAAAACGGCTGTAAGGATTTTGATGAAAGTCGTTAACCTACCGTTTTCTGGTACTAGAAATCGATTTAGCTTGATCTCGACTTTAGGAAAATTCGTTTAGTGGGTTGTTAAATAACCACCCCGAATTATCACGTTTTTAGTGTCATGGCGTCGTCCCATTAATGTAACCAATGCTTCGAAATCTTATGACTTCACAATCTCGCGAGTGATATGTTGGCGCCGCGCGGTCACGCCATCGGTCTCATTACGTCACGCGTTGTGTGGATCCTATTAAAGTTTTATGACGTGACACTCTTTCGAGCAGATGGTCGCAATTCCCATCTGCCTCATTACGTCACACGTTGTGTGCGTATGTCCGTCCGCACGATAACTCGCGTAACAATCGTTCGATTTCGACGAAATTGTAGTATGTGGTAGGGGACCACCTGGGGACAAACCCTATTGGAAATGGGGTCAAAGGTCAGGACATAGGAGCGAAATCATTTCCATCGCCATTATGCGTCATAACTTAAGTAAAAATGCTTCGATTTGGATGAAATGTTAGTATATTGTAAGGGTCTGCCTGGGGACGAATAATATTGAGAATTGGCGAAATGAGGTCAAAGGTTAGCACACAGGAACGGGATCTATTCCATAGCCATTATGCATCATAACTTACGTAAAAATGCTTCGATTGCGACAAAACTTTGTGTTATTTCGGAGGTATACTGAACCGCAGGGATCGCATTCCTCCTAAAATTCCTAATATTTTGTGACCCTCCTTAAATTCCTAAAATTATACCTAAAATTTGCTATTCTTCCTAAAATTTTCGTAAGCTTATTTATTAAAAATACAACCGTTATTAACGCCAATAAATTTACCATTACGGTAAGGTAAAAAGACCTGTTATTGTAGAAACACAGCCTATATGCTGCGCTGCTGAAGGGAGGGAAAATGACGCCATCGAGATGCACTTGCTTCGGGGCGGGCGCTCCACTTTTGTGCCTTCGGACAGTTTTTGAGAGTAATAAGAGATCTAAGGGAAAAGGGGAGGGGTCATTTTCACCCCTGGTTTGCACTTTGCAGACGAACTCCGTGGCACGCAGAAGATCGTACTTCATTTTTGGACATGCCTCGTGGAACCTCCTCTTTCTGCTGATGTTTTGTTATTGTAAACCGCAGGTGGGTGGAAGCAAGAGGAAACATGGGGTCTCCTTCCGTAACCTCCGGTAATGACGATGGGATGGTAGCTGAGTGTTATCGTGGCAGGCAGTAGAGCACGTGATCATTGACCTTCGATGCGCAATATATCTCAGCTCCGACTCGCTTTGACTGAACTTGCGTGAGATGCGTATGATAGTTTCTGGTTTTGCGTCTTTTATGGTGTTCTCTGTGCTGTGTGCAGGTTCAGTTCTCTAGTGGTGACTTGCTTTTTTTTTTTTTCTATCTTCTGACATCCTCGCAGCCAAATTTCGGGAAGTTGTCTGGTTTTGCAATATTGGAACGTGTTTTTGTACTTCCCTTTCATTTTCTGGTTAGTAATACAAGTGTTTAAGATGCCTAAATCCAAAACGAAATTTCAAGATGCGTGGCTCGCCAAAGAATTGGACGGAGTGAAGTTGAAAGAATGGTGTTCTGCAACTGAAACAATATTTTCTGCTAAGTGTATATTGTGTTCAGAAATTTTCAATATTTCTAATAGTGGCTTTTCACAAGTAAAAGCGCATCATAAAGGAAAAAAAAACATTTGCAGAAATTTCAAAGTAAATTTCAAAATAAGTCCATCCTGTGAAAGCCTTTGGAGGACGGGATCTTCAGCCCAAAACAAATATTAGTGAAGTACTGAGTCATGATTTACAGTTGGCTAAAGCTGAAGCATTATGGGCCATGAAAGTTGCTAAGGACAATATGTCTTTTGTTTCATGCACTGAAACAGTTGAACTTTTCAAAGAAATGTTTCCTGATTCTGCTATTGCAGCCAAAATGCAACTTAAAGAAAAAAAAGTTGCTTATGTGATATCACATGGATTGTCAAAATATTTTGAAGAGGATTTGAAAAAGACATTGCGTCTAGTAGCCCAGGAAAGGTTACTGTAGCATTTGATGAAACTACAAATACACAAGTGAAACGGCAGCTGGATGTGTATCTCAGGTACTGGTCTTCAGAAATAAATTCAGTTTCTTGCCGATACCTAACAAGCATTTTTCTGGGTCATGCAACAGCAGTTATTTTGCTAAAAGAAATTCTTGATGTGTTATCATCCTTCAATATTTCGTTGAACAGAATTATTTGTGTATCCATGGACAGCCCAAATGTAAATAAGTGCTTTTAACGCAAATTTAATGAATCTGTAAAACAAGAAACAGGCCAGAAATCTTTGGAACTAGGTTTTTGCAACCTGCATGTTGTTAGTAATGCATTTAAAAATTTTTTGACAAGCTTAAATATAGATTTTGACGAATTTGCTACTGATATGCATTACTTTTTAAAGAGTAGTGCTGCAAGACGAGAGGATTATAAATCTGTCGAGGATATAACATTGGTCACAGCCAAATTTCTTTTGCGTCATGTCAGCAGCAGATGGTTAACCGTTGGTTCTGTAGCCCAGAGGCTCTTGGATCAATGGCTAAATATTACAGAATATTTTTTAAACTTCTTGCCATCTCAAAAAATATTTGAAAAACAACTATGCAATTCGGCAAGGTATAAAAGAATTCACTGTTTCCTGAAAAATGAGCTAACTCCTTGCTATTTAGCATTAATTTCATTTTCACACCAAAATTTTGAAAAGTTTTCATTATGTTATCAGAGTGAAGAACCAAAAATACACCAGTTATATTCTGATTTAAATACTTTAATGAAGAATGTTATGGCTCAGTTTATCCAAGATGATGTTATTGCAGGGAAATTTGGAGAAGACCTAAAGAATGTAGATTTTGAAAACAAAATTCATGGAAAAAACTAGGGGAGCTAGAAGTTGGTATGAAGACAAAAAATCTCCTCAGGAATGTTCAGGAGACTAGGCAAAAATTATTTCTCCTAGATGTAAGATCATCACTAATTGCAACCACAAAATATTTAAAGTCAAATTTGCCATTCTGCAATCAAAAGCTAAGAGACATAGAAGTTTTAAAGGTAAAAGAACCAAAGAAAGAGTCAACTCATCTTTCAGTCACTGAAGGACTTTCGGAAATAACCAGAATTTCAAGTGTTTTGCATCTTTCTGAGGAACAAAATTGATAGAGTAAGAGAAGAGTGGAAACTTTTAAATTGTGATAAGCCAACTCTAGATAAACTAGTGAAATTTTCAGAGGAAGGGCATATTCCAGTGCAGATTGATCATTACTGGCGTAATATATTTAGCATTAAAGACTCTAGCGGAAAAGAAAAATACTCAAATCTTGCTAAACTCATCAAGTCAATTTTAGTTTTACCTCATGGTAATGCTGATGCAGAAAGGGGATTTTTGGTTAACACTGCTCTGTTAAGGAAGGACAAGGCTAACTTAAAAGACTCAACTATAAAATCATTAAGAATAGTTAAAGGGGCCATTAAACACTATGAATGTGTAAGTAAAGTTCCCATGACAAGAAATTTGTTAAATAGTGTTCGTGATTCACATAAATTTTATAAAGAGTATGTTGATAAGCTGAAGGAAGAAGAATCAAAAAAGGTAAAAGAAAGGAAGCAGAAAGAGAGGAAAAATAAGGAAAAGCAGCTAGAGAAAAAAAGAAAAGCTGAGTTTGATGACAAAATAAAAAGAAAATGATGCAGAAATAAATAGGCTTAAAAAAAGATAAAGAAGCCTCCCTAGCAGTAATTCAAGAGGGAACAGAAAGAATGAGAAAAGCTGTAGAAAAAACAAAATACTGTTGAAATAGCAGTTGCCTCTAACTTGATCATACAAGGTTCAGCTGAAATAAAAAAAACTGAAAGTAAATTAGTTGTGGTGGAAGCAGAAAAAGATAGGCTTATCAGGAAAAGGTTAAAACAATAATATGAAAAAAGTAATTCAGTGAACAACTGTACATAGTTCTTGGTTTTCAATTACCTTTTTAGGATATTATAATTTAATGTGAAACCTGAAAACTTTACTGTGAAAATCGTTAATTGCTTCTGGTTCAACAGCATATTAATGTTCAAAGTGAAACTTGAATGTGGTAAATATACTTGAATATGATAATAACACGTGAAAAGATAAGAACTGAACATTAGAAGTAAATCATACTTAAACTTTAGACATTAGACATTATGCAAAAAATTTGGGTGTGAACTTCGACCATATATACTAATGGACTGCGCATTGGCAATAGCTGCATCAAAGCCGCCATGGCTCCAACATTGGGCACGTCATCATCAGACTCCAAATTTCGTGTAAAAATGCTGTTATGATTACTAATTTACGCTGCAGAACTTCAGTGTTTTCGGTGTATTATGTGAATGCGCCTCATATATAATGAAAACTCTTCAGGTAAGTTTACTTATGAGCTATATACATGCATGATCGGGTTGTTTACATTTCGTGATTTATAATGTGATGAACATTTGCGAAGAATTTGGAACATGCATTCCATTTTTTTTCTTAAGTTACTATGTTTTTATATCAATAGCTGCAAGTTTCTGGTTAAGTAATTGAACTTTATTGACTTAGGTATTTAATTCGTTTCTTACCCATGAAAAATCATAGAACTTCCTTTAATATATTGCTCAGAGCAACCATAAGCACAGCAGGTGTAACCCATCTTTTTGACTGATGTCATGTGATTTTATGTTGGAGCCAGAAAGTTTGATGTCATGCGCAGTCTATCAGTATATATGGTTGAAGGGTGTGAAGCAAACTCTTTACAATGTATACAAAGTTGTTTTACTAGATGTATACAAATATACATCTAGTTTTTATTGAAATACACTCCTAAAATTTTCCTAAAATTTTTCTAAAAATTCCTACCTAAAATTTTCCAGAAGTATGCTATGATCCCTGGAACCGGTTCTGTTGAATATAATCGAAATGGGATCAAAGGTCAGGACACAGGACCGAGATGTATTCCACAGCCATTATCCTCATAACTTGAGTAATGATTTCTGGTATGCTGAAAAGCGTATTATATAATCAATGCATTGCATGATTTTACTAACTTGTTTAAACAAACATGATCAAAGAGGGTGGAACCACCTGTACATGAATTTTCAAGGTGAAACCAATTGTATAATTTTCTAAAAAAAAAAAAAAAGTGCATTTTTAAAAATGTTTTTACACTTTTGCTTTTTTTTTTTTTTTTTTTTTTTTTTACATAAACATGAGGCACAGCCATATTATTCCACATTGTGCTCCGTACAGGAAAACAAAATTTCAGCTGTAGCCATAAAATTTCAAGAGTGGTTAATTCCTAAAAATCAAAAATTTTCTTGTGCTGCGAAGGCTTCACTTCAGCTCACCATTTTACAAATGTCATGATTTGCATACGGGTTTTTTTTTTTTGTAGAAATAAGTGATATTTTCTGTTATATGATTAGGGCTTTCAAATATATTTTTCCACGAAAATTCCTGAGGGTTACCAGACACTTTGAATTTCCTGAATTGAAATGGAATGGGCCGGACATACACTCTGTAGCAAACAAATCCGCTCACCTGGAAAAATTGTCCGCTCATAATGAAATTTGACATGAGCAATGAGGAGACTAAAAGGACGAAATGATTCAAATTTGAGAGCAAATCCCTCCATTTCTTGAGCAGATATAGGTTCAGAACCGTTACATTTTAGAAACGTGTATGGCCGCCTCTGATGGCAGTGCATGAGGAAATTCGGTCCGGCATGAACTCATACAGACGTCGAATGCTGTCCTGCTGAATTTGCTGCGAGATCCGCTGTAATTGCGCAGCCAGTTCACCCGCGTTGCGCGATGGCTAAAGCCGGCGTCCTACGAGGTTCCAAACGTGTTTCCGCCAGGCCAAGGAAGGGTTGTGACAACACGCAAATAATCCATGGAGACGTTCGCTGTGTGCGGACGAGCATTATTTTGCTGAAAGACTGCCCCAGACAGACTCGACAGCATTGGCAATACAACAGGTCGCAGGATCTCGTCGACGTATCGGCGGGCCGTTACGGTGCTGCGAAGGATCACTAACGGCGACCGGGTATCGTCATATGGAGAAAATTCGGTCCGGCATGGACTCATACAGACGTCGAATACTGTCTTATGGAAGTTGCTGCCAGATCCGCTGTAATTGCGCAGCCAGTTCACCAACGTTGCGCGATGGCTAGAGCCGGCGGCCTACGAGGTCCCAAACGTGTTCGATTGGGGAGAGGTCTGGCAGGCCAAGGAAGGGTTGTGACACCACGCAAACAATCCATGGATACGTTCGCCGAGTGCGGACGAGCATTATCTTGCTGAAAGATGGCCCTCGACAGCATTGGCAATACAACAGGTCGCAGAAACTCGTGGACGTATCGGCGGGCTGTTACGGGGCTGCGAAGGATCACTAACGGTGACCGGGTATCATAGGCGATGGCTCCCCAAACGGTAATGCCAGATGTTTTGGACATATGACAATGATGTGGAGTGAGCAGCGTTTGGTCAGGGCTCCTCCACACTCTAATTTTCCAGTCATCCGAGCCCAGTGAAAACCGGGTTTAATCACTGAACACCATACGGCCCCAATCCGATGCATTCTCACCTGCGCAGTTGCAACAGCAGACGAAGCTTTGCTGGCGATGCCCAGGCGTTAGTGGTATCCAGTGCAACGGGTCGCCGTTAATGAAGTCCAGTCTATGCGATCCTTTTCCAACGGTGCTGCGTGACACTACACGTCCAGGAGATGTGGGTAAGTGCCTCTGAATGGCAGATAGCGAAATTGTCGGTGATTTTTTTTTTCTCACAATGTTCCTTCTGCCCAGTATTGTTCTTAAATATCCTTTTATTCCACAAATATTGCATTTCAACCTAAAAATGGAAGAAGTTTTCGAAAACGGAAGTCGGTCGGAGCTAAGATTTCTCCCAAAATCACATTTTTTTTTTCTTCCCGCGATGTTCTCACTATTCTGTGTTGTTAAGTGTTACACTATCCCCCATAAATGTCTGCATTTAAGCTTGATAAGGGAGGGGAAATTTTCCAAAAACGGAAGTGACTGAGTTTGAAAATTTGTTAAAATTTATGCATGGTGTTCAAAAGTATTCATATTCTGAAAGTCACACCATTTATCTAAAGTAGCGAAAGCTTTGATATCGTGCGTTTGCGGTCCTCAGGCTGAAATTCTTTCAACATGATGGATAAATTGTCATCTGAGGGAATAAAAGGGGAGGAGGAAAGAAAAGTGGTGAAGAAATAGGAAGGTAATTATATCAACCGAAAGAAAAACTAAGCAGAAATTGCTGTGCAGAGTCAACAAAAGACAAATATGACCATGGAACTTGCTGAGAAAAAAGCAACACAAGAGGAAAATTGAGCAGATGTTCTAGCAAGTACAAAGAGAGAGAGAGAGTGTGTTTGAAGCAGTCTTTTAGAATAACTTTATTTTGTTTTGAATTCAGTAATTTATATTGTGAATACAGTGAACAATTCCATTTTGCTCGTGCTGTTTCATATTCACACTTTCTTGTCACATGTTTTGATTGTTTTTGCCTGATTAACAAGTTCAGCTTTTTTGTTCCTTAGTCAGTCTTGTGCATGTATCAGGTGATCGCGAATTGAATGCAATGGTGGCCCAAACCATGTGTTTGGCGTTACGCCAGTATGATGCTGCAAATGCACACTGCAAGGCGCCTTTCATCACAATGTATTCCAACATGTATGCGACCATAATGGTAGATCAACTTGAATTGTGACTTATTATAAAACACGACCTGTTCCGAATCACCCCACCAGTGTCTGTGTTCGAGAACCCATTGCAACCTGAGGCGACTGTGGTTGAGGGTCAAAGGAGTGCACAGCAAGGGGCTGCAAGCGACCAGTCCTTTGTTGAACAGATGACATCAAATTGTGCTGTAGGACAAAGCCTGACCTGTGACAGTGCCCCACTGCTGCGCTAACACCATGGATGATGCTGTGCGATTGGTCACTGCCAGGTGGTAGAGGTGTCTATCATCCCCTACAGTCACGCCATTTCAGGGTTCATTTTTTGGATTTCTGTGCATCCGTGCCTCATCTGTTCACTGATGCCACATTTGCATCACTGTACTGGCATTTCATTCAGTACGAGTTGGCGATTTTGCAGTAGGAAAATACAGATCCCAACAATCCTTCCTCGCTCAAAGTCCATCAGGTGTTCATAATACGACTTTCTTTGACAACAGGGAATAGGGAGCTGCAAGAAACGCCCTTTCAACTCAATGTTAGCTCTTTACTGATTGCAACATCTCATTTAAGCCAGCTGTTTGTACCATAAACTGGGCAGTTTAGAGGGCACTGTTACAAAACCACACTCTTATTTTCACTGACATTTCAATCATCTGCATGCCCCAACTTGTTGCACATATCATGTAAGTTTCAAGCTAATACTGGCAGTTCTGCATGGTGTTGCAATTTTCCCAAACAGTAGTGTAATAATCTGTCATTTAAAGGTTTTAAATCCAGGTGCAACTCACTGTTGTTTGTTGATGCATGTTTGCTGTTGCATCTGTCTCATTCCTTTACAAAAAGGCCACTTTTATGTCCAGTAAATGTGTTTTGTAGAACATGATCTTTTTCATTAATAGACTCCCAAAAAGTCTGCTTGAAAGGTTGTACAGACTCTTTAGTGGCTGAGCCAGCTTCAGGTTGTGCAAATTATAACAACACTTGTTGTTGAGCCATGCTTAGCTTGCTTGGCGGTCATGCTCAGTTATGCTGCTTTTATCAGGGAAGGAGTGGACGTATCACACTGAGAATTTTCCCTTTAGTTTTTATTTCCTTTTTTATTGTGTGTGATCATACAATATAAAACAAACACTGGCATATTTTGTATGTGTTATGTAATTTTTTTGTATGTGAAGCAAATTTCTAACAAACATATTTTTTTCTCTCCCTTAGGTATTGATTTCAAAATTAAAACTGTAGATATTAAAGGCAAAAAAATAAAGCTACAGATTTGGTAGGTATATTTTATCAAAACATTGTTGTTTCTAATTTTCATTCATATATATATATATATATATATATAATCTTGTGATTTTAATTATGAGTTATACACATGAATTTGTACTTCAGGTTTATGAATGATAGCATTCACCTCACTTTTCTTGTAGGCTGACTTTCATCAGATGTAACACAACCATTTTGTCATAGTTCTATTGCTAATCATGTTTTTATCCTGTTGCAAATCTCACCTTTGACTGCTGCTGTTCAGATGCTGGCCAGCAAAATAAGTGCTGTAGTCTACAAACTTGTTTATTATCAGAATTTTGTTGCTTCTGCATACACTTCAAAGCAGTTTCTTTCTGCTGTGTAGTAGTCATTTCACCTGTGATTCATAACTTGAGTAAAGTATGCCTTTCATGTTGCAGCAAATTGTTAGCTCTTTTATCATCAGTGGGCACTGGGCAGTCTTGGCCATTATCTGATTGGCTACATCCACTAATTAATTTCTCATTGTACACTCCAAGGTCATTAGAAGTGGATAGATTTTTGTTAGTTTGATTCCCCATATGTGACAATGGCTCGACAACCACTTATCAGCCTTTTTTACTTCATGACACCAGTGTCTGTTTTCTGTTAATTTGATAATGTCACTGTGGTTGACGTTTCACATTCGTAATGATACTAAAACCCCATTTTTTTAGAGAACAAAACAAAATTGGAAATTCTGTTATTGTATGGCTAACAGCCTGAATTGCAGTGCTAGTGTTTAATTTAATTTATGCAAGTTTTCACAAGCACCTAGGGAAAAATTCAATTAGTGTACATCATATTTTGTGAGTTTGGGATAAAATTTCATATGAGATAAACTTGGAGATCCTTTTCAGAATAACTTCGAGATCCTTTTGCAGTTTTCTCATAAGTTAGGAAGATACAGAGGGGAAACAACCCTAGTAGAAGCCCATTGAAACTCCTCCCATAGAATGTGATGCTCCCATCGGGTGTCCACCAAAGCTAAAGGGGATGTGCACCGTGACGTCGGCAATGGTTGCTATGGCAACCCTGTGATTCTACCATGTAACAAACTTGATCATTTTGTGATGAGTGTAGTTAACTGAGAACATAGTGAAAAATAATTTGCCAGATATAGGGGTCAGGTTTTCAGCTAGTAGAGTAAAGAGAAAAGCTAGGGAAAAAAGTGCTTTGGAAATAACAGCAAAATTATGAAATAAAGACTGCAGACAAGTTTTCACTAATACAGGGTGTCCTGTAAAGACCGCATAAACTCTGCGGAGCCAGATTCCTGGCTCGGAGGACATAAAAAGTGTCCAAAGAACCATGCCTCTACGACGCATAGTTTGCGAAAAAACTGCGAATGAAAATGAGTGACATCACATCTGGTGCACGGAAAAGAAGCTTTATTGAAAACTGGAGAAACTGTGGTACATGCATGTGACATTTTGTTTACATGAGAACGTGCTCAAGATGGCCACTCGCATATTGAGACATGCCTGTGCTCTCCATGGAATGGCTGACTGAACACGATCCAACAGTGTGGTGTCCAAGAAGGTGACTGCAACTGCAGATGAGCAACGCAGTCGTGTTCTGTAGTAAGTGGAGTTCGATGCACCAATTCCTTCAGATGGCCCCATAAAAAGAAATCTAAGAGTGTCAGATATGGCGATCGTGGAGACCACTGAACCGGACCCCCATGTCCAATCCAGCGATCGGGGTATTTTGCATCCAACCATGCTCGTACAGAGAGCTGAAATGCGCCAGTACACTGTCCTGCCAACATTGGCAAGAGCCTGGTCAGTAGTAACTAGTATTATTGCACGGCACACATTGACACTTTTTTTATGAAATGATGAAATGATCCATCTCTTTGTGAAAAAGAAACACGTGCCACAACAAAGACACACTAATAAAACAAACTTAACACGTGCAAAACACAAAGTTGGTTCCCCTTGTAAGGGCATGATAGGTAACATTGCAAGATTAAAGTTAAAAACTTCCACCAGTGAAAATCAGGAGATGCATTCAGAATTTCACGTTTGACAGACGAAAAATCTGAAATTTGTAAAAAAAATGCAATTTTTGCAGATTTTCCAAATTTGTCACTCCCATTTATGGGATTTCCCCTTCCCTTATTGAGCTTAAATGCAAAAACTTATGGACTGGGGATATTTAACAATGCAGAAGAGTGGGGACATCGCTGAGGTAAGGGGGGGGGTGCGATTACGGGATAAATCTTTACTCCGTCCGACTTCCGGTATTGGAAACTTTCCCCCTATTTTCAAGCTGAAATAGAAATATTTATGCAGTAAAATGTTATTTAACAATAATACTGCACAGAGACATCGAGATAAAAAGAAATTACGATTACGAAAAAATCAGTCTACCTTCCGTTTTTAAAAGTTTCGTAAAGACGGAATTGCATCCTCTGACGAACACCCCCCCGCGTCTCCCCCATTTCAGTCTACTTATGCATCGATCACGTAAATGACCTAAATAATAACGAAAATGGCGGAATTCCTCGAATTCACGAAAGAATTTTGTGCCTGAAGATAACGGAGAAATTTTCGTGGCGTCTAACTTCTGTTTTCCCAAAATGTTGCCTAAAGTTTCAAGGTGAAATATCAAAAATAAAATCATGTTTAACAATACTGGACACAAAGGCAACATCAGAAGACAAAAATTACAATTACGGCAAAAAATTTTGAAACGCGAAAATCGTCCCCAGATGGAAAACGACACCCCCCCCCAAAATTCTCTCCAGTTTTGCATCGATCTTGAGTATGATCTAACTGATAACAAAAAGTGGAATTCCTCGAACCCATTTAAGAATCTCATGTACATCATCAAATAATAGTAAAATAAAAAAAAGTTTAAACAAAATAAAAATTCGTAGAATCCGTAGTTTTGACAGTAAGTTCCATAGTCAGACAACAAAATCCGTAGAAACTATGGACATTCCATAGTAGTTGGCAGGTATGCATAGGCCATGTCGTGCCGCTAAGGGTATGTCGTCAAGGAAATCAGGCAGCACATCTCGGAGAAATGCCAGGTAAGTGTGTCCGGTGAGCCATTACGGCAGCAGATATGGTCCAATGACGCGATTACCCAGTATGCTGGCGCACACTTTGATGGACCACTGGACCTGATGACTCTGTGGGTGGATGGCATAAGGATTGGCCCGTGACCTCACATGGCTGTTGTGACTGTTGAAGATCCCATCACCTGTGAAACACACTTCATCCGTCCAGAAGCCATGTGCAATGGAGGCATTGTCGGTCTCCTGTTGTCGCAATGGCCAGTCGCAAAAGTCGATGCGTCGTTGGAAGTCACCTGGATGCAGACCTTGCACGATTTTGTAGTGAAATGGGTAGATCTATGTTACTTGTAAAATCCGGTGCACAGTATGTTGATGCACATTAAACTGCCGGGCTGGTGCACATGTGCTCTACTCCGGATCTGCATCAACTCCTCGCAGCACCACTTTTTCCAGTGATGGCGTACGCACGCTGTGGGATCTGCCTACATTGTGGAGAGTTTCTGTCGGCAGAACACTGTCCAGTATTCTGCAGTCTGTCATCCAGCCGGCGGATGACATTGGAGTCGGGATGCCGGCGGGATAGATAGCGCCGGGCATACTCCCTTGCGGTTCTTAATGCATTACCATTACATTCACCAAAGATAACGTACCTAGCGCTTTAATATTTCTACATGGCTCTCCTCTCAAAAAGTTTGGGGATCCTCATGTGAGACCATAGTTCTAATAACAGCAAGAGTATTTTTCCATTCTGCAACTTGAAAATATCAATAATGCCAAGCTTTTTGCATAACATTATGTAATGTATTTTTAAGAAATTATTCTCATCCAGAAAATAGTGACATTATTGTATTTTTGTGTATCTGGTTTTGAAATATCTGACTCAAAATTGTTATATTTTATTTTTCAGGGACACAGCTGGTCAAGAGCGATTTTACACAATCACCACATCTTACTACCGAGGTGCAATGGGAATCATGCTCGTGTATGATATTACTAATCCTAAAAGTTTTGATAATATTGCAAAATGGTTACGAAATATTGATGAGGTATGGAGCAAAACTTCACATTCTTAGTGCTTGCTGTCTTTTTCTTTCTTTTGTTTTAAATTAAAACATATGGTGTTTCTTTTAATAAGAAAATTGAGGTAGGTGGTCAATTTAAAAAAGTATGTCGCATTTCTATAAGGGAACTACCTACAAATGTCATTTATTTTGTGACCAGGCTAATCAGAGGCTCCAAAAACAGTGTCTGGTGGGGTGAGATTAAGAGGGTATGCTTGCCGTTTTGTTAAAAACTGAGTATACACGTGGACTGCTAAAGAAGATCAGATGCGTCCTTACCTGGTCTGAGCTGATAGGCTAAACACTTGCATGTTTGTTATGGACTCATCCTGCATGTAGTTTCTAATTTCTACTGAATGGCTAAATAGGAACACATTAGTGGCTTTTTCTTCCATTTGTGTCCTTTTCAGGCAGTGTATGTATGTGCTTATCGGTACTTGGAATGTGTGCTTCCATTGTTACTCTTTTCAAACCAACAGGACTGTTTAAGACAATAAAAGTTCAAAATCTTAAGTTAATTTGGTGGAAGTTTGCGTACTTTAAACTGTCTGGTTACATCTTGACCAATGGTGGGTAGGACATTTTGCCATTGTTGATTGTTAAGAGATTAGCTGTACAGTTATTAGTAGATTACTGCACGTTTGGTTCCTGATTGTTGCAGATTCATGTGTAAAAATTCATATGCAAACTCCTGTAGCTTTCAAAAGGAGTTGCCCGAAAAGAGAAAAAAAAGGGGGGATGGGACAAAATTAGTGTCAAGAGTGCTGTGACCCATCCCCCACTCTGCTCCACAATTTCTTCCATTCCACATTATTGTATGGTATCCACTTTTCATCCCCCATCACAATTTGTTTTAAAGATGGAACATTTTTGTTACGTTTAAGTAGAGAATTGCATGCAGAAATATGCAGGGGTTGGAGTTGTCCTGAAATTCTTGAAGTTCCTGATTTTTATTGTTTTGCCCTGAAATGTCCTTATTTTTGTTCTATATCCTGAAAATTTGTGTGTAATCCTGAAATTTTAAGAATAAATGGTAAACTATGTACAGTGATTCATCATTTAGCATTTACAAGTACCGCATAAATAAAAAATGGTGAGTGAGTGAGTATTCTATTGTTGTGACGTCATCGCCAAGAACTCTTGTAATTTGCGATGTACGCTAACACGTTCCCACATTTGTGAGATCGTTCCAGAATTGAAGCTGCAGTGAAGCCACTTCTTACAGAGGACGCACAGAGATGCCAACCGTTACGGAAATCTCCATAATATGTTATGGATTTCCCCCGGGATTACGGATGACGAAAAATTACGGATATTCAGATGTTCGCTGTTATTAAGAAAGTTTTGTAATTAAACAATGTAAAAGCCTCTGAACAAAGTTTGTAACACTGCTCTTTGTTTGTTTGTTTGTTTTCTTAGGAGAAGGAATTTGTTTTGCTTGTTTGAAAGAGTGCAAAAAAAAAGCATGGTGCCGAGCCGGAATTACAGATGCGCTTCTTTCGCCATGGCCCGGGCGTGTATTGGCCCAATGCCTCTGAACCAAGTTCGTGACCCACTTCTTTGTTTCTTTTTTTTTTTTTTTTTTCAGAGGAGGAGGAGGAGGAATGTGTTTTGCTTGTTTGTAAACCAAGTGGAAAGAAAGCATGACGTTGGGCCAGGATAACGTCAGCCCGAAGCCTCTGAACAAAGTTCATGACACAACTCTGTTTATTTTTTATTTTTTATTCTGAGGAGGAAGAATGTGTTTGGCTCGTTTGAAAGCTAAGTGGAAAGGAAGCACGGCTCAGACCAGTATTATATCTGCCCGAAGCCTCTGAACAAAGTTTATGATGCAGCTTTTTGTTTGTTTCTTCGTATTATTATTTTTTTTTTCTTTCTTAGGAGGAGGAGGAATTTGTTTTGCTTGTTTGAAAGCTGAGTGGGAACAATGCACAGCGCCTGGCCCCGGGATTACGTCAGCCATTATCATTTGGGGCTTCTTGTGATCAATGCACAAACTGAGCAGATATCTTGAGAGAGGGGGGGGGGTCCGTTTGAGGACAGAATTCCATCTTCCGGAAACGGAAGTTAGTTGTAGTGAAGATTTCTCCCGTAATCATTATATTTTCTCGGGATTTTCCTTCTGCCCAGTATTTTTCTTAAATATCCATTTATTCCATAAATACTTTTATTTCAGCTTAAAAACAGAGGAAAGAGTTTCCCGAAAGGGAAGACGATCGAAGCGAAGATTACTCCTGTAATCATAATTTTCTTTTTCCTGCGATGTTCTGACTATCCTGTGTTGTTAAGTGTTACATATGACTATATTAATTTATTTTGAAAAAATTCTGACTGAAAAGTGAATTTCTGCTGCACGCAGAAGTTGCTGATATAGGAATTAGGAAGGAAGAAGCTTCTGTTTCTTCAGTAATGTACTTGGCAAATATTTTCTCAGCTGCTGTTGCTAGTGACAGTGATCTGGACAAGTTGGAATTGGAGTTTGCCTTATATCAAATTGATGAATTGGAAGAAGGTGTTCTGAATAGTCCTACAAATTGATACCACATGGTCAAACATTTTGAAAATAACTGGTGCAATTGGTGCTAAAAAGTATGAAGTTTTACCACACCTGATACATGCTATTCTTGTTGCGCCACACAGTGCAACTGCAGAAAGAATATTTAGCATTGTCCATAAGAGTCAAACAGAATTTAGGCCAAACCTAGCCACTGAAAGCCTTAAAAGTGAAAAAATTCCTGCTAACAACTGGGCAATAATATTTAGATGCTTTTTACTAAAAAGCTATCTAAATTATTGCGCATTTGTACCAATATTTGATTTAATTTACCTGCCAGATTCACCAAAATATGTCCTGAAATTTAAGAAAAATTGTGTCCTGAATTTTTTTTTTTTATCGCTCCTACCCTGAATATGGTCAAGCAGTTTTTGTTTTTTTTTTTGCTTTACTTATGTGGAACCCAGATATCAAAGCGATTAACATAACCAAGCTGGTGCAAATGAATTTCAACACTGGATTTGGATATTTTGAGTATGTTGGCTATCTTTTGCATGGTATATATAACATTAATTGTTCTCAATTAATATCCCAATTTGATAGTCTTCAACTGGTCTACCTGACTGTGGAAGGATCCAGTGAGAAATCTCCAGCACAAAACTTTGCAAACCACTTTTGACACTTTTGATCAGTCACAGCACCTTCTCCGTACACTGCACAAATCATTTTTTTTTTTTGCATTTTTAGTTGCATTTTTACCTTTCTTAAAATAATAAAGCATAATATGCCAAAATGTTGCTTATTTTCTTCCATCTTCAATATTAAAAAAAATTTAATATTGAAGGTGGAAGAAAATAACAAAATTTCACCAATTTGGATAAGTTTTTTTAATGCACGCTGAATATGACAGCTGTCACAATACAATCTAACAAAAAAAATTTGAATGAAATTAAAGGCAACTAAGCATTACTAGAGCCATCCTGCAGAAAAACAGAATGAACTTTTTGGCCAACCCAATACAAAGATCCAACATCTTTATTATTAAACTATAGTCAACTTGCGACAAGTTGAGTATGAAGAAAGGGTGAAAAAAATCGAGATATCGAAAATTTGAGTTATCAAGAAAATGCTATGCATAATAGGACATGTGCAGGAAATTTTACTTTTTTTTTTTTTTTTTTTTTTTTTTTCGAGTTACCAAGAATTTCGTCTTATTGAAGTTTGAGTAATTGAAAGTTGACTGTGTATGGTTGGTCTTGTTGTGGTAAAGAATGCTAAGTACCTATGTTTTCTAAATGCAGTTTATTTGTAAAATTCCTTAAAATCAATGCATGTGGTTTTAACTTTCAAAACTTTTGTTAACTCTCTTTATTGTAGCATGCCAATGAAGATGTGGAAAAAATGATTTTAGGTAACAAATGTGACATGGAAGACAAAAGAATGATTAGCAAAGAGAGAGGAGATGCTGTAAGTGTTACTTTTTTTCATCTGGGGTATTTTTTGTTGAATTATTGCATACATGTTTTTATATTAAGAGTATCAACTACAGTAACTGGTTTGGTGCCCAGGTTTGTCAGGAATGATGTCATCAAGTTACTTGATTTATAACAATGAGGTAGCAAGGTGTGGTATTCAGTGTTTCTGCACGTGTGAAAGCAGTTTTTCTGAAAGGGCCGATGCTGGATCTCCTGAGTTCAGGCACTTCCAAGTCTGTGTTTGAATTCTGGAGCAAAACACGAATGCTGTATTTGTCTTCTCAGTGCTGGCCATGTTCCTTCCCTGGAATCAGTGGCTCAAAATTAGAGATATGGCTCTGATTGTCTCTCATTTAGCATTTTGAGAGGGCAAATAAACAAAGAAAAAAAAACGAATAAGAGACATCAATCAGCAAACCGGTGTGCAGAATTCTTAACTTAAACAATATTATTCATTATTGTACCAGTTATACACTGAGTGGCTAAATACCCTTTCCATCTCAATTCAGGCAGGGGGTGTCAGTTTACGAACTCCAATTTTTTTGAAAAAATTATGGTAGGTACTCTTAATAGAGGTATTAAGTACTGCAAAAGGATTTTTCATAAAAAATTTTTTGGTCGAGCTACAGCATTTTGAAAATAAACAAAAAATACACCTGTGACGAAAATAATGTGAAACACTAAATTTTTAAATGTGCACTGCTCCTGTACTATAACAGCATACCTGCCAACTACTACGGAATGTCCGTAGTTTCTACGGATTCAGTCGCCTGACTACGGAACTATGGAAACCTTGTTGAAACTACGGACAAGTCTACGAATTTTCCTTTTGTTTTTCAAAATTAGTGTTTCTGCTAATATTTCAGGATATATATAAATGCTTTTTGTCATAAACTGGAATTGGTGTAACAGTATTATCATGTGGTAAGTGGAGGCTCGCGCAATGCGTGCTCACGTGCTGGAGTTCGCTGTGGTCAAGCGCTGGGGGATTCCGAACGCATCAGATTGATTGTTACTGGTGGTAGTTTTGAACTGAAATCTGGCAACGCTACCTGTTCTGCTCGCGTTGTCTCAGGATGTTAGGCTGGAACGTAAGAAATGGGCATTAAATGAATAGAAAAGGGTAAGGTGGTCCAGCGAACCACATTTTCGACAACACAATGGGTGAGGATATGGAGTCCACAACATGGAAGCATAAACCCATCTTGCATCATCACTACTCTTCAAGCTGGTGGAGGTAACATTATTGTCTGGGGCATGCTTTTGTGGGAGTGTTTTGTACGTTTGATTCATGTGGAGCAATGTCTGACTGCCCAAATGTATTTAAATATTGTTGCCAACCAAGTTCAGCCAGTTGTGTAGATTTTGACTATCCAGTAGAGATGGATACTTCCTGCTCCATGTCATAGTGATCACACTGTTTGCCAGTGGTTGAGGAACATCATGGGGATTTTTCCCTGCTATGTTGGCCTCCTCAATTACTGGATCTCAATCGAATAGAGCACTTGTGGAATAAAGTCACAAGGGGAATCAGACTGCTGGATCTGAAACATGCTAACCAGGTGGTCATAATAATTTGGCCACTCAGTGTATATATTTGCTGACCAGGTATTTACAAAATCACATTTTGACTGTTGTAGCTGTACATTCATACTAAATGGAATAGGACTGTTATGTATGGAGTAGAATCTGTGGAATTTAGACATACATGAGATTCTTCCACGATTCGCAGAATTCCGCTTTTCTTGTCATCATTTGGGTTATTCTCGAGATCGATGCAGAGCTGAAGAAAAATTTTTTGGGGATGGGGAGAGGACTTTTCCATCTGGGGACGACATTTTGTCTTTCAAAACTTTCGAAAATGGAAGTTAAACGGAGTGAAGATTTTTTCCATAATCGTAACTTCTTTTTCTCATGATGTTGCCTGTGTCTGAAACCCTTGCTTGCGGTCTCCTCTGTTGCAGATTGCCTTTCAGATATCCACACACATGCTCGATAGGGTTCCTATCAAGCGAAAGTGCTATCCAGTACATGTGTAATGTCAGTGTTTTGCAGGTATGTGTTGATCATATGTTCCCAGTGTACTCTGGCATTGTCATCTGAGAGAACAAAATTCGCAATGACCACGACATGTAGAGGGTTGAAAAACAGGTGCCAGGATGATGTCTGGTATATGATGCTGCAATCACCACATTGTAAATGCAAGTGAGTGGCATTCTGTGGTCATGCATGATCCTGGCCCCAAACAGGGTGGAACTGCCATCATGCTGTACACGAGGAATGGTGTGTCAAAGTCCTGACACATTACCATGTTCACTCTAGATTCATACGTGATCATTGTTGCTGGTCGGACAGATCTGGGTTTTATCTATAAACAGCACGGTGCGACAGTTGGCCAGCATCCATGTCTTGCCCACCTGTGCCATACTTCCTGTGACGTGCTGTCAGTGGGTGTCCCTATCATGGTTGCCTTGGATACAGATGTGCATTACATAGCCTATTTTTATATTGCATGATCTACATTGACACGACAGTTCAAGTGGTTGATGCTAGGTCATTGCGAAGCTCGGGTGCAGTTGTTTTGTGGTTCCTGAGCATTGTAAAATGAAGATAGTGGTCATTGCTTCATGTGGTTACTTGAGGTTGACCTATCCTTTGCCTGTCATCCATATTTTCATACCCTTAGTAATGCCCCCACATCTGCAGGTTATCAGTATGGGCAGCACCCCACCTGCCTGGCAATTGACAGACTTTGTTGCAAAAAATCGTGATCCGAGCATGATCAACCATTGGAATACATCCAGCCATCCCTGTCTTCACACTGCTTTTTCTTTCTGGGATGCAGTGTACTGTATTTATGTTCCTCATCGTTCCGCCCTGTCTAATTGTTATATAGCCAGCTGGCAGCAATTACAAGGACAGCAGAACTGCTACCAGCTGCATTTGCTGATTCTGTTAATGTCCCATGTAGTGTTTTGTTCTGCTGGTCAGGATTTTCCACTTCCTTTTGCTCCTATGTGACATTGGTGGTGCATAACTTTTTTACTATGTGCATTTATCTTTCATTGTATAATTCAAATAATTTTAACATTTAAAACATAATAATCTGAAATCATCGATGACACTAAAATGGGTATCTATGTAACAAATGTGCAGAAACATCTGTTTATTTTCTTACAGATTTCAAAATATTGCACTGAAACATTTTGAGGAAATTATACTTTGTTGTACACATAATTATCTCTTTATGTCTATAAAAATATAATGATGTGTATGTATGTAAATTGTCGTAATGAGTTACAGCTTACTGGAAATAATGCCCCCCCACTCCCTCCCCTGCCCATTCTAGATAGAAATACTATGATGTATATAAATATCTGCTTTTGGCAAAACTGCAGATGACTGAAAATAATTATGTGCAGAACAGAAAGGGTTTTATCTTGATAATAGAGTGTACTATTATGAAATCCATGAAAAAAATGTGACATAAGAATAACTGTGTGATTTACACTTCCTCCTAATTGTTCCTTTGTTTTCCCTAAGTAACATAAATACTAGCAGTAGTGTGTTCTTGATGTCTACTGTGTCATAGAGTAAATACTTAAATGTGGATACTCCATGCTACTTGAAAATGTTTTATCATATGGTGCATAATAATCACATAGCTATTGTTTTATACTTTGCATTAAGAAATTCAGATTCCATGTATTTACATTAAAAATAAATTCTTTAAAATGCTATTTTGACTTGAATACAGTTCAGTCAGGAACAATGAGTGAATGAGGAAAGAAGTAAATAAGTAAACAATAAACAGTGAATAAATAATAAAGATAATTAATTCATGTAGTAGTGCAGGTGCTTTTCTCTCTCTCATCAGCAGCAGTTTGGCTCCAAATTTGGTGGATTTATTGGCTACGTACACACTTATTAATTAATCCATAAATTTAATAAGTAGTAGGAGTTGTGGTACAAGTAATATTATGAGTTAACATATTAGAAAAGAATGTAATGTTGAATAAAACTTTCATTAAGTATTATTCTAATATATCCACCTTCATTTAATGCAGTTGTACAGAATACAGCTTTGCACAGAAAAGGTAATGTTCCTTTATATTCTTTGTGAATGACCATTTTGAGGGGATAGGAGATGAGATGGTGTGCAGTAAAAACCATCTCTAAAACCGTACTTTCAATTACACGGATATTTCAGCTTCAAACTGTGTAGGCTTAACGATAGCATTTCTAGCTTTTGCATTTTAGAAAATAACTTCCTGCAAGTTGTGGTTCACTGGCTATGTAATACACTGTCTGTTGTTGTGTAGCAAAGAGACACTGATCAAGATTTATGAGTCATTGTTAACACACTGCTTTGTCCAATAAATGTTTGCCTTATAAAAATTCTGTTTCAGTGATCTGAAAATGCATGATATAATTTTTGTAATTTAGTTTTCCCTACTCAGTGTTCTCGGTACTTATGTATTTTCTCCCCACTTTCAGATTGCTAGAGAACATGGTATTAGATTCTTAGAAACAAGTGCAAAGGCAAATATCAACATTGATCGTGCTTTCCTAGAATTAGCTGAATCAATACTTAACAAAGTAAGTTTTATAGTGAAGAAGTATACTTCTATTGTTGTGTACAGATATGTTTCTAAAACTCACTTCTTGAGTACCCATATACAGTTGGACATCGGAGCTGAGTTCGGGCTCAATTTTAAGAGCCGGAGCCCAAAGTATGTGAGCCCGAGCCCGAATTTTATATTGCAAGATAGAGCCCAAGCCTGAAAACTATGGTTAACCTGTTTAGGCATTAAAAAAAAAAGTCTTCTCTTCCGGACTTCGTCTTTCTTACCTGTGCAATCAACCAATGTCTTTCTCAACTGCGGAGTGGGAAAGGGATGTCTATCTATTTCTTTAGTTTCTTTGACCATTCATTTCTTCCTGAAATGTTTCGAGGGGGGGTATCAAAATCACGAAAAATCAGGAGGCATAACAATCTAGGTCGGCACGTTGTTCAATAGAATTAGCAGGGGCCCCTTTGAGATAAGGAGCAAAATTTTGTCAGCTTATTATCTTCTGTCTACAGTTCTTATAGAAACTTTTCCTTTGTAGAAATCCTGTAATTCATGGCCTATGGAATTTTGTTACCCAAGCTCGGAATGGAATAGCCCTGCCGAATTCCTTCTCCCCATCTAGACTCAGTTGCCAAAGAATTCCCTTTTTAACAACTCGAAAGTGTAAAAAAGTCTCGTTTGATAAATAATGTTTTGATAAAATCACATTATTAAAAGAAAAGGGAAAAAATTATCTCCCTCTCTCCGAGCCCGAACTCCAGTAAGTATTACGCAGCCCGAGCCCGGTTCGGGCTCCGGCTCTACTTCGGGCTTTTGGGCTCTGCCCGTCTCAGCTCTGTTGGACATGGCTATAACATCCTCGCTTTTAAGCAACACTTCAGGTATAATGTCAAAATAAATAAACATAAATAAAATTCTGCCCTAAGAAATTACCATTAGTGATGTTACCTAACAATTTTGCTTACAATGACAGTATTTTCTCTTGTCAGGGGGCCCACAGGTAAAAAAAAATTTGAGAACCACTGCTGTACAATGTTTTTCACAGTCGGGTAAAAAAATTGAGAACCACTGCTGTACAGAGTTTTTCACAGTCAGTGGAACCAGTTACAAAATTATTTTTTTGCAATTTCTTAGAACCAGTAAAAAATAAATATATGCATATTTGCAAGTACTGTTCATGCTAATCTTCCTTTCCTCTGAGTTCCTTTGGTTTTTTACAGACATTTCTCATTTCCTTCAGGAGTAAACAAAACTTTTGATCCCTTCTATACATTGAGCCTTGACTAAAATCCAGAGGCCAGAAATGTCTATAAAAATCCAAAAGAACAGGAAAGGAAGATTAACTAGAGTCTTCAAGTGGAACTAGAATTAAATAAATATATCTGGATAAAGCCTTGAGTAAGTGATTTAATTACTGTTCATGTTCCCTAGCCATAGAAATGTACCTTACAAAAAATCACAAGTTGTGTATAAAATATGTTCTTCGTAGCAGAACATATCCAAAGATAAAGGAATTTTTCCAATCAAGTAATTAGCAGTTATATGGAAGTTAAAAAAATGAAGTTTTACTGTCTCAAGTTGCAAAGCTGCACATTACTTGAAAAAAGAAAATGGGTGCTAAACATTCTCCATAATGAAAGCATCCTACCAAGAAAGGATTTTTAGGAATAGAAAAATAGGACTATTCACTGATGCCATCTTGCCAGTGGAATTCTGTGTTATAAAAAAAATAGAAAATGTAGGCAAAATGTACTTCATAGTGGGAGCTGTGTGGTGGTAGACAAATTTTTCAAGTATGACTTTTAGAAATGGATATAGCAAGAAAAAAGTTTATACTTTTGCACTCCCCAAAGAGAAAATCCCTAAAGAGAAAACTGCATTATTTGAAACCAATAATATGTACAGTAGATTCTGGTTAATTGGTGAAGCCATTTATTTGGGACAGTTCTTGAACATCCCAAATTAGCTTTTTGGGATAGAGCTTCGCATAATTGGGAGCAGCCACTTTATTGAGCCGAAGGGTTGTAGTCCTGATGTGAAAGCTTTTCTTCTGTGGGTGGGCAAGACTTGAAATTATGCCCATACAAGTTCAGAACTTCCCTATTCCACTAACAGTACTCATTGTTTTACTTTTTTTCTTTTATAGGAAAGTACAAAAAGGGTAAGTCGAAAGTTATGCAATATTTGGATCACTTTGTCTTCATACATACTTTTACGATGAAAGCAGACTAGCATTCAAAGTCTAGGCCATCGTGTTGCACCATCTTTAGCCATCTGCCTGCCAGTTCTTTGATTTTGCAGCGATACCAGCTCTTGTCCTTCGAGGCGAAGAACTCCTTCATCCCAGCTGCCATCTCCTCCTGGTTGTTGAAGTTCTGCCCACGAAGAAAGTGGACCATGAACTTGAACAAGTAATAATCCGACGGTGCAAGGTCTGGACATTATGCTGGGAGTGGCATCAGTTCGATGCCCTCAAGTTCCTGGAGTTTAGCCCGAGTTGTACATGCGGTATAAGGCCAAGCATTGTCCTGTTGTAGGAGAGAGCGCTTTCTGTTCAACAGAAAGCGCGAAAGCGCGCTCTCCTACAGCAGGACAACATACTACGTTGGGTACTTAACATACCCAACGCAGTATAACATACTACTGGTACTTCTCCAAAACAGCATACATCCACTCCAGCTGTTTAAAGTAGAGGTTAGCGTTGATGGGCCGACCATCTAGAACAAATTCATGATGGATTATCCCCTCGAAATTTCACCAGATGCAGAGCATCACCTTGTGCTTGAAGTGCTCACATTTGACAACAGGTTCTGGAAGCTGACTCAGGCTCAATCACTGCCATTGTGTGTTAGGATTACGGAAATAGGCCCACCTTTCATCACACGTAACTATTTCCTTGGTGAAATATACATCGTGCGGTTTTTTTTAGGAGTTTCATGCACACTTCCACTTGGCGGTTTGTTTCAGCTGGTCTCGGTTCGTGAGGGACAATGCAGCAGCTCTTGTAGACTGTGCCGAGGTCCTGAAGGTGACAAACCATGGTAGTCTGTGTATGCCCAGCTCTTCTGATAATCTCTGAGTGCTAGTTGTCGGATTTGCCTCTATGGCCTGGGGCACGGCTTCCGAATCCACGGTTCGTGGCCTACCTGACCTTGGCTGATCTTCGAGGTTTGTGTCACCTGAGCGAAATTTCTCGAACCATCTGGTTGAGGTACTGTGGTCCATGGAATCTTCCCCTTTTGCATGACAAATGTTTCGTGTTGCTTGAGCTGTTATGGCTGAGTTAAAACTCTTAAAGCAAAAGTTCCCCAATTAGCTGGTTGTGGCTGTTCATCTTTTAGGCGTCCCAACCACAGACAGAACGATGACATGCAATGCTGTTCACAGCAATGACTACCACTTTATATCCCTTTCGACTGACTGCACTGCAAGACTTGAACTAGTTTAAAGACTTGACATACCTGCCGCAGCACATGCATTTATGCAAATATTGCAAAAATTTCGACTCGCCCCTCTGTATTATGATTGTTCAAACATTACACTTTTGGTTTTTGACATAATTTCTCTAAAAATGTAAAACTAGGTAAATACTCAGGCGCCAACAGTTGTAAATATCAAGTAAAACTTAAAAGTTATGTGAAACCCAACAACACAGCACTTAAAAAAAAAATGTAGAGTGAAAAACAAACCAGCACTGAGCAAATGAGTATCAAACAGTGAATGCAACAGTTGGAAGATACTGTAAGATTTGCTAACCCCCAGTTCAGAAAAAAATATTATAAATATGTATGCATATGTTCATTCTCATATGGAATTTCTTTGTGCCGTTTTAGGGCATAATGGACTAAATAAGCATGTTTTTTAAGGTTTGTAGAGTCCTATATTACAGGATTAGCCACATTACAGTCTGCTTAGTATATAAGTATGTCCAAGTATTTGGAGTGCATTATACCTGTCTTGTGTGGCATGGGAATTTTTCATATGGTACATTAATGAGAGAGATGCACACTTGAGGGTGTTTATGGGTAGCCCAAAGTAGGTTTGAGGATTAACTCCAAAATCCGATTAAGTGGGAATGGAGATTTTCCAAAATTTTTGAGAAAGGACATCTTTTTGGAGGTCGAGGGAGATATACTGGGACCTTGGTTCAGAGATGTTGGGTTGTGGAATTGGTGTTGGGGGAGACAAAATGTTTTCGGAAAGCATGGTTGGTATTGCGTTGGCGTAGCAGTGGCGTCTGTTCACAAAAAGCTTAAAGTGGGGGGAGGGGTTCTAATGGGCAAAGACCAAGCCAATCAAGTCTTCCATTAACCTGCCCTGCAACAAGTCCCAAGCCACATACGTACACTGATGAGCCATTACATTATGACCACCCCCAGCCTAGAGAAATTACGTTCACCTGGAGCCGAACGATGGCACAAGTGAAGTTCACAGAGCAGTATATATGCAACTCGAGGACCGACTTTTGGTTAGTAGAGTGTTCGGAGTCAGGGAAAAGCTGCCGATTTATCAGAGTTTGATAAAGGACAAATCGTGATGGATGGCGCCTTCGAACTGCGATCTCGAAAATGGCGTCCAGCCATGTGTCGTCCGCAGCTCATTGATGCCAGAGCGAAGTGGAGACTGTTACACATTGTTCACAGTGACCACAGAGCCACAGGTCAACAAATCACCTGCAGCTACAACAGTGGTGATCAGGGCAATCGCACAGTTCATCACACACACACACACACACACACGTCATTGCCAACAGCACATGAAATTGGCCCAGGATCATGGAGATTGGGCTATGGATGGTTGGAAGAAAGTGGTCTGGTCTGACGAATCAGGATCCCTGGTATATGAAAAAACACCAGGAATTCTTGGTGTGTCACATAGACTGCGGAGTGCTGATACACCGCTTACCAACGGAGGCTATGGTCCCTGGATGCACTGTTGGGTGGAAACAGGCCAGTGGTGGCGATGCTATGCTGTGGGCAATGTCTTCTTTGGACACTCTAGGTCCCATTATCCCAATAGCACAATCCCTGACAGCTGTCAGGTATCTGAACATTGTTGCAGACCAAGTTCCCCCATTCATGGTAACTGTGTTCCCTGATGGTGATGGCCATTACCAACAGGATAGGATAATGTGCCATGCCAGAATCGTCATGGAATGGTTTGAGGAACATGCTGGTGACCTTCTGTTAATGCCCTGGCCTCCAAAGTCACCTGACATGAACCCAATTGAACATTTGTGGGTTCATGCTAAACACCACCACCCCAATATATGTTCGAGAAATTGGAGGACTGCTGTTGATATTATGGTACCAAATACCCCAGGGTATATGTATCGCTCGTCGAATCAATGTCTCGCTGAGTGTCCACTGTTTTCCAGGCTAAAGGGAATCCTACAGCTTATTAGGTAGGTGGTCATAATGTAATGGCTCATTGGTGTATATCAAAATAAACAGTTCCATGTTATTGTTACATGGAAAGGTCTGAACTCCGTATTTTTGAAGCGTGTAATTTTGTGGATCGAAGCAACAAAATTATGTGACGCCTCTCGCTGAATTGCAGCTGTATTAAGAAAGAGGTGGAAAGGAGTGAGGATCATTAGACACTTTCAGAGTAGGGCTTGGAAAAAAATCAGTTTAAGGTTTAACGTTCAGAGAGGCCTGCTACAGAGCCCGAATGACTTTATTAGCCTTTCATTCCTATGGCATGTTCAGAAATTTCATGGAGGTTATGCATATCCACATAATATTGCTTTGTATGCCTCTCTCTTCTGTTTTGAACGATTCCTATCATGCACATGAAGGCTACACACCTCACAGTAGGTTACTCTGTACTGTGGTTATTTGTGCGGAATGCTGTGTATGCTGCTACCAAAAATCTTTATGGAAAGAAAATACTGAAGTGTATAACACTCATTTTCCGTAAATTTATTCACATTTTGTGTATCTCTATTGTTACGTCCTTCAAAGTATGAATTTGTCTCTGGAGTGGCCATTCCAGCAGGGCAATGTATCTCCCGGTAGCTAATGCTCTGCTCTTGGCATCCCTTGAGCACTGTCTTCTTACTTGGAGGCACAAAGAATTTGGACCCACAAGTGGAGATTGGGGTGCCTGGGAGTTGTCATTGTTGTACAAGGTTATTCAGAAAGAATCATCCGATTTCAAAAACTTATATTTCGAAAAATTAACAACACAGAATGATAAGTAATACATCAATGTAAAGGGAAAATGTCTAAAGAGCAAAACTGAAGACTAAGGAAAAACTTTAGAATTTAAAACGAAGGTTGCAAAATAACCTGAAAATCAAAACGCGCAACGCAGCAGTTTTGAAAATTCAGAATTCACATTCTATAAAGAAGATACCTAAGCAAAAAAATACAAATATAATTTTGACTCACACCTAGTACAACATAGAAAAGGTTATGTATCTACCTGTGTGAGTAAAAGGAGAAAAGATAAAAAAATAAAATAAAACAACTGAATGTAGAAGGTGTCGAGAATACTGAGCCTTGGCTTTATCAAGGACCAGCAAAAACTCTGCATTTTCTCACTTCCACAAAGACCTAGTTGGAAATGGGTTTCTGCAAGGCCATAGATGCAAGTA
The DNA here is from genome assembly GCA_039090855.1 of Macrothele yani. Taxonomy (NCBI): domain Eukaryota; kingdom Metazoa; phylum Arthropoda; class Arachnida; order Araneae; family Macrothelidae; genus Macrothele; species Macrothele yani. The sequence continues at coordinate 119,498,563 of CM076993.1, forward strand.
ACATTCCCACCTAAAATAGTTTAAAAAATATATATATGTCATGTCCTCCGTAGAGTTGCATGACCTAGCACTGGTTAACAATTTCGCTTGCATCCATTAACCTTCCTGGCCCGACCCATGCTCTTCATCTGTTACTATTAAACAGAGAGAAGAAGATTAAAGAGAACTCAAGCTGTGAGAGTGACATAATAATTAGAAATGATTTTCAGCCATAACGAAATTCCAAGTTCGCCTGAGAGAGAATTTAAACCTGAAAATCAATGCAAAAGAAATCCAAATTTTTACATTGCAATTAAAAAAGGAAATATTAATTTTTAACGAACAGAATTTTGAAAGAAAACTTGAGTCTAAAAACCCCCTACTCTACAACTTATGACAGCACGAAAACGAGAATAAGTTAAAGATAATAATTAACTAAAGAAAACTTTGTGAAAGTTATATACCTTAAACAGTTAGTTGCAATATGTACAAAGTATTTCAGCAGTGCTTTTAAGTGCATAATTAATTAGTTATTAAGAACTTAACTACTTTGAAAAAACAGCGCATAGACAGCGCATAGAAAAGGAACAAGCTTAGCCATCTTCTGTTCCTAGGTACCCCAAAAGACGCTCAAAGTTACAAAGAAAAGAAAGAGTTAAAACCCGCAAAAATGTTAACAGACTAACCAATGCCTAAAAGCTGAAAAGCTAAAAAACGACAGAGAAAAAGTACATGAAGTACAAACATTGAACTTATAAAACCTAGAACCCAAAAACCAGGAAGAGAGCTTACCTCTTGTGTGACAAAAACTTTTCTCCTCACAAGAGAAGAACATGGCTGACCTCTTCTGCCACTCCCTAGACGCTGGGGGGCAGTGAGGGTGGGGCTGATGGCCTCCTCATACAGCAAGAAACCAACTCGCGGAGATTTTAACCAGAGAAAAAAAAATATATAAACTTAAGACTGTGGATCTGTATGATCAGAAAGAGCAGAATTAACTCTCCAGAATACATGAGGAATATTATAAAATACACGAGCAGTGTATTTAATAATCTTTGCATGTATTAAATCACCTTAGTGAGCTTCTATAGATTAATCAGAATCTTATTAATTTTAATGTTGGTTTTACTATTTTTAGTATAGCTATCCTAGTGATGAATAACTAGTTTTCTTTTTTATTTGTTTTTATTTTCTTTTATAAACAGATTTTTAAGCTTTTTTTGTGATTTTGTTTATATTATTTAATTTTTTGTTTTAATAGGACCGTCATATCCATAGCACTAAGGTTCCTTTAGGTAGTTAATAGGCATCCTCTAGCCAACTTCCTTACGGCTTTGATTGGTCAGAATCATATTATTAACTGTGTAGAAAATTAAAGCAGATCTGCCAACCTTACTCTATTATTCAGAATAATTTTTCTTAAAGTTCTTTTGATGAAAGAAGAAGGAATTTCGTTCTCTAGAAAACTTTCTAATAGTATATTAATGTGGTAATTAAAGTCCAAATTGTTGCTGCAAATTCTTGAAATTCTTAGGACCTGAGAAATTAGTACATTCTCAATTACTTTGGTTGAAATGTTATTATTCCAGTGTAGATATTTAATTACTTTGAAAGGAAAATTAACTCTTTTATCAAAGAGGCTAATAGATGGGTTACCTCTGTTGAGCTTAATGCTTAAGTCTAGGAACTCAAGTTCCTGATTACTGTGGTTGGTTTTACATAAGTTAAGAGAGCTAGGATAGATATTATCAAAATCACTCTCTATAACTTCTGAATTATTGATACACAGCAGATCATCAATATATCTAAAAGTGTAAAGGTAGTTATCTGAGCAGGTGGGGTGATTTTTAATGAATTTATATTCCTTAAAGAACAGGAATAGATTAGCGATATTCGTGGACGTTGATGTTCCCATGGGAATACCGTTCACTTGCTTATAGAGAGTATTATTATATAAGATATGGTTATTTTTTATGCAGCAATTGAGATAAGAGTTCCAAGTTCCTACATCAACAAATTGGTTAAGTTTAAATTCTGCATACAGCTCTTTAAAGGTAGTGATTATATCTGATAGAGGCAGATTAGTATATAGGTTTTCAAAATCATAACTATTAATATCTAGGGGACAAACTTTGAGTATAGTAGAAATTACTTCTGCATTATTATTAATTATCCAAAAATCTCTGTACATCAAGTTAGAACAGTTTCTAATGTGTTTCAAAACCTTCTTTAAGACATCTTCAAAAGCAAGATCTATTTTCTTTTTATGACTCCTTACTCCACTAGCTATGAACCTGAACTTCACAGGATCCTTATGAAACTTAACCGTTGCAAAAAGAAATGGAAATTCAGGCTCATATCTTCTAGTTTGTGGAATTTTAAGTTTCTTGAAGAATGCCTTAAACCGATTTTCTAACTGCTTGGTAGAATAACTTACGGGCTCGTATGTTACTCTATTATTGAGTTCCATAGTTAACAATTCAAAATAGAACTTCTTACAGATAATTGCAAAATTATTGCTAGCTTTATCCGTAGTGGTAAAAATAAATTGGTCTTGTAGTTTGGAGAGTGACCTTTTAGCTTCTCCAGAGAAAAAGAGATTTCTGTCGAAACAAAAGTCCAGACCTGCCAACTCACCGGTGAAGCTATTGATTATATTATATTTCCATTCTGCGAAGGCCTCAATAGGCTGATTGTACCTTAAACTGGTTTTTACGATGTACCTATTAACATCTTGAGTGAAGCTCTCAAGAATCCTTTCTTTGGAAATTGTGAAGGAAGGTCTGAATTTAGAGCCATACTCTAATAAATTCCTAAGCTTTTCATTTTCAACAAAACTCAAGTTTCCGGTGATAATATGGTTGTAATTCTTATCATAGTGAACTGTTTCTTTATGTTCATCACAAGAACATGTAGTAATTACAGGAATGTAGCTCAAAGAGTTAAGTTTGTAGTTTTTAACTATTGACCCTAAGGTCTTAACATATTTAAAACTTACAATAGACTGGTGACTGTGGATGGGAAAAAAAAATTGCATTATTGTAGAACAGCTTCCTTACATTGAGATTATCGTAGGCTTTATTTAGGAACCTGATGGTAACAAAATTACTGGAAAATTCTTTAAGAGAAATTTTATCTTTAAGAATATGTTTAAGAATGTCCAGAACCAAAGCAAAAACATGCTTATCAACATGGTCAGCAGTTTCATTCCAGAATTTGAAAAAACTTTTAAGGACAGAGTGCTTGAAGGACTTGAGAATTTTGTAAGTATTTTTAACAAAATTAGTGCCAGTTTTAAAGCTTTCCAGAGTTTTTAGCAAGTTAGCAAAATCAACTTTGCTTGATGTGCGAAATAACCTCAGTCCTCTATTACCTCTAGAGCAGCTCTTATTATTAACAAGAAAGAAGAGTTCACGAATTGAAAATTTATGCTGATTATGCTTATTGTCAGATAGAGTGGAATTAAGGCCATAGGGATAAAGAGACTGATGCTGCAAAATTTCAAGGGATTCAGATTCTAGCCGAGCATAGAGGTCAGGGATAATATGTAGTACCTCTATTTTCACTTTGTCAAAACCATGAGTATGGAAATGCTCTAATTCAAAGGTAGAGTACTGGTTGGCGTTTGTGGAGGGGTTCACTCCTGAATTAGAGAACTTGTTTACTAGAGACCTGTGACCATTAATCCTAAGATGAAGAGGATTTTTACTTTGGCCAATATAGCTAAGGTTGCAGACAGTACAGGTGAGCTTATAGATGGTATTGTAGGCTTTGCAAAACTTGTTGGAGCAATTATCCTCAACAGAAGAATACAGGTTAGGATCTGCAGATTTACATGTCAAACAACGTTTGTCATTTCATAACTTTAGATTACCTTTGCCAGCGAGTTCATACACTATGGGAAAGGGTGCTAGCCTAACCGAGCGGGAGGACTTAAAATATCTGAGCTGACCTCCAATCCTTTCATCGTCCTTAGAACTCCACTTGGGCCAAAACATACAAATTCTGAGCAAACCAACTAGGAAAAACTTTTTAGAAATAAGCAGTCCAAGAAAAGACCAAACTCGAGTATAAACTACACTCCAAAAAGCTGCATCCAAAACATACTAAAAATAAAAATTAGAAAATGAAAAAAACCTCAAATAAAAAAATAGTAATAAAAAAAATAATAATAAAACATTTCAACTAGAATTTGCGCATGAGCTGCTATTTCCTTTTTAATTGCAATGTAAAAATTTGGATTTCTTTTGCATTGATTTTCAGGTTTAAATTCTCTCTCAAACGAACTTGGAATTTCGTTATGGCTGAAAATCATTTCTAATTATTATGTCACTCTCACAGCTTGAGTTCTCTTTAATCTTCTTCTCTCTGTTTAATAGTAACAGATGAAGAGCATGGGTCGGGCCAGGAAGGTCGGGCCAGGATGGTCGGGCCAGGATGGTCGGGCCAGGATGCAAGCGAAATTGTTAACCAGTGCTAGGTCATGCAACTCTACGGAGGACATGACATATATATATATTTTTAAACTATTTTAGGTGGGAATGTTACTTGCATCTATGGCCTTGCAGAAACCCATTTCCAACTAGGTCTTTGTGGAAGTGAGAAAATGCAGAGTTTTTGCTGGTCCTTGATAAAGCCAAGGCTCAGTATTCTCGACACCTTCTACATTCAGTTGTTTTATTTTATTTTTTTATCTTTTCTCCTTTTACTCACACAGGTAGATACATAACCTTTTCTATGTTGTACTAGGTGTGAGTCAAAATTATATTTGTATTTTTTTGCTTAGGTATCTTCTTTATAGAAAATGTCTAAGTTTTAGATTATGCACAATACATGACGTTAGTGTGTCGTTTATGAAGCTCTTTTGGCGAAGAAGTGAAAATGGCTTCTAGTCATCAAAAGCTTTTTGTGTGCTTTTGTTTGCCCAATGTCAGTCGGTCATCACCGTTCAGCGTGAATTTCGTAGAAAGTACCAAATTAATCCACCGATGGCCCAGACAGGGTTCCCACTCAACCTAGAAAACAGGGAAAACCTGGAATTCTCAGGGGATTTGAAAATGGTTCCAAAAATCAGGGAAAACTCAGGGAAAATTACCCTTTTTTGTAAAAATCAGGGAAAACTCAGGGAAAATTGCCCTTTTTTTGTAAAAATCAATGGATACTTTATTTTGCCAAAAAAAAAAAAAAAAAAAGTTATTTTTTTTTGAGATTTCAAGCTTTTGCTTGCAATTTCTGCCTGCATAGAATTTGGTAGATCTTACTTTCAGTTATATTAAATATTTCCTTTATTCTCTAAAAAACGATGCAAAATTGAATTTTTAAAATTGCCAGTTATTAAACTTTTGTTCAATTTCTGCAGACAGTTGTTATAGCATGGAACAATTAGGCACAATGGCTCCTGCTTGAAGAAACACTTCACAAGAGAACCAATCAAATGATGGATCAAAGTTCTTTGTCTGTTGGTTCTGTTGAAACATATTTCTTTTAACAGAGCCATTCCATCATTAAGCTTAGGCTGCATTGTGTTATAGAAAAACTGAAACTATTCAACAGACAGATTTTTTCTTACATATGACCTGTTTCTATGGGAATGTATTTACAAATTCCGTGTAAGTAGTATTCACAAAAGTTCACAGCACTTTGGTACAGAAAATGATGTGCACAGTTAGTTGTTATTAATGAAAAGCAGGTAATTTTATAAAGGCAAATTACGTAAAGAATTTACAAGTGTGTACTTTGGTGAGAAATATGAAGGGAATGGAATGAAATGTAACAATTCTTTGCAACATGCCACTCTGGAAAACTTAAAAAACCACCTGGAGAACCTGGAAAAGTCAGGGAATTTTTTAATTACTTTTAAGTGGGAACCCTGTCTGAGTATTCGCAGGTAGCGTCATCAGTTTGAGGACACTGGATGTCTTTGTAAAGGAAGAAGTCCAGGGCAAACGGGCGTATCTGTGGAGAATGTTGGTAGAGTGAGAGAGACTTTTCTACGCAGCCCGAAGAAATCGACCATTCGCGCTAGTCGAGAACTGGGGATTCCTCAACCTACTGTTTGGCGTGTGTCGAGGGAAAAATTGTGTTACAAGCCGTACATATTGCATAACTTGCGAGCACAGAGGTTTGTCGTTTTCTTAACACGGAGCTACCCTGCAGTTTGATTGGTCGGAGTGGACCAGATGACTTGGCGTTACACAGCTGGCCTCCTCGGTCACCTGATATGACCCCATGCAACTTCTTCCTTTGTGGGGTATGTGAAAGATTAGGTGTTTGTGCTTCTTTTGCCCACAACTCTATGCGAACTTGAACAACGCATTTCTGCTGCTTTAGAAACAGTTACCAATGACACATTAGACCGTGTTTGGAAGGAATTTTCTGATTGCGTTGACATTATGCATGCGACTAAAGGAAGTCATATCGAACATTTGTAAAAAAACTTAGACATTTTCCCTTTACATTGATGTATTACTTATCATTCTGTGTTGTTAATTTTTTGAAATATAAATTTTTGAATTCAGATGATTCTTTCTGAACCCTGTATATACGTCAATAAAACCAATCGTGTATTGACTGTTTGGTTTTATTGACGTATATTTTCTATACGTAATCATCGTTTTGACCCTCATTCCTGGGGTGCAACAATTCTTTTCCTTGCCTACCACAGAGGTTATCATATAGTGTTAGTAAGAAAAAAAAAATGTTGCATATTCTCTAGAAGTGTCCTTTAATGCCCTTTTAACTGCCACTTCAAAAGAGAAAGCGAAAAAGAACTTGCATCTCAAGCTATGTTTTTGCATAATGCCAGCGAGTGGATATGATGATATCTAGTCTTTTCTCTGACGGACTCCAGTTACTGGGTCATTTCTGTAAACAAACCTGAAAAAGTATTATGAAATTTCTGCAGATATCTTATGTTTTTATTCATATTATATTATCTGTTTTAAAGTTGAATTGAAGTTTTTTTCTATATATTTGTTTATAATTGTATTGATTTGTTTTGTATATATTCCCTGTTTAAAGGTGTACTGATTTTTTTTCTTTATTCCCCTGTTTTCCTGATATTAGCAAATGGCGGGTAAAGAGCAAACAGAATATCCTGACAAAGTAAGAGTTACAACGCAAGACATTAGAGGTATAAGGAAGTGTTGTTAGGGTAAGTTAACATTTTATCTTTAAAATTCCTTTTGTATGTGTTAAAAGTAACTGCAGATATTGATGTGCCAGATTGACAGAATCTATTACATTCAAATGAAATTAATAATACAGCAAATGGTAGCAGATATGGCATTACTCCACAAAACATGATTTTTGTTGGGGTGATTCTGGTTCTCTTGTATTGTGAAATGACATGTGTGATCCTGAATATTTTGTAGTACTTTATTTTTATGGTATGGCTCCCCAGCAAACAAATTGTTTACAAAGTATTCATTGATTTTTATCCTCCACAGACTCAAAAGTGGCGTTAACTTTGTGAGATCTTAACTTTCACGTAGTTTCAGGGTGTCTTGATCAGTTCAGCATACAATGTGTGATCAAAAAGTATCTAGACCGGATTTATTTAAATAAATAAAAAAACAACAACAGGACTTGCAGGTTTAAACCTTAATCGCCTACAAAGTGGTCAGCTTCTGAAGTCATCTTGCCATAGTGAACAGCTGCTGCCTTGCAATTTGTTGTCTCTCCTCAATATCGTGAAATCTTTTTCTTTCATGTGGCATTTGAGTTTTGGGAAGAGAAGTCACAGGGAGTGAGATCTGGTGAATAAGATGGCTGTCATTAGATCACACTCCCTGTGCAATGCGATGTTGAGCAAGAAACTGCTGTGCAAGTTGTGATGCATGGGCAAGCGTGTTGTCACAGTGTAGTTCCACTCGCCACCGTCGTGCATTGCCAGCCGAAGTGCATCCCTCAAACACCACAAAACTTGACAGTAGTACTCCTTGTTTATTGTCTGGCTGGATGGAGTCTATTCATGATGCACAATTATTTCCTTATGATGGGGGGGGGAAGAAAGAAAAAAAGCATATTGACATTGCTGTGGCCCTGTTGTGTTTTTTTTTTTTGGGGGGGGGGGGGTCTGGAGACTGTCGTCCACTGGTAAAGACTGGGCATCAGTTTTGGGATCATGCCCATAAACCCTTGATTCATCACCAGTTACGATAGTTTTTAAAGGTTTTTGTCATTTTTGCCTGTCACTAACGGTTTAAACACAGATCTATTTTTGCTCGCCTGAGAGCAGTTACGGCACAAATTTGGCTGAGACGTGTCTCACACACAAATTGTCCATACAAATGGACTGAAATGAACTGAAACTAATTTTGAAGTCTTCAGGTAAGTCACGAATAGTGATTAGGTGATTTTCCCGCACAGTTGTGCGCACAAGTTCGACATTGTTTTCACTTTTGCTGGTTGCAGGCCTTCCAGGCTGTTTCATCACTTTCAACACTTTCATAACTATCTTTAAAATGTTTATACCACTCATAAACTTGTGCATGACTCATACAATCCTCTCCATAGACTTTCTTAACTTTAAAGTATATGTATTTGCAAGTTTCTGACAAAATCTGATGCAAATTCTTTTTTTTTTTTTTTCTGATGTGACAAATGCAGCAAACAACTCCACACATGTAAGAACAAAGCACTGTCGCAAAAAAAAAAAAAAAAATAATAATCAGAAGACAGACAGGCCAGAGAGACATACTCGTGGAGCATGCCTAATAGGTTGAAAGGTCAACCTATGCCAAACCGCTTCCTATTGTGTCACATGATTCTGAACTTGTGCAGCTAGCCTGGATACTTTTTGATTATCCTCGTAGATACAAGTGCACAAGCTGTTGGAAAAAAAAATTCTGAAATCTCAACTGGAAGCTTAAGTATTAAAGATATTTTCGACAAGTGTGAAACATTGAAAATTGCAGAAACAAAGGAAGAAATATTCTTCACAAATGCATGGGATATTCATAAGTACATTATTTGCAGCAATCAGATTGTGGTTTAAAAGACAATGAAGTATCAAGAATCTGCAAGTGGTGTAGTAACAAAGGCATTTCATTTCGCTGAGCTTGAGGTTTTACAAGACTAGTTAGAGGGGTCATAACAAAAGTTAAGCGCACTGTCCGTTTTTGAGAAAAGTGTGAAGTAATGAAGAAAACTTGCCTTACTGCCGTTCAGTGTACTCCTCTCCGCTGCTAATGACAGCTTACCAGCGGTGAGGTAGGTCCTGGATGCCCCCTAATACATCATCTTTGTTCAGCTGTAGTATTAATTGGGTCACGTCCAATGACAATTCATCCAGCAATTTATAGTGGATGCCATGGAGCTGATTTTTTTACTTTGAGAAAAGATCAAAGTTGGGTGGATGGAGATCAGGGCTGTATGGTGAGTGGGATAAAGTTTCCCAGCCATATTTCGGCAAAAATCCCCGTACCGACGCTGCACCATGACACGATGCATTGTCATCCCGCTTCTAACAAGTCGGGGCGATTTTGATGAATTTTTGGTCTCAACTTTGTCATCAGAAAGAAATTGTGCTTTGATCAAGGGTTCCTTTCCCCAAAAACTTCTTGTAAGTCAGTGTGTATCTGTGTCGGAGTTTTTCCCCCCCCAGAGTTCCTATTTTCATGTACGAGCGCTGGTCTAATGACGTAACTTGACCCGAGGAGCTGCACGCTTCCATTTCCAAAACCCTCCCACGTCCACACAGCAAATCGGAGAGAGTCATTCTGACACCACTGCATTGCTGAGTCTGACCTTGACATGATGCAATCATTTTCCTGATTGCATAATCTGCTTCTGTTTTAGATTAACGTGTGCAGAATTTTTGGTATGACCCTCGTACGTGAGGTCTGTTTAAGAAAATTCCTGAACTTTTATAATTGCATGTCACGCTGATGTGCGATAGGTGGTGCTGCGCAGCAAGCAGTGACCTTGCCAAGTAACTTTTCATTTATCACGTCTTGCTACTGTGATTAGTTATCATGCTGCATCACTTTGTTTAAGAGCTTGTGTGTGTTCTGCAATTTTAGACAGATGAGCTTCACGAGTAGCGTATTAACATCAAATTTTACATAAAACTTGGGAAAACGTTTACGGAGACTCGCCAAATGATGAAACAAGTTTAGGGTGATCAGTCTCATCACCAGTGATAATTCTTTTTATGAAATTTTCATCCACGTTTCTCGATCCAAAGGTTCCTGACAAACTGCAACGCGATAGTCTCTTTGGTCCAGAGTCAGCAGATGTAGGACAAACTTTGCAGCAACTCGATGCATTTCCATTTTTGGTCAGAATGTGATATTACGATCCAATTCAAATGTTGCAATCATCCTCAGTTCCTCAACTATTTAAACGCACAGACTTGGGTCACATGAGTGTCATCCGTTGCCGTCGATGGCCGTCATGAACAGGGATCATTATCAGTTGATTACTGTCCATCTTTAAATCGCTTAAGGTGTTTCTACCTAAAATCTCTGCCTTATGTTTCCAATGGTAAAACTTTTTTACATATTTTCTTCGCAATTAATGTATTCTCAAGGATAAAAATTTGCACATTGATAAAACTGACTTTAAATTATAGCATGGGATACTTAATACTTGCTAAAACATAATCATAGTTATATTAAAAATCAATCATTTTTGTTTGAGTAATGTTCAGACCTGTTAATAGATGGCACGACCTGTACATTGATGACGTCAGTTGACAAACAAATGTTGGATTACTTAATTATGGTGATGTTTTGGCAAAATATTAAGTATCCCATGCTATAACTTAAAGTTAGTTTTATCGATGTGCAAAGTTTCATCCTTGGGAATACATTAATTGCGAAGAAAATATGTAAAGAAGTTTTACCATTGGAAACATAGGGAGGAGATTTTAGTGGAACCACCTTAAACCATTTATAACACTGCTTACAGCCTAAGCACTGATAATCATAAAATTGTTTCTTCATTTCATGAGTCAGTACGAGGTCTGATCAAAAAAGTATTCGACCTTAGGCCAGGAAAAAAAATCTAGCTCACATACATTCACGGACAATGAAATTTGCGCACCAAGAAGGAAGCATCGGATCGAACTGAAATTTTATGGGCATAATGATACAGATGAATGACACACACGATGGCAAAAACAAGCTGTAGAACAATTACGGAGGGATCTGTGGCACGCAGTTCAGTCACTTTCAATTGCAGGTCGCAGCGCCTCGTGTGGCGATACATGCTGCAAATACAGTCCGGCATGTAGGCGAATAGACACCTGATGTTGTCCTGCGGCAGACTGGCCCACTTGTGTTGGACGGTGTGCTCCAAATCCCGGATAGTGCAGCATGGCAGCAGCCGGCGTTTCAACTGGTTCCACACATGCTCGATAGGTGACAGGAGGAGTTTTGGAACAAATTTTAGTGAGAAGTTTTAAAACAAATTTTGCTGCGAAACGTTGCATGCGAAAATCGTCAGTCAGAAGTGCTTGTGCTGTACCAAATGAAATTCCATCTTACATTGCTGTGAATAATTTATATAATAATTTATAATTTATATCATTATTCATTAATTAGGTGTCCTACTATTAGGAATTGGAATGTAATTTATAACTTGATAATTTTATATTTATTTTAAAAAGTTTGGCTGTCATAATTAGAGGTGCATTTTATCAAAACCCACAAATGAATGAAAAATGCTGCTCATCTCGGTCGGGCTTATGGTACTTGTGACATACTACAGAGGTGAAAGCATGTCAAGATGACAAATCTGTTGCGAGACATTCTGTCCGTGTATCTCAGTTGGGAGGGTGACTTACTCCGAAGTGAGGATACACGGGTTCGAGGTCCATCAGCAAACCTGTGTGTTCACATACTTTAATTTCAAATAATGTGTATGTGCTCCATCTGAAGTGTTGTATCATAAAATATATCACAAAAGGACTCATATTGTGGGCTTAATGTTATTATAGAGAATATAAGTGCATAACTGACTAAGATAACCTTGTCCAGACTTGCTTGGTATTAAAGAAATTAATTGACAGATTTCATCCTTTTTACGGTTTTAGGTATTTTCTGCATGGTGACATTAGGAAATAATTTTTTTAGGTAGTAGTTGTTTTTTAAACTGCCATTCATTTTTAAAGTAGAAATTAAGTGATACTTCAGCAAAACCGTGCTGTGATGCTGCCTAGCACTGGGTCAACTTGTTGTTTTGATGATTGTTATCAGTTCCCAGCATAGTATTTCAGAGGTGCCAACCATTATAGATTTTCCATAATTATTGCTGCCTGATTACGGAATTACGGGCAGGTTGGAAGAATTACGGATTTCAGTGTATTTCGAAAAAGTTCTGAATTTTGTGTCCTTTTTTGTTAAAATCACGTTTTAAACTGCGATCACATTTTGCGAATGCATTTATAGTTCTCGCACAAATGCGAAAACGTTTAATTGGTGCTGTTTCTAAGTAAGCACCACTGAAATTCAGATATTGGATATATCGGACAGATATCGGGTGAAGAACGGTAAGGCGATAATACATAATATGTTGGAAAAGCAGATATCGGTGCGATGACTTCCACCACATACCTGCCAGGTATTCTGGATTTCCCAGAAGTTTTACGGTCCGAAGAGTTTCTTCCGGATTTTCACCAAAATGGCTCGTGAATTTTTATTTTTTTATTGATGAAAATTGATATCGTTCCTATTGTCCCTTACTGTGAACTCTTGCTTTTGTTTTATTATGATCTCATAGCAGTTGAACCTTATGTTATCTCATGTTTCTACTAGCAGTGAGCAATATTTATTTATAGATCGCACCCCCCCCCTCCTCTTGCCAATTCTTCCAAACTCCCTGTCTCTCTGTTGGAATAGCTGCGCTAATTGCTCCGAAGTGTGAAATTTGTGCATCAAAATTTTACCAACGCGTAAAAATACGCATTGGGACGGCATTTTGTCTTTCAAAAATGGAAGTAAACGAAATAAAGATTTTTTTCTGTAATCGTAATTTCGTTTTCCTGTGTCTGTCTAGTATTGTTGTTATACATCACTTTATTCCAAAAATATTTGTATTTCAGTTTGAAAGTGGAGGGAAAATGTCCGAAAACGGAAATTCGACAACACAAGAATTCCCTGTAATCTTCAGACATGAGATGCATTGGTTTCGAGGAATTTCTCCTTTTCCATCATAATTCCTCGAGATTGATGCATAACTGAACAGAAATTTCGGAGCAATTGGTAGTGGGGGAGAATGTTTTTCGCCTGAAACTTTCAGAAGCTGAAGTTTCGTCTTTCAAAACTTTCGGAAACTGAAGTTAGGCGCAGCGAACATTTCTCCCGTAATCATAATGTTATTTTTCACGCAATGTTTCCTCTGCCTAATATTGTTAAATAACATTTTATTTCATAAATATTTGTATTTCAACTTAAAAATGGAGGGAATATCTCCGAAAACGGAAATCTGACGTAGAAAAGATTTCTCCTGTAACTGTATTTTTTTCCCCAACAATATTCTGAACACGTACCCTGTATTATTAAATATTCCCCCCCCCCCCCCCCCAAAAGGTTTGCATTTCAGCTTGATAAAGAGACGGTGGGGTGGGGGTTCGAAAACGAAAGTGACTAAGCTGAAAATTTGTAAGAATTAGTGCATGTGTTCAAAAGAATTCATATTCTCAAAGTTACACTATTCATCCTTTATCTAAAATAGTGCTGTTATGCATTCATGATGGATAAAATTGTCACCCAAGTGCATAAAAAATAAAAAAATCACTGTTTTGTCATTGCTTAAATGAAATAGTTATTTCTATAATTGCGTCATTCAATTAAAAAAAAATCAAAACCTTGAAAATCATTAGAATTTCTGAACTCCATCTATCAGTGACTGATACAGAAAAATAATTGAAAACAAGTATAATCAAACATACTGCTAACACATCCCATACATTACCACTCCCCCTAATAATAGATAATCGTGAATTAACAGTTCTAGTACTGTCGCAAATCTTCTTGATTTTAAGATAAATCTCCTTAATTTTATGGTAAAGCTTCTTGATTTTATAGAAAAATCTTTATTTTATGGAAAAATCTTCTTGATTTTATGAAAAAATCTTCCTGACTTTAGGGAAAATCTTCCCGACTTTAAGGAAAATCTTCTTGATTCAGAAAATTTTTCGTTGGTAGAGGTATGCGTCCGATATTAACCGACATTCAGCTGTCATAACCAATATCGGCTTGCTATCTACCGATATTCCCACTTGGGTTATTAAAAAATATTAACCATTAAAATAAAAGTATGTTATAAGGTATTTGATTTTATAAGTTTATTACACATTTCACACATTAATTTATCATGAAATACCCTTCCCACACATAAACAATTTGGCTTCGCATGGTGATTACTGATAGGCATCGCAGAAGGTTGGCACCTCTGGTATTTTAGAATCCGTGATCAGCCGTGAAACAGTAGTTTGCAGGGAGTGCATGAAAGACAGATTAGCTTCTTACGATTTTACAGAAACATTGCGTTATCCAAATATAGGGAATCGGTATCAGTAGAAAATAAAGCTCTTCCAGTGGTTACAAAATTTATTTCCCAGAGTTAGTAATTCAGGAAATGCCTGGCATTGTAAATAAATAAATAAAAAAATAATTAAATACGGGGAGGGGGGGGGGAGAGGCAAATTTCAAAATCAAGTGTCTTCCACTTTCATAAGATTACATTAACTGTCTCCTTGTTATCACCCCATTTTCATTCATTTGCCTGTTGAAGAAAAAAAAATTGCTGACTCACACACACAATTTACACCACTGCCCTTGCACATATTTTGCTGAAGTTTCCTTTTGTATATATCACTTACCTTTAATTAAGAGTTAAAAAAAAAAACAACTTTTAACTTCTTAAAAATATGAAAATTGTTTCTTTCTTTTTTTCCTCTCTCTCTCTCTCTCTCTCTCTCTCTCTCTCTCTCTCTCTCTCTCTCTCTCTCTCTCTCTCTCTCTCTCTCTCTCTCTCTCTCTCTCTCTCTCTCTCTCTCTCTCTCTCTCTCTCTCTCTCTCTCTCTCTCTCTCTCTCTCTCTCTCTCTCTCTCTCTCTCTCTCTCTCTCTCTCTCTCTCTCTCTCTCTCTCTCTCTCTCTCTCTCTCTCTCTCTCTCTCTCTCTCTCTCTCTCTCTTTTTTTTTTTTTTTAAGTTGATGTAAGAATGACCAAGTCTCATATTCTCCACAATTGTAGGTTTTCAGTGTTTATAGATGCTGCTTCTCATTCATATATGATCAAAGCTCCAACATGTAGCCATGCATTGTATTTAGTTGTGTAACTCATTGTGCCTGCTTTGCTAATATAAATAAATGTCTTCCATAAAATTATCTCCACAAATTGATGTTAACAGCACATTTAAAAAAGAAAGAAAGGTGTTGGCAGTATCTTCCTTCACCTTGGAGTGGTGTGCACTTTAAGCCATTCCATTAATGATGGAAGTTTTGAGTTAGTTTTTTTTTTTGTACTAAGTTCTGTGAAATTAACTCTTTAATGACCATAACGCCCATACATACAAACGGCCATAGCCGCCTGAAACGCTTGCCTAGAGTGAGTCAGATTTCCTACCCTTACCTGTTCTTTAAATTTTCTCCACCTGTGAGGAATCAGCAGGAGTCACCCTCAGTCACTATTGTTGTTATTAAACAAAGAAGTGAACCAACAGACACTTTCGAGCATTATGGCATTTGGAGTCATAAAAGACTTTTAGGTCATGGTCGTTAAAGGGTTAAGATATTTGATTCTTTCAGTTGACTGCTGTTAACCCTTTACCCTTTGAGGAGTGGTTTTTAAAACAATGCACACCTCCAGGAATGAGTTTTTTTTTAGTACATTTTGCAATTAATTTATAAAAACACAAATATAGTGCAATAAATGATATAATATTGTATTATAACTTGGAAATACAATATTGAAGTTGCATACGTACCTGAAATAGCAGTTTGCAGTCTGAAATTATTTTATTATAATTTGATTAGAAGTGCAATAAAGTGTGGTATTTCTCAAAGCAAAGGTGAACGCACAGCGCAACACCACAGTCAGTGCACATTAATCTTGTGCTCTCTCTCTTTTAACTATCTGCAGAATGTAATAATTTGGAAGCTATCCACGTGCAGCAAATGCACTTACATCTACATTCTTCTACCGTGACCACAAGGAATGGCAGAAATCCAGGCAACAAGATGACACCAAAGAGTTCACGGAAAAGTGTTCCTAATATGACATTGGAAATTAACTCCATGCTTTCAGATATTGTAACAGCCCTTGCTTCTCTTTAGTTGCTTACGGAAGGCCTAGCCAACCTTAGAATTCCTTGAGAGCAGTCACATATAATTTTGCTTCATGCATTCTGCAACTTCTGAAAGGTGATCAGACTGAATGCAAGAACTATCGTGGTATTAGCCTACTAAGTGTGCCAGGGAAAGTGTTTGGTAAGGTTGTTATTGAAAATGTACGGGGTCTTACATCAGAGAAAGTGTGGGATGTTCAGAGTGGTTTTATGCCTGGTAAAGACTGCACTAACCAGACTTTTGCATTACGCACAATGATTGAAAAGTATCTGGCTGTTGGTAAGAAAGTTTTTGCTGCCTTCATAGATTTAGAGAAAGCTTACGACCGAGTAAATAGGACACTTTTGTTGAAGGTATTGAATGAATATGGTGTTACTGGGAATCTACTTAATAGTGTAAATGCCATGTATGCTGGTAGTAGAGCTTGTGTTTTATCAAAATGGTTTTCTATTGGTGCAGGAGTTAGGGAAGGTTGTGTAATGCCATCATGGCTGTTTAATATATTTATGGACGCGTGCATGCGTGAGGCCAAAATAGATAATAGTGGTTTATGTCTTGGTGATATCCGTGTGTGCAGATTGCTGTATGCTGATGACACTGTCCTGTTGGCAGAGAGCAAAAGTGATTTGCAGAGTATGTTGTCACAGAAGTCTGAAGTTTGCATGAAATTCTAACTGAGTATAAATAAATAAGGGAAAAACCAAAGTATGGTGTTTGAGAGAGGAACTGGTAGCACTGAATGTAATGTAAGTATAAATGGCACTGTGATTGATCAGGTGAGTGAGTTTGTGTAATTAGGAAGCATGTTTGACAGAGAACAAATTGGATGGTGAAATTAGTAGGCGAGTGAATTCTTCGTTGAAAGTCATAGCTGCCTTGGGATGTTTTCACAGGAATGATGGCCCGCATGGCTGTGTACGAAACTGTAATTGTTTCTACTCTGATGCATGGCAGTGAAACCTGGGTACTGTAGAAGAAACATAGGAGTCGTTTGTGTGCTGGAGAAATGCGTTACTTATGGGGCATTTCTGGCAAGACACGATATGATTGTGTGAGAAATGAAGATGTATTGCAGTTGTGTGATGTGAAGCAAAATGTTGTTAGCAAGGTGGAGACCAATATGCTTCGGTGGTTTGGCCATGTTGAAAGAATGAGTGGCGAGATGCTTACTAAGAAAATCTTTTAGCCCAAGTGGCAGGAAGGAAAGGCAGAGGAAGGCCAAGGAAGACATGGGTGGAAGATTTTTATGGCTTTATAAACTGCATCTATCTCTACTGGCATATCTTATCGCTGAAACCCAATATGTCTCTAGTGTGTGTGTGTGTGTGTGTGTGTGTGTGTGTGTGTGTGTGTGTGTGTGTGTGGAGCACGTTTGTACAGCTTAAGATGCGGTGTTCCAGACTTAGTGCTATCGTAACTCAAAAAGATTTTGCATTTAGTGCACTGCACATCATTTACCGGCCGACTAGTTTCAGAACGGGACAGTAATTTAAAATATTTCCAAATATCGTTTTTCCCCTTTACATTGTCTACAAGCACATATTCTCCGGAAACTATTTTTTCGCGAAAATTTTTCGCTTTCTTAAACTCCATAATAAGTATGGAAGAGTATTTATGAGCAACGCTGAACTGAGCATATGCTAAGGGAAAACAGTGACAGACTGCCCAGCTAATCAGTGTCACAGAAGTTTTGAAAACGGCTGCCAGAGAGTACAAATGGGGAAAATACGGCACAGATTTATACACAGAAGTTTCTCCGAGCCCATTTCTCCCGTGCCATTCAAGACAACTTAAAAGCTTTTCACACAACTAGAGAACAAAGTGCCGCCGACCAGAACAATAAAAAGATCGTCTGCGACAGCCCTCGTCTGCGAGCGGGTGGCTCGGTTTAGAAATGCTGCAGTTAATAGCCTGCCCTGAAGCATGAGAAGAGGGTGGAAGTTAGGGAGAGACAGAAGGGACCACATTCACATTGAAAAACTAAGGGAGCTGACCCACTCCAATTGTTTTGTAGGAGAGGAGGATGCCGTAATATTTATTATTATTATTTTTTTCCCATCAGCGGAAATTATTCAGTCTTATTCTGCTGCTGTCTTTGCGAGTTTTCCAAACGAGAAAGGCATTGTACAGTGATTGTTTTGCTCATAAAAAAAAAAAAAAAAAAACCCCTGCTCGGCCCGTGTCTGTTTTACATTAAATATTGAAGGCCCGACCCGTATTCCTAACTTAGAAATGAGCAAAGGCCCAGGCCTGTGCAGACCTCTACTTCTGATTTCCCAGGTTCTATTTTTCTTAAATTAATCTGTATTAAACCAGCAGTACTTAGTATAAGAACAGTCTCTATAAACATTGTCTTTTGAAAATGTAGCAAAACAGTTGTTGCTTTGAAGAATGGTAGTTCAGCTTTGTTGTTTCTCATTCCGTCAGCAAATGGAGTGACAAACTTTCTGCTATCCAGTGGTCTTAATCTCCTAGCACTATTGACTGACCTACCCTTCAAAAGCAAGTCTCTTGCTGAGATATTGAAATGTCAATGGCTACTTCTGCTCACCGTTACTCAGTTGTTCACTGACTATAATTCCCCTCACAGACAATGCAAACGTTCTCCCATCTTGGCCATGAACTCTTTCACTCTAGATGTATGACATTTAATGAAGTCAAATGCAAAAATAGCTCCTAGCTATTATGAAAGCTTTGAAGGTGTTAATCCCTATGTTTCCTAGTGTATATTCATCCACTAACATGGAACAGGCAAACATGCTGCTGATACAATAACACATTAATGTATGTTGCTCTGTTAACAGTACTGCACCTCTCTCAATGTTGGGTAGTTTACTCAGTAATAAATAACAAGGAACAATACATCAACTACAACAAATAGTATAACT
The DNA here is from genome assembly GCA_039090855.1 of Macrothele yani. Taxonomy (NCBI): domain Eukaryota; kingdom Metazoa; phylum Arthropoda; class Arachnida; order Araneae; family Macrothelidae; genus Macrothele; species Macrothele yani. Next base: position 119,517,728 of record CM076993.1, read on the forward strand.
ATACTAGTGATCCGAAATTTCTTGGCATAGAATAGAAGTAAGTTTCCAAGCTTTTGCACATCAACCAGATGTCTTTCTCAAGGAAGGTACAGCTAAATTTCGGATCACTAGTATAGTTATACTATTTAAGTTTACTCAGTGTTGTTTACAAGGAGACTACCGTGTATACTTACGTATAAGTCGACCCCCTCCACTTTCAAAGAAAAGAAATCGTAAAAATCAAAAACTTGCGTATAAGTCAATCCCGGAATGAGAAAAAAAAAAAAAATTCAATGAATTTATTCAAAAACATTTGAAAACGAAAAAAAAATTATATATATAATGATAAATTTAATTTGCATACCCAAAAACTTCATCGGAACCCTTCAAAATCTGATTCCGAGTCAGACTCGCCAAACTGTTAAAAAAAGTCTTTCTCCGTCGTCGGGCGTCGTCGTAAATATCAGTATTCCCATCTATGCCTGCGTCATAAGAATCACTGTCGTCGTCACTCGTAAAAATCTCATCATCTTCTGTGTCATCAAGTTCGTTTCTAATGCAACATTTCTTGAATGATTTCACGACCATTTCCACAGGTATCGCATCCCAAGCTTCCTTGACCCATCGCAATCAAAACGATATCCGGCTTCTTTAGATTTCCGCCCTTGGTTTCAGTCGGCAAATCGGAACTTATCCAATCCGCCCAATACCTCCGCACATTGTCCTTGAAGGGCTTATTAAGGCAGACATATAGTGGTTGAACAGATGTCAACCCACCTGGGATGACAGCAAGAGTTGTTTTTGAATTTTCTGCAGTTTTTTTTTTTACTTCTGCACAACGGTGTGCAACAAACATGTCCCACACCAAAAGGGAAGGTTTCCTCAAAAGTGCGCTTGGCCTTTTGTTCCACTAATTCTTTAACCAGTCAATTGTTCCGTATTCGTTCGTCCATCCTTTTTCATGGGCACGAACAAGCACACCAGAAGGAAACACTGCGCTTTTTTGGCAGAGTTTTGCGTTTGAAAATAATTACCGGAGGTAGCTTCCTGCCGTCGGCCAAACAGGAAAGAAAAACCATGAAACTGGTTTTTTCGTGGCCAGTCGTTTTAATCAAGATATTTTTTTCACCCTTTTGGTTCACCGTTTGTTTCCAGGAAGGTCAAAACACATGGCGGTTTTATCCATGTTTCCTATTTGGGAGAGTTCAAAAGCAGTCTCTTTTCTCTTTTGAATTACATACTTTTGAAATTTCATTATCTTTGCTTCGAGGTCACGAGGTAACTTTTGTGCAGTTTTGGTAGATGCAACCCATAGTGGTTCATGAACCTTGCGCACTAACCTGGTGAGGCACGAAAAGTGTCATTTGCAGCTGCAAACTTTTTCATCTTTCGCGAGCTTTCATTGCTCGCAAACGTATACCAGTTCGCGTTACAGTGTAACCCTTTTTTTGCAGCCCACAATCCAATCATTCAAGACACTTTCCAGCTCTGGAAAAGATGCTGTTCCACGTCGCAGCGCCTTTTGCGATTTTGGGATTTTCACCAACTTGCTTTTTTTTTTTTTTTTTTTGACGCCAATCTTGAATCAGTTCTTTGTTAATGCCAAATTGACACGAAGCAACACAGTTGTTAGTATTTTCTGCAAAAGAAACCACTTTCAACTTAAATCCTGCATTATAGGACATCCGCTTCTTTACACAATCCTTGTCAGCCATAATAGGAGAAGTGAGACAAAAATACGTGTGATTAAGAACAAGCAACACCTAACAATGGCTGTCGCATGGCTACGTTAGGTCGTAGGTCAGCGCAATAAACTGGTAGTCGGGTGGGCGGAGCTTTCGATACATGACTGCACTGTGGATACGCAAAGCCAGGAAAGACTTTTCAAAGCGCGGAGAAATTCGGAGGGTCGCAATTTCGTAGTTACTATCGCATCAGTGTTCTTTCTTTCTTTTTTATTATTTTTTTTTGGAGGGTCGCGATTTCGTAATTAATACCTCATCTGCATTTTTTTTTGGGGGGGGGGATATATTGCCTTTTGCCTCATGGGAAGGACTTTTGGACTTGCGATTTTTGTAGGCTCTGCGTATAAGTCGACCCCTTACTTTGAAGCTCCTTTTTTGTCCCAAATTTCTTTACTTATACGCGAGTATATATGGTAATCTTTTGTAATATCCCTCCTTCTGGGACTCTACTGAGTTTACATTTCGTGTGGCTTTGGAAAAATAGTGCAGGATTTTATGTAAATAAATTTGTTATATAGAAGTCAGGATGTTTTGGTAGTGACTGCTATCTTTAAAGGTTGAGCACAGTTTGTGTGAATAAAAGGGTAGTAAGGCATGGAACCTGTAAAGTAATGAGATATAGGAAGTTTTAAGAGTAAATTCATGTTACTGTTTTTATTTGTTTTTGTGTAAGTCATATATTAATCAGTAAATATGAATCACGAGAAAATGTCACTTGTTTATTCTCCAAACCTTCCAACATTTTGTAGGTTCTGTATTTTACATAGGCTGTGCACACTCTTTAAATCCTTTGGTTATAAGTTGTCTGTTAAATCTGCCCTACAACTTCTTAAATTAATCATGAAAGACTGAGATTTGATTGAGCTCCTTGATTCTGCAGGTGTTTATGCTATTCCAGTTAACACCTACTCTGGTATAACATGTACATTAGAAGTACCTGTTGTAGCGTTAATCGACATATCAACCATTATGAATCAACTGCTGGGTGAAGGTCTCCCCAAATTTCTTCCACAACGGCCTATCTTGCGCCAGTCTCCTCCATGACACTCCTCGCATGCTTTCAAATTTCATCTACCCATCTCCCATGTGGTCTTCTTCTGGGTCTTTTCCTGTCCCTTGGAATCCAGTCAGAATTTCGGTTGTCCATTCTTCTGACATGTCCAGCCCATTGCCATTTCAGGGATTTTACTCTGATCAGCATCTCTACATGCTTTTTTCAGCTGTCTGCAGCCTTTCTTTATATTTTTTTAGTTAAAGTCCACGTCTCTGCTCCGTATGCAAGCACTGGAAAGATGCATTGATTAACACCCACTGCCTTGTGACACTGAACGACATCATACAATATTTAGCCTAGACGCCGCTGGCGTCATGATCGTGACTTAATATTTACCTTTATAAAACCTTTGGCACTTGAAGAGAGTTATCTATTTTGTTACTGGGACTGAGAATGAGTCTCCAACTCTGTAAAAATGGCAGTGGTTTTGGGATAGCAGATTTTTTTCCACATGATTTATGGAAGGAAAAGTAAGTTGACTCCCTGTAGACTTAACACAGTGTTTGTGTTTCACTGCAATGTTTATTTTCCTTTGAACGTCACTGGTTTTGTGGAGAAGGGAACTATCAATAAATAAATGCTTGAGTGGCAATAAAAAGCATTTGCTACTTAGAGTTTGTACATAACAGGGTGGCCTATTGAGGAGGCTAAAGGGAGATTTCAAGGAAACCTATATTGACTTCAATACTCAGTTTTGTGAAAATAGACGATAAAATCACTCTGTCGATGTTATTATAAACAAAGCAATAGCAGCTGAAAAATTATTGTTCTCACACCATTGGGATCGAACCCCTGAACTCTCAATAACTAGCCAAGGACGTTCGCTTTATGCCACAGTACCAACAATTCACAGCGCTATACGTTGTTTATCAGTCAGCATCTGACTACACCAATCCATATTGATGGGCTCAGCATCTGATGTGTCGCCACCTGGTTACATTCAACGGTGCAAGCTATGAAATTACAGCTGATAAATCCAAAGGGCGAAAGAAATTGTGAATAAATTAGATAGACTTGGAGATAATGCAAATAGACGATGACATCCCTCTGTCCACGTTATTATAAACAACGCATAGCAACTGAAAAATTGTTCATCCGACACCGCTGGGATCGAACCCTCAGACGTCTATTTAATTATTCACTATTTCGTTTGCCCTTTGGATTTATCAGCTGTAATTTCGTAGCTTGCGCCGTTGAATGCAACCAGGTGACGACACATCACTTGCTGAGCTCATCAGTATGGATTTGTGTAGTCGGATGCTGGCTGATAAACCAGGCATAGCGCTGTGAATTATTGGCACTGTGCGTAAAGCAAATGCACTTGGCTAGTTATCAAGAGTTTTTGGGGTTCAATCCCAGCGGTGTCGGATAAACAATTTTTCAGTTGCTATGCGTTGTTTATAATAACGTGGACAGAACGATGTCATCGTCTATTTGCATGGTCTCCATGTCTATCTAGTTTTGTGGAAGCAATAGATATATTTGGACAGGTCCCTCTCAACCAAAAGTTCCTTGGCAGGCACATCCTGTTGTGGAAATAGATGATCCCGATAATTTGTCATAAAGTACAGAAAGGTATTCTTTTAGTAGCTGTAGTATGACCAGCTGTGAAAATAAAGAATGCAACACTCTCTCTCTCTCATACTCCACCTCCACAGATTTTGACTACATATTAATCTGATGTTCCCAATGTCATGAAAATAATTTTCTGTTCAGTGGTGTACTAGGACTTAAAATTAATATGACAGGTATTGAACCAATTGATTTTTTCAATCGTTTTGCAACTGAAGAATTTTGCAGTGTGTATGCTGTAGACATGTTCATCCCTGGAATTACCGAAATTACGAATGCCAATTATGGGTAAATTTTCTCATATTTTAGAATAGCAGAGTCTTGCAAAGCTATGAGATGCATACACACGGCTAGCTTGATCCAAATGCATTGAAGCTCATCCATGGTGCCACGTGATGACTTTTGGAGTCGCTGGAAATTTGCCCGGGTTTCTTACTAGCATGTGCTTGCTGTAAAAATAACACAGCGGCAGCGAATGGGTTAAACACTTTTCTTTAAAAACATAATGGCATATTGCTCTTAAAGATTGTACTGTTTCTTCCAAAAGCTCTCCCACCAAGTTTTATTCATCAATTAATTTCTTTATCAATTGACATATAGTGGAACATGCACTATATTGACAAAAGTCACCAGACACCTAGAAGAAAACCCAACACAACATTTATTGACATACATTAGTACAGTGTCAGTCCACATCTGGCCTTAATGCAGGCACTGACCCTTCGAGACATGCTTTCCACAAGGTTTTGGAACACAGAGATAGGTATGTGCTTCCATTCAGCACGTAATGCTGCCTCTAACTGTTGCTTGGTGGTAGGCCTTGGTTCCAAACTTCTTATGCGATGCTCTAATTCATCCCATAGGTGCAGTATGGGGTTAAGATCAAGGCTCTGTGCTGGCCAGTCCACACACGATACGGAATGATCATCAAACCACGCTGTAACAGTTCTTGCTTTATATGGCTCAGTGCATTATCCTGCTGGTACCAACAAACTCTGTTCCATAGTATTGCCACAGAGTTGATAGGGCATAATTTTCCAGAATATAGAGGTAGACATGCTGGTTAACAAGTTTGTCCACGATAACGAATGGGCCAGGACCATACCACGACCCCCCCCCACACACACACACGAATACACTGCCAGCTCCAAACTTGACCATAGTAACAGTACGCTGTGGTAAATAGCGTTCCACCCTGCTGCTGCCATACTCACACACTGCCACCAGACTGATGGATCGTGTATCTGGATTCATCAGTCCATAGGATCAGTTTCCATTGATCTAAGGTCCATGATAAATGATCTTTACCCCATGCTAAACGATAAGTAGCATTCAGAGTAGTGATGAAAAGCTTATGAGCAGCCGAATGACCACAGTAACCCATGGAATGAAGTGCTCTGCGAATGGTACGTGTACATACCGAGGTTCCTGCATTTTTACTCGCCTGTACACTGATGTCTTGTGCAGTAGTACTCCGTCGATTAGCTGTAACGACTCTCCTGAGGCTTCGGCGTCCTCTATCACTGATTTTCTTTGGTCTGCTGGTATGTTTTGCTGCTTTTGGCACACCATGTGTTTTCCACTTATTTAGTACATCCAAAACAGTTTACTGGGGTGTGTTTAAACTAAGCCTCTTGGTTTCTCCAATGGACAACCCACTAATATAATACCCAGCAATCTTTCCTTTCTCAAAGTCAGTTCCTCTCCCGCTGCGACATTTTCACTCGACCTCACAGTGTGATATGATCGCGGTCAGCTGCAGGCTTGTTTTTATACTGTTTGCAGCTGTACCACGTATCTTAACAACACATTAGATCCGTTCATTTGCTTTTGAAAGGATGTCAGGTGACTTTTGTCAATATAGTGTATTTCTGATGTAAAGAAAGGTAAACTATATGCTTGCTGTACCTGAATAAGAAAATGCATTCTTGATCAGGTATAAGATTAATAATGTTTTTTTTTCTTTTTTAAGGATTTTTGGTTAGACATTTATGAATTTTTAGACCACCTTTGTTCATTTTGAACGGATATATATATATATTTTTTTACCGTTCTTCAGCTGTAATTAGTTTGCTTTTATGGGTGTCATCTGATTGGTAGTTTCCTAATTCATTTGCAGTGCGCAAAGTGCGAAGCTTGTAAAAGCAATAATTGTTGAGGATTTTTTTTTTTTTTTTCAGTTGCGGTGGTGTATCAAATTAACAAGTAAATAAACATTTTTTTCTTGCATGTTTATAAATCACTGTGTTCTGTAATATTACAGATAA